>CM038670.1:567953916-569153916 GCA_021605145.1 Aegilops bicornis
AAGTTCTTCTTACCCTTGCCCTTTTTGAACTTAGTGGTTTTATTGACCATCAACACTTGATGTTCTTTCTTGATTTCAACCTCTGCTGACTTGACATTGAAAATACTTAGAATGGTCTTCACCATCCCCACATATTGTAGTTCATCACAAAGCTCTTGTAGCTTGGTGGGAGCGATCAAGGATTCTGTCAATGACCGCCTCGTCCAGGAGGTTAATGTCCACTGGGACGGCGGTTGTGCAACCTGTACATTTTGAGTATGTGCTCACTTGTAACTATTTTCCTCCATCTTACAAGCCTGTAGAACTTGTCGGAGACTTCATATCTCTCGACCGGGCATGAGCTTGGAAAACTAGTTTCAGCTCCTCGAACATCTCATATGCTCAGATCGCTCAAAAGCGCTTTTTGGAGCCCGGTTCTAAGCTGTAAAGCATGCCGCCTTTGAGCGAGGGAGTAATCATCAAGACGAGACCGCCAAGCGTTCATAACGTCTTGGTTCTCTGGGATGGGTGCTTCACCTAAGCGGTGCTTCTAGGACATATTGTTTCACGGCAGCTATGAGGATAATCCTCGTGTTAGGACCCGATCTGAATAGTTGCTGCCATAATCTTTCGACTTGGTTTTCTCTAGGAGCAGCGTTGAAGTTCATTGGTGACATGAGCGTTGGCCATTTGATCTACAAGACATTTTGCAAAGATTTTAGACTATTGTTCATGATAATAAAGTTCATCTAATCAAATTATTTAATGAACTCCCACTCAGATTTGACATCCCTCTAGTCATCTAAGTGATACATGATCCGAGTCGACTAGGTCATGTCCGATCATCACGTGAGACGGACTAGTCATCGTCGGTGAACATCTCCATGTTGATCGTATCTTCCATACGACTCATGTTCGACCTTTCGGTCTCTTGTGTTCCGAGGCCATGTCTGTACATGCTAGGCTCGTCAAGTTAATGTAGCGACCCGACCTCAGATGGTCAAGTCTCTGTGCTTCTGTGTCATCCCTGGATCGGTAATGCTGACACACACAGTACTCGAAGGATTTATAAGCAGAGTAGCAATCACACACTTATTACATCGAATGTCTCAAAAGAGAACTTATTACAATAATATGGCTTAAGGCCATCTAATGCGATAACAGCGGAAGGCTTGGAAGGTAAAGTGAGTCCATCAACTCCAACGGTATAACTGAAATTTGCACGGCAACAGCGACCTCGATCCTTACTCCTCGTTCTAAAAGTCTGCAACATAATACGTTGCAGCCCGAGAACGGTCAGCACATGGAATATGCTTTGGCAATGTAACACATAGAGAGTAATGAAAGAATAATCTATACTACATGCATATATGGCTGGTGGAAAGCTCTATGGTTACAGTTTTGCAAAAAGCCAATTTTTCCCTATGTCAAAGGAATAAATTTTGTTTTAACTATCATGGTGGTTGAAACATCATTGAGAAGGTATAACCCCAACTCAATCCCAATTAGAGTGATTAACAACCCAACAATATTAACTTAGAGTGATGAGATACATGTGAATACTCAAGTACTAGATACTCGAAATTGTCCATAACCGGGACGCGGCTAACCATGATTAGATTGTACACTCTGCAGAGGTTTATGACTTTTCCCCACAAGACTCGATCGCCTCCGTTGGTTTCTCGCCTTTGCATGGTGTTTGAGAAAGCGGATGACCTGATCTTTGAAACATTAACTCTCTACTCCGGATAGATCATACCAAACCTATAAAACGCACTACCTGCTGATCTACCTCTTCGAGAGCTTCACGTAACTTACTCAACTATGCTAGAGCCCATAATAGCATGTGGCTGCACACGGAAGTTTCTAGCATGAATAATCTCAGATCCCTTTGAGCCTGGGTGCCGGTCCAAAGGAAGATCAAACGAGAACACCGGGATTTCCAAAAAAAAGACAACACTTTGGGTTCCCCGTGTGCCTCAATCCACCCAGATGTGTATTTAAGTTGCCACCTTAAAGTAAACCATTAATTAACAATCTCACATCTGTCGTGAATATCTCTCAAACCCAATCCACGTCTCTACGAGCATAGCATGGCAATATAAGCATAACGTAGAAGTAACTCCCAAGGGTTTGAAAGTAATGCAATAGGTTCCTACCTCATTATCTACGTCCCAACCCACAAATTAATGACATCCTAATCATGCAATGTTTGAGGGTTGAAACTAATGCATAAAAACTGGGTAGGAAAAGATATGACCAAGTGTTACTTGCCTTGCCGACGATCCGTGAATCCTAGAGACTTGTAGTAACACGCTTCGCACTCCGGGAATTCTATCGCAAGCAAACAATACATACATAAGTAAACAAGCAAAGATGCACAAACAAAACTTCAACTGAAGAGGTTGACCGGAGAGTTCAACTTAAGAACTCCAGTTTGCAAAAAGAATCAAACCAAACGGAACAACGAAACTCAAACGGCGAGAGAAACAAGGTCCGTTTACTAATCTGAACTAGAGTCAAATTTTACAATGATAAAAACTGGTTTGAGTTGATTATTCGGAAAGAGGGTTTCGATACGAAACTCCAGGCGCTTGAATCACCTGACTCCGATAAATGAGCGAAAAGATAAACATGTTTGAAAATTGGATCTGAAATCGTGATCAGAATAACCGCGGAATAATTTGAATAAAAAAAACGATGAACTGCTAAACGAACGAACGTTCGTTAATAGAACTTAAACAGTGAACGCGTTCGTTAGAACGAATGGATGAACGGACGTTCGTTAAATAAATAAACCGACGAAAATAAACCGATCTATAAAAAAACGATCTAGGGTTTTTAAAAAAAAACCGAAGGGTTTTCTAAAAAACCGGCGTGGTCGGTACCTCCATGAGTAGCGTCCGTGGCCAAGCGGCGAGCGGGTCGAGTGGGCGGTCGGCGGCGGCGGCGGCGGCGGCGGCGGCGGCGGCTGGGCTCGGGCTCGTGAGGCGAGTGGTGGTGGCGGGTGGCGGCATTTAAAAGGCGGGGTGGGCGGTGGCTTGGGAAGAGGCGCCGGGTGGAGTCGGCTCGGACTCCCCTCGGCGTCCAGCGCCACGCCTTGGAGAGGGAGGCGGCGGCTGGGCGGCTTTGGCTCATTGGGCCTTTGGCCCAGTCGGGCGTGGGTCCGTTTCGTTTTTTTCTTTTTTTTTAAAAATCATTCCGCCAATAGAAAAATTCCTAGAAAAATAAATAAAAATCTAAAAAATTCCAAAATAAGTTTTCTCCGTCTAAATAAAATATTTGGAACTGGATGAACTTTTCTTGGCCCATAAAATGCAACTTTTTAAAACGTGCAATTTTTTCTAGGACAAATAAAATTCCAAATAAGTAAAATAAAATCCCAAAAATGATTTTAACATTTTTCCTCCGTTATTTCAATTATTTTGAAGAAGTCATATTATCTCCCCTCATTTATTTTAAACTTGAAATATTTTTCCGGAGAGAAAAATAATTAAAATCCGATATCCTCGACTTTCATTAATTGATAAAATTCAAATGTGAAAATCGAAAAATCCCCAACTCTCTCCGAGGGTCCTTGAGTTGCTTAGGATTTTCAAGGGTAGAAAATGAATATGCAATAAAATATGATATGCATGGATGACCTATGTATAACATGCCAAATTGAAAATTTGGGATGTTACAAACCTACCCCCCTTAAGATGAATCTCGCCCTCGAGATTCGGGTTAACTAGAAAATAGGTGCGGATGGTCCTTGCGAATATCATCTTCTCGCTCCCGTGGCTTCCTCCTCGGTATGGTGACTCCAATCGAACTTTGCAAAACTTGATCACCTTGTTGCAGTGACTCGGCTATCAAACTCCAAAATCTTTCTTGGCTTCTCCTCATAAGTTAGATTATCATTCAAATTTGAATCGCCTCCAAAGGTACTGTATCGTTCAACGGTATGTCGGCCATCTCAGCGTGGCACTTCTTCAGTTGTGATACGTGAAACACATCGTGAACTCTTGACAGTCCTTCGGGTAACTCCAGTTTGTAGGCAACTTCTCCCATTCGTTCCAAAACACGATACGGTCCTACAAATCTTGGGGCTAACTTTCCTTTTACTCCAAAACGTTTCACTCCCTCGAGGCGATCTCAGATATGCTCTGTCTCCGATTTAATAGGTTATTTCCTTGCGTTTTGAATCTGCGTAACTCTTCTCTCTAGACTGAGCAATTTTTAGCCTGTCTCTGATCAGTTTAACCTTCTCCTCTGAGTCTTTGATCAAGTCTGGTCCAAACAACTGACGGTCTCCAACCTCGTCCCACATCAATGGTGTTCTACATCTGCGTCCATACAGAGCTTCGAACGGTGCCATCTTCAAACTGGCCTGGTAGCTGTTGTTGTATGAGAATTCTGCATACGGCAAATTGTCATCCCAACTAGATCCATAATCTAGCGCACAGGTTCTCAACATGTCCTCCAAAATCTGATTGACTCTCTCTGCATCCGTCCGTCTGCAGGGTGGAACGCGGTACTAAACTCCAATCTGTACCCAAAGTCCGTGTAGCTGATGCCAAAACTTTGAAGTAAACTGTGTTCCTCTATCTGATACGATACTCCTCGGAACTCCGTGCAAACATACTATCCTAGTCATATATATCTTGGCCAACTTGGCACTTGTATAAGTTGTTTTCACTGGGATGAAATGAGCTACTTTGGTCAACCGATCCACTACTACCCATATTGAATCATATCCTGCTTTGGTTCTGGGTAATCCGGTGATAAAATCCATGCCAAGCTTGTCCCACTTCCATTCGGTATTGGCATAGGCTGCCTTGATCCTGCTGGCTTTTGATGCTCGGCCTTCACTCTCTAGCATACATCACAAACGGCTACATACTCGGCAATATCCTTTTTCATACCAGTCCACCAGAAACGTTCCTTCAAGTCCAAATACATCTTGGTGTTTTCGGGGTGAATCGAGTATGGTGAGTCATGAGCCTCTTCAAGTATTAACTTCTTGATCTCCAAATTGTTGGGCACATAAATCCGATCCTCAAACCACAAGGTATCATGCTCATCCTCGCGAAAACCTTTGGCTTTTCCCTTGCCCATCTTTTCTTTTATCTCACCAATCTCTTTATCCTCCTTTTGAGCGTCTCGAATCTTGTCTAACAAGGTCGACTGAACCTCCATTGTTGCAAGAAAACCTCTTGGAACAATCTCCAACTGTAGTTCCATAATATCCTCTGCTAACTCCTTTGGTAGTCCTCTACCCTTAAGGATATTGGCATAACTTTTCCGACTTAAAGCGTCTGCTACAACGTTGGCTTTTCCTGGATGATAGTGTAGCTTCATATCGTAATCCTTTATAAGCTCCAACCATCTCCTTTATCTGAGGTTTAACTCCTTCTGTGTGAAAATGTACTTTAAACTCTTATGATCTGTGTACACATCACAACGGTTTCCCATGAGATAATGTCTCCAGGTCTTCAACGCATGTACCACAATCGCTAACTCCAAATCATGCGTGGCATAGTTCAACTCATGAGGCTTCAGTTGTCGTGAGGCATACGAAACAACTTTTCCTTCCCGCATAAGAACACATCCAAGTCCCAAGCGAGAGGCATCACAATACACTTGAAACTCCTTATGTATATCTCGGCATTGTCAAGACTGGGCTGTAGTCAACCGCTTCTTCAACTCTTGGAAGCTTGTCTCACAATCCTCTGTCCATTTGAACTTGGTATCCTTCCTTAGCAATTCTGTCATTGGTTTAGCAATCTTGGAAAAATTCTCAATGAATCTCCGATAATATCCTCGCCACCAAGGAAATCATGCGAATCTCGCCGATCAAGTGGGTGCCAACCATTCAAAGGATCGATCGAATTTTACCGATCTACCGCTATACCCTCTCCGATATAACATGCCCAAGAAATCCAACTTCCTTCAACCAAAACTCACACTTGCTGAATTTGGCATATAAGCGGTGTTCCCGAGTTTCTCAAGAACCAAACGTAGGTGTTCTGCGTGCTCCTCTTCGTTCTTCGAGTAAACAATAATATCATCGATAAACACCACAACAAACTTGTCCAAATATTCCATGAACACTTTGTTCATCATACTCATAAAATAGGCAGGGGCGTTAATCAGTCCAAATGACATGACCGTATACTCATATAATCCATATCGAGTGGTGAACGCTGTCTTTGGTATATCCTTTTCTCGGATCTTCAACTGATGGTATCCTGATCGTAGATCGATCTTAGAAAACACCTTAGCTCCTTGCAACCGATCAAACAGATCATTAATCATCGGTAAGGGATACTTGTTCTTTATCGTTACTTCATTCGTAGCTTGGTAATCAACAACCATCCTCGTGGATTTATCCTTCTTCTCCACCAAAAGTACCGGTGCTCCCCAAAGGCGATGAACTTCTTGAATGTAACCTTTCTCCAATAACTCCTTGATCTGCTTCTTAATTTCTTCCGGATCATTTGCGGGCATCCGATAGGGTCTCTTTGATATTGGCCCCTGCACGGTATTAGTTCTATCGTAAACTCGATGTCTCGATCCGGTGGCATGCCCGGTAACTCTTCCGGGAAAACATCCGGATAATCCTTCACTCTGTGTACTTCTTCTTGTACAACTCCCGTGAGGGTATTCACTTGGCTCCTCCTAGGCACATGCCTAGATACAGACTTAATCCTTTTTCCCTCTGGGGTGGTAAGATAAATTGACTTGCTAGCACAGTCAATACTTCCTCCAAACTTTGACATCCAATCCATACCTAATATCACATCCAATCCTTGCGACTCCAAGATAATTAGGTCAGACGGAAAAACATGCGTGCCAATGATTAGGGGTATCTGGGTGCACCACTTGCTAGCCATGTACTCTGCTCCAGGCGAGCTCACTAAAAGAGGGGTTCTAAGGGTCTGGGTTGGTAACTTAAACTTATCCACAAATCCCCTTGATATGTATGAATGCGATGCACCAGTATCGAAAAGAACAATAGCGGTAAATGACTGAACCAAAAACTTACCTATTACCGCATCCGGCTGCTCTTCAACTTCCTCCACGTTAACGTGGTTCACTTGTCCTTTGTTGAATGGATTGGGCTTCTTCCCAGCGCTCCCATTTCCGACTCCATTCTTTCCTTCGTAAGGCGATCGTTGGCATAGTGCCCTGTTTTCCCACACTTAAAGCAAATAACTTGGCTCAAGTCTCTCTTGGCGGGTGTAGCTGGGTTTGAGCGATTCTGATTATTGTTGGCTGCATTTCCATTCCCATTTTTCGCACCATTATGCGATCCTCCTCCAGTATGGTTATGTTCTCCATGGTTATGAACTAGTCCTCCCGAGTTCGGGGTTAAGCGAGGCTTCTGGTGAGCTCCTGAGTTATACTTCCCTTGTCCATACTTCCTCTTACGACTCTCAATTTGCTGCTGCTTTCCTTCAATCATTAGGGCCTTATCTACCAACTCCTGGTAGTTGTTGAAAGTTTCCACCATCAGCTGCATACTCATCTCATCACTCAGCCCTTCCATAAACTTCTCTTGCTTTGCGGCATCTGTGGCCACATCATCAGGGGCATAGCGTGATAACTTGCTAAACTCATCCACGCATCTTGACCCACGACGATTCCCCTGGCGTAAGTTATGGAACTCATGCTTCTTTATCTGCATGGCTCCGGTTGAAACATGGGCCGTGCGAAAAGCTTGTTGGAACTGGTCCCAAGTGACATTGGCTATAGGAAAAGTAACCGTGTAATTCTCCCACCATGCGGCTGCTGGTCCATCCAATTGATGTGCGGCAGCGCACTCTCTCAAGATCCGTGCATCCTGCGGTGGTTAACTCCCTTCAATACTGGCGTAACCGGTCATACGCAACTATTGGCTCGGTGCTCTTTGGAAAACACCGGCGGTTGTCGAAACGGGCTAAATTGTCCATTTGGCGGCGGGTTGTTGTTGTTGTTGGCATTGCCCTGGTTCTGAAGTAGCAGTTGCATCAAGGTATTCTGCTGTTGGATCAACTGAGAGAGCTCCGGTGGGAAAGCAAAACCGGGGTCACGTCTCGGAGGCATCTGAGGGTTTAGATGGGAGAGATTAGAATAGAAAGAGGTCTAGTGAGAAAACACTACCCATATGCACATGAGGCAAACACACATTCATTCAATCAAGCAAGCAAGGGCATACAAAACGATCTAGGACTATCACATAAGTGCTCAACTACTACTAGTTACATGGGGGAAAATACTACTAATATTTGGTGGTCATCTAGAAATTTTGATCGGTGGAAGACTCCATAATGTCTGCTCCAGCTTCGTCTTCATAGTCATCATCACTTGGATCTGAGTCGGTGTCGTTGATGATGATGTAGTTGTCTGGACAAGCGAGGTCTTCTTCCTCTTCTTGCTCTTCTTCCTTGGGTGCTGGTCCTCCCATGAAGACTCCAATCTTCTTGACTAGGTCGTCGTTTTTCTCCAGTAGTATTTTGATTTCTTCCTCATATCCATCGCGTGTAGACTTGAGTTCTTCCTCCAGCTCGATGATCTTAGTTTCCGCCTTCTTCAAATCCAGCATGTCTGCGCACATCTGGTTCTCATGACGTCAAATGTGCTGGTTTAGCTCCTGGATGTAAGCTGCAATGGATCTATCCTTCTTGGTGCTAATTACTTCCCATTGCTCGTCTCGGCGCCCACATATTTGGTATATGGTGTCTTTAAGCTCCTTATTGTAGACTTCTCCAATGCGTCCCATGGTAATGTGAGCTGCCATACTCTTTCCTAAGCTCCATGTTGGTGCATTGAAAACACATACTATGGGCTCCGTGCTTCATGCAAACGTCCTTCCGGGAACTAGGGCTTGAATCTTCTAGCATTCTTCTTCTTGTAAGGTGGCGTTGTACGTCCCGGTGAAGCTTGGTATTCCAATATTCAGGTACCTAGTGACTTCCTTCAAGTGGCGTCCGAAAGGTGTGTCTTCATCCGGTTGGGCAAACTTGTACTTCATCTCCGTCATCCTAAAGAGTGGAAAAATGGAGAGGGTCGAAATGAGTAGAGAGGAGTGACCTATGGTTTTATCCTAGTGGTCGTGTCCTACACTCAGCGTGTGCTCGATACCATCTTGTAGCGACCCGACCTCGAGATGGTCAAGTCTACGTATACATGTCATCCACTGGATCGGTAATCTTTGACACACACGATTACTCGAAGGATTTATAAGCGAGTAGCAATCACACACTTATTACATCGAATGTCTCAAAATAGAACTTATTACAATAATATGGCTTAAGGCCATCTAATGCGATAACAACGTAAGGCTTGGAAGGTAAAGTGAGTCCATCAACTCCAGCGGCATAAGCGAGCTGCACGGCAGCGACCTCGATCCTTACTCCTCGTCTGAAAATGCGCAACATAATACGTTGCAGCCCGAGAACGGGTCAGCACATGGAATATGCTGGCAATGTAACACATAGAGAGTAATGAAAGAATAATCTATACTACATGCATATATGGCTGGTGGAAAGCTCTATGGTTACAGTTTTTGCAAAAAGCCAATTTTTCCCTATGTCAAAGGAATAAATTTTGTTTTAACTATCATGGTGGTTGAAACATCATTGAGAAGGTATAACCCCAACTCAATCCCAATTAGAGTGATTAACAACCCAACAATATTAACTTAGAGTGATGAGATACATGTGAATACTCAAGTACTAGATACTCAGAATTGTCCATAACCGGGGACGCGGCTAACCATGATTAGATTGTACACTCTGCAGAGGTTTGCGCACTTTTCCCCACAAGGCTCGATCGCCTCCGTTGGTTTCTCGTGACCGCATGGTGTTTGAGAAGCGGATGACCGAGACACGATCTTTCGTAAACATTAACTCTCTACTCGGATAGATCATACCAAACCTATAAAACCCACTACCGCTGATCTACCTCTTGAGAGCTTCACGGAACTTACTCAACTATGCTAGAGCCCATAATAGCTTGTGGCTGCACACGGAAGTTTCTAGTATGAATAATCTCAGTTCCCTTTGAGCCTGGGTGGCGGTCCATAGGAAGATCACACGGGTACCCGGGATTTCCAAAAAAAAACAGACAACCTTTGGGTTCCCCAGTGCCTCGATCCACCCAGATGTGTATTTAAGTTGCCACCTTAAAGTAAACCATTAATTAACAATCTCACATCATCGTGAATATCTCTCAAACCCAATCCACGTCTCTGAGCATAGCATGGCAATATAAGCATAACGTAGAAGTAACTCCCAAGGGTTTGAAAGTAACAGGGCAATAGGTTCCTACCTCATTATCTACTTCCCAACCCACAAATTAATGACATCCTAATCATGCAATGTTTGAGGGTTGAAACTAATGCATAAAAACTGGGTAGGAAAAGATATGATCAAGTGTTACTTGCCTTGCTGACGATCCGTGAATCCTAGAGACTCGTAGTAACACGCTTCGCACTCCGGGAATTCTATCGCAAGCAAACAATACATACATAAGTAAACAAGCAAAGATGCACAAACAAAACTTCAATCAAGAGGTTGACGGAGAGTTCAACTTAAGAACTCCGGTTTGCAAAAGAATCAAACCAAACGGAACAACGAAACTCAAACGGCGAGAGAAACAAGGTCCGTTTACTAATCTGAACTAGAGTCAAATTTTACAATGATAAAAACTGGTTTGAGTTGATTATTCGGAAAGAGGGTTTCAATACGAAACTCTAGGCGCTTGAATCGCCTGATTCCGATAAATGAGCGAAAAGATAAACAGGTTTGAAAATTGGATCTGAAATCGCGATCAGAATAACCGCGGAATAATTCGAATAAAAAAACGACGAACTGCTAAACGAACGAACATTCGTTAACAGAACTTAAACAGTGAACGCGTTCGTTAGAACGAACGGATGAACGGACGTTCGTTAAATAAATAAACCGACGAAAATAAACCGATCTATAAAAAAATGATCTAGGGTTTTTTTAAAAAACCGAAGGGTTTTCTAAAAAAACAAAACAAAACCGGCGGTCGGGTACCTCCGGCGAGGCGTCCGTGGCAGCGGGCTCCAGGTCCGGGGGGCGGGTCGGCGAGGGGCGGCGGCGACGGCGAAGGCGGCGGCGACGACGCTGGGAGCGGCGGCGACGGGGCTCCGGCGGCTCGGGCTCGGGCTCCGGGCGGGTGGTGGTGGCGGGTGGTGGCGGGTGGGGCGTCGGCATTTAAAGGCGAGGCGGGACGGTGGCTTGGGAAGAGGCGCCGGGGTGGAGTCCGCTCGGACTCCCTCGGCGTCGGCGCCACGCACTCCTTGTGGAGAGGAGGCGGCGGCGCTCGTGGGCGGCTGGCTCAGGGGCCTTTGGCCCGGTCGGTATGAGTCCGCTTGCGTTTTTTAATCATTCCGCCAAAAGAAAAATTCCTAGAAAAATAAATAAAAATCTAAAAAATTCCAAAATAAATTTTCTCCGTCTAAATAAAATATTTAGAACTGGATGAACTTTTCTTGGCCCATAAAATGCAACTTTTTAAAAGGTGCAATTTTTTTCTAGGACAAATAAAATTCAAAATAAGTAAAAATAAAATCCCAAAAATGATTTTAACATTTTTCCTCCGTTATTTCAATTATTTTGGAGAAGTCATATTATCTCCCCTCATTTATTTTAAACTTGAAATATTTTTCCGGAGAGAAAAATAATTAAAATCCAATATCCTCGACTTTCATTAATTGATAAAATTCAAATGTGAAAATCGAAAAATCCCCAACTCTCTCCGAGGGTCCTTGAGTTGCTTAGGATTTTCGAGGGTAGCAAATGAATATGCAATAAAATATGATATGCATGGATGACCTATGTATAACATGCCAAATTGAAAATTTGGGATGTTACAGTTAACCTAAGTGTATTGCATGTGTAAAACTGTCTTACACCCGTTGTATGTGAACGTAAGGATCTATCACACCCGATCATCACGTGGTGCTTCGAAACGACGAACTTTAGCAACGGTACACAGTTAGGGAGAACACCTTTTTGAAATTGTTATGAGGGATCATCTTATTTACTACCATCGTTCTAAGTAAACAAGATGCATAAACATAATAAACATCACATGCAATTATATATAGTAGTGACATGATATGGCCAATATCATATAGCTCCTTGGATCTCCATCTTCGGGGCTCCATGATCATCATGTCACCGGCATGACACCATGATCTCCATCATAATGATCTCCATCATCGTGTCTTCATGAAGTTGTCACGCCAACGACTACTTCTACTTCTATGGCTAACGCGTTTAGCAATAAAGTAAAGTAATTTACATGGCGTTCTTCAATGACACGCAGGTCATACAAAAATAAAGACAACTCCTATGGCTCCTGCCGGTTGTCATACTCATCGACATGCAAGCCGTGATTCCTATTACAAGAACATGATCTCATACATCACATATATCATTCATCATTCATCACAACTTTGGCCATATCATATCACAATACACTTGCTGCAAAAACAAGTTAGACGTCCTCTAATTGTTGTTGCAAGTTTTACGTGGCTGCAATAGGGTTCTAGCAAGAACGTTTTCTTACCTACGTGAAAGCCACAACGTGATTTGTCAACTTCTATTTACCCTTCATAAGGACCCTTTTCATCGAATCCGCTCCAACTAAAGTGGGAGAGACAGACACCCGCTAGCCACCTTATGAAACTAGTGCATGTCAGTCGGTGGAACCAGTCTCACGTAAGCGTACGTGTAAGGTCGGTCCGGGCCGCTTCATCCCACAATGCCGCTGAAGCAAGATAAGACTAGTAGCGGCAAGAAAGTTGACAACATCTATGCCCGCAACAAATTGTGTTCTACTCGTGCAATAGAGAACTACGCATAGACCTAGCTCATGATGCCACTGTTGGGGAACATTGCAGAAAATTAAATTTTTTCCTACGGTTTCACCAAGATCCATCTATGAGTTCATCTAGCAATGAGTCATGGGAGAGTGATTGCATCTACATACCACTTGTAGATCGCGTGCGGAAGCGTTCAATGGAACAGGGATGATGGAGTCGCATCACTACCGTGATTCAGATCACCGATGACCTAGTGCTGAAAGGACAGCACCTCCGCGTTCAACACACGTACGGAGCGGATGACGTCTCCTCCTTCTTGATCCAGCAAGGGGGAAGGAGAGGCTGATGATGATCCAGCAGCACGACGGTGTGGTGGTGGATGCAGCAGAACTCAGGCAGGGCTTCGCTAAGCAACTACGGGAGAAGGAGGAGGTGTTGCAGGGAGGAGGGAGGCGCCAAGGCTTATGGGTGCGGCCACCCCTCCCTCCCCCCTTTATATAGGTGCAAGAGAAGGGGGAGGGCGCAGCCTTGCCCCTTCCTCCAAGGAAGGGTGCGGCCAAGAGGAGGGGAGGAGTCCATCCTCCCCAAGGCACCTCGGAGGTGCCTTCCCCTTTTAGGACTCTCCCCTCTCTCTTATCTCCAGGCGCATGGGCCTCTTGGGGATGGTGCCCTTGGCCCATATGGGCCAAGGCGCACCCCAGCCCATGTGTCCCCAGGCAGGTGGACCCCCGGTGGACCCCGAACCCCTTTCGGCACTCCCGGTACAATACCGATAACGCGAAACTTTCCTACGACCAAAATAAGACTTCCTATATATATAAATCTTTACCTCCGGACCATTCCGGAACTCCTCGTGACGTCAGGGATCTCATCCGGACTCCGAACAACATTCGGTTTGCTGCATACTCATATTCATACAACCCTAGCGTCACCGAACCTTAAGTGTGTAGACCATACGGGTTCGGGAGACATGCAGACATGACCGAGACGGCTCTCGGGCAATAACCAACAGCGGGATCTGGATACCCATGTTGGCTCCCACATGCTCCTCGATGATATCATCGGATGAAACACGATGTCGAGGATTCAATCAACCCCGTATACTATTCCCTTTGTCAATCGGTATTTTACTTGCCCGAGATCTGATCGTCGGTATCCTAATACCTCGTTCAATCTCGTTGCCGGCAAGTCACTTTACTCGTACCTTAATGCATGATCCCGTGACCAAACACTTGGTCACTTTGAGCTCATTATGATGATGCACTACCGAGTGGGCCCAGTGATACCTCTCCGTCATACGGAGTGACAAATCCCAGTCTCGATCCGTGTCAACCCAACAGACACTTTTGGAGATACCTGTAATGCACCTTTATAGTCACCCAGTTACGTTGTGACGTTTGGTACACCCAAAGCACTCCTATGGTATCCGGGAGTTACACGATCTCATGGTCTAAGGAAGAGATACTTGACATTGGAAAAGATCTAGCAAAAGCGAACTACACGATCTTGTGCTATGCTTAGGATTGGGTCTTGTCCATCACATCATTCTCCTAATGATGTGATCCCGTTATCAATGACATCCAATTTCCATAGTCAGAAACCATGACTATCCTGCTGATCAACAAGCTAGTCAACTAGAGGCTCACTAGGGACATATTGTGGTCTATGTATTCACACGTGTATTACGATTTCCGGATAATACAATTATAGCATGAATAAAAGACAATTATCATGAACAAGGAAATATAATAATAATACTTTTATCATTGCCTCTAGGGCATATTTCCAACAATCTGATGGGTCAAGAGTGTTTAGGTGTTATTCCGAACACCCCCGTACTACCTACGTGGGAGCTGAAGCCGATGATACGTCTCCAACGCATTTATAATTTTTTATTGTTTCATGCTATTATATTTTCTGTTTTGGATGTTTAATGGGCTTTAATATGCTCTTTTATATTATTTTTGGGACTAACCTATTAACCGGAGGCCCAGTGCCAGTTTTTGTTTTTTTGCCTATTTTAGAGTTTTGCAGAAAAGGAATACCAAACGAGTCCAAACGGAATGAAATCTTCGTGATGATCTTTCTTGGACCGAAAGCAATCCAGAAGACTTGGAGTCAGAGTCTGGAATGCTACAAGGAAGCCACGAGGCAGCAGGGCGCGCCCCCACCCTCTTGGGCCCCTCGTAGCTCCACCGACGTACTTCTTTCACCTATATATACTCTTATACCCTAGAAACATCGGGGGGAGCCATGAAACCACTTTTCCACCGCCGCAACCTTCTGTACCCGTGAGATCCCATCTTGGGGCCTTTTTCGGCGATCTACCAGAGGGGGAATCGATCATGGAGGGCTTCTACATCAACACCATTGCCTCTCCGATGAAGTGTGACTAGTTTACCATAGACCTTCGGGTCCATAGTTATTAGCTAGATGGCTTCTGCTCTCTCTTTCATTCTCAATACAAAGTTCTCCTCGATGTTCTTGGAGATCTATTCGATGTAATACTCTTTTGCTGTGTGTGTTTGCGAGATCCCATTTAATTGTGGATTTATGAACAAGGTTATCTATGAATATTATTTTGTTATTCTCTGACTTCTTATATGCATGATTTGATATATTTGCAAGTCTCTTCGAATTATCGGTTTAGTTTGGCCTACTAGATTGATCTTTCTTGCAATGGGAGAAGTGCTTAGCTTTGGGTTCAATCTTGCGGTGTCCTTTCCTAGTGACAGTAGGGGAAGCAAGGCACGTATTGTATTGTTGCCATCGAGGATAAAAAGATGGGGTTTATATCATATTGCTTGTGTTTATCCCTCTATATCATGTCATCTTGCTTAATGCGTTACTCCGTTCTTATGAACTTAATACTCCAGATGCATGCTAGATAGCGGTTGATGTGTGGAGTAAAAATAGTAGTAGACGTGATGCCTATATTCATGATCATTGCCTTAGATATCTTCATAACTATGCGCTTTTCTATCAATTTCTTGGCAGTAATTTGTTCATCCACCGTAATGCATGCTATCTTGAGAGAAGCCACTAGTGAAACCTATGGCCCCGGGGTCTCTTTC
Source organism: Aegilops bicornis (assembly GCA_021605145.1). Taxonomy (NCBI): domain Eukaryota; kingdom Viridiplantae; phylum Streptophyta; class Magnoliopsida; order Poales; family Poaceae; genus Aegilops; species Aegilops bicornis. The sequence goes on from CM038670.1 coordinate 567,969,796, forward strand.
CCGTTATATTACATCTCTTTTATTTACATCGCATCTCGTTTACTGTCTTGCAATCTTTACTTTCCAATCTATACAACAAAAATACCAAAAATATTTACTTTACTATCTCTATTAGATCTTACTTTTGTGAGTGACCGTGAAGGGATTGACAACCCCTTTATCGTGTTGGTTGCAAGGTTCTTGATTGTTTATGCAGGTACTAGGTGACTTGTGTGTTGTCTCCTACTGGATTGATACCTTGGTTCTCAAAACTGAGGGAAATACTTATGCTACTTTGTTGCATCACCCTTTGCTCTTCAAGGGAAAACCAACACATGCTCAAGAGGTAGCAGCCGACGACTGGCCAACTCTCAGATATCATAAACGGCCGCACAAGAGGAAAAATTTGAGGTAAGACAAGCAACATATTATACATAAGTCTTGTTTTATAATACATGGTTCGGACAGTCAAGTTACGTTCATTAAAAAATAATGTCTTTCAAGCACTGGCCCTGTACAATGCGGGATCCTTCGAGGACATCATCAAAATACTGCTCCGGCGTGCGGTGTTCCTTGCCGGCGGGCGGTCCCTCGGTTGCAAGCTTGACGACGTTCATCTTCGCCCACTGCACCTTGACACGGCCTCAAGCCGAAGGCAGGCACTGACCAGAGACCGAAGTAGCTACTGGGCATGGGTTCGGCGGGCCAAAGACGGATTATCAAATCCCTCATGGCCAATTCGGCTACCCTATGCAGTTCGGTCAACTGCTTCAGCTGATCGCTGAGGGGCACGGGATGCTCTGGCGCAAGGTACTGCGACCAGAACAACTTCTCCGTTGAACTCCCCTCTTTGGCTCGGAAGAACTCCATGACATCGGCCAATACTCGAGGCAGGTCCATAAGCGCTCTGGAGAACTCCAAATCTGGGTTAGCAAGATATACCTTTTTCTCACGAATTTGCTCTGCATGTTAAAGGCCTTACCCGCCGCAATCTACTTTGCCTCTTGGATCTCCCGGACAGCGCTTTGGGCTTCGCCCTGGGCCTCCTGTGCACTTTGGAGTGCCTTAGCAAGTTCGGAATCTTGCTTCAAAATCTTGCGCTCTAAGGACTTACATTTGCCTATGGCATCCTTGAGCTCTTGATGGACTTCCTCCACCCGTGATTCATGTTTAAGGCGGGAGGCTCGTTCCTCCACCACCTCCTTCTAGGCTTTGGCCAGCGCGTTCCTGAGGGTCTCGACCTCCGTCGCATCAGCTTGAGCATTATTATAGAAGCTCATTCAGATAACAATTCAGATCTGAAATCATTTCAGACATGTTTTCGGTGTCACATACCTTGTTTTCCCTCTAACTTCCGCTTCAGCTCGGATGCTTCGGCGACATGGGAAGTTGACGCCTTCATCACAACTTGTTTTTCATATAGATATGTATTTTAATCTCCTGGATGACATATTAGATCCTCTGTTCGGCTTTTCTTTGTGAACACCAAACAGAGTCTCAGGGGCTACTATCTATACACAGGCATTCCTCTTATACATAGCTAAAAAGCGTTATTTCACAGACCTCGAAGCCTCTTAGAAGGCTAGTGTAGGCTGCGTTCAATCCGATTTTCGCGGACTGAACCTTTTCAATCACCGTACCCATAAGGGTATGATGCTCTTCAACAATGGTGGCACTCTGAAGCGCTCCCACCAGAGTGTCTGGCACCTCCGCATTGATAGAAGTCGCCGGTGGTGTGGGCGCGCCCCCTTCTTTCGAAGGAGGCTGCTCATCTGACTCCAGAGCTGTGTGGGTCTCCGGAATGACATTTGGTTGGGGGCCAAATTGGACATGGCCCCCATCTCCAGTCTCCATGGGGGTCGGTTCCCCCATGTTCTCGGCTGCAGGGGTGTCACCCTCAGCGCCGTCTTGGCAGCCTCCAGCACCTCTCCCTGTTCTGGAAGGGGCCTCCAGGACAACACCTTGGTGTTAGCCGCAGCAGTGGCGGAGGAGGCTGGTGGAGGTGACTCGCTCTCCATCATGTTCGGACCCAGCCAGTTCCCAGAAGAGGAAGATCGCTGGGGGAGGACATCAACCGGACTGCACCACGCAATTTAAACGTATTACAACCATAAGGCAAAAAAGCCGGATATATATACCTTTGAGTAATTATGATCCGGCAAGGGGCTTCGGCCTGGGGCGCCACTCGTCGGCGTCCGACTCGGAGTCATCCGTAAGGGAGGTCCTCCCTTTCTTAGACGCTTCCGCCTCTAGATCAGCGGAAGCTGCCCTCTTCTTCTTCTCCCCCTTAGGGGGGGATTGCTCTCTTCCTCCTCCTCTTCCTCTTCGTCAGGGGAGGAGAGAGTTTTGATGTCTTCGGACACTACGTCCGAAGCACCTTTACGGCGGAGGCCACCTCCTTGCCCTTCTTCTTGGCCTTCTTTTCCGGCGCCTGGTACGGCGTCGGGACCAGCATCCTCGTCAACAGAGGAATGGTTGGGTCTTCGGGCAGCGGAGCCGAACAGTGAATGCGTTCCGCTTTCTTCATCCAGCCATGCGGAGAAAATGGAGAGTTTAGTATGCTCCTTGGACTTGCAAAGTAAGGTTATCGAAGAACTTACTGAAGGAAATATGCCCTAGAGGCAATAATAAAGTTGTTATTTATATTTCCTTATATCATGATAAATGTTTATTATTCATGCTAGAATTGTATTAACCGGAAACTTAGTACATGTTTTAATACATAGACAAAATAGAGCCCTAGTATGCCTCTACTCACTATAAAAAAAGACACATCCGTGACATTTTGGGCCGAACGAAAATATTTTTTGTCATACTTATGACACTTCTATGACAATAATTGTGACAAAACCCGGTATCATCATATATGTGGTGGGGTCCTACTTCTATGACAAAAAATCATGACAGCAAATGGGCTTTTTGTCCTGGGCGGGCCGGAGACGCAGCTGCATGACATTCTTTGGGCCGTCCATGACGGAAAAACCCGTGGTAGAAGCCGGTATGAAAATATCGGGAGTCCACAGTTACGGCGGTGGTTGGGGCGAAGCGATGCATGTTTCTCTCGTACATACGCGTGTGTGTGCGAGGCATTGGGCTCGAACTAAACCCGAGCGAGGCGTTGGGCTCTAACTGAACCCGGCGATTGCTGCGAACTCTGGCGTTCTTGAACCCGGCGATCGATCGATGGCTGTTAACTAAACCCGATCGAGCGATTCCTTCGCTACTGCTGCTAACTGAAGCCGACTAATGCTGCCTCTGGACGAATAGTGAGCGTTGCGGAGGGGGTTTGGATGAACAGTTCCCGGTGGGGGTGGATGAACAGGACCACATGGTGTTTCCTCTGGATGAACAGTACCTCGATCGATCGAGCCGGTTGGGGCTGGATGAACATGACCCCGTGGAGGGAAGGATGAACAGGACCACCCCGTGGAGGGCAGGATGAACAGTAGACGGTGGAGGGCAGGATGAACAGTAGTCCGTGGAGGGGTGGTTGAACATGAGCCCATGGAGAAGGCTGGTTGAATAGTAGCCGGTGGAGTAGCACGCGATGGAGGCTAGATGAACAGGAGCCTGTGGATGAACAGTCACAGGTGGAGGCTGGAGGAGGTCGATGGTGGATGAACAGTAGCACGTGGAGGCTGGAGGGGGTTGACAGCGGAGATGAACAGTATCCCGTGGAGTCCCGTTTTGCGTACGCCACACCCCTCCCGATGAACAGTGCTGGGTTCTATGGTAGGGTGCGTCGACTGCAAATTAGAATTTCCTACGCGCAGAACATCCAGGAACATGCTACGAGAGATGGATCACAGTTCGTTACCACTAGACGCGCAGTGTTGGGGCAGCGTGTCCGCGTGGATCGTCTCCTCCTCGTCCGATCTCCCTCGAACAGCCGGTCCTCCGATCCCACATACGAATTCGCCGGAGCGGCGCAAGTGCACCGCCTCTAACGGTATCCGCGCGTGCAGGAAGAACGTCGTGCGGCGGACTGCTAGGTCCGATCACACAACCGACGGCGAATGCGGGTGTCTATTCACAACACATGCAAACCCTAGTGACAGCGCCGAAGCGATCAACCGCATGAGTGTGCCGCACCCCACTTTACATAGGCGTCCGTCGCGGGCTCAACACTTGGGCCTCGCACGGACCCTAAAGCCCACAAGTCTACTCGGCCACAATCCGAACACAGCTCGGATCACATCCGACCAGTGTCTTCGGATCCGACCTCGTAGGTTCCTTCCCTTAAGCGCGCGACCCCTTAGGTTCAAGCCGACTTGGTCGCAGTTCGGATCACCTCCAAACTACATGGCTGGTAGCGGCCCCTAGCAAGGCGTGCTGACCGCCAAGCAGACTATGAAGCTGGTTAGCGAACCTGTACATCATACTTCCATTACTTTTGCCTCACGATATATGGTGTCGGGCTCAAGGCGAGTCTGTCATCCTTGTGCTAGCCCAACCCCTTTCTCGTTCCAGTGATGCCGACCACTATCCAGATTATCTCATAATCCTTGTCGCATGGCCATGCTTATCCCGGGTCGGATCACCACGAGGGGCCCAGTATATCTCTCACGATCGGAGGGGCAAATCCCATCTTGCTCGACCACATCTCGCAAAGCATGGGTGCGGACAAGCCCGAAACCTACCTTTGTAACTACCCAGTCACGGAGCAGCGTTTGGTCGGCCCAAAGCAAGTCTGTCACCATCTCGAGTACATGCGTCAGCTCAGGTCTTAGGACATAGAACATATGTTGTACTAGAGACTCACAGATGACATATCGCTGCGTCTCATAGTTGGGTCTGTTCGACTCGGACCTTATCTCAACTCGGATCTGACTACGTTGAATCCGACCAGACCTTTCCAAGTCCATATTATCCGGTTAGCATCCAATGCTTCAGGGCTAGTGAGACCGAGCCATCGACCGTGTCATATGCTAGTCTAGTCGGCTGCGCGTCCACACAGCCCTTTCGATTAGGGACCTTTTAGGACAGTCATAATACAATGCATAGTCCCACAAACAAGTCACGTACTTGCTGATACACATCATTGATAATGTCCAAGGACTATCTTCATTCATAAACACATAGGAAATATCATCATACATGATTGCCTCTAGGGCATATCTCCAACAGTCTCCCACTTGCACTAGAGTCAATCAAACAGACATCGAATGCCCATAGCTCTAACGTGCCCCTCGTGCTTGGGTTGTGGAAGAGGCTTAGTCAACGGATCTGCAATATTTGCATCCGTGTGAATCTTGCATAACTCTACATCACCATTCTTTACGATCTTTCATATTAGGTGATATTTCCAATCTATGTGTCTGACCTTGTGGTGATTCCTTGGCTCCTTGGCTTGTGCGATGGCACCAGAATTATCACAATAAAGGTTCAACAGTTTCACCGAGGCTGCGAAAATACCAAGATCATCCAGAAAATGTCGGATCTAAACACCTTCCTTTGCAGCTTCACAAGCCGCAATGTATTCGGCTTCTGTGGTAGAACCGGCCACCGTATCCTGCTTGGAACTCATCTAGTGCACTGCTCCTCCGTTCAGGACGTACACGAATCTGGACTGTGATCGACAATCATCTCTGTCGGTTTGGAAACTAGCATCGGCGTAACCCCTTACGACGAGCTCTTCCTCACCTCCATAAACTAGGAACATATGTTTAGTCCTTTTCAGGTACTTCAAAATAGTCTTTACCGCTGCCCAATGACTCTCACCTAGGTTGGCCTGGTATCTACTTGTTAGGCTTATTGCAAAAGCAACATCAGGCCTTGTACATATCATGGCATACATGATGGATCCGATTGCCGAGGCATACGGAAACCTACTCATCCTGCTTCGCTCATCAGATGTCGAAGGAATCTGAGTCTCGCTTAGCCTTATACCATGTGAGAGTGTCAAGAGCCCTTTCTTCGCCTCACTCATGTTGAACCGCTTCAACACTTTATCTATGTACTGCTCTATCTTAGGCCGAGCATCCTCCTCGATCTATCTCTATAGATCTTAATGCCTAAAATATATACTGCCTCGCCAAGGTCTTTCATAGGAAACCTGCCATTCAATGACTCCTTGACCGAGTTTAGCATCGAACATCATTTCCGATCAGTAGTATGTCGTCCACATACAAGATCAAAAACACTATCGAGCTCCCACTTAATTTCTTGTATAAACAAGAGTCCTCTTTGCTTTTGATGAAACCGACACCAGTGACGACCTCATCAAAACGAATGTTCCAACTCCGAGATGCTTGCTTCAACCCATAAAATGGATCTCTTGAGCTTGCATACCTTACTAGTGCTAGTCGGATCGACAAAACCCTCGGGCTGTATCATATACACGTCCTCGGTTAAAGTTCCGTGAAGGAAAGCCGTTTTGACATCCATCTGCCATAACTTGTAATCGAAATATGCAGCTATAGCTAGTATGATCCTCACCGATTTCAGCATCGCTACCGGTGAGTAAGTCTCGTCGTAGTCAATTCCTTGAACTTGTCCACAACCTTTAGCGACAAGCCGAGCTTTGTGGATCTGAACATTTCCATCCACATCGGTTTTCTTCTTAAAGACCCATTTGCAACTAATGGCGGTTACGCCAAGTGGCGGATCAACCAAGTCCCAGACTTGATTCTCATCCATGTACTTTAACTCGGATCTCATGGCCTCCAGCCATGCCTCGGAATCTGGGCTCACCATCGCTTCCGCATACGTGGCCGGCTCGTCGCTTTCTAGCAACAATACATCACACACTCTGCGCAATCTTTCCGACCTCCGTGGTTCCGGTGCCGCTTCCACTACTGAGTTCCTGGACCGACTCGATATGATCTCATCACCCGGCCGAGCCGTCCCGAGTGGTCCTCGAATTTCTTCGAGTCAAACCGTCCTCCCACCGGGCCTCCCGACCGAGAAACTCTTTCTCCAGAAAACCCGTTCGAGAAACAAACACTTTGTTCTCTTCCCGGTTGTAGAAGCTATATCCCAAGGTTTCCCTCGGATATCCCACGAATATGCATTTATCCGACTTGGGTGTAAGCTTGTCTGACATAAGTCGCTTTACAAATGCTTCACAACCCCAAGTCTTTAGAAAAGACAAACAGGGACACTTCCCAGTCCACATCTCACGCGGTGTCTTGTCTACGGATTTTGATGGTACCCTGTTAAGTGTGAAAGCTGCAGTTTCTAGAGCGTATCCCCAAAATGACAAGGGTAAATCCGATTTGCTCATCATAGATCGAACCATGTCCAACAAGGTACGATTCCTCCGTTCCGACACGCCGTTTCTGCATGGGCGTGCAGGAGGTGTGAGCCGAGGTACTATACCTCGGCTTTTCAGATGATCATCAAACTCCTGGCTCATGTACTCACCTCCATGATCTGATCGTAGTAGCTTTATAGTCTTGCCGAGCTGATTCTCAACCTCATTTTGAAACTCTTTGAACTTTTCAAAAGTTTCCGACTTGTGCCTCATCAAATAGATATATCCATATCTACTCAAGTCGTAGGTAAAAGTCACGAAGTACTGATAGCCACCTCTGGCAGTTGTGCTCATTGGTCCACACACATCACTGTGTATCAGTTCCAACAACTCGGATGCCCTCTGCAACTCTTTGCGAAAGGATACTTAGTCATCTTGCCTAGCAAGCATGATTCACATGTCTCGAACGACCCGAAGTTAGACGAAGTTAGGAGACCATCATCATGGAGCTTCTTCATGCGTTTCAGACTAATGTGTCCAAGCCGGCAATGCCAGAAGTATGTTGGATTTATCTCATTAGGCTTATGCCTCTTGACATTCATGTTATAGACCGGTTCTGTTCGATTCAATATAAATAGCCCATCAACAATGGGTGCATAGCCGTGGAACATACCATTCAAAAATATCGAACAACCATTGTCCTTTAAATTGAATTCATAACCTTGACTCATCAAACATGAGGCAGAAATAATATTCCGACTAAGTGCGGGAATGTAATAACAATTATTCAATTCCATTATGAATCCGGAAGGAAGCTGGAGCTGCATCGTGTCGACCTCCAACGTAGCAACTCTTGCTTTATTGCCGACCCTGATGTCAATGTCCCTTTGTGCCACACGCCTAGTTCTTACCAGCCCCTGCATCGAGTTGCAAATATGAACAACCGATCCGGTATCAAATACCCAAGAGCTACTAGTTATGTCAGCAAGGTAAATGTCTATAACATATGCAACAAGTGTACCTTTGCACGAAGAAGCATTTCGGCCTTCTTGCCATGCTCGCAAACCACTTGCTGATTCCTCTTCCAGTGACCGGTCTCCTTGCAGTGATAGCAAACAGTCTTCGAGTCCGGTCCAGACTTCGGCGCAGCGGCAGAGGTTACCGTCTCCGTTCCCTTTGCCTTAGCCTTTTTCTTGGACCAACTCTTCTTGAACTTAGCCGATTCCTGCACCATCAACACTTGATGCGTCCTTTCTTAATGTCCTGCTCTGCCACTTTGAGCATCCCATGCAATTCTGTGAGCTTCTTATGCATGCCATGCATATGATAGTTCGAGATGAACGTCCCATAGCTGGGCGGAAGAGAACCCAGAACAGCATCAGTAGCCAGCTCATCCAAGAGCAGGAAGCCCAAACGATCCAAAGATTCCACATATTCGATCATCTTGATCACATGTGGGCTCAATGGATCACCTTCCTTCAGCTTGCAATCCATCAAGGATCGCCAGACGTTGAACCTTTCGGTCCTAGCCTGTGTCTGAAACATGCTCTTGAGACTTTCAATCATATCGTAAGCCTCAACATTTTCAAAATGTTGTTGCAAATCGGGCTCCATACAAGCTAGCATCAGACAGCTGATCTCCGTTGATTCATCAACGAGTTTCTGGTAGGCATTCTTAGTTGTGGCATTAGCATTATCGGCAGGTTCCTCTGGAAGTGGATCCTCTAGAACATGTTCCTTTTTATCATGCTTGAGAACAATTCTCATATTTCTATAACAGGTGGTAAAGTTTGTTCCATTCAGTTTATCCTTTTCTAGAATTGATTTCAATGCAAAGTTGGGTTGAGCAGGTGGTGCCATTGATCTACAACAGAAAATATGCAATCACTAAGCAATGTGTTTATGTAGAGTAATTCTAGCCTAAGCGAAATACTCCCACCAAGTCAAGATCCCTCCGCCAAACTCTCTCGGTGATTCAGGATCCGACTAGCGCATGCGACTAGTGAGCTTTAGCATCACCGCTAGCCAACATCCCTATCGGTAAGCAACTCCTTGCTAATCATATCTCTATACGACTCACAGCCGATTAGGGAAGGTATCTCATACCCGGCTCCCAACCTTCTTTGCCACAAGGCCCAAAACCGTTTTGATAGCCTTGTCAAGTTAACTGATGCGGTGCATGTCCGTGTCCGACATGAACCCTTGAGTTCAAGGACACCCAGCAGCACCCCAATTTTATGAGCCCACTACTAGGCGTACTTGGCGTGCGAAAGTGCAACATCGGGGATGGCAATTAAGCTTGATCTTCATGAGGGATCATTCTATCATTCTAACATGCATAGAAACAAAGAAGCATAACAATCACAAATATAACACATATTGTGAAATAGTATGGCTCCTTCATGGACGTTCTTCCAGGTCGGCTCCGACTCCGATGACCATCTACGAACTCCATCTTGTTTGTCACGCCGAGATGCCAAGCCGCCAACCTGATCTCTAGTATCCAACTACTACAACTAGTAATGAATTTACATAGGGTCACAAGTCGACACGTGGGTCGTTATACAATATAATGACAGCACTCTGGCTCCTACCGGCTGACAAACATGACACGCAGGCCACGTATAAATTACACACATGCATCACATACACATGAGCCATACTATTCACATCAAACCTGCAAAACAAAGTTATGCATAGAATCACATTCTACCAGTTTGTGTGTCGGGTACGAAATACACGGCGCTACGACATGGCGGTCCCGATGTTATCGGAAATCACAGATCACATCTGAACTCCGATCACGCCGAATTCTCTGATCTGACCGATCTTATCGATCATCGTGAATCCGATTTGGATTTACGTTGCATTGTTAACCCCGATGGCGGATAACCGACCGGTAGGGGTTGGTTGTGTCACGACCTCATTGATCCCGATTGACAGAAAACATAGCCACATCGATCCCCATGTGCAGTTGATCTCATCAACCGTGCACACAGCCGATCTTATCAACGACAACAGATCTCATCTGCCGCCTCCACATATCTAATATGCATACGATCTGAATCCAAATCCTATAGCAGAGGCTCTGATAGCACTGTTGGGTTCTACGGTAGGGTGCGTCGACTGCAAATTAAAATTTTCCTACGCGCAGAACATCCAGGAACATGCTATGGGAGATAGATCATTGTTTGTTACCACTAGACGCGTAGTGCTGTGCAGCGGAAGAAGAGCTGGGGCAGCGCATCCGCGTGGATCGTCTCCTCCTTGTCCGATCTCCCTCGAACAACCGATCGTCCGATCCCACGTACGAGTTCGCCGGAGCGGGGCAAGTGCACCGCCTCTAACGGTATCCGCGCGTGCAGGAGGAACGTCGTGCGACGGACTGCTAGGTCCGATCACACAACCGGCGGCGAGTGGAGGTGTCTATTCGCAACACATGGAAACCCCAGTGACAACGCCGAAGCAGTCAACCGCATGAGTGTGCCGCACCCCACTTTATATAGGCATCCGTCGCGGGCTCAACACTTGGGCCTCGCATGGACCCTAAAGCCCACAAGTCTACTCGGCCACAATCCGAACACAGCTCGGATCACATCCGACCAGTGACTTCGGATCCGACCTCGTAGGTTCCTTTCCTTAAGCGCGTGTTCAAGCCGGCTTGGTCGCAGTTCAGATCACCTCCAAACTACATGGCTGGTAGCAGCCTCTAGCAAGGCGTGCCGACCACCAAGCAGACTATGAAGCTAGTTAGCGAACCTGTACATCATACTTCCATTCCTTTTGCCTCACGATATATGTTGTCGGGCTCAAGGCGAGTCTGTCATCCTTGTGCTAGCCCGACCCCTTTCTCGTTCCAGTGATGCCGACCACTATCCGGATTATCTCATAATCCTTGTCGCATAGACATGCTTATCCTGGTCGGATCACACGAGGGGCCCAGAGTATATCTCTCCGGATCAGAGGGGCAAATCCCATCTTGCTAGACCCCGTCTCGCAGCATGGGTCTGGACAAGCCCGAAACCTACCTTTGTAACTACCCAGTCACGGAGCAGCGTTTGGTCGGCCCAAAGCAAGTCTGTCACCATCTCGAGTACATGCGTCAGCTCAGGTCTTAGGACATAGAACGTATGTTGTACTAGAGACTCACAGATGACATATCGCCGCGTCTCGTAGTTGGGTCTGTCCGACTCGGACCTTATCTCGACTCGGATTCGACTACGTTGAATCCGACGAGACCTTTCCAAGTCCATATTATCCAGTTAGCATCCAATGCTTCATGGCTAGTGAGACCGAGCCATCGACCGTGTCATATGCTAGTCTAGTCGGTTGGGCGTCCACACAGCCCTTTCGACTAGGGACCTTTTAGGACAGTCATCATACAATGCATAGTCCCACAAACAAGTCACATACTTGCTGATACACATCATTGATAATGTCCAAGGACTATCTTTATTCATAAACACATAGGAAATATCATCATACATGATTGCCTCTAGGGCATATCTCCAACAAACAGGACCCCTGTTTCGAACGTAGCGCTCCAACAGAAGTCCGTTTCCTCCGTTTTGCGGTACGCCACACCCCTCCCGATCAACAGGACCCCCGTTTCAACCGTAGGAGGTCCGTTTCCTCCGTTTTGTGGTACGCCAGACCCCACAGGATCCTGTTTCGAACGTGGCCGGTCGAACACAAGGCCGTTTCCTCCGTTCTGCGGTACGCCAGTCCTCGTTTCCATCGCCTGTTCCGTCCAAGCCCTCCCGATGAACATGACGACGCATTCCGTTCCGACCTAGCTGGTTGGCTCCCCATGAACACGACGACGACGCTGTTTCTTCGTTCCGACTCATCCATGTACACGAGCCCTGGCCGTACGTACGAGCGAGTAGGCGTTCGAGACCCTGCCCGTATGTACTTATGTGGCCGTATTTACTATCTTGCACCGTGGCCGCTGTACGTACGTGTACATGCTATGTGCGCGCCTCTACTATGACACATGCGCGCCTGTACATCTGCCAGTATGTATGTACACGTTCACGACCAGAATGACAACGCTACGTACGCTTCGACCAGGTGGGTCCCGACTGTCAGGCACTTCCTTGCGTGCGAAGATGTAGCTGGTGGGTCCCAGCAGTCAGGGGAAACGTTTTTTTTGCAAAATACGGTGGCCCGTTCGATGGGTCCCCGCTGTCAGGTGGAGGAATAATTATTTTGCGCGTAATAAGGAGGCACTTTCTTGCTGCGGCCGTGGACCTAGGTGTCAGCCTCTCCATGTACAGTCCATGTCCGATGGAAGTCGTTCCTTGACCACGTTGACCATGCCGCGCCGAGAGCACCAGGGTGGTGGACGACGGCGAGGCCTAGGAAGGGGACGACGCGGAGCCAGGGAAGACACGGCAGTGGAAGTCAGCGTGGAGAGGAGTACGAGGGTTCACTGGTTCGACTGTAGTGTGAGGCTGCCGTCGCCGCAGGGCCTGGTAAGCGGTGGGAATAGTAGGGGGCGGTGAGGCCTCCGCGGCAGCACAGCCGGCCACGGGAGGCAGGAGCATGCGGCATGACCGGCGCTGCCTTGGGCGGCTGGAGCAATAAGACCAGAGGTTGAAGAAGCACTACGGCCGTTGGATGGACATCGTACGGTCATTGGAGTTGGAATCGTTCATATTGACTAAGTTGACAAAGCACTCCGTCCATGTCAACTTAGTAGGCCCACAAGTTAGCCACCCACCAAGGTCGGTCCCAACTAGCAGGGGAGTATTCATTTTTTTGCGTAATAAGGAGGCACATCCGGTGGGTCCGAGTTGACAGCGGGGGGAACGTTTTTTTTGTGAAATACGGTGACCCGTCCGGTGGGTCCCTGCTGTTAGGTGGAGGAATCATTATTTTCCGCGTAATAAGGAGGCACTTCTTTGCTACGGCTGTGGACCTAGCTGTCAGCCTCTCCACGTACAGTACACTTCCGATGGAAGTCGTTCCTTGACCACGTTGACCACGCCTCGTTCCGTTGCATGCATGCGTCCATGGGCATGGTGCGTCCCCACTGTCAGCCTCTCACGTACAGTCATGTTCCAATGACTCTCGGTTGTTTACCACGTTGACCATACCGTGCCGAGCGCACCAAAGGCCGGTGGACGAGGTGAGGCCCCAGACTGGAACGACCCAGAGATGGGGAATACGGGGCAGTGGAGTCGCAGATGGAGAGGAGTGGGAAACTTGACTGGTTCGGATGCGCGGCAGCACAGCCGCGGTGCCGCCCACGGGAGACAGGAGCAAGAACAGAGGTTGAAGAAGGAGCACGGCTGTTGGATTAACATCCAATGGTCCAGCTGCTAGAATCATTTGTTGATTAAGTTGACAAAGCCCTGCATACACGTCCGCTTAGTAGGCCCACAAGTCAGCCACCAAATCTAATAGGTCCCAGCTGTCAACGGGAGGAATATTTTTTTCGCATAACAAGGAGGCACTTCCTTCCGTGCAAAGATACAGCCGGTGGGTCCCAGCTGTCAGGTGGAGGAAACATTTTTTCAGCATAATAAGGATGAACTTTCCTTGCGTGCGACCATGGACCTCGTGGGTCCCAGCCGTCAGGCTCTCCACGTACAGTCCTCTTCCGATGACTCTCATTTGTTGACCATGCCGCACCGATCAGAAGCGTGGCCGGATTTACGCCGAGGCCTGGACGGGAGCGACTTCGAGAGATGGGAAGATGCGGCGGTGGAGTCGCAGATTGAGTGGAGGAGAAGGGTTATAACTGGTTGCAGTGCGGCATGGAGCTGCGATCGGTGGAGAATAACAGGAGGTGTGGAGGGGTGGAGGGATAGCACGGCGGCGGTGGGGTAGCGCTTCACAGCGATGCGATGCTAAGCAGAGCCGCTAGCCGCCAGAGGCGGACCAGCGGTCCGGTGACGCTGGAGGAAGAAGACGAGAGATTGAAGGTGCATGCCGACCAAGTTGACAACGCCCTGCGTAGGCTTCGACCTATTGGCCCACATGTCAGCCTGCAAAAATGTGGCATATATTTAACCCATGTTTTCTAGAATGACAGACCATTTGCTGGGCTGGGTGTACAAATAATTTTGCGTCAATGCGGCCCATTTATATTATCTAAGTAATCCCAGCCCATTTGCACTTCCTTTAAATACACGAATTAGCTGGGCTCGTTATATATATAATGTTATGTTAGAAGGAGCAATTAATATCAAAAATAAACCAGAGAGGCACATTTTTTATATACATAATTAACAAATTAGCGAGTTATTGCTCAAAATAAAAATGAGCGCGTTATTATTACATTGGTCCTTAAAATCTTCGCAAGCTTTTGCATGCAATCACAAGGATTTTCCTTGCGTGTGAGTAAAAAACAACCAGGATTTTCCTTGCCAACCACATTAAACATTTACTTTTATAAGTTCATAACACGTGTGCTGTTTTCATAATGTATATATAAGTCTCTATAAAATATACGATAATAGTAATAATATAAATATATATAATGTGGTTAAAAAAATACATTGGGCTGCGATCTTTAAGAAAAAGCCCATAGGCTGGTATGGACCTCAAAAAATAAGTTGAAACCACTGTCACCCGTATGTCGTGGGCTACGCATGTTAAAATACAAAACCTAGGCCTAGCTGATACTTGTTCGCCCTCTGAAAAAAACATACCAGATCCCCGAGCGAACTGGATTATAGAGGGGGCCGGTGGCACGACTGAAGAAGCACATCAGGAGAGATTTTTTTCTTCAGTGGATGGCTCTCGATGGCGTTTTCTTTACTTGCCTCTACACCATACAACTTGTATTTTTAGCCTCCTAGTCCGTGGTGGACCAGCAGCCCATTTGCTGGGCGGGCCAACCTACAGAAACCAGCACTCAATTTTTCATCAAGCCCCAAAAACAACGCAGTACTATGTTTGTTTTGAGGCTGAAAACATTCTGGCGAGGGGTTGAGCGGGGGAGGAGGCAAGACAGCAAAAAGATTAAAAAGAGCTGATGCACCGTTGCTACCCAAACAAAGCAGGTGCAATTCTTCTCGGGAAGAAGGTGTGCCGTTGACACCCACACATCACATACCCCACAGTAGGCATACTAACAAGTTCACACACAAGCACAACAGAAAAGGTAAACATTCGTATCAAACTTAGGTTCACAGGACACGTTCATATTCATAGCCAACATTCACTATCAACAACTCAAAAGATTCATATATACACAAGTTCAGCATGTCTATGGATCCAAATGATTGATAGATCACACAACAATATTCATAGGTAATTCATAAAAATATTCAGATATACACATGTTTAGTATGTTTATGCATCCAAATGATTGAGATCACAGCCAATATGATCCATGGACGAACTTTAATTACCTAGGGTACAGACTGGTAAATGGTGTTCAGTCGGAGGTACTTCTTGCTAAAATTAATGCTTGTGCATGTAAACTTTCGAGTACATAAGAGGCAGCATGCATAATCTGAACTTTGCTTGTAGGTTTGTCCTCAAATAGTGGCCTCGTGCCGAGGGAGGTTTGAGCCACTTGGCCACTACTTTCATCCAACTAGTTTACTGGCTCATATTGGTCATGTAGCTCACCGAAATTCTACATTGCAGATTGGTAAATGGTGTTCAGTCGGAGGTACTTCTTGCTAAAATTAATGCTTCTCTGAGTAAACTTTCGAGTACATAAGAGGCAACATGCACAATCTGAACTTTGCTTGTAGGTTTATCCTCAACTAGTGGCCTCGTCTTTGAGGAGGTTTGAGCAACTTGGCAACTACTTTCATCCAACTAGTTTACTGGCTCATCTTGGTCCTGTATCTCGCCAAAATTCTACATTGCACACGAGAAAGGAGGCGGTTGAGAAAATGAACCACCCAAATTTTTTGTGCAGTTCAACTGAAATGGAGCATCCCTAGCATGCAGACTGATTAAGTGCCAGATGAATATACGCGTCAACCAACTTGTCTGGAATCTTTAGACTCCATGACATACAGTTCTCTACCATATGTGCAGATAACCAAAAGGCACAAGTTGGGACCGAGATCGGATCGTGTTTTTCTGGGCTATGCGCCAAGAAATATTTTTGGCGTTCACTATCCTAATACTTGGATTTTGACAATTGGTTGACGCCGGTTGATACTCGAATGAATATCGGCACTTCTTCTTGTCAACATCGATGCTTGTCTGAGTGAACTTTGGTGTACATAGCAGTAGCATAAGTACCTGTCCATTTGATCTTTTTGTGCAGTTCTACTGAAATCACCCGATGTAATGATTTGCATGCGAGTTCAGGCTCCAAGTTACTTCTTTATGAAATCGGCAAACAGTAGCACAACACCAAATTACCAATACATATGACAAGCACAATAATCAGTATAAAGACCAGTACCAACCTGTGTGAGGTAGCATATCAATTACTATTTCCTTTGACTGGAAGCCGAGATAAGCCAAGCGACTAACATCAAAGGAAGAATGCAAGCCGAGATTAGCGACTAACAGGAAAGGAAGGAAGCTGTCGAGGTAATGAAGCACCCAAAGTTTTTGCGCAGTTCCACCAAAATCGAGCATC
Organism: Aegilops bicornis; assembly: GCA_021605145.1. NCBI lineage: Eukaryota > Viridiplantae > Streptophyta > Magnoliopsida > Poales > Poaceae > Aegilops > Aegilops bicornis. The sequence continues at coordinate 567,986,535 of CM038670.1, forward strand.
CCTGTTGGCACATATATTGAGAGAGTGAGATTCTTTGTAATAGTGGGACTAGTTGATGAAACATACACTAACAAATAGAAGCACCCTCATTATCCTAATGGGTAAAGTTAGCATTCCCTCCCTGCTCCACCACATGATTCACCTCATAGACAAACATACACACGTACTTGATTCAGCATAGGGTGCTACTAAAGATTTGTTTAACTCCGACAGGAAAATTAGGCAGCAATAAATTAGTGGTACTTAAGTACTCCTAATTAATTAAGTGAGACAGCAGAAGTGGAAGGGCTCCCTGGAGGATCGTCTCACATGTAAGGTAGTCATTTCCGGAGCCCTTGAATGGCCTCGACTGAGGCCTTTGGCTTCAGCAAGATTGCCTTGGCACTGTTTACTCTTCTTCTTCTTCCTCCTCTTCATGCTCTGTTTCTCAGTCTCCTCACCAGTTGGTGAAACCAAGTACATGATTGGCCTTCTATTCCAGAATTGGTTTTGTCAGTGAGGGAGTACAAGTGTACTAGTAAAAAATAGCATTACTTTCTCATGGAAGTCGCAAAATAGATATGAACACATGCATTAAATATCATTCTTACCTAAAGGAAGGTTATGGTGCCAATATGGATGATGAGGATTGGAACACAAATCTCCCTTTGTGCAGTTCCACCAAGAACCAACTGTTCCATTCTGACATTCTAGTTAAACATCACAAAAGTCACTTCTTTTAAGAAGAGTTTTGTGCAAAGGCACCAAAAGGTCTACAACAAAGCAACTGGTGAAATGGATATCCCTGTTTGCACAAAAAGCTACAGAGGACACAGTCCGAGTCTCAAACAATTACAGGCAAAAACATTTGGCTCAACTTGTCCTGGCCTCTAACAGTGGCATGGCTTCAGTTTTACCCGGGGCCGTAGATTAAGACTAGCTAAATATTTGGTATAAGGGCATGGGACGGTGGGTGCACCAAAGATCCGGCCACCATGTACCTAAACAGGGGCATAAAGTGGTGATTCATAGTTTGTTGCCCCGAGAAACAAACATCCAAGAAACATATCTGGGCTGGTCCCCTTTTTGTTCACTCTAGCCACCTACTCCTATGTGTGGATAGCAAATCCGGTCCTGGTCATACCACTGTGTACAGTGTTACCCCTATATTTCCCTTTTCGACCAAGAGACCGGCTGGATGACCAGTCTGTACTACTTTCACCCCCTTTCCTTCCTGTTTGTACCAAGTTTGATGTACTACATACGAAATTCCCCCACCCCCACTTTATTTCTTGTTTGAACCAAGTACAAGATTTGTTGGGGAACGTAGTAATTTCAAAAAATTTCCTACGCACACGCAAGATCATGGTGATGCATAGCAACGAGAGGGGAGAGTGTTGACCACGTACCCTCGTAGACCGAAAGCGGAAGCGTTAGCACAACGCGGTTGATGTAGTCATACGTCTTCATGATCCGACCGATCCAAGTACCGAACGTATGGCACCTCCGAGTTCAGCACACGTTCAGCTCAATGACGATCCTCGGACTCCGATCCAGCAGGGTGTCGGGGATGAGTTCCGTCAGCACAACGGCGTGGTGATGATGATGATGTTCTACCGACGCAGGTCTTCGCCTAAGCATCGCAAAGATATGACTGAGGTGGAATATGGTGGAGGGGGGCACCGCACATGGCTAAGGAACGATCACGAAGATCAACTTGTGTGTCTTTGGGGTGCCCCACTGCCCCCGTATATAAAGGAGCAAGGGGGGAGGCCGGCCGGCCCTTGGGGCACGCCAAGGAGGGGGGAGGCCGGCTGGCCCTTGGGGCGCGCCAAGGAGGGGGGAGTCCTCCTCCTAGTAGGAGTAGGACTCCCCTTTCCTAGTCCAACTAGGAAGAGGGAAGGGGAAGGAAAGAGAGGGAAGGGGAAGGAAAGAGAGGGAGAGGGAGAGGGAAAGAGGGGTTGCGCCCCCCTCCCCTAGTCCAATTCAGACCTCATGGGAGGGGGCGCGCCACCTCCTGGGCTGCTGCCCTCTCTCTCCCCTCAGGCCCACTAAGGCCCAATACTTCCCTGGGGGGTTCCGGTAACCCTCCGGCACTCCAGTTTTCTCCGAAATCACCCGGAACACTTCCGGTGTCCGAATATAGTCGTCCAATATATCAATCTTTATGTCTCGACAATTTTGAGACTCCTCGTCATGTCCGGACTCCGAACAACCTTCGGTACATCAAAACATATAAACTCATAATATAACTGTCATCGTAACGTTAAGCGTGCGGACCCTACGGGTTCGAGAACTATGTAGACATTACCTAGAACTATTTCCGGTCAATAACCAATAGTGGAACCTGGATGCTCATATTGTCTCCTACATATTCTACGAAGATCTTTATCGGTCAAACCGCATAACAACATACGTTGTTCCCTTTGTCATCGGTATGTTACTTGCCCGAGATTCGATCGTCGGTATCTCAATACCTAGTTCAATCTCGTTACCGGCAAGTCTCTTTACTCGTTATGTAATGCATCATTCCGTAACTAACTCATTAGTTACATTGCTTGCAAGGCTTATAGTGATGTGCATTACCGAGAGGGCCCAGAGATACCTCTCCGACAATCGGAGTGACAAAACCTAATCTCGAAATATGCCAACTCAACATGTACCTTTGGAGACACCTATAGAGCTCCTTTATGATCACCCGATTGTTGTGACGCGTTTGGTAGCACACAAAGTGTTCCTCCGGTAAACGGGAGTTGCATAATCTCATAGTTATAGGAACTTGTATAAGTCATGAAGAAAGCAATAGCAACATACTGAACGATCAAGTGCTAAGCTAACGGAATGGGTCAAGTCAATCACATCATTCTCCTGATGATGTGATCCCATTAATCAAACGACAACACATGTCTATGGTTAGGAAACATAACCATTTTTGATCAATGAGCTAGTCCAGTAGAGGCATACTAGTGACATTAAGTTTGTCTATGTATTCACACATGTATCATGTTTCCGGTTAATACAATTATAGCATGAATAATAAACATTTATCATGATATGAGGAAATAAATAATAACTTTATTATTGCCTCTAGGGCATATTTCCTTCAGTCTCCCACTTGCACTAGAGTCAATAATCTAGATTACACAGTAATGATAATAACACCCATGGAGTCTTGGTGCTGATCATGTTTTGCTCGTGGAAGAGGCTTAGTCAACGGGTCTGCAATATTCAGACCCGTATGTATCTTGCAAGTCTCTATTACTCCCACCTGGACTTGGTCCCGGATGGAATTGAAGCGCCTCTTGATGTGCTTGGTCCTCTTGTGAAATCCGGATTCCTTTGCCAAGGCAATTGCACCAGTATTGTCACAGAAGATCTTCATTGGTCCCGATGCACTAGGTATGACACCTAGATCGGAAATGAACTATTTCATCCAGACTCCTTCATTTGCTGCTTCCGAAGCAGCTATGTACTCCGCTTCGCATGTAGATCCAGCCATGACGCTTTGTTTAGAACTGCACCAACTGACAGCTCCACCGTTCAATATAAACACGTATCTGGTTTGCGACTTAGAATCGTCCGGATCAGTGTCAAAGCTTGCATCGACGTAACCATTTACGACAAGCTCTTTGTCACCTCCATAAACGAGAAACATATCCTTAGTCCTTCTCAGGTATTTCATGATATTCTTGACCGTTGTCCAGTGATCCACTCCTGGATTACTTTGGTACCTACCTGCCAAGCTTATTGCTAAGCACACGTCGGTGCGGTACACAGACATTGCATACATGATAGAGCCTATGGATGAAGCATAGGGAACATCTTTCATTTTCTCTCTATCTTCTGCTGTGGTCGGGCATTGAGTCCGACTCAACTTCACACCTTGTGACATGGGCAAGAACCCTTTCTTTGCACGATCCATTTTGAACTTTTCAAAACTTTATCAAGGTATGTGCTTTGCGAAAGTCCAATTAAGCGTCTTGATCTATCTCTATAGATCTTGATGCCCAATATGTAAGCAGCTTCACCGAGGTCTTTCATTGAAAAACTTTTACTCAAGTATCCCTTTATGCCATCCAGAAATTCTATATCATTTCCAATTAACAATATGACATCTACATATAATATCAGAAATGCTACAGAGCTCCCACTCACTTTCTTGTAAATACAGGCTTCTCCAAAAGTCTATATGAAACCATATGCTTTGATCACACTATCAAAGCGTTTATTCCAACTCCGAGAGGCTTGCACCTGTCCATAAATGGATCGCCGGAGCTTGCACACTTTGTTAGCACCTTTTGGATAAACAAAACCTTCTGGTTGCATCATATACAACTCTTCTTCCAGAAATCCATTTAGGAATGCAGTTTTGACATCCATTTGCCAAATTTCATAATCATATAATGCGGCAATTGCCAACATGATTCGGACAGACTTAAGCATCGCTACGGGTGAGAAAGTCTCATCATAGTCAACCCCTTGAACTTGTCGAAAACCTTTCGCAACAAGTCGAGATTTGTAGACAGTTACATTACCATCAGCATCAATCTTCTTCTTGAAGATCCATTTATTTTCTATTGCTTGCCGATCATCGGGCAAGTCAACCAAAGTCCATACTTTGTTCTCATGCATGGATCCCATCTCAGATTTCATGGCCTCGAGCCATTTTGCGGAATCTGGGCTCATCATCGCTTCCTCATAGTTTGTAGGTTCGCCATGGTCGAGTAACATGTCTTCCAGAACAGGATTACCGTACCACTCTGGTGCGGATCTTACTCTGGTAGACCTACTAGGTTCGGTAGTAACTTGATCTGAAGTTTCATGATCAATATCATTAGCTTCCTCACTGATTGGTGTAGTTGTCACAGGAACCGGTTCTTGTGATGAACTACTTTCCAATAAGGGAGCAGGTACAATTACCTCATCAAGCTCTACTTTCCTCCCACTCACTTCTTTTCGAGAGAAACTCCTTCTCTAGAAAGGATCCGAATTTAGAAACAAAAATCTTGCCCTCAGATCTGTGATAGAAGGTGTACCCAATAGTATCTTTTGGGTATCCTATGAAGACACATTTCTCCGATTTGGGTTCGAGCTTATCTGGTTGAAGTTTCCTCACATAAGCATCGCAGCCCCAAACTTTAAGAAACGACAACTTTGGTTTCTTGCCAAACCACAGTTCATAAGGCGTCGTCTCAGAGGATTTAGATGGTGCCCTATTTAACGTGAATGCGACCGTCTCTAAAGCATAACCCCAAAATGATAGCGGTAAATCAGTAAGAGACATCATAGATCGCACCATATCTAGTAAAGTACGATTACGATGTTCGGACACACCATTTCGTTGTGGTGTTCCAGGTGGCATGAGTTGCAAAACTATTCCGCATTGCTTCAAATGTAAACCAAACTCGTAACTCAAATATTCTCCTCCACAATCAGATCGTAGAAATTTTATTTTCTTGTTACGATGATTTTCCACTTCACTCTGAAGTTCTTTGAACTTTTCAAATGTTTCAGACTTGTGTTTCATCAAGTAGATATACCCATATCTGCTCAAATCATCTGTGAAGGTAAGAAAATAACGATACCCGCCGCGAGCCTCAATATTCATTGGACCACATACATCAGTATGTATGATTTCCAACAAATCAGTTGCTCGCTCCATAGTTCCGGAGAACGGCGTTTTAGTCATCTTGCCCATGAGGCACGGTTCACAAGTACCAAGTGATTCATAATCAAGTGATTCCGTAAGTCCATCAAGATGGAGTTTCTTCATGCGTTTTATACCAATATGACCCAAACGGCAGTGCCATAATTAAGTTGCACTATCATTATCAACTCTGCTTCTTTTGGCTTCAACATTATGAATATGTGTATCACTACTATCGAGATTCAATAAAAATAGACCACTCTTCAAGGGTGCATGACTATAAAAGATATTACTCATATAAATTGAACAACCATTATTCTCTAATTTAAATGAATAACCGTCTCGCATCAAACAAGATCCAGATATAATGTTCATGCTTAACGCTGGCACCAAATAAGAATTATTTAGGTCTAAAACTAATCCCGATGGTAGATGTAGAGGTAGCGTGCCGACCGCGATCACATCGACTTTGGAACCATTTCCCACGCCAGCATCGCCACCTCGTCCTTAGCCAATCTTCGCTAATCCGTAGTCCCTGCTTCGAGTTGCAAATATTAGCAATGTAACCAAGATTAAATACCAGTGCTCTGCGAGCATTAGTAAGGTACGCATCAATAACATGTATATTACATATACCTTTGTTAACCTTGCCATCCTTCTTATCCGCCAAATACTTGGGGAAGTTCCGCTTCCAGTGTCCAGTCTGCTTGCAGTAGAAGCACTCAATTTCAGGCCTAGGTCCAGACTTTGGTTTCTTCTCCTGAGCAGCAACTTGCTTGCTGTTCTTCTTGAGGTCCCCTTTTTCTTCCCTTTGCCCTTCTTCTTGAAACTGGTGGTCTTATTGACCATCAACACTTGATGCTCCTTCTTGATTTCTACCTCCGCAGCCTTTAGCATTGCGAAGAGCTCGGGAATAGTCTTGTCCATCCCTTGCATATTATAGTTCATCACAAAGCTCTTGTAGCTTGGTGGCGATGATTGAAGAATTTCATCAATGACACTATCATCGTGAAGATTAACTCCCAGTTGAATCAAGTGATTATTATACCCAGACATTTTGAGTATATGTTCACCGATGTAACTATTCTCCTCCATCTTACAGCTATAGAACTTATTGGAGACTTCATATCTCTCAATCTGGGCATTTGCTTGAAATATTAACTTCAACTCCTGGAACATCCCATATGCCCCATGACGTTCAAAACGTCGTTGAAGACCCGGTTCTAAGCCGTAAAGCATGGCACACTGAACTATCGAGTAGTCATCAACTTTGCTCTGCTAGACATTCTTAACGCCGCCGGGCCAGATTCGCAGCAGTTCGCACCCAACGGTGCTTCCAGACGTAATTTTCTTCAGGCAGCAATGAGGATAATCCTCAAGTTACGGACCAGTCCGTGTAGTTGCTACCATCATCTTTCAACTTAGCTTTCTCAAGGAACGCATTAAAATTCAATGGAACAACAACACGAGCCATCTATCTACAACAAACATAGACAAGCAAAATACTATCGTGTACTAAGTTCATGATAAATTTAAGTTCAATTAATCATATTACTTAAGAACTCCCACTTAGATAGACATCTCTCTAGTCATCTAAGTGATCACGTGATCCAAATGAACTAAACCATGTCCGATCATCACGTGAGATGGAGTAGTTTCAATGGTGAACATCCCTATGTTGATCATATCTACTATATGATTCACATTCGACCTTTAGGTCTCCGTGTTCCGAGGCCATATCTGTTTATGCTAGGCTCGTCAAGTTTAACCTGAGTATTCCGTCTGTGCAATTGTTTTTGGACCCGTTGTATTTGAACGTAGAGCCTATCACACCCGATCATCACGTGGTGTCTCAGCACGAAGAACTTTTGCAACGGTGCATACTCAGGGAGATCACTTCTTGATAATTAGTGAGAAATCATCTTAAAATGCTACCGTCAATCAAAGCAAGATAAGATGCATAAAGAATAAACATCACATGCAATCAATATAAGTGATATGATATGGCCATCATCATCTTGTGCTTGTGATCTCCATCTCCTCAAGCACCGTCGTGATCACCATCGCCACCGGCGCGACACCTTGATCTCCATCGTAGCATCGTTTCGTCTCGCCAATCTTATGCTTTCTACGACTATCACTACCGCTTAGTGATAAAGTAAAGCATTACAGGTGATTGCATTGCATACAATAAAGCGACAACCATATGGCTCCTGCCATTGCCGATAACTCGGTTACAAAACATGATCATCTCATACAATAAAATATAGCATCACATCTTGACCATATCACATCACAACATGCCCTGCAAAAACAAGTTAGACGTCCTCTACTTTGTCGTTGCAAGTTTTACGTGGCTGCTACGGGCTTAGCAAGAACCGTTCTTACCTATGCATCAAAACAACAAAGATAGTTCGTCAAGTTAGTGCTGTTTTAACCTTCGCAAGGACCGGGCGTAGCCACACTCGGTTCAACTAAAGTTGGAGAAACTGACACCCGCTAGCCACCTCTGTGCAAAGCACGCCGAGAACTGGTCTCGCATAAGCGTGCAGCGTAATGTCAGTCCGGGCCGCTTCATCCAACAATACCGCCGTACCAAAGTATGACATGCTGGTAAGCAGTATGACTTGTATCGCCCACAACTCACTTGTGTTCTACTCGTGCATATAACATCTACGCATAAAACCAGGCTCGGATGCCACTGTTGGGGAACATAGTAATTTCAAAAAAATTCCTACGCACACGCATGATCATGGTGATGCATAGCAACGAGAGGGGAGAGTGTTGACCACCCACCCTCGTAGACCGAAAGCGGAAGCGTTAGCACAACGCGGTTGATGTAGTCGTACGTCTTCATGATCCGACCGATCCAAGTACCAAACGTACGGCACCTCCGAGTTCAGCACACGTTCAGCTCGATGACGATCACCGGACTCCGATCCAGCAGGGTGTCGGGGATGAGTTCCGTCAGCACGACGGCCTGGTGAAGATGATGATGTTCTACGGACACAGGGCTTAGCCTAAGCACCGCAACGATATGACTGAGGTGGAATATGGTGGAGGGGGGCACCGCACACGGCTAAGGAACGATCACGAAGATCAACTTGTGTGCCTTTGGGGTGCCCCCTGCCCCCGTATATAAAGGAGCAAGGGAGGAGGCCGGCCGGCCCTTGGGGCGCGACAAGGAGGGGGGAGTCCTCCTCCTAGTAGGAGTAGGACTCCCCTTTCCTAGTCCAACTAGGAAGAGGGAGGGGGGAAGGAAAGAGAGGGAGAGGGAGAGGGAGAGGGAAAGAGGGGCTGCGCCCCCCTCCCCTAGTCCAATTCGGACTCCTCATGGGCGGGGGCGCGCCACCTCCTGGGCTGCTGCCCTCTCTCTCCCCTCAGGCCCACTAAGGCCCAATACTTCCCGGGGAAGGAGGGGTTCCGTAACCCTCCCAAGACTCCGGTTTCTCCGAAATCACCCTAACACTTCCGGTGTCCGAATATAGTCGTCTAATATATCAATCTTTATGTCTCAACCATTTCGAGACTCCTCGTCATGTCCGTGATCACATCCGGGACTCTGAACAACCTTCGGTACATCAAAACATATAAACTCATAATATAATTGTCATCGTAACGTTAAGCGTGCGGACCCTACGGGTTCGAGAACTATGTAGACATGACCTAGAACTATTTCCGATCAATAACCAATAGCGGAACCTGGATGCTCATATTGGCTCCTACATATTCTACGAAGATCTTTATCGGTCAAACCGCATAACAACATACGTTGTTCCCTTTGTCATCGGTATGTTACTTGCCCGAGATTCGATCGTCGGTATCTCAATACCTAGTTCAATCTCGTTACCGGAAAGTCTTTTTACTCGTTACGTAATGCATCATTCTATAACTAACTCATTAGTTACATTGCTTGCAAGGCTTATAGTGATGTGCATTACCGAGAGGGCCCAGAGATACCTCTCCAACAATCGGAGTGACAAAACCTAATCTCGAAATATGCCAACTCAACATGTACCTTTGGAGACACCTATAGAGCTCCTTTATGATCACCCAGTTACGTTGTGATGTTTGGTAGCACACAAAGTGTTCCTCCGGTAAACGGGAGTTGCATAATCTCATAGTTATAGGAACTTGTATAAGTCATGAAGAAAGCAATAGCAACATACTAAACGATCAAGTGCTAAGCTAGCGGAAGGGGTCAAGTCAATCACATCATTCTCCTAATGATGTGATCCCATTAATCAAATGACAACACATGTCTATGGTTAGGAAACATAACCATCTTTGATCAATGAGCTAGTCAAGTAGAGGCATACTAGTGACATTAAGTTTGTCTATGTATTCACACATGTATCATGTTTTCGGTTAATACAATTATAGCATGAATAATAAACATTTATCATGATATGAGGAAATAAACAATAACTTTATTATTTCCTCTAGGGCATATTTCCTTCAAGATTCGACTCCATGAAGTAGCTTTACCTCTAACAATAGAACAAGAAAAATAGGTGACATTGGACCATCCGATCGAGAGGGGCTGAGAGGTAGAAAATGATGCACATGCAGCAATGTAGCGAGCTAGGGAAGTGGAGCTAAGGCGGTTTTGAAGGAAGATATTCCTGAAGGTCGTCAGGATGTGGATAGGTAGGCGGCGGGAGGCCGGATCCGCCCACACTAGGGCAACGACGAAGGGATCGGAGGACCTCTCGCGCCGGCGCTCGGCCAGAGATAACGGTGCGGCCGGCAGTGGGTCTCCTCCCTCGCTGTCAACGACGGCCTAAACGCTGCCCCTCATCCCCTTCACCAGCGGAGGGGGACATGTCCGGATCTGCAACCAGCGGTGAGGATAGAAAGACCGTGTTTTTTGAAGGGAGAAAGACAGTGTTATCACCCCTATCTTGTTTAGATCTCGAGAGGATGAGAGTGTGTGAATAGAGCAACCCTAGCAAGCAAGCAAGCGCGGAGGCTCTGGCCTATATATACGTAGTGGGGTAGTTTTCGTTTTTCACTCCATCAAAACAATCGTTCAAAATTGTGTACTATGTGCCAGGTCGCCGTTTTTTTAGTTGTTGATTGTTTTTTGAGATAGCTACCCGCTTGTTCCAAGTGGTGTTACGGTGTGCCAGGTCGCACTTTATTTTTTGAGGGTGCCAGGTCGCACTTTGTATCGTTCAAGTCTGGTACAAGTCCCTCCATTAAATGAACAACCACCCCCTCGTAAAAATTGTGAACAAGCCCACGGCTAAAATTATCGGAAATATGGGTTTCCCCAACATGCATTATTATTTATATTTTCTACTCCTCCGTTCCTAAATATAAGTCTTTTTTATTAGCCACACCTAAGACAAGAATTTTTTTATTAGCAGTGAACCCCACATGTCATAGACACAAAAAGTGTGGCAAGATTCCCTTAGGCAAGCCAAAGTGTGTCTAACAATTTTAGCAACTCAAGTTAGGCAAGTGTGGCAAGTGTGGGAAAAATAATGTGGCAACATAAGACAAACATAGTCACAATCCAAACAGCCCTGTAATTTTTTGTGACATGCATGAAAATTTGGTTAGTTAAATTTATAGTCAAAATTTGGCAAGGTGCATCAAATCAACACATGCAAGTATCAAGGGAGGTCACGACATGCATGAATGCGCTGTACTCCCTCCGTTTCCAAGTATAAGTCTTTTTAGAGATTGCAACAAGTGACTACATACGAAGCAAAATATGTCTACATACATCCGTATGTAGTAGTCCATTTGAAATGTGTAAAAAGACTTATATCGAGTGCAGTGCTTTGATGTGTTGCGTCAACTCGTACAAGACCGAGAAGTTTGATTACTACAACGCCCCCTCCCTCGCACATGAGCGTGGTGGCTGGCAGAACTAGTAGGAGCTTTTGCTACACGCTTCTTGACGGCGGCGAACTTGCGGATGGAGTTGACCATCATGTCGTCCATGCGAGAGGCGAAGCCGGTGTCGGTGAGGGCTACGACATTGGCGGTCGCCAAAGACCGTCTGAAACGCTGCACGGTCTGCAGGCCGCGCCTTGATGATTTGGCATACCGATCGCCGCCGCGACCATCGCCTCCATAGGTGCTTCTGGCTTCTGGTCACTTGGTCTTGGATTGGAGTGAGCAGTGTTGCGCAGTGATTGAGAAAGAACACTTATTGTCAATCTAACCCTGCCATCCATTGACCTCTTTGGTTGAGAGTTAGTTCAGGGTTAGAATCTAACTCTAACTTCTAACTGAGTTAGTAGAGTTGTCCTCGTCTCGGTTCATCGCCATCATACTTTCCCCATTTCTGTGTTTTCAGTATCCTGCGAATCAAAGAGGCCCTTAGACTGTTTTAGGTCCGTAGTTTTTATAAACGTGTTATGTCCAAAATTTAATGAACGTGCTCGGTTTCTACTTAAAATAATCTGGTTTCATGTAGTAATTCATTTATTTATTTATTCTTCTGCGTGGGGTTTGCATGTAATTCGTGAGGTCTGAAATGTAAAGTACCCTGGCATATGCTCCGAGTCGTGCATGCACTATGACCCAGATGCTCTATGTCCCACATGTCGGTGAAAGGGTGCATGTGGAAATAGCCTAGGAGTACATATAGGAGGATAAATGCGTGAAAAATATGTACAGTGAAGCGTAGCTGCTGTTCGAAAAGGAGACCTAAAGTGATGACAGGTATAGGTCGCACGCACCCAACTAGTGGTAGTACTAGACATACGACTGCTTTTTCCCTAAAAAAAGAGGTACGAGTGCTCAGTACTCCTATTCTATCAACGCGAGTCCCATCTGACAACAGCGTCTGTGCTAAAGCAAGCTCTTCTCCCTCGTTTCTCTCTTCTAGTAATTCTAAACTCAGCCGACGCCCAGTGGGCGGGGTGGGGATTTGCCGATGGTCGGTTTGCTCAATCGCGCCCCACCTCACAAATTGAAAACGTTACTACTGGAATAAAAATGCCATATACTCCTATACTAATAAAACATTAAGGCCACGAGGCGATGCAGTGCTGGTTACAGGAGGCAAGAAGAAGAGATGCATCGAACGGCGGCTAAGTAGCAGCAGCTTCCGTGGCCAGGTCGACGTGCTTCTAAACAATGGGGTCCAAAGATTCTAGCCGCTGTAAGAAGGCCAATGTCTTTCTGTCCTCGCTGGCCTTGTAGTGGCCTATGTACACGATTTCCTCATAGACTTTGATGTGCAGGTCGACGGTTTCTTGCATGCCGAGGCGTTGCGCGACGAGCGCGACCTCGACGTGCACATTCTTCATCGCGACCTCTGGCAACTGCATGGATTGAAAGAGTTCGTCACCATGGAGGCCGATGAGGGTGACAGGCAATGAGGAGCCTGGGCACGCGGGCTGGAGCAGTACGGCAAGGTCGTCCGCGCGCTTCTTGATGGTGGCGATCTTGTGGATGGAGTTGACCATCATGTCGTCCATGCGAGAGGCGAAGCCGGCATCGGCGAGGGCTACGACGCCGGCGGTCGCCAGCACCGTCTAGAAACGTTGCGCGGTGCGGGGCCGCAGGCCGACGCCTTGGATGATTTGGCACAGCCGACTGTCGCTCGCGTCCATCGCCTCCATAGGTGCTTCGGGCTTCTAGTCACTTGGTCTTGGATTGGAGTGAGCAGTGTTGTGTAGAGACTAAGGAGTAGATGGATTGGAGTGGCGGGGCGCCTTTATATGAGAATCCAAACTCTGTTGCATTCACATCGTGCTGGCTCTATTCTGCTTCTCCAATTAATTCCCTCTGCTCCTTCAAAAAAAATTAATTCCCTCTGCATGTAGAGTAATTTGAGGATGCATCATTGACCGTTCAACGTCTCGGGAACCGCTACCCTCTCCCTCCTTGGCATATAAGCACCTATGGAGGCGACTACCGCTCGCGTCTATCGCGTGTCAGGAGACGTTCCCGTCGACGACGAGGTGCCTATGGTGACTTTGTAAATTTCAAGATGATAGTACTAGTATACTCAATATCGTGCACCGCGACCAAGGCCGAGAGGAAAAATGAGATAACTACGTGTTTATTTACGGTGTAGATTCACTCATTTTGCTCCATATGTACTCCGTCTCGGTGTAGTCTAGTCACTTGTTGAAATGTCAAGAAAGGCAAATACTCCCTTCTGGTTTACAGGGCTATACTAGCAAGTACTTACTATAATAGTGGGCTCACATAGCAATTTTGTCTCATGCAAGAGACTGGCTATATGCGTGCTCCAAGGTTCGCAACTGCCACATTCGGGTTGCACTTGGCTCTTTGCCTCTTCGAGAAGACGAACAAAGATGTTACTATTGCTGCTTCTATGGTATCGAATCCACTGCTGCATGTCCGTCCACCGCGAGCGGGAGGGATAGCTTGTTGTAGTACTATATAAGTAAAAGCCCGTCCTCGTCTGTGAGCCACCGTGCGCATGGGCGAGGGAGAAGGCGTGTAGTAGTAAAATCAATCTTCTCCTCGCCGTACGAGTTGACGCGACACATCATAGCACTGGCCCCACATGGTTGCCTCTAAACTTGGCTGAAAGACCCGCAGTGTACAATACTCAATTTGCTGCAACCTCTAACATTTACCCCACCACAAATTAAAATATATATTCCTGTCTTGACCAGATGCGCGTGCAAACTAGAATCACCAGGATGACAGGTAGGGCCAGAAGATAATTTTAAATAAAAAATATAGCATGGAGCCGACCCCAATGATTTTAAGCTTATAGGCACGTTACACGCTATCCTAGACTACTCTACACATGAAACTGCCACACAAGCGTCCGGGCTGCGCTTGGCTCTTGCCTCTTCGGGAAGTCGAACAAAATGATGGAGTACTACTGAAGTGGAGGAGTACTACAGTATGCTTCTGGTCGTCTGACACAGATTGAACTGCTGCATGTCCACCGCGTACGGGAGGGAGAGCGTGTAGCGAACGAAAGCTTCTCCTAGTCCTGCCAGCCACCATGCTCATGGGTGAGGGAGGGACGCAGCTTCATTGAGTTACTGCTCCTGCCTTTGCGTCCATGACAGGTGGGACCAAGAGGTCGGTAGCCCACCTATCATGCAGCCAAAGGCAGGTGCGGTTAAGGCGAGAGGGTGTTGTAGTAATCAAACTTCTCGGTCTTGTACGAGTTGACGCGACACATCAAAGCACTGCACTCGATATATTTCAATAATTTGTGTTTACCGATGCATTAATTACAACGCATGCATGCATGCCGTGACTCTCCTTTTGATACTTGCATGTGTTGATTTAATGCACCTTGAAGTAGTATGAATATGTGACGGTAAAGCTTTGTAATGCCCCGGCCCTAACAAAGCGAGAGATGGTTGTGCACGAGGAGGGCGAGATCATGCAGACGGAACAAGACCCGATGATGGAGCTCTCTATGGTCTCGATGGACCTCACCTTGCTCCACTGCCCCTTGTGCCTCCGCCCCTTGAAGCCTCCAGTGTCTGAGGTTCGAATACACCTCGTCCATTCGGCTGATCGAGCAAGGTGGAGGTTTCTTGATTAATGTGTTGTTCGATTGATTTGTGCAGTGCAAGGGAGGGCACCTGGCTTGCACGGACTGCCGCGTCGAGCGCCTCGGGAACCAGCGGTAGTGCCAGAAGTGCGAGCGCGGCAGTGGCTTCGACGTGCGGAACACGGCGGTGGACGCCGTCCTCTCGGTGAGGGTGGAGTGCCCGCACGAAGGCTGTGGGCTCTACGTCACTTACCACAAGCTCACCGATCACTAGAGTGTGTGTCCGCTCGCGCCCTGCAAATGCACTGTGCCCGTCTGCGGCTACGAAGGCCCGCCGCCGTGGCTCTCCCACCACATCAGCACTGTGCATCCCATGCTCGTGCACAGGATCCAGTACGGCAAGGCGCTCTAGCTGCAAGTGCCATTGTCGGAGCCACAGCTCTTGCTGTTCGCGGAGGAGGACGGCCGTGCATTTTTCTTGGTCGGCGGCATGCTCGACATCGGCGTGCCTATCGCCGTGTCGGTCGTCTGCATCAGAGCGGGGGCGTCCCCACTGCCGCACTACGTGGCCAAGCTCTGGGCGAACGGCCCGCCGGGGGAGCCCAAAGGCAGGACCGATGCCGTCAAGGTGGAAATGGAGGTGACAAGCAGCAGGGATCCCGGCGACGTCACCGTGCAGGAGCTGACCTTCTTTCACAGCCCGCCTAAGCTGCCGCCGGGCTAAGCTGGTGTCCCTCCACATTCAGATTGACAAGCTCACGCCCTAAATGATTCTACAAAGGCCTTCTGCTTATCTTAGTAATATGCTAATATAGGGGTTAGCTCGGTCTACTTTAGCTTAAGAGATGGTGGGTTTTGGTGGCGATGCAGCAATTACCTCGACATCGATCAACAAAGGAAAGTAATTTCGAACAGTCGAAGGGATATTTTGTGTCTGTTGGATATAGAGATCCTTTGGGTAAGAAGTAACAACTTATATGTTTTTTTCGAAACGGAACATCAATACTAGTATAATTTTTGTTGACATGCACTAATATTTTCGAAACGGACGTCGGGCTGTAGCTAGAAGAGCGGTTGGGACGTGGCATCGGCCCATACCGCAGTGACCCCCGATTGGAATGCACCGACTACGGATTTTCTCCCTCACCGATGTAGAGAGCGTCTATGCGGAACATTGTTCCCTTCCCCCAGCTGCGGGATCAGGTCGGATATGTGACCAGCGGTGTGGCCACGGTCGTTCGATGCTTGTGAAGAGAGCAACCCAAGCAAGCAGGCTTGTAGCTTAGGCTCCTGCTAGTGTATATATAGTGGTTTTCTTTTTCTCTCCATATCAACCATTTTATACTGCGTACGTGCCATTGAAGAGTGAAATGATGGTTTCTTCTTCCGACTAACTTACTGTGTGATTTGTCTGCTCCTTTAGTGGCCCCTACAAGTACTCCCCCTACGTGTATGCAACAGTCACACGTACACATGGACGCAAAAACGCGTGCGACTCCCAAATGCATGCATGTCCGAGCACACGACGGAACACACACGGTCACGCTCAAGTGCTCAACCTACACGTGCATGCACACACATACTTAGCCAGGGTGAGCTAGTGACCGTATAAACACCGGAAAATGTATATATTGAGCGCAATGAGCGTATTATGAAGTCCATCGACTGTATTTTACAAATATACAAAGGATGACATGCTGTATTTATCTCGTTTGAAATTAAGCCATATTAACCGGAGAGGAGGCAGTATGGACTAGCATTACTTTGCTGTGTCCCGTCAACTTGCCGAACGAGGAGAATCTTGCAGGACGGGAGAAGCTTGCGTGCGGTGGCTCATAGGACAAGGAGAAACTTTTGACTAATGCAAGCTATCCTTCGCTCAGGCGGTGGACGTGCAACAGTTAATTCGGTGTCAGATTGCCAGAAGCATACACTATACTAGTACTATTATTGTTGCACTTCCCGAAGAGGCGAACAACCAAGCGCAAATTTACTAGTACTACTACTATAGTCTATAGAGGTACTATACTAGTACTAGGAACCGGGTGGAGGAGCATCTGCACTCTTATTATATTTTTAAAATGTGATAAAGCAATCTTCAACACATTTGGTTCTCTTCGAGGGTTCTCGCATGTGATAATGGAAGTTGATTGCATGGAACACTCGCCACAATTCCCGCTTAATTCCGGCTCATATCCTGTTACAAATAGGAGCGCTCGGTAATATTTGCTCTCTTTTTTGTTATTCAGCATGTAAACAGGTCAGCAAACCTTGCGGTGCATCTTTGTGCGAACCGTGCTTGCTGCACTTTGAATGTGGCCGAGAGCTGGCTTGATGAAACACCTCGCTTCCTACTTCTTTTTATGGGTACCTCGCTTCCTAGTGACCAAAGGTCTTGGCTGATCGTCCTAAGAATGCTTATATGTGAATAAAGCTCTCTCATTTACCCGCAAAAAAGATTAAGCCATATTAACCGGAAAGGAGGGAGTATGGACTAGCACTACTTGTTGGTGTGTCCCGTCAACACGCAGAACGAGGAGAAGCTTGCACGACAAGGTGAAGCTCGCTTACGCCTTTTGACTAATGCAACGTACCTCGCCCAGGCGGTGGGCATGCATCAGTTCATTCGGTGTCAGATTGCCAGAGGCATACACTGTAGTACCGAACATGCGGAGTACCATCATTGTTCGACTTCACGAAGAGGCCAAGAGCCAAGCGCAAGGTTTAGTAGTACGAGTAGTAGTACTACTAGAACCGCATGGTGGAGCCTCTGTACTCTTATTTTTCTTAATCTTTGATAAAGTACACATTTATTTTGGAGAAGGGCGGCAAACAGCAGCCCAACATGTAATGATGATATCGATCAACCATGCTCGAATATATCTTGGCCTCCGTGCGAGCCCATCTGTGTTCTCGCCTCGCCTCTCTCAAGGAACGGCGGGTTGGCCATTTTGCCGTCAATTGAGATCGGTTTTCTCACACTCCGGTCCCACATGTCAGTGATATGCCAAGACAAGGTGCGTTAACCGACTGGCCATACACGTACTTGGTTTTGCACCTTCATACTACTCCTCCCTCCGTCACAGTTCTGGTATGCCGCTTCATTATGATGCATTTCTCTCAATGTATTTCCACCACCAGAGAGACTTTAGACGCGTTTGGTTTAATGCTCAATTAATTAGGGCGTGGTAACCGCAATTTTCTCTCGATGTAGTACTACGGAGTGGAGTACGTGCACGCATGTGTCTACCCGGGGTGGAAGCACTGCATGCATGTGCGTATGCATTATTTCCTCTAGTAATAGACGTCGTGCTATAACTACCAATGCTATTTTTCAGGCCGACCGCTAGTCGCCTTGGTCCCAGAGATTTTTTCTTTTTCTGAAGCGCGCTCTATAAACAGTGACGGATGGAGTAGTATGAGCGGATTCAAAGAAGAGCGTATTGATGGTTGCTTCTTCCGAGCAACTTACAAAGGGGAAAGGTGGGGCTTATGATTTGACTGCTCATTACTCACTATTAATGTGGCGCAACGACCGGTCTGAGTCTCCCATGCGGCTGTGCACTACCCCCTCGGTTCTTAAATATACTCCGGAGTATTTGTCTTTCTAGAGATTTCAATAAGCGACTACTCAAATATTTGTCCTTTTAGAGATTCAAATGGACTACTACAGACAGATGTATATAGACATATTTTAGAGTGTAGATTCACTCATTTTGCTCCGTATGTAGTCACTTGTTGAAATCTCTAGAAAGACAAATATTTAGGAACGGAGGGAGTACACATACAAAGCAAAATGAGTGAATCTACACTCTAAAATATGCCCATTTGAAATTTGTGAAAAGAAAAATATTGTTGATGACAGTTGCGACGACAAAAAGGAAGCATATTCCTTTTCCTAAGGGAAGATAACAACACGGTTGTGTTTGTCTAAAACGGTGTGAGGATGAGATTGCAATTTGGAAAGTACGCCAGACGAGCTACGTTTTGTGCAAAGAACTATGGAAGATCCACATGCAGCGACGTGGGAAGACGGGTAGTGGAGCAAGGCCGGAGGGGATACCTGGAGGTCGTCGGGATGTAACTAGGTGAGCGGCGGCGGGCAGAATCTGCCAATACTGCGGCTGCGAGCAGGTGGCGTAGGCTCTACCGCGCTGGAGCTTGGTCAGAGAGAACGACGTGTACCGTAGATCGAGACGTGTTGCCTCGGCGCTGTCGAACGGAGAAATGATGCACGTCCTCCCTTTCCACCGGTGGACGGGATGCGGCCGGATCAGTGACCAACGGTGAGAGAGAGAGAGAGGCCACCGCAGCCTTGTGTGAGATACTCTGAAGAGAGACAAACCAGGCAGGCAGGCTCCATTGTATATAGTGGAGCGGACTACCTTTTTCTCCATAAAAATTGGTTTATATTATGTGTACGTGTCATTGAGCGATATAACTTTATTTAAAAATAACGCGCCAACGCATCAAGTCAAACTTTGTTTCGTGCACGCGTGGTACACGACCTCCATAGGTAAACAACCGCTACACGCGTTCAAATTAGCACGTGGGCTACCATTTCATACAGAAATGAGCTCCACCGTGTACCCGCGCGGGTGTGGCTGGGCACGAAGCGTGAGTACGTGCACGGTGCACCTATTCTCTTCTTGTATACGTACACCACCTACGTGGGGTTGTGTGAGAGAGATACAAACGTAGAGAGATATAGTGTGTGGGTTCGTGAGAGTTTTTTTAGGGGGGGTCAATAAAAAAATGTAACATATGCAATGTGTGTGAAATATAGTCCTAGATATATCATATATATAGGGGCGATCCACGAGAAGAGAGTGGAGGTATCATCGACTTGAGGTGTCCATAGAATAGAAGAGAGGGATGATGTGTGTGTACATGCATGTGCGTGTTCCCACGTCGAAGATATAGAGTGGCTGGCCTACTAGAACGAGAGAGGGGACAGGTGCGTTTGTCTCTGTGGCATGGATACCTACCTACAGCGCTCGACTATCGGTGTGTGGTGGGGGGGGGGGGGGGGGAGGCCTAATTAACTATAGAGGTACAATGGCTGGTATATGTGTGGAGGAGGAGAGAGGCCTACCGCATGTATTAAGGGATATTGATATACCTCAGGTATTAAGGGAGATCGATCGGCATCCATGCATATGTGCGGTGAGAGGAATAAGGTTGGGAGAGAGACAGAGCTAGAGTGCTGGAGGGGTGGTAGTGGAGTTGCTTCTAACAAATGGTGGGATAGGATTGCTAGACAACCGGAGGGCACGCCTGCAATATCAATAAGAGAGGGGATAGCTGCCTGTCTATGCACGTGCGTGTGAGAGACAGGTCAGGAGGCATGCACGAATGATGGGGGACAATATGGATGTGGTAAGTAGACATAACTACATAGGAAGATCAATCGTCCTTTCTCAGAGAAAGGAGAGACATAACTTGTGAGGTACGTCGATCGATGGGGGGGGAATAGTTAAAGTCGACCTAGCTATATGTTGGGAGATCGATCGGTATACATGCATGTGTGTGTTAGAAGCAAATGAGGCATGGGGAGAAGGATAGAGAGAGAGGGGGATGCATCTAGGAGGTGGTGCGAGAGTCATGCTATATCGATGGGGGAGAAGTGTGCGAGTACGAGGTTGATGAAAAGAGTGGTGGGAGTGAGGCATGGGCGGTGATAAGAGAAGAGGGGAAGTTTGTGTTTTGTGCTAGGCACGCCTGGCTAGAGAGGCATATCAATTGATGTGTGCCATAAAGAAGGAGCTGGGGGCCTACACACACCGTGGGTGAACGACCTAAAGTGAAAAGATGAATTTGCGCGTTGGAGCTAGAGAATGCTGAGGGAGGGTTAGAGGGATGCGGGCGTCTACATGCACGAGAGAAAGTTAGCACTAGCTAGCTACAAAGATAAGAGTATTGTGTGGGTGTAAAAGACGAATAGAGATCATACTTCATTATAAAAAGCGAATTCGGATATTTGAAGAATTTATCATAGTGTTTTAAACCGACGCATGTGTGAATATATATAACGGTGATACACATGGTGTGGTTATGAACATGTTATACTACATATAATATATTTTATCTCTACTGTTATAAAAAAACGAAGTTGATGATGGTGCCATCCTGCAATATAGGCCGTCCGATTTATATCTGACGGATAGGAAGGAAACTATGGCAATTTTGAAAAAAGATACCCACACGCCTCTCCATATTTGCAAATTAGGCCTCCCCTTGATCATGTTGATGTTCTATGGAACACATGGGCATCTTGCTAGTACTACGTATAACATATAGAACATTGATCATAATTTGGGCTAATGTGTGGCTTTTGCAGCTCAGGTCTAAATACTTGTCGTAATGTAGGGGGCGGGGCACTATACTATGTGTGATAAACACGGTGTACACGTATGGAACATGGTTTAGATTATGAATATATAGTTAGTACATCAAATGTATTATTATTTGGAATCAACATCAAGTGTATTCAAAAAATAGAATTCGAGTTCATGTAGTACACATAGTTCATATCTATCTCTATAGTAATCATGTGGTGTGTTATTAAGGTAATACACGAATGATGGTTGAAGTTGGCAACTATCATGATCGTAGATTTGTTATTGAAATAGAGAAATGAATTCAAATTCAGTTTGAATTGTAGTGGTAGTATAAACATTTGGAATGTACTAAAATGTTGGTATGAGTAGGTTACATGCATTATACAGCAAGCGAAAAAATTTAATTGGACATAACATGGATTCATACTACCGAATAGCATTTAATTGCACTAAATTGTTGGTATGAGTAGCTTTAAATAGCATTTTTATAGTAAAACGGGGCAAGACTCTCTCTTTGTGTGGTGTGAATAGTTTTATTTTTTTTGTTTCCTTTTTGGTTAAGGGAAGTGCGAATTGATTTGGTACGTGCAAGTACAATATTACACGTTAGGCTTGTCCCTAAAATTCAACCCGCGCCTTGTTATATTCCGAAAATTCAGATATCGTCCTCCCAAAACTGGCGCCTTCACAACCCGCGCCTTGCTATCCCGAAATTACAACGCGCGCGAAAACTCCCTCCAGCTGCCAAATCCCGACACGCAAAATCCCCCTTCTAACCCTGAGCCGAAAGGGCCGCTAGTTCAAATCGGTGTGGGCTACTTTTGTAACACACCCTACATTTTGGACAAGCGCGTCCCTAAGTCATGTTCACCCCCTCCCATCGCCTCCTTTTTGCCATTCGAAATCCCAGGCCGCCATAACCTCTCCGCTCCAGCCGCGAAACCCCACCCTGCTTCGTCCTCCACCTCACCGTTGCCCAGCCGGAGCCTCTTCCCCGACAACGTCGTCCACCGCAACAACTTGACGTCCCTCGTCCACCTCCCCAGATGAGGATCCGTCATCCATCTCGTTGTCCTGCCGGTTCAGCCGCCCCGTCCTCCACCTCCAAGGAGCTGATCCAACGATCACCTCGTCTATCGCGGCTGCTCCATGCCCACAGTGCCGCCTTAACCTGCTCCACCGGAACCGCAACATCCTCACCGACTCCTCGGACGAAGCCGAGGCCTACTGTCAGGACCCCGATTCCAAGTCACATCGACCTAGCCGGTAACACCTCATATCACTTTGCGGCCTCACGCACGGTATTCCCACGGGTGTCGCCTTACCATGGCCCGGGACCGTTTACGCCTTTTGGCTCACGTATATGATAGTGTCGCTAGCATCCATATGACAGAGAACCCGGCCCGACATGGCTAGTCGTGAACCCAAAGCGGCACTAACCCATGGGGACATGCATACATGAATCACATCGAGCATGTCGGTCATCAACGTGTGAATCCGGGCTGTAGCATTGGGCTAACAGGACTCCGGTATCCCGGGCTGTAGCAGGCTAAGGCAGACTCGGATGTCACCGCGTGACATTTCCCCGAAGGGACGGCAGAACGAAGTGAAACACATGTCGGCCAAGTGTCTAGAGCAAGAGTCTTTGGGCTAGCGAGGACTCCGGTGAACCGGTAGAAGCGGACTACTATCGCTCAGAAGCACTAGACTACATTTCCCCATATGAGAGGCTGCCAAGGATAAACAACTAGATTGTCGGATCCCACACATACCAAGCATTTCAAACATACACACAATATGCTCAATATGTGTAAATACAACATGGCATCACAACATAACTCTACAACTCAAATATTTATTCATTAGGCTCCGAGGAGCGAGATATTACAAACATGGGTCTCATGACCCAACACTCAGAGCATACAAGTCAAAGCACAAGCGGAAGCTTAACATGTCTGAGTACAGACATCTACAAATGAAAAAGAGGCTGAGAAGCCTGACTATCTACCAGATCCCGCCGAGGGCACAAGATCGTAGCTGAGGTAACAAGCTAACCATCGAAGTCCACGCGGAACTACTAGCAAGACTGACGTCTCTCTGCAAAACATAAAATAAGCAAACGTGAGTACAAATGTACTCAGCAAGAAGACTTACATCGTAACTAACTACATATGCATCATTATCAACAAAGGGGTGGTGGAGTTTGACCGCAGCAAGCCAGCTTTGACTCGGTGGCTATCCCTGAACTACATTTGCAAGTAACTCTTTTGAGATGGCACACGAGTCCACATATTCACCATATCAATACACCACTATGGACCCGCTCCCGTCTCCCTACAAGAACGCCATCCATAGCACTCACGCTTATCTTGCGCATTTTAGAGTATCCACTTTCACTTGTCTATGAACTGTTATAGGCAACCCAGAAGTCCTTTACCGCGGACACAGCTACTCGAATAGATCATATTAACCCTGCAGGGGTGTACTTCGTCACACACGCTCTCACCACTTATCGCCGTTTACACGACATGTACTCGGCAACCTTCAAGCGGAAGCCCAGCGAGGGTGTCGGCCACGGCCTACCTAAACACTCAAGTCCCTAGTCCAGGTTTATCGCCTATTCGGGTTCCATCCGCAGGGAGTCCGGCCGAGGTTTCCACTAACGGCCCCGAACGATGTGTGCAGGGTTCTCGAGACACCAAACGGGCGAATCGGTACACCGGGCTACGGTGTATCTACCGCATCATAGCCCACCCCTAGGGTCAGCGCTACGCACGGCCTCCAACACATATCCTACAAACACCAGAAACTAGTTGCAACTCCTGGACAGAGGACAAGGGTGGTTAAGAAGCCGAGAGAGTCAATTAAGGATCCCAATGTGTGGTAGTAACTGTTTAATGGATCACAAACACAGAACTCAGTTCCTGAGGACGGCTTCAATGAGACAACCTACCATGTACTCCTACATGGCCTCTCACCGCTACCTTTACCAAATCGTGTTCACACACTTAGCTCACACACAGTAGGACATGTTCACACACCTCTGATTCATCCTCGATGAACCAGACCCGACTCAACTCTAAGCAGTAGCAGGCATGACAAACAAGCATGAATGAGTAGGCACAACAGGGCTCAAACAACTCCTACTCATGCTAGTGGGTTTCATCTATTTACTGTGGAATGACAGGTCATGCAGAGGATAAAGGGGTTCAGCTACCGCAGCAAGTAACAGATGAATCGTTGTTGTCCTAATGCAGTAAAAGAGAGCAGGAGCGAGAGAGTGGGATTGTATCGAAATGAACAAGGGGGTTTTGCTTGCCTGGCACTTCTGAAGATAATATAGTTCTTCATCGGTGTCATCGACCTCGTCGTCGGAACCACGTCTATCGAGAGGGGACAAACACCGGCAACTGAGAAGGAACACAATCAATGCAATGCCAAAATATGATGCATGATCATGACATGGCAATATGCTGTGATTTGAGCTAATGCATCTAGCTATGATTTAAATGAAGTTGGTTTGAATACATGATTCAAATTCCAACTCCATATATGATTATTTAAATGCCCTTTATTTGTTTTGTCCAAAACAGAGGACAAACATTGTTCAAACATGCATGAAAATGGTACAGATGGATTCCTTGAATTTTTCTGATAATTTTTCATATATAAATTATTTGATTTGGAGCTACGGTTGAATTACTATGATTTTTAGAAGTTAGGCAATTTTCTGGAATTTCCTGAGAAAAAATAAATCCAAAAAAGGCATTCATCGCGTCGACCAAGGCGTCGATGTGATGTCAAGAGGTCAAAGGCGCCAGCCCAGGTCAAACCCGACGGTGGGACCCACATGTCGGTGAAACCACTAACTAACAGAGTTAGTTTAGTGTTAGGTTAGCACTAACCTAGGTTAATTAGGCCTGGGCCCACACGTCAGTGGCTTGGTTAGTTAACTAAATTAATTTAACGCTAATTTTAACCTACGCTAATTAAGCAGGGGCCTGGGCCCACCTTTCGTTGACCCAGGGGAGTCAAACCCCAGGTCAACAAGGTCAACTCGCCGGCGGCTCGACGCCGGCGAGGCCAGACGCGGCGGAGGGCCTCGGGTTTTGACTTCCGGCGACCAAATCGACGGCTGAGCCCATCTACGAGGAGCTAGGGCTCACGCGCATCGACTGGTGGGGTTAGCTTGGGCCGGGGTGGTCTAAGACGACGGCGGTGGCAACGGCAGCGGCGGTCGGAGTTCGGCCGAGCTCTAGGACGAGGCTATGGAGGCCGTGGAGGTACGTGCTTGGCTCCCACGGCACCTACACGGCACGGCGAGCACGTGGGTGAGCTCGGTTGGAGGCTACGGTGACCGTGGCCACGGCGGTGAGGAGCTCGGGCGGCGGCGTGAGTCGGTCATCGTCGAAACGACGGCTGCGGCGAGAAGCTGAGCACGGGAGCAAGGGGAGGAGGTGGAGAAGCTCACAGCGAGTCCAATGAGCGCGAGAGCGAGGTCGAGGACGCCCGGTAGCTTCCGAATCGACGGCGAGGATCCACGGTGGCCGGCGAGGGAAACGGCGATGCTGGCGACGCTGTGGTGCATCCGACGTTCCATGGCTTGGTGGAGAGGATGAGGACGACGAGGCGGGGCTTTTGGATACACTGAATGGGAGAGGGAGCGTCGGTGGCCATGGCTACGGTGAACGGCGACGGCTCCGTTTGGTCATGGAGGGAGAGAGAGCAGAGGGATAGGGACGGAGGGAGAAGTGGACGTGGCGCCAGGGAGGTGCGTGGCATCTCCAGGGGGGTCGGGGAAGCGAGCAGAGAGGCAGGAGGTGGCGCTCGGAGGGCACGCGTGCGGCGAGCACACGCTCGGCGTCCTACAGGCGCAAGGTTGAAGACAACCTTGCCCCTGGTGGGCTGGGCTGGCTTTGCCCAGCCGGGTTGCTACAGAGGTGGGCCGGTTGGGGCGCCAGGTAAGTGGCCAGGTACTATCTCTCTCTCTCTCTCTCTTTTCTATTTTTCTTTTTCTATTCTGTTTTTCTTTGTTCTGATTTAGTTTAGGAACTAAATCATTTTAGATAATTCTAGAAATTATTTTGGTGGTTAACTGAATTATTTCAGGCTCCACAAATAACTTCAGAATATTTGGACCATTTAAAATATATATAGCATTTAAACGGCTCCAATTCAAATACTTTTGTGTTAATTCAAAAATCCAAAGATGACCTAGAAATATATCCATCATTTTTTGGGAGGGGTTTTCACCTCAACCAGAAATCATGAACTTTTCTTAGGGACATTTTGGGTTTATTGAAAAATATTTTAATCAAGCCTAGAAGGACTGATTTAGTGCTAGGGTTTGAACAATCCCCATTTCAAGTTTAAAAGGAATTTAATCATGATGCAAGATGATGATGCAAAGACAAGCAAAGCTAATGCTAGGGCTGTGACAACTCACCCCCACTAAACAAGAATCTCGTCCCGAGATTCAAGACGTGAGGTAAGAAGACAGAGGGGACACAAAGCTCGCACAATCTTAAAGATCCAGGTTGCACTTCATAAGAATGTTGATTCGATCATCATCTTTGTCCCGATGTCTTGCTCTGAGAACTCCATCCAACATGACGATGACAGAAACAAATTCTACGGAACTGGTCTCCTCAAAGATCGAACAACTGACAATCAGCTCATGGAATGAGACATAACATCTCTTGAGCTGAGACACGATACACACATCAAGAATGATGGAAATGAGCATATGACAAGGTTTTAAATAGTGGGATTTCCACACTTAGGAGGGTGGTGAATGGTGTCAACGTAGCAAGGAGTTGAGTTGCCATGATTCCGTAACGGGGCACCTTAGGGAAGGTGACTTGTAGAATTATTCCCTCAAGTGGCAAAAAGAATTACTTTTGATTCAGAGATCATTGAAACTCTTTATACCAGCCTAAGGAAATCACCATCGATCGTTTGGCGGAGTTCAAAGGAATAGCATAACCAGATTTGAATGGATGATGTGGACTATGTTGTTGAAGACAAAGCAATAGATGATTTTTGCTTATCACCAGAAATGGATGGGACCCATAACAGGACCACTTTTGAAGATGATCATGGACAACAATTACTGAGAGGGCAGCCCATGGGAATTGGCACAATGGCAGTGCAAGCTGGAACAAAATTGCAAATGATGGGAATGTTCCAACCATCATATCTGCCTGAGATTCAGATCTGGTTGGTGTCAGGATATTCCAGACTCATCAAGTCTAGAAGGAAAGATGAAAGTTTGCAACACAAATCGATGAGATGACGTTGCGAGATTCTCTGGGAGTGAACTACGATAGCAAGCTCCAAAACATGAACTGATTCTGCTACATACATGTGGACACGTTGTCCAAGACAAGCATGACCACATAGTAGTCTTATAATGAAACACTACCGAGTTCTGATTGGGAATCATCATTGCGGAGAGCGAAGTCATGCGCATGTACCTTTGGGTCCTTAAGGTTAACACTCAAGAACTTCTTCTCCTGGAACAATTCAATCAGTGGCTTGGCGTGCTAGGGAATACATATGGAGTGGAGGTAATTAATCTACCAAACCATAGAATACCTCGCACGAATGCATGACTGACTTGGGATGATTCCGAAGGAAGCAAAACAAACCTTTCTCAAATTCATGGCGGCAACTTACACCTAAAGCGCATGAATTCGAGGAAGTCACTTCTTCCATCCAAGCATAAGCTTCATGAACGGAACACGAAGGCATTGCTTACAAAGTTTTCAACACTAGGTTGATGTTCAACATGAATCATGGGGGGGGGGGACAAGATGCTGCTGGTGGGCTCAACGGCAACTCATCGGAATTTCCATATCACTAGACTTCCACCATCATGTGAGCACGGTAATAGCATTGGTCAGACCAAAGGATGTAATGGTGTATGCTTGAGGAATCAACTACGAGTAAGACAACATTACGAACATCGTTGGTTCTGATTTGACTTGACGATGGCCCATACTCAAGTCAAAGTTTTGACAAGGCAATAGATCCAACAACTGATCACGAGGACCAATCGATGGAGATATCATCTTTCTTCAACACACACACACACACACACACACACACACACACACAAGGATATCCCTTAGCTGAACTAAATCGGACAAGCTTCCATCTTCCAACTCTCCAAGTTGTTGTTTAGCTTGAAGTATGCAACACAGATTCTTGGAGAAGGGGTGGTTTACAAGAAACCAACTTGATCACGAACTCAACATAGCGGTCAGGTGACAACCTGGTGATACTTCCGAGAAGATATTCAGAATATCACGAACCACCGATATATTACTAGGCTCGAGAACAATCTTGCTTTTCAGTATAAGACGATATGATCAAAAGAGTGAGGATTGACACAACCCTAACTCATTGATCGAAGAGTGCACCGTAAATAAGGACTAGGTAGCACGATCAATCTTAGGATGATGATTTAATAACCAACACACTAAGAATGAGATTATTGTCCATTTACTATCAAGCAACGAGTTGCTCGAAGTATTGATTGCGCACATCACGGTACACTTGTCGGCATTCTGGTTACAATAACATGGGAACCGAGGAATGAACAATGATGGCAAGAAGTATTACTGTGTCAATAATTCATAAGAGGTGGTGCAATTCTCATGACACTCTTGACATAAAGATGGTAACACTCCGAGGTAGAACAAAGCAAAAAGCTGGATTGGCATTTTGATCTGCGGAATACAACTACTTTGACCACTCCAAGAAATGGAGGAGGTACTGGAGTTTGTTTCTCCTAGTCATTCCGCAATAGAATGGCTTGACGGACCACAAGAGTAATAGGCATCGATGAGCATGAGTGCACAACTACTATTGACTATCAATTGATAGATGAAGTTCGTGAAACAACTAAAGAGGGACAACTCAAAGGAACATATATTTTTCTGAGTTGTGGATGCATAGATTAGTATGTCGAGCGAAGCTCAACATTTCTTCCGGATAACCCATGCGGAAAGGGTAGAACTGGCAGTGTCACAATTATGAATGGAGAACTCCTCAAGAGTACTCTGATTGTGATCTTTTAGTTCAAAGAACTTCTGCCTTATTGGTTCATGGTATTTGGAAGAAGGATATACCACGGACCTCGAGGACTATCGCAAAGAATATCCTAAAGGAACTAGCAAACACTATCAACAGGAGGTAAGTAGGGTGAATCTCGGGTCAAGAACCCAGGAATATAATACCTACTACTAAATGGCATCACAGGATGCTTTCGAGAATAATGGCCAGAATCATCACACTAGGAATATAGAGCATGGCTAGATTACTAGATGATCCTCTAAGACACCTGTGGTCATAATGATAGTTCCAACATATATGTCGAGGCAACCGAGTACCTCAACTCGCCGATTAGTGTGCTTATTCTGACCCAAAAGGACATCGGGAACAGAAAGAAAGGATTTGCAAATGCATCAGACTATTTAGAGACCTCGATGACTCGGACAAGATAACGGCTGTAAATGCTCAAAATGATTTGAGACATCCTGCCAAAATAGTGGCATGACCACTCAACATCACAATATCAAGGTTACGTTCAACTGAGAACATGCTAGAAGTAGTAGAAACTGAATTGAGGCTTGAAACTATCAATTCTATAAGTCTATGGATTAGTAACACGTCATCCTGATAGATAGATGAGAAGACTAGTTCTTAAACCCCGTAGAAGAGAAGAGGATGACTCAGATCAGAAGGCCATGAGGTATAAGGAGTAAAAAGAGCCTTACGTTCCCTTCCACGATCAATTCCCTTATATATCTAAAGCATTTCTAGACTCAACTTCGACCAGTTTGGCTTGGTAATCCTACAGCAACAAGCTCGATACCAACGCTGTCAGACCCCGATTCCAAGTCACATCGACCTAGCCGGTAACACCTCATATCACTTTGCGGCCTCACGCACGGTATTCCCACGGTGTCGCCTTACCATGGCCCGGACCGCTTATGCCTTTTGGCTCACGATATGATAGTGTCGCTAGCATCCATATGACAGAGAACCCGGGCCGACATGGCTAGTCGTGAACCCAAAGCGGCACTAACCCATGGGGACAGGCATACATGAATCACATCGAGCATGTCGGTCATCAACGTGTGAATCCGGGCTGTAGCAGGCTAACAGGACTCCGGTATCCCGGGCTGTAGCAGGCTAGGCAGACTCGGATGTCACCACGTGACATTTCCCGAAGGGCGACACGTGAACGAAGTGAAACACATGCCGGCCAGTCAAGTGTCCAGAGCAAGCGGTAGTCTTTGGGCTAGCGTGACTCGGTGAACCGAAATGTGTGACGGACTACTATCGCTCAGAAGCACTAGACTACATTTCCCCATATGAGAGGCTGCCAAGGATAAACAACTAGATTGTCGGATCCCACACATACCAAGCATTTCAAACATACACACAATATGCTCAATATGTGTAAATACAACATGGCATCACAACATAACTCTACGACTCAAATATTTATTCATTAGGCTCCGAGGAGCGAGATATTACAAACATGGGTCTCACCCAACACTCAGAGCATACAAGTCAAAGCACAAGCGGAAGCTTAACATGTCTGAGTACAGACATCTACAAATGAAAAAGAGGCTGAGAAGCCTGACTATCTACCAGATCCTGCCGAGGGCACAAGATCGTAGCTGAGGTAACAAGCTAAACGCCGAAGTCCACACGGAACTACTAGCGAGGACCGACGTCTCTCGCAAAACATAAAATAAGCAAACGTGAGTACAAATGTACTCAGCAAGACTTACATCGTAACTAACTACATATGCATCATTATCAACAAAGGGGTGGTGGAGTTTGACCGCAGCAAGCCAGCTTTGACTCGGTGGCTATCCTGAACTACGAACGCAAGTAACTCTTTTGAGGTGGCGCTACGAGTCCACATATTCACCATATCAATACACCACTATGGACCCGCTTCCGTCTCCCTACGAGAACGCCATCCATAGCACTCACGCTTATCTTGCGCATTTTAGAGTATCCACTTTCACTTGTCTATGAACTGTTATAGGCAACCCAGAAGTCCTTTACCGCGGACACGGCTATTCGAATAGATCATATTAACCCTGCAGGGGTGTACTTCGTCACACACGCTCTCACCACTTATCGTCGTTTACACGACATGTACTCGGCAACCTTCAAGCGGAAGCCCAGCGAGGGTGTCGGCCACGGCCTATCTAATCACTCAAGTCCCTAGTCCAGGTTTATCGCCAATTCGGGTTCCATCCGCAGGAGTCCGCCGAGGTTTCCACTAACGGCCCCGAATGATGTGTGCAGGTTCCCGAGACACCAAGCAGGCGAATCGGTACACCGGGCCACGGTGTATCTACCGCATCATAGCCCACCCCTAGGGTCAGCGCCACGCACGGCCTCCAACACATATCCTACAAACACCGTAAACTAGTTGCAACTCCCCGGACAGAGGACAAGGGTGGTTAAGAAGCCGAGAGAGTCAATTAAGGATCCCAATGTGTGGCAAGAATCGCTTCATGGATCACAAACACGTAACTCAGTTCACGAGGACGGCTTCAATGAGACAACCCACCATGTACTCCTACATGGCCTCTCACCGCTACCTTTACCAAATCATGTTCACACACTTAGCTCACACACAGTAGGACATGTTCACACACCTCTGGTTCATCCTCGATGAACCAGACCCGACTCAACTCTAAGCAAGAGTGTGCATGACAAACAAGCATGAATGAGTAGGCACAACAGGCTCAAACAACTCCTACTCATGCTAGTGGGTTTCATCTATTTACTGTGGAATGACAGGTCATGCAGAGGATAAAGGGGTTCAGCTACCGTAGCAAGTAACAGATGAATCGTTGTTGTCCTAATGCAGTAAAAGAGAGCAGGTGTGAGAGAGTGGGATTGTATCGAAATGAACAAGGGGGTTTTGCTTGCCTGGCACTTCTGAAGATAATATTGTTCTTCATCGGTGTCATCGAACTCGTCGTCGGAACCACGTCTATCGAGAGGGACAAACACCGCAACTGAGAAGGAACACAATCAATGCAATGCCACAATATGATGCATGATCATGACATGGCAATATGCTGTGATTTGACCTAATGCATCTAGCTATGATTTAAATGAAGTTGGTTTGAATACATGATTCAAATTCCAACTCCATATATGATTATTTAAATGCCCTTTATTTGTTTTGTCCAAAACAGAGGACAAACATTGTTCAAACATGCATGAAAATGGTACAGATGGATTCCTTGAATTTTTCTGATAATTTTTCATATATAAATTATTTGATTTTGAGCTACGGTTGAATTACTATGATTTTTAGAAGTTAGGCAATTTTCTGGAATTTCCTGAGTAAAAAATAAATCCAGAAAAGGCATTACTGCGTCAGCCTGGCGTCAGTGTGACATCAGCAGGTCCAAGGCGCCAGCCTAGGTCAAACCTGACGGCTGGGACCCACATGTCGGTGAAACCACTAACTAACAGAGTTAGTTTAGTGTTAGGTTAGCACTAACCTAGGTTAATTAGGCCTGGGCCCACACGTCAGTGGCTTGATTAGTTAACTAAATTAATTTAACGCTAATTTAAACCTACGCTAATTAAGCAGGGGCCTGGGCCCACCTTTCGTTGACCCAGGGGAGTCAAACCCCAGGTCAACAAGGTCAACTCGCCGGCGGCTCGACGCCGGCGAGGCCAGACGCGGCGGAGGGCCTCGGGTTTTGACTTCCGGCGACCAAATCGACGGCTGAGCCCATCTACGAGGAGCTGGGGCTCACGCGCATCGACTGGTGGGGTTAGCTTGGGCCGGGGTGGTCTAAGACGACGGCGGTGGCAACGGCAGCGGCGGTCGAAGTTCGGCCGAGCTCGGGGACAAGGCTATGGAGGCCGTGGAGGTACGTGCTTGGCTCCCACGGCACCTACACGGCACGGCGAGCACGTGGGTGAGCTCGGTTGGAGGCTACGGTGACCGTGGCCACGGCGGTGAGGAGCTCGGGCGGCGGCGGGAGTCGGTCATCATCGAAACGACGGCTGCGGCGAGAAGTTGAGCACGGGAGCAAGGGGAGGAGGTGGAGAAGCTCACAGCAAGTCCAATGAGCGTGAGAGCGAGGTCGGGGACGCCCGGTAGCTCCTGAATCGACGGCGAGGATCCACGGTGGCCGGTGAGGGAAATGGCGATGCTGGCGACGTTGTGGTGCATCCGACGTTCCATGGCTTGGTGGAGAGGATGAGGACGACGAGGCGGGGCTTTTGGATACACTGAATGGGAGAGGGAGGGTCGGTGCCCATGGCTACGGTGAACGGCGGCACGGCTCCGTTCGGTCGCGGGAGGGAGAGAGAGCAGAGGGGGATAGGGACGGAGGGAGAAGTGGACGTAGCACCAGGGAGGTGCGTGGCATCTCCAGGGGGGTCGGGGAAGCGAGCAGAGAGGCAGGAGGTGGCGCTCGGAGGGCGCGCATGCGGTGAGCACACGCTCGGCGTCCTACTGGCTCAAGGTTGAAGACAAGCTTGCCCCTGGTGGGTTGGGCTGGCTTTGCCCAGCCGGGTTGCTACAGAGGTGGGCCGGTTGGGGCGCCAGGTAAGTGGCCAGGTACTATCTCTCTCTCTCTCTCTTTTCTATTTTTCTTTTTCTATTATGTTTTTCTTTGTTATGATTTAGTTTAGGAACTAAATCATTTTAGATAATTCTGGAAATTATTTTGGTGGTTAACTGAATTATTTCAGGCTCCACTAATAACTTCAGAATATTTGGACCATTTAAAATATATATAGCATTTAAACGGCTCCAATTCAAATACTTTTGTGTTAATTCAAAAATCCAAAGATGACCTAGAAATATATCCATCATTTTTTGGGAGAGGTTTTCACCTCAACCAGAAATCATGAACTTTTCTTAGGGACATTTTGGGTTTATTGAAAAAGATTTTAATCAAGCCTAGAGGGACTGATTTAGTGCTAGGGTTTGAACAATCCCCATTTCAAGTTTAAAAGGAATTTAATCATGATGCAAGATGATGATGCAAAGACAAGCAAAGCTAATGCTAGGGCTGTGACTCCTACTCGGCGCCACCAAAGAGGTTGTACATTCATCACATCGCACCTTCTCCTTAGGTCGACCTCCCGGCGCCGATGATGCTCCATTCCGCACCCCCATGGAGCGGCTACCTTGAAGCCGGCGCCGCGGGCGACATCTCCACGACGGCTCTCCCCCAGTGCAAGGCCCCTTCGGTGGTAGCGTCCATACCAGCCGGATCTGCTACTGTTGCTCTGGCTCTCGCTCGCTTCGCATGTTCTTTGCCGCTGCTCCGGCTCTCGCCGATCGCTCGCTCACCCAGCTTGCTGCTCTCGGCTCTCGCTCGATCGCTTTCGCTGTTATTCTGCTGCTCTCCCCTACTTCGTCTTCTTTGCTCTGCTCCGATTTAGCTACACTTGATCGATTGAATCGACTTTTGGGTCATCAATTTTAGGGGTGGTGGGCTCACGGAGTTAAGGAAGAACCACCCAGCTGGGACAGGGGCTCACGGAGAGGTACCCCACTATCTATCTTAGGGTTCAGGGTGGGGCGGGGGACATATAGGGCTGGCAGGCGGACCGGGCGGTGGGTAGTTGTTTTGGGCGGCGAGGCGGCGCTGGTGCCGGGCGGTTCGCCGGTGGTGGTCAAGGCTCAGGGGGGTGCAGGTTGAAGATGAACTGCATGCCCTCCCTAAACTACATGTCAAGTGCCTCTCTGCTACCATTGCGTTCAGTTTCGACAGTAACATTCAGATTCCAAATTAATGTTCAAACTTGAGTTCCAAATTAGTTATGGGGCACATATCGAGGAAGAAATGAATAGTATCTCTGTCTAATATCTGGTTCACCTAGGGTATGCCTATGTTGTTCATCTTGGGTGGGAAACAAATAGTGAAGCAATGATCATCTGTCTTTTTATTAAATTAAAGCAATCATCAGCCTGCTATCATTATTTTTGGATCCATCCACTGGTTGTTACCATCACTCTAAATTTCTGCATGCTCTCTTTACATAATCTCACCATATTTTTTTTGTATGCATGTTAGATATTGTACACAGTCATGCTGAACATGTAGGAAAAAAAAAGAGTTTTGCGCAGCAATACAATGTCATGCAGACATCGCTCCATGGTGGGTTCAATGGCAAACCCTCCCCACCCCTCTCCAGATTGTAATCCAGAGGAAGCTATCTGTTCTGAGGCGGATTCAGACGCCGCTGACCACTCCTATTTACCCCCCAAGGTGTTTGCTCTACCTTGGCATGATGATGATAGTCATATCATGCATATGTTGCCTTGCAGTGCCTACTTTCGAAATCATATATGTCATCTGCTTAGTTTAGACATATTCTGTAATGCCACCTGTTTAGTTTCTATATCATATATTGGAATTGTGCAGTCTCATGTCTTTTAGCCATCCATAATATACGTGAAATGTGCAATGCCATCCTGTTTAACCAGGCATCATATATTTGAGTGATATCTTGCCCATCCTTTTCTTCATTACATTTCCATTTGTCGACAATGTTTGTACATTAAACTACTCTTCCTGTCAATCAACCATTTGGGTGGGAGATTGAAAAATCTGGAGTGAAAACAAGGCCTTCTGAGCAAACAGTGCTACCTGTCGAAGCAGATCTCTTGTTGGGTCCCGATAGCTCCTTAGAGAAGGATTCAGAGACAGATGACCAGTCCTATTCCCCCACCAAGGTGTATGCTCTAACTTGGCACGATTATACTGCTCATATCATGCATATGGTGTCTTGCATTGCATAGATTAGACATCATATACACAATATTCAACACCATGTTCTTAGTTCAGACATCATATCTAATGCCCTCTGTTTAGCATATAAATCACATATGTGAATTAAATGATGCGATCCTGATTACTTAGATAACATGTAGGTGAATTATGTCATGCGATCCTGTTTAGTTATTCATCATATCTTTGAATTATGTTATGCTATGCTATCCAGTTTAGATAGACATCATATATGTGAAATTATGTCATGCTATCTGTTTTAGTTAAGTATATACATGTCAACTATTTCATGCCCTCTTTTTTCCACACTATCTATTGCATCTGTCTCTCATACAATGTCTGTACATTCAACTATGTTTCCTGTTTATCAGCCATTTGAATTGGAGCGAGTGATACCAGCATCTAGCGGACTAAAAACACGGTCTTCAAATAAAACAGTGCTACCTCTTGGTGGAGATAGCACCCTGGTTGTACATGCACGAGAACCAGCCCTACCACACATAACCCAAACTCTCGCAGATTGTACCCCTACTGCGATGGACAGAGAACCAGCTTCACCCAATCTAACCCCAACCCCAGCAGATAGTAATCCAGTTCCTGTTGACACATCACCATCTCCACCACAGAGCTCCCAAACAAGAGCAGTTAGTAAGGCAGCTCCAGTGCCCAAAGGTCCAGTACTACCACGGCGAACCCCAACTCCACCAGTTAGTACGCCTATTCCTGTGGAGGAAGCACAACCAGCTAGTTGTAGTTTAGCATCTATCGCATTTGATGTTGTTAAATCGTATGTGCATATCTTCCCATCTTGGAAATATTATACTGAAGATGAAGGAAAATGCCAGTTGTAGGTGTTTGTCTAGGAGTTATGTGTAAGTAATGTTATTCATGGCAATTACTTTGCTTTGTCCCATACATCCTACCTCCATGATGGTTATAATACAGCAAATTTTCCCATTTTTCTCTATAGAGAAGGATCGATTTGGAAACTCAGGATGAGGTAACCTGTGCTAATACCTATGCTATCTTCAAGAATGCTTGGTGGCATTATCGGAATTACCTGAAGAAAATGTACTTCACCGGCAAAGAAACTCATCAAATTCCATTACGTTCTCCTGAGACACATTTACTGGACGATGACTGGGAACGCCTTGTTCTGTACTGGTCCCTGATACGTCTACAACGTATATATAATTTATGAAGTATTCATGCTATTATATTATCCATCTAGGATGTTTTATATGCATTTTATATGCTATTTTATATGATTTTTGGGACTAACTTGTTAACCTAGAGCCCAGTGCCAGTTTCTATTTTCTCCTTGTTTTGAGTTTTGTAGAAAAGGAATAAAAAACGGAATCCAATTGACGTGCCAATTTTTGATGATTTTTTATGGACCAAAAGAAGACCACGGAGCATCCGAGTTGGGCCAGAAGAGTCCCGGGCTGCCCACGAGGGTGGGGGCGCGCCCACCCCCCTGGGCGCATGGGACTGCCTCGTGGACGCCTCGGGCACCTCCTTGACATGAGACCGACGCCAAAAATTCCTATAAATACAGAAACCTCGGAAAATTGACCTAGATCGGAAGTTCCGCCCCCACAAGCCTCTGTAGCCACGAGAAATCAATCTAGGCCCTCTCTAGCACCCTGCCGGAGGGGGCCATCATCACCGGTGGCCATGGAGGACGATCCCGGAGAGGCCATCATCGCCATGAAGGCCAAGGACCAGAGGGAGAATCTCTCCCCGTCTAGGGGGGAGGCCATGGAGGAGAACCTCTCCTCCTATCTCTCGGTGGCGCCGGAGTGCCATCGGGAGGGGAATCATCGCCGTGGTGATCGTCTTCATCAACATCACCATCATCATCACCATCCTCATCTCTTTTACGCGGTCCACTCTCCCACACCCCGCTGTAATCCCTACTTGAACATGGTGCTTTATGCCACATATTATGATCCAATGATGTTTTGCCATCCTTTGATGTTTTGAGTAGATATCCTTTGTCTTTGGGTTGATTGATGATCTAGATTGGTATGAGTTGTATGTTTTACTTTGATGTTGTCCTATGGTGCCCTCCATGTCGCGCAAGCGTGAGGGGTTCTCGCTGTAGGGTGTTGCAATACGTTCATGATTCGCTTATAGTGGGTTGGTGAGTGACTGAAACACAAACCCGAGTAAGGGGATTGTTGCGTATGGGAATAAAGAGGACTTGATGCTTTAATGCTGTGGTTGGGTTTTACCTTAATGATCTTTAATAGTTGCGGATGCTTGCTAGAGTTCCAATCATAAGTGCATATGATCCAAGTAGAGAAAGTATGTTAGCATATGCCTCTCCCTCATATGAAACTACAATAGTGATTACCGGTCTTGTTAACGATTGCCTAGGACAATTTCACACACCGATCCACCATTATTCCACACTCGCTATTTATAATATTTAGTAATATATTCTAACTTCATGATAATAGCACCTACTTTTATATTTTAGCTCTCCGATATCATACAAAGTTATCCTCTTCATACCCACAACATAGTTTTATTTCTCGTTGCTAGGTTGAAGCAAACATCCGGTGCACGTAGAGTCGTATCAGTGGCAGATAGGGCTTGAGAGAATATTGATCTTACCTTTAGCTCCTTGTGGGTTCGACACTCCATACTTATCACTTCCACCTTTGGAAATTGCTATGATGATTCCTTGCACTTGGGGATTATCAAGCTCTTTTGTGGCGCCGTTCCCGGGGAGCAATAGCGTGGGGTTGATATTCTCGTGTGTGCTTGTTTGCTTTCCTCACTAAGTAGATTTTGTTTTTTCCTTTTTGTTTCTATTTAGTTGTGGGTGAAACATACAAAAAAATTAAAAGAACTAAAATACAAAAAAAATTACTTGCCTCTCATGCCTAAAAAGTTTTTTTTCAAAAAGAGAAGTGATTGGAAAGTTATGCATTGAAGAAGTGAGGGTCGACCTTGAGCACTCGTGTTCATGCTCACGAAAACAATGTAGAATTTTTCATGGAAGTTTCTCTGTAAATAATTATCCCCTTGTATATATCCATTGTATTATAAAAATAATGTGCCAAGCTTTGGTTTTAGGATGATTAGATTGCTTGTTTACTATGTGCAGAACAAAAACAGAAACTTTGGCTGTAGCGCGTGATTTTACATTTCTTACTGGAAAGTAAAATGGATCTGAAACTTTTTGCACATTACTTCTGTACAAATTGTTCAAATTTTCAAATTTATTTCAAAAAATTTGGAGTTACATAAGTTTGCTAAATTTCCAGATTACTACAGACTGTCCTGTTTAAGACAGATTCTGTTTTTGATGCATTGCTTGCTTGTTTTGATGAAACTATCGATTTCTATCAGTGTATTAAGCCATGTAAAAGTTATATTACAGTATATATAATGCAAAAACAAAATATGAATTTGTTTGCAACAGTACTTATAGTAGTGATCTGCTTTGTTATACTAACGGATCTCACAAAGTTTTTATTAAGTTTTTGTGGATGAAGTGTTCGAAGAACGAGGAGTTACCGATGTGAGAAGAATAAAGAGAGGCAAGATTTCAAGCTTGGGGTTGCCCAAGGCACCCCAAGTAAATATTTCAAAGGATACTCAAGCATCTAAGCTTGGGGATGCCCCGGTTGGCATCCCATCTTTCTTCTTCAACAAATATCGGTATACCTCGGTTTTTGTTTTGTTCACATGATTTGTGTCCTTTGTGTTCTTTTTCTTTAAAAACCATGCTAGTATGAGATAGCCCTTCATTAATTTATAGAATGCTTAATGTGCTTCACTTATATCTTTTAAGTATGATCTTATAGAATTGCTATTTGTGCTTCACTTGAATCTTTTGAGTATGGTTTTATAAATGCTTCGTGTGCTTCACTTATACATTTTGAGCTTGGATATTGGTTAGCCTATATTAATTGTAGGATGCTCCATGAACTTCACTTATATCTTTTGGAGTATGAATAATACTATCATCTATAGCGGGTTTGGAAGAGTGTCAACTTTAGGAACTAGTGATCCCGCTATTCCGAATGAGAAGAATTTTGCTTATGTGGAGAGTAGAAAAAATTTCGATGCTTGTAGATCATGAAAAGAATGCTTTATGTGAGGGTTATATTGTTGAATTCATCCATTATGCTACTGAAAATTATTGTGAGGGAGGAATATATGCTTGTAGAAGTTGCAATAATATCAAGTTTCATCTCTATGTGCTTAAAGTTTGAAGTTATACTTGTTTTGCCTTCCTATGCTAGTTGATCCTTGTTCCTATAAAATTATGTGTTCACAAAATCCCTAGGCATAGGAAGTTGGTTAGATTCAAATGTGCTAGTCATATTCTTCATGATGCTCTCTTTATGTTTCAATTATTATCTTTTTTTGTGAGCATCATTGAAATCATCATGCCTAGCTAAAAGGCATTAAAGAAAAGCGCTTGTTGGGAGACAACTGATACGTCTCCAACGTATCTATAATTTTTGATTGCTCCATGCTACTTTATCTATTGTTTTGGACTATATTGGGCTTTATTTTCCACTTTTATATCATTTTTGGGACTAACCTACTAACCGGAGGCCCAGCCCATATTGCTGTTTTTTGCCTATTTCAATATTTCGAAGAAAAGGAATACCAAACGGATTCCAAACGGAATGAAACCTTCGGGAGCGTGTTTTTTGGAACGAACGTGATCCAGAGAACTTGGAGTGCAAGTCAAGAAGCAGCCGAGGCCTCCACGAGATAGGACGGTGCCTCCCCCCCTATAGGGCGCGTCCCCTGTCTCGTGGGCCCCTTGGGCGGCCACCGACGTACTTATTCTTCCTATATATACCTACGTACCCCAAAAACATCCAGGGGCACCACGAAACACAATTTCCACCGCCGTAACCTTTTGTATCCGCAAGATCCCATCTTGGAGCCTTCACGGCACTCACGGAGGGGGAATCAAGCACCTGAGGGCCTCTACATCAACATCATTGCCCCTCCGATGAGCTGTGAGTAGTTTACCACAGACCTCACGGGTCCATAGTTATTAGCTAGATGGCTTCTTCTCTTTTTGGATCTCAATACAATGTTCTCCCCTCTCTTGTGGAGATCTATTCGATGTAATCTCTTTTTGCGGTGTGTTTGTCGAGATCCGATGAATTGTGGGTTTATGATCAAGTTTATCTATGAATAATATTTGAATCTTCTTTGAATTCTTTTATGTATGATTAAGTTATCTTTGCAAGTCTCTTCGAATTATCAGTTTGGTTTGGCCTACTAGATTGATCTTTCTTTCCATGGGAGAAGTGCTTAGCTTTGGGTTCAATCTTGCGGTGTCCTTACCCAAAGGATGTAAAGGGTTGCAAGGCACGTATTGTATTGTTGCCATCGAGGATAACAAGATGGGGTTTATATCATATTGCATGAGTTTATCCCTCTACATCATGTCATCTTGCTTAATTCGCTACTCTGTTCTTATGAACTTAATACTCTAGATGCATGCTGGATAGCGGTCGATGTGTGGATTAATAGTAGTAGATGCAGGCAGGAGTCGGTCTACTTGTTATGGACGTGATGCCTATATACATGATCATGCCTAGAAAATCTCATAACTATGCGCTTTTCTATCAATTGCTCGACAGTAATTTGCTCACCCATCGTAATACTTATGCTATCTTGAGAGAAGCCACTAGTGAAACCTATGGCCCGGGTCTATCTCTTATCATATTTGCTTCCAATCTACTTTTATTTGCATCTTTACTTTTTGCATCTATATTATAAAATACCAAAAATATATTTATCTTATCGTACTATCTTTATTAGATTTCACTTTCGCAAGTGGCCGTGAAGGGATTGACAACCCCTTTATTGTGTTGGTTGCGAGTTCTCAGTTTGTTTGTGTAGGTGTGTGGGACTTTTGAGGAGCCTCCTACTGGATTGATACCTTGGTTCTCAAAACTGAGGGAAATACTTAAGCTACACTTTGCTGCATCACCCTCTCCTCTTCGAGGAAAACCAACGCAAGCTCAAGACGTAGCAACAACCCAATATTTACCCCTACTGTTTGTGTGTGTTTACATGATTAAGATTCTGTAGTAATCATGTTTTATAGCTTTTGTTTCAATAAAGTGCCAAGTAAGACCTTTGGGAAGACTTGGGTGAAAGTTAATGTGATCTTGCTCTAAAAAACAGAAACTTTGCGCTTACGAGATTAGCTACCATTTTTTACAGAAGAGTGATTTTGAGTTGATTCTTTTTGAAGAAGATTAATAGACAAAATCCTTACATCCACCAATTTATTTCATAATTTTTGGAGTAGCAAAAGTATGGTTTATGTTCAGATCATTACAGACTGTTCTGTTTCTGACAGATTCTGTTTTCATTACATAGTTTGCTTGTTTTCTAGTTTATATGACTTATATTTCTCAATATAAATTGTAGAAATGATATGGTACAGTATGCATTGTGTGAGAACAATTATGAACCTTGTCTTTGACAGTACCAAAGTGAATGGTTTACTTTTTATCAT
This sequence comes from Aegilops bicornis, assembly GCA_021605145.1. Classification (NCBI taxonomy): domain Eukaryota; kingdom Viridiplantae; phylum Streptophyta; class Magnoliopsida; order Poales; family Poaceae; genus Aegilops; species Aegilops bicornis. Next base: position 568,029,292 of record CM038670.1, read on the forward strand.
ACCAACCTATCTCACGAAGTTTCGTTAAGTTTTGTGTGATTGAAGTTTCCAAGCTTTGGGTGAGATATCGATATGATGAGAATAAGGAGTGGAAAGACCCTAAGCTTGGGGGTGACAAAGGCACCCCAAGGTAATATTCAAGGAAGACTCAAGCGCTGAAGCTTGGGGATGCCCCGGAAGGAATCCCCTCTTTCGTCTTCAAAACTATCGGTATACCTTACTCGGAGCTATATTTTTATTCGTCACATGATATGTGTTTTGCTTGGAGTGTATTTTCAATTTTACTTGCTGTTTGAATAAAATCATTGGATCTGAAATATTGAATGAAAAAGAATCCTCCCATGGCTAGTTAATTATTTGACTACTCAGTGTTCTTCACTCATATCTTTTGGAGTAGTTTGTCATCTACTCATGTGCTTCACGTATATCCTATGAGTAAATGGTTCAATAAATTGAATGTCATAAATCTGAATTTATATATGTTTCATATTCTTATAACATGGGGAGTAATGAATTCACACATAATAAGTATAGGTAGTAAACTTATTGAAAGTTAGCAAACGTAGAATTGGTCACTTGAACAATTCATGAAAGAATATTGAAGGAAGAGGGATTTCACATATAAATATACTATCTTGGACATCTTCTGTAATTGTGAGCACTCATTAAAATATGACATGTTAAAAGGTTGATGTTGGACAAGGAAGACAACGTAATGGGTTATGTTTTCTTATATCTGAAATAAAGTATATTGTCATGGATCGCCCAACACGTTGAGCTTGACTTCCCCCCTCATGCTAGCCAAATTATTTGCACTAAGTAGAGATACTACTTGTGCTTCCAAATACCCTTAAACCCGGTTTTTCCATGAGAGTCCACCATACCTACCTATGGATTGAGTAAGATCCTTCAAGTAAGTTGTCATCGGTGCAAGCAATAAAAATTGCTCTCTAAATATGTATGATTGATTAGTGTGGAGGAAATAAGCTTTATACGATCTTGTGATGTGGAAGAAATAAAAGAGACGGACTGCATAATAAAGGTCCATATCACAAGTGGCAATATAAAGTGACGTTCTTTCGCATTAAGATTTTGTGCATCCAACCCTAAATGCGCATGGCAACCTCTGCTTCCCTCTGCGAAGGGCCTATCTTTTACTTTTATCTCTTACCCTTATGCAAGATTCATGGTGATTTTCACCTTTCCTTTTTACATTTTATCCTTTGGCAAGCACATTGTTTTGGAAAGATTCTGATATATATATCCAATTGGATGTAAGTTATCATAAACTATTATTGTTGACATTACCCTTGAGGTAAAAGGTTGGGAGGCGAATCTATAAGCCCCTATCTTTCTCTGTGTCCGATTAAAACTTTGAACCATTAAATATCACGTGAGTGTTAGCAATTGTGAAAGATTAAATGATAGTTGACTATGTGGAGTTTGCTAAATCAAAGCTCTGACATAGACCCTTCCTGAAAATAAGATGAGTTGTAACTTTTTGATGACTAAGAATATAGTTTGTTAGTTTCAAGAAAGTTTATGATCTATACTTTAACATGTGAATAGCTTGTTACTTGACCATGAAAAGTTTTATGAAGATGAGCTACTATTATGATATATAATGATGCTAGAAAAAGTGATTGGAACTATCATTGATGAAACTTATGCATTTGCTAGCATTCACACTTCATAAATTATTTCTTTTATCATTTACCTACTCGAGGACAAGCAGGAATTAAGCTGTCCCGAACCAAGAATGTGGTAAGGTCTATGAGCTCATTTTATATTTTTAAGTACTATATTCTTGCGTCTTACTGTACTCTGTTCATGTAGAAAAAGTGCCTAAACCTGAAGAACAACTGTTCTAATTTAAGATTCCATTGCTATCATAGTTCAAAAAAGCGCTAGGTATTAATTGTGCATTTTGCCACCGCCTTGCGCTTTACTGACCAAAGCGCATGCTTATGCGCAGTTATGCACAGATTAAGCGTAGTTACGCGCAATGCGTTTCGCCAACGCCTAGAGCCTAGGCGCGCTTACGCGCTCGCTTAGGCACGCCTTTTTTAACTATGATTGCTATTGTGCATACTGCTTTGCTCCTGTATCACTATATTTACTCATGCAAACTTATTTTTAAATTGAAGGATCCAACCAAAACTGCAATGGCACAGCAGGTATGTTCATGCATGTTTCTTTAACAGGCTTGCTCTTATCAATAGCTCTGCTGATTTCAATTTCAATTGTGTATACAGTTGACTTCTCATATCATGCACATTACTAGCATCACAACAGAGCCAATAGTGTTCTTGTACATGTAGACCCGTGGTACCCATCTGAAATCTTGTTGTGCCGTGTAGTTTCCCACACTTTGTATTCTTTCACTGCTGCTTTGTCTTGAACTAATATGATTTGAACTGTGTCTCTATTTTGATTTGGCAAGACAATGCAGTGACCATAGGACATAGACATATGTTTGTTTGATGCTTTTATTATGTACTAGTACTTGGCAATAGAAGACTTGGTAGTTTAATCATGTCCACCTTACTAATGAACTGGTTCACCGAAATGAGTTTCATATACTAGTACATGCTAAACTGTTATGTGTTTGCTTGTTTCTTATTTTAGAATGCTGACAGAATATTGGGGAAGAGTGCCTTATTAAGAAATGGTAAAGGAAGTAATGCAGATAAGGTTCAGGATAGTGACACATCCTTGTTGGTCTCCAACAAAGCTGATAAAATAGCTAAGGAATACTATCTCGAAGACAGTGAGACAACCCCAAAGTCCTGTCTTGGTTTAGTGTTGGAGTTACTGGACACTACTGCTTTCACAAGCTATTCAAACTCACTGTCTGAATCAGTTCGGTTTCTTGAGTCTCAACTACAAGCTGAAAGACATCGATCAGTTGTGCTACGACAAGAAGCGGAAGGACTGCGGAAGTCCCTGGAGCATTCAGATGCATACTTTCTGGTGCAACAGCAAGCGTTGGAGGATTTTAGCGCCAAACAGGACAAAAGTAATAAGCTTGCTATGCTTATTGCCAGCATGGTGGATACCACGTTTCTTGAGCTCTTATGAAGTTGTTTCAGTTATGCTCTTGTTTTGCTGCCGCGTTTATTTGCACTGGTGGCCAATTTTGACGGCCGATGTATGTAATATGTCGCTTTGTTCCCTATATTTGCAATCGGTGGCGAACTTTGATGCCCAGTGAATGTAATATGTGTAATAGTGGTAATAGGCTAGCGTTAATTGCTTGCTTATTTATTTCCTTATTGTCTTGTTTAGTTGTTTGCTTGTAGTCACTTCAGTTCTTTTTCTGTGTTTTTCTAATAATCATGGCAACACACGGACTGTTGTAACCATGGGCCTCCTACGGGCCGTATGATCCATGGGCCTTCTATGGGCCGTAGGATCCATTGGCCTTCTATACGAGCCGTAGGATCCATGGGCCTTCTACGGGCCGTACGATCCATGGGCCTTTTACGGGCCGTAGGATACATGGGCCTTCTACGGGGCGTATCATCATTTCGCCAATCATGGGTCGTACTATTCGTGGACAATAAGGGCCATTTATTGGCCGTATTTGATAACTCTATGAAAACAGCCCAACGGATTTTTTTCGACATGAAAACGGCCCAACGTATTAACGGGCCGCAAACGGGCCGACTGTAACCACGGGCTGAATTTGGCCCACAAGCAGAAAATGACAGTAACGGGCCGTAAGTAACCGAATGCTGGAAATGAGCCCAAGATTAAATGGGCCCTGAGAAGGCCGAAAGATATCATGGGCTGGAAACAGCCCAACGAAATAATGGGCCATTAATGGGTATAAAGTGATAAACTGTTCATTACGGGCCAGTTTTACCACGGGTCGTTTAGGGGCCGAGGGTTACTAAGGGCATCATATGGGCCGAAAGACGTCATGGGCCATACATGAGCCGGAAGTTAAAATGGGCTGGAATTATATTGGACGGCCCAGATGACGCTACTGGGCCTAACTAGGATAGGCCGTAAATGGGCCCTAGGATAGCAGGCTGTAAATGGGCTATATGCGAACAAGCCGTTAACAGGCTTGCAGTGGGCTGGCCCGCCACCTTTTGACCAAGTCAAACGGGCCGGCCTTTTCACACGATTGGGCCTCTGTTGGTCCGTGCCATGTGTCGACGTATCATAGGCACTTTGTGTCCAATGAGTGGATGACATCTGTCCCAACGGTGAGCCGACACGTGTTTCCTCCAGCCAATGATGATTTTACACGTGGAAAATCCCCATTGGTCAGGGCTGTTAACGAGTTATCGGATCCAAAACCGGACCCAATAGCTTAACGGCGTTCCGTTACGGTGGATGCCACGTGTCGGTCACCCTTGATGAAAGCACTTCTGTGACGCGTGATTTATCGCCATGGAAGTGGACACTTCCGTGATGATAATTTTGGTAATGTCATGGAACACTTCTATGACAGCACATGTATGACTATCTTGATTCTGGCATAAATTTGTCATGGATGTACATGCATGACAAAAAATGCGACCTACTGTGACAAACACGTATCATCACGGAAGTGTATTTTTTTTGTAGTGACTTGACTAGCTCGTTAATCAAATATGGTTATGTTTCCTGACCACATGTGTTGTTATTTGATGAATGAGATCACATCATTAGAGAATGATGTGATGGACAAGACCCATCCATTAGCATAGCATAATGATCGTCTAGTTTTATTGCTATTGCTTTCATCATGACTTATACATGTTCCTCTAACTATGAGATTATGCAACTCCCGAATACCGGAGGAACACCTTGTGTGCTATCAAACATCACAATGTAACTTGGTGATTATAAAGATGCTCTATAGGTGTCTCTGGTGGTGTTTGTTGAGTTGGCATAGATCGAGATTAGGATTTGTCACTCCGTGTATCGGAGAGGTATCTCTAGGCCCTCTCGGTAAAGTACATCACTATAAGCCTTGCAAGCAATGTGAATAATGAGTTAGTTGCGGGATGAAGCATTACAGAACGAGTAAAGAGACTTGGTGCTAAAGAGATTGAACTAGGTATGAGGATAACGGCGATCGAATCTTGGGCAAGTAACATACCGATGACAAAGGGAATAACGTATGTTGTTATGCGGTTTGACCGATAAAGATCTTCATAGAATATGTAGGAACCAATATGAGCGTCCAGGTTCCACTATTGGTTATTGACCGGAGATGTGTCTCGGTCATGTCTACGTAGTTCTCGAACCCGTAGGGTCCGCACGCTTAATGTTCGATGACGACTAGTATTATGAGTTATGTGATTTGATGACTGTCGGTGTCAAAACCGGGGGATCTCGGGTAGGGGGTCCCGAACTGTGCGTCTAGGCGGATGGTAACAGGAGACAAGGGACACGATGTTTTTACCCAGGTTCGGGCCCTCTCGATGGAGGTAATACCCTACTCCTGCTTGATTAATATTGATGATATGGGTTGTACAAGAGTAGATCTACCACGAGGTCAGAGAGGCTAAACCCTAGAAGCTAGCCTATGGTATGATTGTTGTTCGTCCTACGGACTAAAACCCTTCGGTTTATATAGACACCGAATAGGGTTAGGGTTACACAGAGTCGGTTACAATGGTAGGAGATCTACATATCCGTATCGCCAAGATTGCCTTCCACGCCAAGGAAAGTCCCATCCGGACACGGGACGAAATCTTCAATCTTGTACCTTCATAGTCTAGGAGTCCGGCCAACGGTGATAGTTCCGCTATCCGGACACCCCCTAATCCAGGACTCCTCAAGAGTCTCTGAACCAGGCTTCAATGACGACGAGTCCGGCGCGCATATTGTCTTCGGCATTGCAAGGCGGGTTCCTCCTCCGAATACTTCATAGAAGATTTTGAACATAAGGATAGTGTCCGGCTCTGCAAAACAAGTTCCACATACTACCGTAGAGAGAATAACTTTTGCACAGATCTGTTGACGTATTCCGCGGCGTGACATGATACCACGGCCAAGGCTTTATTTGAATCGTTTTTACTGTCCCACCTCAGCACGTTTAGCGAGGCGGTTTCCTTGGCACGTCTTATCAAAGCGGAGATCGTGCCCCCTTATTCCGGGATTCTCATCAAATACGGACGTGGGTAACCCAGCCTTGCCCGTTGGCACACCTCCTCTATCGAAGGCGAGTCCCAATCGACCACGGGGAGGGCTCTTGGTATTCAACCTCTTTATAATGAGACCAAGGCCCTCTTCTTTTTTCCACCCTCCATCGAGTTCGCCTCGCGCTTCGAGTTCCAACACCCAAAGCTTCAGATTTAGGCGCCTCCGACCTTCAACGATGTCCGGCTCCGACCAGCTCGGCCGATGGATGTCTTCTTCCGTCACAGAAGAAGATGTGCTAAAGCTGCGAGACGCCAGGTATCTAACCAGCGAGATTTCGCATAGGCTGCCTGCTCCAAGGCAGGTCATTCCCACTCCCGAGCCTGGCGAGAGCGTGGTGTTCGTGTCTCACTTCCTTCGGGGTTTAGGCTTCCCGACGGATCCCTTTGTGCGGGGGCTCATGTTTTATTATGGGCTGGATTTCCATGACTTGAATCCGAGTCCATCCTCCATATCTCGTCATTCATTGTCGTATGTGAGGCCTTCCTCCATATTACCCCTCACTTTGGATTGTGGCTCAAGACCTTCAAGGTGGAGCTGAAGATGATCGAGGGGCGGTCATAAGCAAGTGTGCTGATGCTCCGTGGCCCAAGGGCTCTTTTCAGGAGGAGCTTGGTTTGTGGCAACGGGAGTGGTTTTATATCACCGCTCCTGTGGGCACAAATGGGTGGCGCCACCCGCCTTCCGCCAGGTCCGCCACAGCCGGCATCATGGGTCAACCGGGGGCTCGCCTGGGGGCCGTCCAAGGACGTTCCTCTGTTGCAGGGCCGTATTCGAGACCTCCAAGAAAGAGAGATCAATCTGGTCATGGCGGCGTAGGTTATGCTGATTCGGTGCCTTCTGCCCTGCAAACGTCGCCCCCTCCGTCTGTGGGAGTTTAATCAAGAGGGACCACGAGCTCTCCAACACTTTATGGGCGCGACGCCCAAGGAGATGTACAAGCTGTTCTTCGGATCACAAGAGAAGTGTCCGGATTTGACCGAGGACGCAGGTCTAAGCTGCAATCACCCAGATACTCAAGTAAGTAACCCTGTAACCAGACAGGCTGTTCATTCATTTATCATATATATGCCCTTTAAGGAGCCGTTTCTTGAACAGGAGTGGATAGCCAAGGCAAAGTTAATAAGGTGTCCGGCTCCCCTCCCAGAGACCACGCCGGATCCCATGCTGACCAAGATGTTGACGGCCGCGCCTTTTAAAGAAGGCGAAGGGGGGAGTAGGGAAGCAACTGCCTCCGTGAAGGAAGCTTTCAAGGAAGAGGGGATCAGGGATCCTCCCCTCCAAGGGGAGAAGAGGACCGCTTTCGAAGACCCGGAAGCCAAGGCCTCAAAACGGGGGAAGAAGTCTTCGTCAGAAAGTCCGGCGCCGGGAAGTATCCCATCCGCACTATTTCCCCAAGGGGATCAGCCCTCCAGCGAGCTGTAAGTAAAAAGAAGGGGTACTGTGAATAAAGAACATCCCTGTATTTATTTCTGAAGATAACCGAAATTGTACCTTGTAGTTCGGATCTCAAATTTCTTCTCAAAGATAGCTCGTCTTCGGGATCTTCGTCCGGAGATGATAGAGAGCGAACGCCTCCACCTATCGCGCTTTCGTGAGGCGGGCGAACCTGAAGTGTCGCCACGGAGAGTTTCCCGAGTACTACGGGCCGGACGGTCCGGCGCCAATCGGGCGTCTTGATCGGAGGAGTCAAGGACCTGCTCGGGCGAGCGTATATCTCAGAAGATCATCGTGCACTAATGGCTACTGTGATTGAAATAATTGCATCCGCTGAGAGCGAATTGCATGAAGCCGTCAGAAGCTTACTGACGGGGTTCGAGGTACGCAAAAATGGTGTACCTTCTGACAGTTATGCATATAGAATGCGCCCTCTATAGATAGTAGCCCCCGAGACTCGGTATGTTGTCAAAATTGACAGCGTGCCGAGGATCATAATCTCGGTTATAACATATCACCGCTCCTAAATAGGTGGCGGGGCGTCCGGTGGCCAGCCGGACTGATGAATTTGCCGAATTAAAGCGGCAACTTGACGAGGCAGATGCGGACATCGCGCTTGTCAATAAGCGGTTTGACGAGTCACAAGGTATGCGACTTCTTCGTGGACGCCTGTTAAGGGAGCTTGACGCCCGTGCCTTACTACTTATATGATTAATGCAGGTGGTGCCGCTGCTGTGGAGGAGCTGCGGGCGGAACTCGCCCGAGCTAAAGAGCAGGCCAGAAATAGTAATGCGGCCGCTTTGAGGGCGGCCGAAGAGCTAAAAGCCGAACGGGCTGCTCACTGCCGAAGCAAAGAGGAAATGGCTGATATGGCCATAAAGTTGAAGAATGCTACCGACTGCTGCGGGGTTCTTGAAAAGAACGCTAAGCGAGCAAGAGGACCTCAAAAGGCCACCGCCGAAGCCAAGGATGCCCGCCCGCAATGAGAGCCGCAAAGCGTGAGCCTGCGTCGGTGTGGATGTTGCTGGAAAGCCTTTTCTGCTGCGGCGGAAGTTCACAGATCCGAAGTATGCTCAGTTGGACCGTTGTGGAGTTCGGAGGATGCTTATCTGGATTTGGCGGCAAGTGCCACGGACGCGATCGAGCACTTTCGAGGCCAGAAGGGGCACGTAAGGGAAGAGCTGTTTTGGTCGCAGCCCATAGTCCAGAGCGTCCTCTTCCGTTAACCGATCGGTTGGCCGAATGGGCCGAGCTGAATCGATTGTCCGGACTTGCCATGAAGCGTGTCGTGACTCATTTGTGGCCGGGGAAACCTCAGCCGAAGAGTTATTTTGGCTTAGTGCAGCAGTTCCTTGGTGCATTACCGCGTATCGACGCAATGAAGCGGTCGGCGTGCATTGAGGGTGCGCGGATGGCTCTTGCCCGTGTCAAGACATACTGGGCAGAAATGAAGGCCACCAACGTTGCGTCCCCAGATTCGGACGGAAGCCGAGTACCAATCTAGTGCTATTTTGAGGAAGTTCTTCCGGGCGCTCGTTTAATAGAGACGCAGTGCTCGAAGGATGTTATGTTTGAATGACATGTGTAACTTATGAAACAACGTTTCAATATAATATAAGAGCTTTTTATACTTGTGCGTTCAAGTATTAAAACGCCTCTTGTGCGGCCGTTGATGTATATGTGTATATAACCTGAAAGATGGCAGTCTTGACTTTCAGCCCCACGCACATAGTGCGGGGTGTTTGCAAAAAGGCGCATTTTCACACTTAATCCAACGTCTTGGTCCTGTGAAGGAGGTGATAGCGTAGCAAACTAGGCAACCGGACTATAATGCTTTATCACTTTCACTTAGCCATAGGAGTTCGATGGTGGGGCTACTATATAGCCCCAAGGGGCACCGCGCTCTCCCGAATTCGAGGCGCGTATGTGCCTGACCGGGAAACGGCCCTTCGTCAATGCGGGGGAATTCTAAACATTCCGCTGGGTCATCGAGTGGTTGACCAGTCTCACGCTATATCATGACAGTCAGTTTTAGCTTTCCATCGAGGTGCTCAACCCAGCTCAACCGGGGCACAATCGCAGTGGTTCTCCGCTACCTTAGCCGATATAACGGAACGTAAGGTACCAAAACATGGGAGCCGGGCAAACCCAACATTTGACCAAAGACATGATTCGGAGCTGATGCATATAAGGCCTAACTCGAGACGCCGAACACTCCCTAAGGTATTCGGTCTTTATGAAAACGGGCAGAATAATGCCCTAAGCCCCTCGTGTCCGTGCACGCAAAAAATTCTGGTGCGGCCGATGCCAAAACGCCAGCCTCCTCCTCGGTTATAGTAAGAAACCGGGATGTGTATCAACAAGAGACAAAAAAAGGTTTACGCAGGGTCTTAATCTGAAAAGAATCCTTCTGCGACGGGTCCTGCATCGCGTCTGCTGTGTTCTCATGTGCCAGATCCGGACGGGTGTAGCACGGTGTTCATCTCAGAAAAGAGAAGGACTTAGTTGAAAAGAAAAAATACCGTATGAAATGTACTTTATATTAAATAAACAGAGTACGGTTCGAAGGTGAATAAAATTGAGCTTTATTGTCTCTTGTTGTACGTATGCAGCCCTTGTATGGGGGTATGCCGCTAGTAGGCGCCGGACTCGTCTAGCCGTATCCGGGGTTTGAATGACCTATTCAGGTGCTTTGATTAGCGGAGCCGGATTGGTGTGGGGCTGTCAAGGCAGTCTCACGTTCTTCCGTGCTCGAGTAACACTTAATACTCCCTTTCAATGAGATGATGCCGCGTGGACCGGGCATTTTAAGTGTAAGATATGCATAATGCGGTATTGCGTTAAAGCGGCGAAAGCTTCACGCCCAAAGAGTGCTTGATAGCTACTTTCGAATGGGGCGATGTGGAAGGTTAACTTTTGCGGCGGAAGTTGTCGGATGAGCCGAACACAACTTCTAGCGATGAGGGAGCCCGTACAATGGGCATACAGGCCTGGCATTACCCCTTTGAAGGAGGTGTTGCTATGGCTAATTTTGGTTGGGTCTATCCCCATCCTGCCGATTGTGTCCTGATATATCAGGTTTATGTCACTGTCGCCGTCCATGAGGACTTGTGTAAATTGGAATCCGTCGATTATAGGATCCAATATCAAGGCAGTCCATCCTGCATTCCGGATACTTTCGGAGTAGTCCTGATGGTCGAAGGTGATTGGTTTTGACAACCAGTGTTGGTACTCCGCTAGGGTAGTCTGTGCGGCGCGCATTTTAGTGGGCGTCGCTCTGTTTTTCCCTTTTATCACGTGAAGTGAGTTTACTGTTTTAACCTCTTGTGGGAAATTTTTTTGTTTTCCGGTGCTCTGCTTGTGGGGTTCGTCATCATCCTGACTTGGTGTGTCGAGCCCCTTGTGTTCGGCGTTGAGTCTGCCGGACTGCTTGAAGACCCAACAATCTCTGTGGGTATGGTTTGCAGGCTTCCCGGGAGTACTGTGGATTTGACATATCTTGTCCAAGATTTTTTTTAAGTTGGATAGCTCGTCGCTATTATCCTTAAGAGGCAGTTTTTTATTGTTCTGCCGGGAGCTTTTGAATCCGGCATTGACTGTCGTGCTCTTCGGACTGTTTCTATCGGAGTAATGGGTCACGGGTAGGCAGACCCGAGCCCCTGGACCTTTCAAAACATCGGGGCAGACTGCGCCCCTCAAGACCCCAAGACGAAGAGCCGCCTTCAGAGAGTCGGTGACAGAGTCGCCGACTGCCCCTCCAGGCCGAGTCCCAGAGACGGCCTCAGGACAAGCCAACTCCAAGCCGGCGACCTTCGATAAAGCCGGCTACAGGGAGTTGGCCTGCGACTCCAACCACCTCCTGCCTGAGCGACTACGAGCGGGATGGGATAAAGCCGCCTCGCGGCCCATCCCTGCCACGCTCATAAAGGGAAGGTACGGCCTCAGAGCGCCGTACTGACAGAGATCTCCGTCCGCGCGCAATCGCTGTTACACGCCGCCCCGACATCAGCCCCGTGGGCAGATCCCTGTACCCACGATGGCCTGCCTGTACGACCCGAAGACGGCGGGACCCGCCTGTCGGCAGGAGTACCGAAGACGGCGGGACCGGCCTGTCGGCGGGAGTACCGAAGACGGCGAGAGCGCCCCAAAGAAGGACCCGTTGGAGTCGGCCTCCGGGAGTCGGCTGGCCCCTTCCACGGGCTCCATGCGCCATTAACTGCACAAGGCGAGGAATGGCAGCGGTGATCGCCGCCCGCGGCGGCACTGCTGCCATGACCCCATGACCAAGCTTCGCGTCATTAGAAGCACGGCTACAGAATCCGCAGCCGGCAAGACCGCCAAGGCGGACAAGGGTTGTCGGCCCCATGTCAAGCTGCCGTCGGCGGGGCCCACTAGTCGGCGGGCCCCAGAAGTCGGCGGAGAAGACGGCGACTTAAGAGACTGACGGCTTGGGCCCGCACCCAGCCGGATTACCATTGTACCCTCGGGGGGTAGGCCTATATAAACCCCCTGGGGCACCCATGCAAAGGGTTGGAACCTAGTAGTTTTAGACACACACATAGAGGGAGAGAAGAGCTAGCCGTGCCCTTCCCCTTCCTCACCCCGAACAGCTCAAGGAGCATCTTGTACTCACTTTGCCATAGTGATCATGCGGAGACCCATGCAGAGCAGTGAGGGGTGTTATCTCCTCGGAGAGCCCCAAGCTGGGTAAGATTCGCCGGCGTGCATGTCTTCGCCTCATCCCGTTTCCAGACACCGGCGACGTTCTACTCACCCCCTCCATGATAAGCCATCCTTTGGCATATGTCGCACCCAACCCCTCACATTTGGCGCCCACCGTGGGGCATGGTGCACCGTCGTCCGGAGACCTGCTCTGGACGGGAACCTCTTCCTCTCGGCGCAGCCAGCCCGCAGACGCCAGACGGAGTTCAGACTGACACGCTGCATGGCGCTGATGTCGCCTGCGCGGCGAGCTGCCTCTCCGAACTTGTCGGCGAGGTTCGCCTCTCCGACGAGCCTGCATCCGACGCAGCCACGGACGGCCCTGAAAGCCTCCTCGCGGGCCTCCTCGAGCAGCTCCACGTCGCCGGCGAGCCCGCCACGACTGGAGTCCGTAGGGCTCCACCGACCCGATCTTTGGTCGACTCCGACACCGCGTCCTCGACGCATTCCCCACTAACGTGGTGGTCTCACGACGAGCCTCTCCCTCGCGGAGAGCGGCGGAAGCACCGTCCACGGAGGTGCTCGTCGCCATCGGTCACGGCGAGCCTTCCGGCGAGGGAGCTCGTGACCCTCTCGACGCTGATTACGCAAGACCTGACCGCCCCCATTCCGAAGACGCCGACGCTGAACGCTGGAAGCACGCCGCCTCCAGCTCCTCGTGGGGCGCATGCCGGCAAGCATGAGACGCTTGTCGGAAGCCTATCAGCGAGATGGATCGTCTTTGTGGCGGCTCGCCAGCTCCGACCGGGCTAGCCGCCTTAGGCGCGGTCCAAAGCAGCGTGGCTATCGCCGATTTCGCGGGCGATCGCCTTCATACGCCACGCCATGAGAACATCCGCGCCACCCAGGCGGCGGCAGACGAGCTGGATAACTTCGAGGGCGAGGAGCGCCGCCTGATAACGGAGCGTGTCCAGCAGCTCCTCGACGCGGCCGCTGTGCAAGATGAAGCCGGCTGCCGCACGGAGGGGCCGCGACGAAAACATCTGGCGATTTGCCTCGCCGCGAGATCAAGCGCGGCGTCCGGACGCCGATCGGGCGGCGTCCCGCGAAGAAAAACAAGGATCCGGCCGCTGGCCATAGCCGGACTCACATCTCCATCGAAGCGACGAAGACGGCCGCCCGAGAGAAGTGGAGCGGCGGGACGACTATTCGCCTCCTCCTCCGCAGAGAAAGGCGAGTCTCCTCGCCACCCGTCGAAGTCGACTCTCGGCGACCGCCTTGGCCGCCGAGAGGGAGTCGGAGAAAACGATGCCCGCCACCGGATCGAGCGACTCCACCGATCCCTGGCGCTGGAAGAAGAAGACGAGTTGGGCCCGCCCTGTTTCGGACCTCGCATCCGACACGAGCCCTTCCCAAGATGATTCACACTCCCCCGAGACACGCCCAAATACACCGGCTCCATGAAGCCGGAGGACTGGCTGGTGGACTACTCCACGGCCGTCAGCATAGCGAACGGCAACAAGCGCGTTGCCGTAAAGTATGTTCCCTCATGCTCCGTGGCACCGCCGGGACGTGGTTGAACAGCTTGAAGCCCCGCAGATCAACAAATTGGTCGACTTCACCGAGGCCTTCGTCCGCAACTTCACGAGCACATACAAGCGACCTCCCAAGCCTCGTCGGCTGTCCTTGTGCGTGCAAGGCCCCAACGAAGTCTACTCGCGACTACCTCACGCTACTGGGCCGAGCTCCATAACTCCTGCGAAGGAGTGCACGAGGTGCAAGCAATAGAGTACTTCACCGCCGGGTGCGTAGAAGGCACCCTCCTCAAGCACAAGCTCCTTTCCGACGAGCCGAGACCCTCGACGAGCTGTTGATCATAGCGCATACAACACGCCATACAGCCGACTCCTCCATGAAGTCGGAGATCAAAGTCGCATGGCCGCAAGGAGGCCCCTCATGCTCCCAGAACTCTGGCTGGCGACGCCAGTCGGCGACAGCAGCAGAATGATCACAAGTGCAAGGCCCCACAGCCGGCTTCCAACAGCCGGCAGGTGGCGACAGTCGAAGACCAGCAGCGAGAGGGGCAGCCTCCTGCCAAGCGGCAGAAAGGCGGCAAGTCCAACTGGTTGTCAGCCTTCTCTTACGAGTAGACTCTGGACAGACCATGCAAGTTCCACAGCGGCGCGAAGCCGTCAAATCACACCACCCGGAAGTGCCACTGGCTCACCAGGATCACCAAGGGAGACGGCCTTGCCCCTCCTCCGCCTGCTGGGCCGCCGCCTCCACCACCGCCCCAGCAGCCGGCTGTCAGGCCAGTCGGCGCAGTACAAGACGACTACCCAGAAGAGCATGGTGCCTACGTAGTGTTTACCAGTGTGGCTGACGATCGCCAGAAAGCGGCAACAAAGAAGAAGTGAATGCAGTAGCATCAGATACTCCAGAATTCATGCACTGGTCTGAGAAGCCCATCAGTTGGAGCCGGACTGATCACCCAGAGGTGATGCCGAGCACGGGCTCCTACGCCCTGGTCTTGGGAGCCACCCTTGCCACGGATAAGCGGACTGCTCGCTTCTCGCGAGTGCTGATAGACGGAGGCAGCATCATCAACATCCTGTACAAGGATACGATGGAGAAGCTAGGAATCAAGCAAAGACAGCTTCAGCATAGTCGGACTGTGTTCCACGGACTTGTACACAGCCTTTCCGGCTCACCGATTGGCAAGATTCGATAGACGTCCTCTTTGGGGACAAGGATCACTTTCGAGAGCCAGTTTGGTTCAAGTGGTGGACCTCGAAAGCCCCTACCATGCTCGCTTGGCCGACCTGCTCGCCAAGTTCATGGCGATCCCCACTACGCCTACCTCAAGATGAAGATGCCGAGTACCAAGGGATTTCGACCGTAGCCGGCGATTACGTAAAGTCGTCCGCCCAGGCTGAAAGCAACCCGGTGGCCGAGTCCCTCGGTGATCATGGCCGAGAAGCGACTCGGATCGGGTTGTGGCAATGGCCGGGCAAGCAGCCAGAGATATCGCCCGACCCCAAGGAGTCGAAGTGAGGGCCTGCTCAAACCGCCAAAGAGACCAAGAAGATACCCTTGGACCCGGAGCACCCGGAGAGATACGCTGGCGTAGGTGCAAACCTTGACAGCAAATAGGAAGGCGAGCTTGTCGATTTCCTCCGTGAGAATCGGGACATCTTCGCATGGTCCCCCAAAGACATGCCAGTTGTACCGACGGAATTCGCCGAGCACAAGTTACATGTCCGATCTGATGTGAAGCCCGCCAGGCAGCCCTTGCGCCGCCTCTCAGAAGGAAAAAGAAGAGTTGTTGGAGAAGAGATAGCCCGGCTCCTCGCAGCCGGTTTCATCATGGAAGTGTTCTTTCCAGAGTGGTTAGCGAACCCGGTCTTGGTACTAAAGAAGAACAAGCAGTGGCGGATGTGTATTGACTACACAAGCCTCAACAAAGCCTGCCCCAAGGACCCGTTAAATCGCCAAGAATTGATCAGTGATAGACTCCACAGCCGGATGCGAGCTGTTGAGCTTCTTAGATGCATATTCAGGATATCACCGGATCAAGCTGAACCCGCCGATAGATTGAAGACCGCCTTCATCACGCCGCTTGGAGCCTTCGCTACCGACCATGACGTTCGGCTTGAGGAACGCCAACGCCACCTTTCAGCGTTGCATGCGTAGTGCCTCCTCAAGCAGCTTAGTAAACGCCCACGCCACGTGGACGACGTGGTGGTGAAGACGGAGAAGCGAGGAACGTTGTTGGAAGACCTCAAGGAGAACTTGAAAACCTGCGCCGATTCCGCATCAAGCTCAACCCGAGAAATGTGTCTTGAGTACCAGCCGCCAGCTCCTTGGCTTCCTCAGATCTCGAACGCGGCATAGAGTGCAACCCGTGAAGATCAAGGCGATCGAAAGGATGGAAGTACCCGCCCGATCGCTAGATGTGCGTAGTTCACCGGCTGCTTGGCGTCTATCACCGATTCATCACCGGTTGGGCAAGAAAGCTGTTCCTCTGTACCAGCTTATGAAGAAGACCACCTTCTTGAATGGAACTCAAGGCGGACGAAGCTTTTCTCCGCTTGAAGAGAATGTCGACTACTCCCCAAAGGTCGGGCGGCTCCGACTCCAAAGGAGCCCATGCTCCTCAGATATTGCCGCCACCAGCAGGGTAGTCAAGACAAGAATTGTAGTTGAACGCAAGGAGGAAGGCAAGGCGCTGCCCGTCCCGTGAGACCAGTGTATTACGAGCGAGGTAATCGTCGACCTCCAAGCAGAACTACCCCCACTACCAGAAGATGTGTTACGGCATGCATTTTGCCGCCAAGAAGTTGAAGCCTTACTTTCAAGAGCATCCAATCACCGTGGTTTGCACGGCCCCACTAGAGATCATCGGAAGCCGAGATGCTTCAGGCCGAGTGGCCAAATGGGCCATAGAGTTGGCCCCCTACACCATCTATTACCAGCCCCACACCGCCATCAAGTCACAAGCACTGGCCGACTTCCTCGTCGACTGGGCCGAGACCCAGTACCTGCCGCCAGCGCCCGACTCCACCCATTGGCGGATGCACTTTGACGGCTCCAAGATGCGCACCGGCTTGGGAGCCGGCGTGGTCCTCACATCCCCCAAAGGCGACAAGCTCAAGTACGCGCTGCAGATCCATTTCGCCGCCTCCAACAACATCGCCGAATACGAGGTGCTCATTCACGGGCTCCGGCTTTCCAAAGAGCTTGGCATTCGCCGGATCCTGTGCTATGGCGACTCCGACTTGGTGGTTCAACAGTCATCCGGCGACTGGGATGCCAAAGATGCAAATATGGCGAGCTACCTTTTTTGGTACAGCAGCTGAGTGGATATTTTGAGGGATGCGAATTCCTCCACGTGCCAAGAAACGACAACGACCAAGCAGATGCCCTGGCAAGAATCAGCTCTACCCACCAGGCAATACCATCCGACGTCGCCCATCAGCGCCTCCTTAAGCCATCTGTCAAGCCGTCACCAGAGTCAGACTCCATTTTTGTGTCGGCTCCCCCTGAAGAAGTCGGATCCGACTCCAAAGCCTCAGCAGACGGCACAAGAATCCTTGCAGACGCCTTCAAAAACGCGGCAATGGGTTGCCCGGGACTTCGTAACCCGCCCGGGATCAGGCGACCATTGCGAAGACTCCAATACTCGGCCGGGGACTGCGCCCGGTCGGCCGGGACTTCTTCAACCCAAAGAAGCTGCTACGAACTCCAACCCACCGCCTCCCAAATTTCAGCCGCCCTCGTCCAAGTAGCGATCTTGGCAGTCGAAGAAATAGCAGCACCTCATGGGCCCAGCCCATCCTGAAGTTCTTAGTAAGCGGAGAGCTACCAACTGATGAAACCTTGGCTCGGCAAGTGCAACGCCGAGCGGCAGCCTACACTATAGTCAATAGAGAGCTGGTCAGGCGCAGCGTCACTGGTGTCTACCAGCATTGCGTCGAGTCAGAGCAAGGCCAAGCAATTCTCGAAGACATCCATCAGGGCGAGTGCGGCCATCATGCAGCATCAAGAGCACTCGTCGCCAAAGCCTTCTGACACGGTTTCTTCTGGCCAACTACCCAAAGAGGCCAAGGAATTAGTTCAAAATGCAAGGGGTGCCAGGTGTTCCGCTCCAAGCCGCTTCAGCCGGCTTCAGCGCTCAAGACCATCCCCATCGCCTGGCCCTTTGCTGTTTGGGGCCTGGACATGGTGGGACCATTCAAAACGGCACGAGGTGGCCTAACTCACTTGCTTGTCACGATGGACAAGTTCACCAAGTGGATAGAAGCAAAACCCATCAAGAAGTTGAATGGTCCTACGGCAGTGACTTTCATCGCCGACATCACGACTCAGTACGGCGTACCACACAGCATCATCACCAACAACGGCACAAATTTTGCCAAAGGCGCCATGGCCCATTTCTGTGCAACGCAAGGCATCCGACTGGACTAAGCGTCTGTTGCCCATCCACAGTCAAACGGCCAGGTGGAGTGAACGAACGGCCTCATCCTGTCTGGCATCAAGCCTCGACTGGTCGAACCACTGGAGCGTTCGGCCGGCTGCTGGCTTGAGGAGTTACCAGCCGTCCTCTGGAGTCTGCGTACGACTCCAAACAAGTCAACTGGCTTCACACCCTTCTTCCTCGTCTACGGTGCCGAAGCCGTCATCCCAAAGGATATACAGTTCGACTCCCCGCGAGTCACCATGTACACTGAAGAGGAAGCAGAAGAAGCACGTCAAGACAGCGTCAATCTGCTTTGGAAGAGGGCCGGTTGTTGGCACTCGGCCGGTCCAAAGATCTACCAGCAGAGCCTGTGCCGCTACTACAACAAGAAGGTCAAGCCAAGATCATTCCTAGAGGGCGACCTTATGCTCCGGCTGATCCAGCGAACAGCCGGCCAGCACAAGCTGTCGGCGCCTTGGGAAGGCCCATTCATCATCAGCAAAGTGCTGGGCAATGACTCCTACTACCTGATCGACACTCAGAAGCCCCGAGCACGCAAGAGGGACGACTCCAGCAAAGAGACGGAGCAGCCATGGAATGCGATCTCCTCCGAAGATTTTACAGTTGATGCAGTATGTACCACGCTACCCTTTGTGTTTGAAGTACCAAGACTCCGGGCCTCCCGAGACGAGCTCTGGGACTGCCCTCTTTTGTTATCTGTATGATAAGAATTATGCCTTTGAGTATGTTACCCTTTGATTATGTTGTTTAACACCGGGCTCGACAAGTCGGCCCGGGGACTCGCTGCCTTTAGGCTATGAAATGCTTCCTGAAGTTAGACAAGTAGCGTGCGGTGCCTAAGCCATCTCCTGTCAGAAGCCGCAGCTCGCAGAGCGACTGTTTGGTGGGCAGGAGTAAGGAAGAACGGGCGCCCACAAAAAAATGGCTAAGGACCCAAAGCATAAACATAGTTTAAATCGGCTTCCAGCCCGTTTTGTAAAACCGACTCCTAAGTAGCCGGCTTGCCGCTTTCTACCTAACTTGCTTAACGACTCTAAAAAATGGCCAAGTACTTGCCTTCTCAAAAGTAGCCAAGCACTTGACCTAGACGGCAGTCCGCAGAGCGGTTGCCCGATGGGCAAGGCAGCATCTAAGGGAAGGCGGCAAAGGAAAAAGACACAAGAGCAATAAGCAAGGAAAGATAAAATTAGAATAATATTTACACAAGCTTATGCCCTTGGCGGATCTTGAGCAGAGGTTGAGAATACACCCCTTGGGTGGAATTGGCATAAATTAGCAAGTACTTTTAAAAGACTAGCAAACAAATAAAATGAAGGCAAGGCAATGCCTAAGAAGCAGCGGATGGGGTCGGAAGGCCGGAGGCGGTGGCGGCGGCAGGCACAGGGGCGGCCGGCTGGGCGGTCTCGGCTTGATCGTCTCCGGCGGCAGCCGGCCCAGATGGGCGCGGCTCGTTGCTGGAGGCGCGGTCGAGCTAAGGCTGGTCGCCCGCTCCGTCTTCTGGCGCCTCCATGCCGTCTCCGTCCTCCGCCTCGTCTTCATCCTCGGCGCTGGAGTCGATCACCTCCGCCGAGTCCTCACCGTAGTCCGGGTTCATCCCGAACCACTCCGGCGGTGCCTCCCCACCGTCTTCACCTTTCGGGACGAAAACACTTGGTGTCCGTGTAGTCGGCGATCGCCACCACTGCCGCTCGGCAGGCGTCCTCCGCGGCCAGCAGCTCGGCCTGGGCTTCTGACCGGAACGTGGCCAGCCGGTCCAGATCCAGCCCTGGATACCACGCCTTGACGAACTCCAGGGCTCGGCGAGCTCCAGCTCGAGCCGCAGAGCCCTTCCAAGCCTCAAGACGGTCGGCCGCGACCTCCAGCCAGTCGGCGGTCTGGCTGGGAGTGCGCAGAACCGGCATGTCGGGCCACAGAGCAGCGATCGCCTGGGCACCGACACGCTGAAGACGGCGCAGCATCCGATGGGCCGGCCGCAGATCTCAGCGCCACCCGCCCTCAAGGATGGGCATCCGATGGGTCGGCCGCAGATGCTCAGGAGCTGCTCGTCAAGGGTCCGGGGGGCGTTGGCTGCGATCTCAGCGCCACCCGCCCTCCGCGCCTCGCGCTCAGCCTCGATGGCCTGATTGGCCGCCTGCGTGTGACCGGGGAAGAAGTCTACCAAGAAGAAGAAGAAGCAAGTCAGAGAAATAGGAGTCGGCTTGACCCATAGTCGGCAACCCAAAATAAAAAGTAAAAGCAAACTCACCATCGACGATATCTTCGATTTCCTGGAAGCCGGAGGTCAGCCGCGCTTCCCTGTCGGTCCAGGCGGAGCGCTCGCTCTCAAATTCGGCCAGGAGAGCAGCCTCTTTCTTCTCTGCCTCAGCCTGTGCCGCCTTGAGCAGCTCCCTCTGCTCCGCCAGCTGCGTAGCCAGCAGGTCGCGCTCTGCGGCGAGCTTGCCGCACTCCTCCTCTTTGGCACGCAAAGCGGTCTCGGCCGTACCCAGCTGCCCCCGAAGAGCGGCGTTGGACTCTGAAGAATAAAAAGAAGAAGGACGCGAAGTCGTCAGCTAAGAAGGTCGCCAGGAAGATCCGGCCCAACTGCGCAGCAGTCGGCCCGAATCTCGGGGACTACAGCCATGCAGTGCGCCAGCGCCCCTTGAAGAAGAAAACTCACCTCGGCTCCTCGCCAAGTCAGCAGCCCGCTTGCTCAGTTCCTCAATGTTGCGGTTGAAGGCAGTAGCGCGGAGGTTGTGATACTCCTGCGACAAGAATTCCAAACAGAGGTAAAAAACTTGGAAGTAAGCAAATAAAGTTCCGGGCTGCACCTTTCGGCCGGCCAAAATCGGGACTACACCCGATTGGGTCTTGTTGGCGCTTGAAGAAGAGCAAGAAAAATTTCAAAAAAGAAACATACCCGTATGGCGGATCGCGATGCCAGGTGCGCCTTGGAGAGGTTCTGGATGGCGTCGCCTTCAGCCCGCAGCTTCGCCTGGACATCCAGGAGCGCCGTGCACAGCGGGCCCGTGCCGCCTCCTCGCACACACCCAACGGGCGCGGCGCTTGTCGCCTCAGCGTCAGGGATGGCCGAGCTGGCGGCGCCGGTCTCCAAGGGGCGCGGCGCCGAGGTCGCCTTCTCAAGACGGTGCCGCGCTGGCGAAGCGACTTGAAGAAGCAGCTGCGCCACGGCCTCGTCGTCGGTCGGCGGCACAGGCGGGTCCGCCGGCTGCTTGCCTCGCGCGATCTCGGACTGCGGTGGAGGCGGCGGAGGTGGCGCGGCCGCGCCCGGTGAAGAGACCTCGCCGCCTTCCCTCCCTGCGACGGGGACCTCACCACCGACTCCCTCCGACTGCCACGTGAACTCGGGCGGTGGTGGCGCTGAGCTCAGGAGGACGAGCAGCACCGGATTGTAGGCGCGGCCTCCTCGGCTCGCCTTTTGGCTGCAGCGGCGGCTTCGACCGCCTTCTCAGTCTCCGCCTTCTCCCAACGGGCGGCCTCCTCCTCGTCACGCTTCTCCTGCGCATTCCGCTCCGTTGCCTCCCGGAGGGCGGCCGCAGGGTCAACCCGCCGACTATTGGCGGACGTCTCCACCGACCCCATGACGGAGGCGGTGGCGACCCTCTGCAAGGTGAGGGGAGCCCTGATGAGGAAAAGACATGAGAAAACTCGGACAAGACGGACTAGAAGAAAACAAGACAGAATAAAAAATACTTACGCGGAGACCAGCGGTGGCTTCTTCACTTCCTTGCGGAAGCGGTTAGCCTTCGCGACCGCCTCTTACTGAGTCGCGGCCGCTCCCCTGAATTTCTTGGCCCGGCCGCCTGGCAGACTCGGGCCGGCCCGGCGCTTCTTCGCGCCGCCTCGACCAACCAAGGCGGCGGAGGAGCTCGCGCCTGGATGGCCGGCTTTCTGTTGGCGGCGGGGTACGACTTCCTTCTCGCCGTCATCGTCAGGCCAATCAGCAAAGGTGGCCGAAGGCCTGAAGTCGTCGGCCCCTCCTCCTCCCTCGGCGTCGGCCTCCATCGCCGCCACGCCCAAGTCGGGGTCGTCGGCGTCGCTCTCCGCCCGGTCGGGGACGAATTCACGAGCCGGCCCCGCGGCGCTGGCCGAAGGCGGCATGAGGGGATTCTGAGTCGGAAAAAATCAAGGAAAATTAGAGCCGGATCCGGCTGAAGAAGGAAACAGAGAAGCAAGAGACGACTTACCAATGGCGGGGGATTGGCGCGCGAGTATGGCTCCTTGCCGAACTGTCATTTCTCCGTGAGGCCGCAGTTCGCCAAGAAGTTCACCGTGTCCACCACCTCCGCGTGGCGCATGTCCTTGGAGCACAGCCGGCTGGGGTCGGCGCCCGCTCATCGGCAGATCAGATGAGGTCGGCCTTGAAGAGGGAGAACTTCGGCGCGCCACGGCGGCTGCAAGTCTGCCCGGTCAGGCCCTCCGACTGTATCATCACGCGGAGCCGCGCGACGGCGGCGTTGCCTGCGGGAGTCAGCGTCCGGGCCCTATAGGACCAGCTGATGGGTCGGCCCGCCAACTCGCCGCCCACGTAAGGCGGCAAGTTGACCCAGTCGCCTTCGGGGGCAACATTCTTGACGTAGAAGTATGAATGCTGCCACATCTTCACCGACTTGATGAGGGAGATGGCAGGAAAAGGGTTCTCGGGCACCGGCCTCCTCTTGGCGATGAACGTGCCGCACAGAGCCGGCACGCGAGCGACGTGGGTCCCGAGCTTGGCTTGGAAGAATTCCCCCCACAGCTCGATGGTGGGGAGAACGCCGAGAATTCCTTCGCATAAGGATGCGAAGGCGGCCAGCAGCACCACCGTGTTGGGGGTGAGGTGGTGCGGCTGGAGCCCGAGGAACTCCAAGAACGCGCGGAAGAAGCCGCTCGCCGGCAGCCCTAGCCCGCACATGAGGTGCGAGCGGAATATGACCCGCTCGCCCTCCTCCGGCCCCGGCGTGATTTCACCCTCCGGCACGACGCGGGTCCGCACTAGGTGGCTGCCGAGGATGCGGCGCGTTTGACGAAGAAATTTGATGATGTCGTCATCGATGATGGAGCCGTCCCACACGCCGGAGCGCGCGGTGGGAGGCGCGGCGGCGGACGAGGAGCTCATCTCCGCGGCGCGGCGAGGTTCGGCGCAGCTGGGCGAGGAAGAAAACGAGGTTCGGCGCAGCAGAGCGAGGAAGAAGACGAGGCAGGGAGCGGGGAAGAGAGAGAGCACGTGCGTCACCGCCCCCTCCCTCCCCCCGCCTACTTATATGCGCCCAGGCTGCGAAGCCGAGGGGCGGAGGGATTAATCGCGCCACGCCCCCACGCCCCACGATTTAAACCACAACGTTATCGCGCGCAGATAACGGCGTGAAACCCAACTGCCCGCACGACCGCAGCGGATCCGCTGCGCGCCGGGGCGTGGTAGTGGCGGGCCCCGCCTGACGGACCTGTCTTGTCACGCGCGTGGGCTGGCAGACTGGCCCTGCCGCGTGGCGTCGCGTGGCGGGCCCGCAACGGGCGGCTGCCGGGAAGCTTATCAGGCACGCCGCCCGGATCCCGCTGCGACCTTCGAAACCTTTGAAGAGCAAGACGGCCCCCTGCAAGGTCGACTCCATCTAGTCGGCTCAAGATGGAGACGGCGGGCCGAATCCAGATTCTTGTACCAAAGGGATGAAGCTGTCGAGGCTCCTCGACATGTTGCCCTCGGCGCCTCACCAGCCGGGGACTCATCGTCGAGTAATGGGTCACGGTAGGCAAACCCGAGCCCCTGGACCTTTCAAAAGCGTCAGGCGGGCAGCGCCCTCAAGACCCCAAGACGAAGAGCCGCCTTGAGAGTCGGCGACAGAGTCGCCGACCGCCTCTAGGCCGAGTCCCGAGGCGGCCTCGGGACAAGCCGACTCCAAGCCGGGCGACCTCCGATAAAGCCGGCTCGTGGAGTCGGCCCATGACTCCAACCACCTCCTGCCTGAGCGACTACGAGCAGGATGGGATAAAGCCGCCTCGCGGCCCATCCCTGCCCCGCTCATAAAGGGCAGGTACGGCCACAGAGCGCCGTACTGACAGAGATCTCCATCCGGCGCGGCTCTGTTGCCACGCCGGCCCTGACATCAGCCCCGTGGGCAGATCCCTGTACCCACGATGGCCTGCCTGTACGGCCCGTAGACGGCGAGACCCGCCTGTCGGCGGGAGTACCGAAGACGGCGAGAGCGCCCCAAAGACGGACCCGTTGGATTCGGCCTTCGGGAGTCGGCCGGCCCCTCCCACGGGCTCCATGCGCCATTAACCAGACAAGAAGGGAATGGCAACAGTGATCGCCCGCCAGGCGGCGGCACTGTTGCCATGACCCCATGACCAAGCTTGCGTCATTAGAAGCACGGCTACAGTAATCCGCAGCCGGCAAGACCCGCCCGCGGCGGACAAGGGTTGTCGGCCCCATGTTGGGCCGTCGGCGGGGCCCACTAGTCGGCGGGCCCCAGAAGTCGGCGGAGAAGACGGCGACTTAAGAGACTGACGGCTTGGGCCCGCACCCAGCCGGATTACCATTGTACCCCCAGGGGGTAGGCCTATATAACCCCCCCCCCCCCGGGGCACCCATGCAAAGGGTTGGAACCTAGTAGTTTTAGACACACACATAGAGGGAGAGAAGAGCTAGCCGTGCCCTTCCCCTTCCTCACCCCGAACAGCTCAAGGAGCATCTTGTACTCACTTTGCCATAGTGATCATGCGGAGACCCCGCATAGCAGCAGTAGGGGTGTTATCTCCTCGGAGAGCCCTGAAGCTGGGTAAGATTCACCGGCGTGCATGTCTTCGCCTCATCCCGTTTCCAGGCACCGGCGATGTTCTACTCGCCCCCTCCATGATAAGCCATCCTTTGGCATATGTCGCACCCAACCCCCGACAGTTTCCCTTGGTCCGGCGCTGGTACTTGTTGCGTCGTGGTTTCCCATTTCCATCCCTGACCTTGGATGTACTTGGGTTGCTGGTGCTACATCTTGCTAGCCAGCTATCCTCTCCCGCGCAAAAGCGGGTCATGAGGCTTGTTAATGCGGCCATGGTTCTCGGCTTCTCCTGGCCGAGGTGTCTGGCGAGCCATTCGTCTCGGACGTTTTGTTTGAAAGCTGCTAAGGCTTCGGCGTCCGGACAGTTGACTATTTGGTTCTTTTTGGTGAGGAACCTGTTCCAGAATTTGCAGGCTGACTCTCCGGGTTGTTGAGTTATATGACTTAAATCGTTTGCATCCGGAGGACGGACATAAGTCCCTTGAAAATTTGCCCGAAAAGCATCCTCGAGCTCTTCCCAACTTCCAATGGTATTTTCGGGGAGGCTTTTGAGCCAATGCCGGGCTGGCCCTTTGAGCTTGAGGGGTAAGTATTTTATGGCGTGGAGATCATCTCCTCTAGCCATGTGTATATGGAGGATGTAGTCCTCAATCCAGACTCCAGGGTCTGTTGTTCCGTCGTATGCCTCTATGTTTACGGGCTTGAATCCCGCTGGAAATTCATGATCCAGCACCTCATCGGTGAAACATAGAGGTTGCACGGCGCCCCTGTATTTGGGTGTGTCGTGATGATCGGATATTTGACGTGTAGTATTGCTCGCCAGAACTTTTGTCCTTGGCCCGTAGATAGATCTAACTGGGCCATCCTTTTGGTGCGAATCCTTATGCGGATCGCGTGCCGGCTTGTGTGCGGCGCCGCTTGCCGCTCTCTGTTTGCCGTGGGGTCGTCCATCTGACCAGGTGGCCTTCTTGCTTTTTGATTGTGGGGGCTCTATGGCCTCCTCCTCAAATTCGGGCAGTAGTTTTCTCTTTGGGTAGCTCTTTGTTCGGCGACTGTCACCGTATTTGTCTGCGGTGTTGAATACTTTGCTCCATCTGATTCTGAGTGCATCTTCCGCTGTTTTGAGCTTCCGCTTCTGCTTTTTCAGGCTACGCGTAGTGGCGACGAGCCTTTTGTGGAGGTTCTTCTGCTCCAACAATTTGTCCGGCATGAGATCGTCCGGACTGTTATCTTCGTCGGGGATGGGTTGTTTATCCAAGTTGTCCTGTTCGGACAGTTGCTCGATAGCATGTTCGTCGTCCACCGGTTCGCCCTGCTCTATGGTTGGGTCTTTTTCGAGGCGGGACTTGGTGCGGCGTTTACGTTGCCGTTTTGACTGCTTTTTGAGGGATTTATCCTTCGTAGTGTCCCGTTGTTCCTCGTCGTCAATTCCTTTAGGTGTATCCACCATGTATACATCATGGGATGAGGTGGTTGTCCAGTATCCTATAGGAGCTGGTTCATGGTTGTCTCCTACATCGTCGCCCATACCGCCGATGTCTTCGGAGTCGAAATCGAGCACGTTGTTTAAGCTTTCAACAGTGGCTACAAAGTGGGTGGTGGGTGGGCGTTGAATTTCTTCGTCGTCCGCATCCCAACCTTCCTGACCATAGTCCGGCCAGGGCTCTCCTGATAAAGAGAGAGACTTTAGTGATTTCAAGATGTCGCCAAAGGGCGAGTGTTGAAAGATGTCCGCGGTAGTGAACTCCATGACCGGCGCCCAATCGGATTCGATCGGCAGGGGCGCGGAGGGTTCGGAGTCCGGAGAGGAGTCCGACACCTTGGAGTCACGGTCTTCGCAGCGACAGGATGGAGTTCGCTCAATCGCCGTTGAGATCGTAGCCCCGAGGCGGTCTCCAACCACTCGTCCTCGATCGGGGAGTCGGCTCCGAGCTAAGGGTCGGAGCGGACGCCGTGCAGCCTCGAGGCACCGTCCGTGGCAGAGCTAGATCGTGCCCATTGAGACAAAGGCGCGGCGCTTGGCGTGGCTCGAATCCGTCAAGATCAAGTCTCCGCGGATGTCGGCCGTGTAGTTCAAACTCCCAAATCTGACCTGATGGCCAGGGGCGAAGCTTTCGATCTGCTCCGGATGGCCAAGGGAATTGGCCCATGTGCAAAGCCGCCCGAACACGAAGATCTGTCCGGGAGAAAAGTCTCACCCGGGACCGCGTCGTTGTTGATGATCGAAGGAGCCATCGGGCCTATAGGTGACGACACGTAGGAACTCTCAATGAAAGCACCAACGTCGGTGTCAAAACCGGCGGATCTCGGTAGGGGTCCCGAATCAGGCGTCTAGGCGGATGGTAATAGGAGACAAGGGACACGATGTTTTTACCCAAGTTCGGGCCTCTCGATGGAGGTAATACCCTACTCACCTGCTTGATTAATATTGATGATATGGGTAGTACAAGAGTAGATCTACCACGAGGTCAGAGAGGCTAAACCCTAGAAGCTAGCCTATGGTATGAGTTGTTCGTCCTACGGACTAAAACCCTTCGGTTTATATAGACACCGAATAGGGTTAGGGTTACATAGAGTCGGTTACAATGGTAGGAGATCTACATATCCGTATAGCCAAGCTTGCCTTCCACGCCAAGGAAAGTCCCATCCGGACACGGGACGAAGTCTTCAATCTTGTACCTTCATAGTCTAGGAGTCCGGCCAACGGTGATAGTTCGGCTATCCGGACACCCCCTAATCCAGGACTCCCTCAATGACCAAAGTTTGTTCGGAGTCCCAGATGAGATCACGGACATGACGAGGAGTCTCAAAATGGCTGAGAGGTAAAGATTGATATATTGGAAGGTAGTATCCGGACACCGGAAGGGTTCTGGAGTGTATCGGGTACATACCGGAGTACCGGAGGGGTTACCGGAACCCCTCGGGGAAAGACATGGGCCTTATGGGCCATAGGAGGGAGGCTAACCAGCCCACAAGAGGCTGGTGAGCCCCCCTAGAAGGGAGGAGGACGAATTGGACTTGGGAAGGGGGCGCCACCCCCTTTCCTTCTCTTACTCCCTCTCCTTCCCCTTTTCCCCCTCCGGTAGAAGGAAAAAAGGGTGGGGCCGAATCCTACTAGGACTGGAGTCCTGGTAGGACTCCCCTCTCCCTGGCGCGCCCCTTGTTGGCCGGCCTCCTCCTCCCCTCCTTTATATACGAGGGCAAGGGGGCACCCCAAAGGGAACACAGACAATCTCTTAGACGTGTGCGGTGCCCCCCTCCATGGTTCAACACCTCGGTCATATCGTCGTAGTGCTTAGGAGAAGCCCTGCGCCGGTAACTTCATCATCACAGTCGCCACGCCGTCGTGCTGATGGAACTCTCCCTCGTCCTCAACTGGATCAAGAGCTCGAGGGACGTCATCGAGCTGAACGTGTGCTGAACACGGAGGTGCCGTACATTCAGTACTTGGATCGGTTGGATCGTGAAGACGTTCGACTACATAAACTGTGTTACTAAAGGCTTTCGCTTTCGGTCTACGAGCGTACGTGGACACACTCTCCCATTTTGTTGCTATGCATCTTCTAGATAGATCTTGCGTGATCGTAGGTAAATTTTTTGAAATACTGTGTTCCCCAACAGTGGCATCAGAGCCAGGTCTATGCGTAGATGTTATAAGCACGAGTAGAACACAAAGAGTTGTGGGCGATAATAGTCATACTGCTTACCAGCATGTCATACTTTGATTCGGCGGTATTGTTGGATGAAGCGGCCCAAACCGACATTACATGACCGCGTTAATGAGACTGGCACTACTAGAAAAAGGACTGTTAGTGGCGCACCTATTTTTGCCATTAATGGCGCACTATAGGTGCACCACTATTACCACGCCACTAGTAACAAATACTAATGGCGCACCTCTGGTGCGCCATTAGTATTGCAGGTAACAGTGGCGCACCTTTAGTGCGCCATTACTATTCCTACTGGTGCGCCACTGGTAACTTTTTTTGAATTTTTTTGATTTTTTTTGAATTTTGAAGGCGGGAAAATAGTAGTGGCGCACCTTCTAACCCCCACCATGCGCCATTGCTATTTTTTAATTTTGAATTTGGATCTGGATCTAGATCAGGCTCATTTTTTGGCTTGTTTTTTTGCTTGTTTTTTTTTTTGCTTGATTTTTTTCAAATTTTGTTCTCGACCTGGATCTGGTACGTTCTTTGTGCCGGGGGAGCTCCACATGTGGTCGGAAGTAGAGGAGGAGGGAGGAGAGACCATGAGGAGGAGAGGAGGGAGGAGAGACCGTGAGGATCAGGAGAGGAGGGAGGAGGACTGTGAGCAGGAGAGGAAGGAGGAGCACCGTGAGGAGGAGAGGAGAGAGGAGGAGGTGCCGGAGGAGGAGCACCGTGAGGAGGAGGTCGCCAGAGGAGGAGCACCGTGAGGAGGAGGTCACTTGAGGAGGAGGTCGCCGTAGAGGAGGAGATGGAGTGGAGGAGAGCGGGAGAATAATGAAGCGGTAAGTGGCTGGCCGGCCCTTTTAAACTTCTGTCCCAACTTAGCAGTGGCGCACTATTCACTGATGCGCCATTGCTAAATTTTTTATTTTTTCGAATTTTTTGAATTGTGATGGCGGGAAAATAGTAGTGGCGCATTATTCATAAGGTGCGCCATTGCTAACTTGTTTTTTATTTGAAGGCAGGAAAATAGCAGTGGCGCACCATGCACTAGTGCGCCATTGCTAATTTATTTATTTTTTGCATTTTTTTTATTTTTTTGCCTCCAGATCTTAAAAGCATCGTAACTTTTTTTCTGTTAGGTTTTTGAGGATTCTAGAAAATCGATAACGGGCATAGCCCGTCAAATTCGGATGTAACTTTTTGAGTAGATGATTTTCATATAAAAAACTTTTTCATCGGAGGCCGTATGCAAAAGTTACGGCCATTTTACCGAAACACTGACCTTTTTGCAAAAAAATCAAAATTCATGTTTGTTAATTTTCCTAACAACTAGGACACATAACACATTGGCATCTATTTTTTGAATTTTTTTGAATCTTTTGTCATTTTCTTTTATTTTTTAAGAAACCTAAAAGGCGATCCAGGGGGGTGTTTGTGTGTGTGAGACGTTAGTAATGGCGCACCCTCCCTGGTGCGCCATTGCTAACCTCTCACACACACACAGGCACACCCCCACCAGACATAGCAATGGCGCACCACACCTAGGTGCGCGACTGCTATGTAGCATAGCAAAGGGCGCACCTAGGTGTGGTGCGCCATTGCTATGTCTCAGTGGGGGTGGACCAAAATAGCAATGGCGCATCGCTCATGTGGTGCGCCATTAGTAAAAACATAGCAATGGCGCACCTGATTCTGGTGCGCCACTGCTATATAGCAGTGCGCACCACCATCATGGTGCGCCACTAGTAGAGATATTGGGGATAAGCCTTTTTCTAGTAGTGTGGTTCTACCGTCGTGCTTCGCACACAGGTGGCTAGTGGGTGTCTGTTTCTCCAACTTTAGTTGAATCGAGTTTGACTACGCCCAGTCCAACAGCACATTTGATGAAAAATCGTTGTGGTTTTGATGCGTAGGTAAGAACGGTTCCTGCTAGAAGCCTGTAGCAGCCACGTAAAACTTGCAACAACAAAGTAGAGGATGTCTAACTTGTTTTAGCAGGGCTTGCTGTGATGTGATATGGTCAAGACATGATAATATATAAATTATTGTATGAGATGACCATGTTTTGTAACAGTTATCGGCAATAGCAGGAGCCATATGGTTGTCGCTTTATTGTATGAAATGCAATCGCCATGTAATTGCTTTACTTTATCACTAAGCGGTAGTGATAGTTCTAGAAGCAACAGTTGGCGAGACGACAACGATGCTTCGATGGAGATCAAGGTGTCAAGCCGGTGACCACGGTGATCATGACGGTGCTTTGGAGATGGGGATCAAAGGCACAAGATGATGATGGCCATATCATATCACTTATTTGATTGCATGCGATGTTTATTTTTTATGCATCTTATTTTGCTTAGTACGGCGGTAGCATTATAAGATGATCTCTCACTAAATTTCAAGGTACAAGTGTTCTCTCCCTGAGTATGCACCATTGCTACAGTTCGTCGTGCCGAGACACCACGTGATGATCGGGTGTGATAAGCTCTACATTCACATACAACGGGTGCAAGCCAGTTTTGCACACGTAGAATACTCGGGTTAAACTTGACGAGCCTAGCATATGCAGATATGGACTAGGAACACTGACACCGAAAGGTTGAGCGTGAATCATATAGTAGATATGATCAACATAGTGATGTTCACCATTGAAAACTACTCCATCTCACGTGATGATCGGACATGGTTTAGAAGAGACCATCACGGTTACACACGCGGTTGATGTGTATTAATTAAGATCAACTTCGGGTTTTCTACAACCGGACATTAACAAATTCCCATCTGCCTCATAACCGCGGGCACGACTTTCGAAAGATAATACCTGCAGGTGTCCCAACTTAGCCCATTATAAGCTCTCACGGTCAACGAAGGATATTCCTTCTACCGGAAGACCCGATCAGTCTCGGAATCCCGCACTACAAGACATTTCGACAAAGAATAAAACAAGACCAGCAAAGCCGCCCGAATGTGCCGACAAATCCCGATAGGAGCTGCACATATCTCGTTCTCAGGGCACACTAGATTGTCCAAGCTTCCGATAGGCCATCTCAGAGTTGCCCTTGATGGCCACCGGTCGACAGTTGGACCAGCACTCAGAGGAGAACTGGCCGGGGTTAAAATAAAGATGACCCTCGGGCTCGCGAAAACCCGGGGAAAAAGGCTTAGGTGGCAAATGGTAAAACCAAAGTTGGGCCTTTGAAGGAGTCTTATTCAAAGCGAACTGTCAAGGGGTCCCATAAATCACCCAACCGTAAGGAACGCTAAATCAAGGAACATAACACCGGTATGACGGAACCTAGGGCGGCAAGAGTGGAACAAAACACCAGGCATAAGGCCGAGTCTTCCACCCTTTACCAAGTATATAGATGCATTAATTAAACAATAGATATTGTGATATCCCAATAAGTAAACATGTTCCAACAAGGAACAACATCTCCATGTTCCAACAAGGAACAAACTTCAACTTCACCTGCAACTAGCAACGCTATAAGAGGGGCTGAGCAAAGCGGTAACATAGCCAAACAACGGTTTGCTAGGAAAGGATGGTTAGAGGTTTGACATGGCGATATGGGTGGCAAGATAAGAAAGTGATAGGCATCGTAGCATAGGCATAGCAAAAGAGCGAGCATCTAGCAAGCAAAGATAGAAGTGATTTCGAGGGTATGGTCATCTTGCCTGCAAAGTTCTCAGAGTTGTCGAAAGCTTGATCCTCGTAAGCGTTCTCAACAGGTTCCTCGTTCACATACTCGTCTCCCGGCTCTACCCAAAGCAAGAACACAAACAAAGGAACCACAATAAATCACGGTGCAATGCACAAACCACATGATTCAAAACATGGCATATGATATGCGAGATGTGAGATGCAATGCATATGTGTGCTCCGGAAGGAAAATGATGAACCAGGCATCAACTTGGCAAACCAAGTATGCCGCTGGAAAGGTGAGATGATTTCGGTTGAAATCGATATAAAGATCACCGAATCGGATGCACGGTTTGCAAATGACAAGCAAAACAAGAATGGCACAAATCTGCCATTAACAGCATGATGCCACTTAGCAAGCAACAAGAAATTAAGCTACTGCACCCAAACGTACCAGAAAAGCATGCGGCAGTGATCTACTCAAGATGCTTGACAAAAGATGAACACTGAGCTACAGCTAAATCACAACATAACAGGTCCAAACAAGCATGGAAAAAGTGCAAAACATATCAGTTTCACAGACTTAGTGAAAATACTAACATGGCAGAATCAGCCTCAGGAAGCAATGTTCAGAGCAAGCAAACAACATGCTACAGGAACTTATAATAGCAAAACAATGCATGGCGTGAATCTACTCAAAGCATAGAACAAAATTCCCTTACTGACCATAAGCCAAAAGGGATCAGAAAATATGATAGCACCCACGTAAGCATAGCAAGTTTGTTAACAGATTCAATAACAGGGCATGACATTGACAGAATTATGTA
This sequence comes from Aegilops bicornis, assembly GCA_021605145.1. Classification (NCBI taxonomy): domain Eukaryota; kingdom Viridiplantae; phylum Streptophyta; class Magnoliopsida; order Poales; family Poaceae; genus Aegilops; species Aegilops bicornis. The sequence continues at coordinate 568,062,387 of CM038670.1, forward strand.
GGCATCTTCGCGAGCTCGATGCATTCACTACACAGCATTACAAGATAAAATAAGCATACATCCGTCAAGAAGACATGTCATAGAAGCTATACATGGCAAGAAAAACATCATAGCATACGCGGATCAACTACAACACCCTTGGCAAAATTGAATAACATGTAAACAATCTGCCAGGAAACATTTTATAGCAAAGGTAGAGCTCGATTGACTCAAGCTATGGCACTCCATAATTGCAAACAAGAGCATTGATGGATAGAAAAAACCCATATGTTCAAAACATCCTTACTGAAGTATCTCAAAATATGCATGAATCTCTCGGTAGCATCAACTTAACATGGCATGAAAATATCAGCAAAACAGGGGCTAAAATCAGCAACATCATGAAGCCTTGTTTGCATGCTTGTGCTAGTCACCACAGAGATCACAAAAATACATGGCATATACCCCTGTAAATATGGCATGGCATATTACAAAACACATGTATGACTCAAGTTCATAGGATGCACACATCAATCATGGCAAAAATGACAAAAGTGCATGTTCTGTTAAGAAACAGAAACTAACATCACGTAGCCCTCTTCTAACATCATTTCGGGCATCAAGATGAGCTCAAATGTAAACGGTGCACTGAGATGAAATGATTTACTCTTCAAGGCGAACAATTCGTTATGCTACACGTCCAAAACGAAGCCACGGGTGCAAAGTTATGGCATGATGAAAATGCAATAGATTATCACAGAATAAAGACTTGGGCGAAATCCGGGGCTCGGGAAAAGTCAACCTTTGCGGATCTAGATCTGGGGCTCGGCGCGCGAACCGAGGTAGGCGGCGGCTCGCCGGAGGAGGGAGCCGGCGGGGGCGGTGGAGAGGAGGCGGGGCCAGCCGGGGCGACCGGAGGCGGGCGCGGAGGTGGCCGGGCGGGCGGCGGGCGGCGGCGCGCGGCTGGCACCGCGCGGCCGGGCGGCGGGGCGATGGCGCCGACGGCGCTGGGCGGCGGCCGTCTGGTCGAGGGCGAGGCGGCGGGGCCCGAGGCGGCGACGGACGGGCGGGCGCGAAGCGCTGCCCGGAGCGAAGTGGAGGGCTCGCGGCGGGCCTCGCGGGCGGCGGGCTGGCGCGGCGGCGCCACGTGGCGCGGCCTGATTCGTCCGGGCGCGGCGGGCGGACGTGTCCGGCGGCGCGGAGAGGGAAGATTGCTAGGGTTTGCCCGGATTTGGAGGGGGAGATGCATATTTGTAGGTAGAGGGAGCTAGGAGACTCCAAATGGAGTGTAGTTTTCGCCCACACGATCGTGATCCGACGACGGAGAGTATGGAAGTGACTTAGATGGGTTATTGGGCTGTTTTGAAGGGGTGTTGGGCTGCAACTTGAAAGAGGCCTTTGCGAGAGTGCGGTTAACCGTTGGAGTACCAAACGAGCTCCAAATGACCCGAAACTTGACAGTGGTCTCACCGTGGTGTACCAAGGCCACTTGACAAACCTCGGTCCATTCCGAGAAAGTTTAGTACCCGCTCACGGAAAAATGTAAAAGGGGACGCCGGGGGACATAGGAGTGCCGGATTGCAAAACGGACAACGGGGAAATGCTTGGATGCATGAGACGAGCACGTATGCAAATGAGGTGCACATGATGACATGATATGAGATGCATGACAAGAACAAAATGCCAAACGAAAGACAAAACCCAACCACGGAGGGAATATCATATCACAATGCCGAAAATGGCAAGAGTTGGAGTTACAAATATGGAAAGTTACATCTGGGGTGTTACAACACTCCACCACTACAAGAGGATCTCGTCCGAGATCTAGGACTGAAAAGAACTCCGGATATTCTAACGGAGGTGATCCTCGCCCTCCCAGGTGGCTTCTCGGTCGGAATGGTGTGACCACTTCACTTTCAAGAATTTGATTGACTTGTTGCGAGTCTTGCGCTAGGTTTCTTCAAGAATAGCAACGGGGTGCTCATGATAAGAGAAATCTTTTTGGAGGTCAATTTCTTCGAAGTTGATAGTGCGCCAGGAGTCTTGAAGCACTTGCGAGTTGTGACACGTGAAACACGTCGTACGCTTATGCGAAGTTGGAGGAAGCTCAAGTTGATAGGTGAGATCGCCTCTTTTGCCAATGATCTTGAAAGGACCCACGTATCTAGGGGCAAGCTTCCCTTTGATACCGGCGGCGAGTGCCTTTCATTGGAGAGACGGAGGTAGACATGGTCTCCGATTTCAAAAGCCACATCACGGTGCTTGTCATCATAATAGCTCTTCCGCGCGATTGCGGCGGCTTTGAGATTCTCACGAATGACTTTGCACATTTCTTGACTTCGTGATCAAGTCGTTGCCAAGAAGTTGGCGTTCACCTGTCTCGGACCAATTGAGAGGAGTATGGCACTTTCTGCCATAGAGAATTTCGAATGGGGCCTTGCCCGAACTCGCTTGGAAGATGTTGTTGTAGGAGAACTCGGCATATGGAAGACAATCTTCCCACTTCATACCGAAGGAAATGACACAAGCCCTGAGCATATCTTCAAGGATTTGATTGACTCGCTCGACTTGGCCACTTGTTTGAGGATGGAAAGTTGTGCTGAAACGAATGTTGGTGCCCATGGCCTTCTGAAAAGAATCCCAAAACATGGAGATGAAGATGCTGCCACGGTCTGAAGAGATCAATTGTGGAATGCCGTGCAAGGAGACAATTACGGAGGTGTATAGCTCGCCAACCGAGCTCTTTGTGATGGATTCTTTGATAGGAAGAAAATGAGCCACTTTAGTAAGCTTGTCAATGACAACGAAGATAGCATCATTTCCATGCTTGGACTTAGGAAATCCAGTCATGAAGTCCATCTCGATATGATCAAACTTCCATTCTGGAATAGCAAGAGGTTGGAGGAGACCAGCTGGTCGTTGGTGTTCGCTTTCACTCTTCTCGCAGACATCACACTCATTCACGAATTGAGCAATTTCTCGCTTCATTCGAGTCCACCAATACGACTGCTTGAGGTCATGGTACATCTTCGTACTTCCAGGATGAATGGATAGAAGCAAATTGTGTGCCTCGTTCATAATGACTTTACGTAGATCACCCTTTGGAGCCACAATCCGGTCCTCGAAGAAAAGAGTATCTTTGTCATCAATGTGGAAGCACTTGTATTTGGAAATGCCCTTGTCGATACCACGTTTCACCTTTTTCACCATGGTATCCAGGAGTTGAGCCTCACGAATTTGGTCTTCCAAAGTAGGAGAGACTATGAGGTTGGCAAGAAAACCTTGAGGAACAACTTGAAGATTCAGCTTATGGAAAGCTTCACAAAGGTCCGGTTGGAAGGGCTTGAGGATTAAACTGTTGCAATAAGCCTTCCTGCTCAAAGCATCTGCAATCACATTGGCCTTGCCCGGAGTATATTCAATACTTGGGTTGTACTCTTGAATCATTTCGACCCATCGAAGTTTTCCCGAGGTTGAGGTTGGGTTGAGTGAAGATATACTTGAGACTCTTGTGATCGGTGAATATGTCCACTTTCCTTCCCAACAAGAGATTTCTCCAAGTTATTAATGCATGGACAACTGCCGCCAACTCAAGATCGTGAGTGGGGTAGTTCTTTTCGCTGGGCTTCAATTTATTTAGAGGTATAGGCCACAACTTTCTTCTCTTGCATTAACACAAAGACCGAGACCTTGAAGAGAAGCATCACGAAAACTTCAATGGCTTGGATTCATCAGAGGAGTTAAGACAGAGGCTGTGACGAAGTTTCTCTTTGAGAGTATTGAAAGCAACGTCACACTCGAGGAGACCGTATATACTTCACATGCTTCGAGGAGGTTGGAAAGAGGCTTTGCAATCTTAGAGAAGTTCTCAACGAATCTTCGCAATAGCTTGCAAGTCCAAGAAAATCATGGAGCTGCTTGACATTCTGAGGAGGTTCCCAATTCACAACTGCAGACACCTTCTCGGGATTAACAGCGATGACCTTGGCGGAGATGATGTGACCAAGATAAAGCACTTCATCAAGCCAAAATTCACATTTGGAAAACTTCGCATAGAATTGATGCTCTCTAAGCTTGTCGAGCACCAATCGCAAATGTTTGGCATGATCCTTCTTATTCTTGGAGAAGACAAAAATATCGTCGAGATAGACCAAGACGAATTCATTGGTATAGGGGTTGAAGATGAAGTTCATCATCCGAGAGAATGTTGGAGGAGCATTGACAAGGCCGAAAGACATGACAGTATATTCATAAGAACCAAAGCTTGTTCTGAATGCTGTCTTGGGAATATCTTGTTCACGAATGCGAATTTGATGATAACCCATACGAAGGTCAAGCTTGGAGAACACTTTAGCACCTTTGAGTTGCTCGAATAGCTCATTGATGTTGGGAAGTGGATACTTGTTCTTGATTGTCTTCTTATTCAATGGACGATAATCGACGCAAACTCGGTCCGTGCCATCCTTCTTCTGGACAAAAAGAACACCACAACCCCAAGGAGATGAACTCGGTCTGATCAAACCCAGACGCTCTTGTTCATCGAGCTGCTTCTTCAATTCCTTCAGCTCATTAGGTCCAAGCTTGTATTGACGCTTGCAAACGGGTTCAGTGCCAGGCTCAAGATCGATAACGAACTCAACTGGCCGGTGAGGAGGCATACCCGGAAGCTCTTCTGGAAAGACATCTTGATACTCACAAACGACTGGAATCTGAGAGATAGCATCCAATTCGCCCTTCTCATTGAAAGAAAACAACCGATTGGTTTCATCACGAGCGGCATAGATGATCACATCATTAGAAGAGTGAGTCAATTGAATCTCCCTGGCAGCACAATCAAACTGAGCTTTGTCTTTGAGAAAGCCATCCATCCCAAGAATAAGATCAATATCCGAGTCACCAAGGACAATTGGTTTAGCCAGAAATCTATAGTCGCCCATCTTGATAGAAACATCCGGAACCATGTAGCTTGCGTTCATGCATTTACCCGGAGAGACAACTGCTAATGGTCTAGGAAAATCTTGGAAAGACAACTCACGCTTAGATGCAAATGGTTTAGAGATGAAACTAAGCGATGCACCAGTGTCAAAAAGAACTTTTGCAGGAATATCATTAACAGGAAGATTACCCATGATCACATCTGAAGAATCCTCACTGCTACTGCATTCATCATGTTGACCTTTGCAAACTTGGAATTATGCTTGATCAACGCATTGCTTGAAGATTTCACAGAGGAGGAGGCGGAAGGCGCCTTTGGTTGAAGCATTTGTTCGCATAGTGACCTTTTCTTGACATTTGTTGCAAGTCACCTCCGAGAGCGGACGGTGATAAGGAGCATTTGACCTTGGAGCTTGAGAATTAGACTTGTTCTCGATAGCTGTGGTTGGGTGGGTGGGAAGATCCACGACCACCTGAGTTCTTCTGGCGATAAGGCCGACAAAACGGAGGAGGAGGAAGGTAGAACTTCGCCGCTTAGCTGCCACTTGAGAGGAAGAAGAAGACTGAATCTGCATCCCCTGATTCTCTTCTTAGAAGCCTCACATTTGAGCTGGGCAGCTTCTTGCTTCAAAGGCCATGTTGTAGAATTCATCATACTTTTTCCGCTCAAAAAGCACGAGAGCTAATTGCAGATCTTCTCTGAGACCACCTCTGAATTGATAGATCAAACTCTTTTCATCGTGGACGCCTTGCTTAGCGAAGCGAGCGAAGTTCTGAACTGGATATTGTATTGGTACACGTACATGTTGCCTTGCTTGAGATTGCGGAACTCCTCACGCTTGCTCTCAACAACACTTTTCTAATGTGGTGAGCTTTGAAGTCTCGGCGGAACTCATCCTGTGTAATGACACGACCTCCTCTGGAATCTTTGTATTGCCGGGTACCACTCAAAGCAGCTTGGTCCTTGAGTTGAAACGAAGCAAACTTGACAAAGTCCTCGTGTCCGACATTGCTACATTCAAAATGTTTGCAGATGTCCACAAGCCAATCGTCGGCGTCTGTGGCCTCGACACGTAAAACCGAAAGACTTCGCTGATTAGCGATGAACTGATTGAGGGTAGCAAAGTGCGGCTGGTTGTTGCCTTGACCTTGATTTCCTTGATTGCCTTGCCCTTGGGTACGCTCTTGCAAGAGTTGCAAAATCATCTGAGCATTGGCATTAGTGGCTGCCATGATAGCTTTCCATGCCTCCGGAGGCGGAGGTGGAGGTGGAGGGTTCGACTGACTCCCATCATTGCGTTCCGGATTCAGACGCGTTGGCGGAGCCATCCTGAAGAGGGTGACATCCGTTAGCACTTGATAGACAGATAGACAAGTTGAATCAACGGATAGAAATTGCAACACATAGTCTTCACAATAAACATTCGAACAAGGATGAACGAATGAATTCCAAAAGCTAACATCACACGTCCATTGAGGTGAGAAGCCACTTGATTAAGGGTTGATGAAAAAAAATAACAAGGTACGACTGGAACAAATAAGTGGTAAGGATTACCCAATCACAAACCAAATATCTGCAAGGGAAGAAATGCTAGGAGCTACTTGAATCCCACCTATAAACTCCGAAACTTTCTGGTTATGCAATCTGGTGTTGGGGATACAGGGACACAAAATATCTCACCCAAACTAACAATACCTAGATCCACCAGTATCCATCCACAACACATAACCAAGAAACCTTCGGAAATCGTGGTACGTCGACCTTTGAAAAGCATCCGTTATACGAAGTCATGGCAATACTCCCGAGCTCGCCCCAAAGATCAAGTTATCGGGTTATCTCACCAACGACTGTACAAAAGAGATTTCGATGTCGGCAAATCTCGTATTCGAGAACTGCAACGATAAAATTGTGACGACAACACCTCGGAGCTCAACTCCCGGGACACCGCCACAACCCCTAAATGTCGAGGCACCAAGAACAATGTTCTCGTCACAAAACCATCGTAACGATTACAAGATACCCGCGTGATCCTAAAAAACATTTTAGTGAAATTTGAGGAGAGGAGAGTCAAAACTTCTACGTCAGGAGACCTCACCAGAGCGACGAAGGGACTGGGGAGTAAAAAGAATCCTACTCTCCGATATATATAATCCTAAGACTCAAAACATTTTTGTCCTAGACTCAACAACGCCAAAGAAACAATCAAGCGGGGGCTCCTAAGTCGGGATGGCTCGATTACCAACTTGTAACACCCTCGATGCGGCTATATCTCCCACGTGTCGAAGCACGACTTAGAGGCATAACCGCATTGAAAGCAATGTCGCAAGTGAGGTAATCTTCACACAACCCATGTAATACATAAGGGAAAGAGATACATAGTTGGCTTACAAATGCCACTTCACACAATACATAAATAAACATCCATCATACAGAGTACACTCAAGGTCCGACTCACGGAACCAAAATAAAAGAAGACTACCCCAAATGCTACACAGATCCCCGATCATCCCAACTGGGCTCCACTATCGATCATCGTGGAAAGACACATAGTAACGACCACGTTCCTCGTCGAACTCCCACTTGAGCTCGGTTGCGTCACACCTGACCGGCATCGCCGGCACTGCAACTGTTTTGGTAGAATCTGTGAGTCACGGGACTCAGCAATCTCACACCAGCGAGATCAAGACTATTTAAGCTTATAGGAAGGACAGAGTTGTGAGGTGGAGCTGCAGCAAGCGACTAGCATATATGGTGGCTACATTCGCAAAAGAGAGCGAGAAGAGAAGCAAGGCACGGTCGTGAAGCTAGTAGCGATCAAGAAGTGATCCTGAACTACTTACGTCAAACATAACTCCAACACCGTGTTCACTTCCCGGCCTCCGCCGAGAATAGACCAACGGTTACACACACGGTTGATGTGTATTAATTAAGATCAACTTCGGGTTTTCTACAACCGGACATTAACAAATTCTCATCTGCCTCATAACCGCGGGCACGGCTTTCGAAAGATAATACCCTGCAGGGGTGTCCCAACTTAGCCATTATAATAAGCTATCACGGACAACAAAGGATATTCATTCTACCGGGAATACACGATCAGTCTCGGAATCCGGACTACAAGACATTTCGGCAAGAATAAAACAAGACCAGCAAAGCCGCCCGAATGTGCCGACAAATCCCGATAGGAGCTGCACATATCTCGTTCTCGTGGCACACCGGATTGTCCAAGCTTCTAATAGGCCATCTCGAGTTGCCCCGATGGCCACCGGCGGTCGACGAGTTGGACCAGCACTCAGAGGAGAACTGGCCCGGGGGTTAAAATAAAGATGACCCTCGGGCTCGCGAAAACCCGGGGGAAAAAGGCTTAGGTGGCAAATGGTAAAACCAAAGTTGGCCCTTGTTGTAGGAGTCTTATTCAAAGCGAACTGTCAAGGGGGTCCCATAAATCACCCAACCGTGTAAGGAACGCGAAATCAAGGAACATAACACCGGTATGATTTGAACCTAGGGCGGCAAGAGTGGAACAAAACACCGTGCATAAGGCCGAGTCTTCCACCCTTTACCAAGTATATAGATGCATTAATTAAACAATAGATATTGTGATATCCCAACAAGTAAACATGTTCCAACAAGGAACAACATCTCCATGTTCCAACAAGGAACAAACTTCAACTTCACCGCAACTAGCAACGCTTATAAGAGGGGCTGAGCAAAGCGGTAACATAGCCAAACAACGGTTTGCTAGGAAAGGATGGTTAGAGGTTTGACATGGCGATATGGGTGGCAAGATAAGCAAGTGATAGGCATCGTAGCATAGGCATAGCAAAAGAGCGAGCATCTAGCAAGCAAAGATAGAAGTGATTTCGAGGGTATGGTCATCTTGCCTGCAAAGTTCTCAGAGTTGTCGAAAGCTTGATCCTCGTAAGCATTCTCAACAGGTTCCTCGTTCACATACTCGTCTCCCGGCTCTACCCAAAGCAAGAACACAAACAAAGGAACCACAATAAATCACGGTGCAATGCACAAACCACATGATGCAAAACATGGCATGATATGCGAGATGTGAGATGCAATGCATATGCGTGCTCCGGAAGGAAAATGATGAACCAGGCATCAACTTGGCAAACCAAGTATGCCTCTGGAAAGGTGAGATGATTTCGTTTGAAATCGATATAAAGATCACCGGAATCGGATGCACGGTTTGCAAATGACAAGCAAAACAAGAATGGCACAAATCTGTCATTAACAGCATGATGCCACTTAGCAAGCAACAAGAAATTAAGCTACTGCAACCAAACGTACCAGAAAAGCATGTGGCAGTGATCTACTCAAGATGCTTGACAAAAGATGAACACTGATCTACGGCTAAATCACAACATAAAAGGTCCAAACAAGCATGGAAAAAGTGCAAAACATATCAGTTTCACAGACTTAGTGAAAATACTAACATGGCAGAATCAGCCTCAGGAAGCAATGTTCAGAGCAAGCAAACAACATGCTACAGAAACTTATAATAGCAAAACAAGGCATGGCGTGAATCTACTCAAAGCATAGAACAAAATTCCCTTACTGACCATAAGCCAAAAGAGATCAGAAAATATGATAGCACCCACGTAAACATAGCAAGTTTGTTAACAGATTCAATAACAGGGCATGACATTGACAGAATTATGTAGGCATCTTCGCGAGCTCGATGCACTCACTACACAGCATTACAAGATAAAATAAGCATACATCCGTCAAGAAGACATGGCATAGAAGCTATACATGGCAAGAACAACATCATAGCATACACGGATCAACTACAACAACCTTGGCAAAATTGAATAACATGTAAACAATCTGCCAGGAAACATTTTATAGCAAAAGTAGAGCTCGATTGACTCAAGCTATGGCACTCCATAATTGCAAACAAGAGCATTGATGGATAGAAAAAACCCATATGTTCAAAACATCCTTACTGAAGTATCTCAAAATATGCATGGATCTCTCGGTAGCATCAACTTAACATGGCATGAAAATATCAGCAAAACAGGGGCTGAAATCAGCAACATCATGAAGCCTTGTTTGCATGCTTGTGCTAGTCACCACAGAGATCACAAAAATACATGGCATACACTCCTGTAAATATGGAATGGCATATTACAAAACACATGTATCACTCAAGTTCATAGGATGCACACATCAATCATGGCAAAAATGACAAAAGTGCATGTTCTGTTAAGAAAAACAGGAACTAACATCACCTAGCCCTCTTCTAACAGCATTTCGGGCATCAATATGAGCTCAAATGTAAATGGTGCAAGGAGACGAAATGATCTACCCTTCGAGATGAACAATTCGGTATGCTACACGTCCAAAACGGAGCCACGAATGCAAAGTTATGGCATGATGAAAATGCAACAAATTATCACAGAATAAAGACAGGCGAAATCCGGGGCTCGGGAAAAGTCAACCTTTGCGGATCGAGATCTGGGGCTCGGCGCGCGAACCGAGGCAGGCGGCGGCTCGCCGGAGGAGGGAGACGGCGGGGGCGGCGGAGAGGAGGCGGGCTGCCAGTATGACCGGAGGCGGGCGCGGAGGTGGCTGGCTGCGCGGCGGCGGCGAGGGCGCGCGGGCACCGCGGCCGGGCGGCGGGGCGACGGCGTCGAGCCGACGGCGGCGGGCGGCGGCCGGGTCGAGGGCGAGGCGGCGGGCCCGAGGCGGCGACGGACGGGCGCCGGGCGCGAGCTGTGCCCGGAGCGAAGCGCGGATGGCTCATGCAACGGGCCTCGCGGGCCGCAGCGGGCTGGCGCTGGCGGCGATCGTGGCGCCTGATTCGGGCGGCGCGGCGGGCGGACGTGTCCGGCGGCGTGGAGAGGGAAGATTGCTAGGGTTTGCCCGGATTTGGAGGGGGAGATGCATATTTGTAGGTAGAGGGAGCTAGGAGACTCCAAATGGAGTATAGTTTTCGCCCACACGATCGTGATCCGACGACGGAGAGCATGAAAGTGACTTAGATGGGTTATTGGGCTGTTTTGAAGGGGTGTTGGGCTGCAACTTGAAAGAGGCCTTTCTTGAGGAGTCACGGTTAACCGTTGGAGTACCAAACGAGCTCCAAATGACCCGAAACTTGACAGGTGGTCTACGGTGGTGTACCAAGGCCACTTGAAAAACCTCGGTCCATTCCGAGAAAGTTTAGTACCCGCTCACGGAAAAATGTAAAAGGGGACGCCGGGGACATAGGAGTGCTTGATTGCAAAGCGGACAGCGGGAAAATGCTCGGATGCATGAGGCGAGCACGTATGCAAATGAGATGCACATGATGACATGATATGAGATGCATGACAAGAACAAAATGCCAAACGAAAGACAAAACCCAACCACGGAGGGAATATCATATCACAATACCGAAAATGGCAAGAGTTGGAGTTACAAATATGGAAAGTTACATCCGGAGTGTTACATTAATCTTCCAGATAAGATAGTTATTGACAGAGTTCTTTAGTCACTATCACCAAGTTACTGGAACTTCATGATGAACTATAATATGCAAGGGATGACGAAAACAATTCCCCGAGCTCTTCGTGATGCTAAAATCGGCGAAGGTAGAAATCAAGAAATGCATCAAGTGTTGATGGTTGACAAGATCACTAGTTTCAAGTAAAAGGGCAAGGGAAAGAAAGGGAACTTCAAGAAGAATGACAAGCAAGTTGCCACTCCTATGAAGAAGCCCAAAGCTAGACCCAAGCCTGAAACTGAGTGCTTCTACTGCAAATGGTCACTCGAAGCGGAACAACCCTAGATACTTAGCGGATAAGAAAGGATGGCAAAGTGAACAAAGGCATATTTGATATACATGTTATTGATGTATACTGTTGGGGAACGTAGTAATTTCAAAAAAAATCCTACGCACACGCAAGATCATGGTGATGTATAGCAACGAGAGGGGAGAGTGTTGTCCATGTACCCTCGTAGACCGAAAGCGGAAGCGTTAGAACAACGCGGTTGGTGTAGTCGTACGTCTTCACGGCCCGACCAATCAAGCACCGAAACTACGGCACCTCCGAGTTCTAGCACACGTTCAGCTCGATGACGATCCCCAGACTCCGATCCAGCAGGGTGTCGGGGAAGAGTTCTGTCAGCATGACGGCGTGGTGACGATCTTGATGTTCTACCGTCGTAGGGCTTCGCCTAAGCACCGCTACAATATTATCGAGGACTATGGTGGAGGAGGGCACCGCACACGGCTAAGAGATCTCAAGGATCAATTGTTGTGTCTATTGGGTGCCCCCTGCCCCCATATATAAAGGAGCAAGGGGGGTGCGGCCGGCCATAGGAGGAGGCGCGCCGGAGGAGTCCTACTCCCACCGGGAGTAGGACTCCCCTCCTTTTTCCTAGTTGGACTAGGAATTAGGGGGGAGGAGGAGAGAGGGGAAAGGAAAGGGGGGCCACGCCCCCTCCTTGTCCAATTCGGACTTTGGGGGGAGGGGCGCGCGGCTGCCCCTTGGGCGCCTCTCCTATTCCTCCTCTTGGGCCCATAAGGCCCAATAGCCTCCGGGGGGTTCCGGTAACCCCTCCGATACTCCGGTAAAATCACTATTTCACCCGGAACACTTCCGATATCCAACATAGGCTTCCAATATATCAATCTTTATGTCTCGGCCATTTCGAGACTCCTCGTCATGTCCGTGATCATATCCAGGACTCCGAACAAACTTCAGTACATCAAAACTCATAAACTCATAATATAACTGTCATTGAAACCTTAAGCATGCGGACCCTACGGGTTCGAGAACTATGTAGAAATGATCTAGAACTGTTTCCGTTCAATAACCAATAGCGGAACATGGATGCTCATATTGGCTCCTACATATTCTACGAAGATCTTTATCGGTCAAACCGCATAACAACATACGTTGTTCCCTTTGTCATCGGTATGTTACTTGCACGAGATTCGATCGTCGGTATCTCAATACCTAGTTCAATCTCACATCGCAAGTCTCTTTACTCGTTACGTAATGCATCATTCCGTAACTAACTCATTAGTTACATTGCTTGCAAGGCTTATAGTGATGTGCATTACCGAGAGGGCCCAGAGATACCTCTCCGACAATCGGAGTGACAAAACCTAATCTCGAAATACGCCAACTCAACATGTACCTTTGGAGCTCCTTTATAATCACCCAGTTACGTTGTGACGTTTGGTAGCACACAAAGTGTTCCTCAGGTAAACGGGAGTTGCATAATGTCATAGTTATAGGAACTTGTATAAGTCATGAAGAAAGCAATAGCAACATACTAAACGATCAAGTGCTAAGCTAACGGAATGGGTCAAGTCAATCACATCATTCTCCTAATGATGTGATCCCATTAATCAAATGACAACACATGTCTATGGTTAGGAAACATAACCTTCTTTGATCAATGAGCTAGTCAGGTAGAGGCATACTAGTGACATTAAGTTTGTCTATGTATTCACACATGTATCATGTTTCCGGTTAATACAATTCTAGCATGAATAATAAACATTTATCATGATATGAGGAAATAAATAATAAATTTATTATTGCCTCTAGGGGATATTTCCTTCAGTCTCCCACTTGCACTAGAGTCAGTAATCTAGATTACATAGTAATGATTCTAACACCCATGGAGTCTTGGTGATGATCATGTTTTGCTCGTGGAAGAGGCTTAGTCAACGGTCCGCAACATTCAGATCCGTATGTAACTTGCAAATCTCTATGTCTCCCACCTGGACTTGGTCCTGGATGGAATTGAAGCGTCTCTTGATGTGCTTGGTCCTCTTGTGAAATCTGGATTCCTTTGCCAAGGCAATTGCACCAGTATTGTCACAGAAGATCTTAATTGGTCCCGATGCACTAGGTATGACACCTAGATCAGAAATGAACTCTTTTATCCAGACTCCTTCATTTGCTGCTTCCTAAGCAGCTATGTACTCCGCTTCGCATGTAGATCCCGCCATGACGCTTTGTTTAGAACTGCAACAACTTACAGCTCCACCCTTTAATAAAAACACATATCCGGTTTGCGATTTAGAATCGTCCGGATCAGTGTCAAAGCTTGCATTGACGTAACCATTTACGACTAGCTCTTTGTCACCTCCATAAACGAGAAACATATCCTTAGTCCTTTTCAGGTATTTCAGGATATTCTTGACCGATGTCCAGTGATCGATTCCTGGATTACTTTGGTACCTACCTGCCAAGCATATTGCTAAGCATACGTCAGGTCTGGTACACAGCATTGCATACATGATAGAGCCTATGGCTGAAGCATAGGGAACATCTTTCATTTTCTCTCTATCTTCTGCTGTGGTCGGGCATTGAGTCTGACTCAACTTCACACCTTGTAACACGGGCAAGAACCCTTTCTTTGCTTGATCCATTTTAAACTTTTTCAAAACTTTATCAAGGTATGTGCTTTGTGGAAGTCCAATTAAGCGTATTGATCTATGTCTATAGATCTTGATGCCCAATATGTAAGCAGCTTCACCGAGGTCTTTCATTGAAAAACTTTTATTCAAGTATCCCTTTATGCCATCCAGAAATTCTATATAATTTCCAATTAACAATATGTCATCTACATATAATATCGTAAATGCTACTGAGCTCCCACTCACTTTCTTGTAAATACAGGCTTCTCCAAAAGTGCAGATAAAACCATATGCTTTGATCACACTATCAAAGCGTTTATTCCAACTCCGAGATGCTTGCACCAGTCCATAAATGGATCATTTGGAGCGTGCACACTTTGTTAGCACCTTTTGGATCGACAAAACCTTCCGGTTGCATCATATGCAACTCTTCTTCCAGAAATCCATTCAGGAATGCAGTTTTGACATCCATTTGCCAAATTTCAAAATCATAAAATGCGGCAATTGCTAACATGATTCAGACAGACTTAAGCTTCGCTACGAGTGAGAAAGTCTCATCATAGTCAACCCCTCGAACTTGTCGAAAACCTTTCGCAACAAGTCGAGCTTTGTAGACAGTTACATTACCATCAGCGTCAGTCTTCTTCTTGAAGATCCATTTATTTTCGATGGCTTGCCGATCATCGGGCAAGTCAACCAAAATCCATACTTTGTTCTCATACATGGATCCCGTCTCAGATTTCATGGCCTCAAGCCATTTTGCGGAATCTGGGCTCATCATCGCTTCCTCATAGTTCGTAGGTTCGCCATGGTCAAGTAACATGACTTCTAGAATAGGATTACCGTACCACTTTGGTGCGGATCTTACTCTGGTAGACCTACGAGGTTCGCTAGTAACTTGATCTGAAGTTTCATGATCAAAATCATTATCTTCCTCACTGATTGGTGTAGTTGTCACGGGAACCGGTTCTTGTGATGTACTACTTTCCAATAAGGGAGCAGGTACAGTTACCTCATCAAGTTCTACTTTCCTCCCACTCACTTCTTTCGAGAGAAACTCCTTCTCTAGTAAGGATATGATTTTAGCAACAAAAATCTTGCCCTCAGATCTGTGATAGAAGGTGTACCCAATAGTCTCTTTTGGGTATCCTAGGAAGACACATTTCTCCGATTTGGGTTCGAGCTTATCCGGTTGAAATTTCTTCACATAAGCATCGCAGCCCCAAACTTTAAGAAACGACAACTTTGGTTTCTTGCCAAACCATAGTTCATAAGGCGTCGTCTCAACGGATTTTGATGGTGCCCTATTTAACGTGAATGTGGCCGTTTCTGAAGCATAACCCCAAAACGATAGCGGTAAATCAGTAAGAGACAGCATAGGTCACACCATATCTAGTAAAGTACGATTACGACGCTCGGACACACCATTTCGTTGTGGTATTCCGGGTGGCGTGAGTTGTGAAACTATTCCGCATTGTTTCAAATGTAATCCAAACTCGTAACTCAAATATTCTCCTCCACGATCAGATCGTAGAAATTTTATTTTCTTGTTACAATGATTTTCCACTTCACTCTGAAATTCTTTGAACTTTTCAAATGTTTCAGACTTGTGTTTTATCAAGTAGATATACCCATATCTGCTCAAATCATCTGTGAAGGTGAGAAAATAACGATACCATGTGAGCCTCAATATTCATTGGACCACATACATCAGTACGTATGATTTCCAACAAATCAGTTGCTCGCTCCATAGTTCCGGAGAACGGCGTTTTAGTCATCTTTCCCATGAGGCACGGTTCGCAAGTACCAAGTGATTCATAATCAAGTGATTCCAGAAGTCCATCAGTATGGAGTTTCTTCATGCGCTTTACAACAATATGATCCAAACGGCAGTGCCACAAATAAGTTGCACTATCATTATCAACTCTGCATCTTTTGGCTTCAACATTATTGTCGGTGTCAAAACCGGCGGATCTCGGGTAGGGGGTCCCGAACTGTGCGTCTAGGCGGATGGTAACAGGAGACAAGGGACACGATGTTTTTACCCAGGTTCGGGCTCTCTCAATGGAGGTAATACCCTACTCCTGCTTGATTAATATTGATGATATGGGTAGTACAAGAGTAGATCTACCACGAGATCAAGGAGGCTAAACCCTAGAAGCTAGCCTATGGTATGATTGTTGTTCGTCCTACGGACTAAAACCCTCTGGTTTATATAGACACCGGATAGGTTAGGGTTACATGTAGTCAGTTACAATGGTAGGAGATCTACATATCCGTATCGCCAAGCTTGCCTTCCACGCCAAGGAAAGTCCCATCCGGACACGGGACGAAGTCTTCAATCTTGTATCTTCATAGTCTTGGAGTCCGGTCGTGATGATAGTTCGGCTATCCGGACACCCCCTAATCCGGGACTCCCTCAGTAGCCCCCGAACTAGGCTTCAATGACGATGAGTCCGGCGCGTTGATTGTCTTCGGCATTGCGAGGCGGGTTCTTCTCTAAATTCCATATACTTGTCGAATAGTGTCCAGCTTCTTATAAATGCTGCGCTCCTCGGCTTCTATGCCCAATAATGGCCATCTTCCACGTGTTTGAATGAATGTGAAAAGCCAGGGTATTTTTACAATTCCCCCCTAGCTGCGCAAATGAGCTGCCTATAAAAGGGGCGAGGTTCTAGATCTGAGTCACACCAACCCCCCTTCGCGAGCTTTCATCGGAGCGCCTCTGGCCAACGCCCATTCCACCATGGACGATGACGCGGCTCCTCCTCTCGCTTCAGGTCCTCAGCACAGAAATTGGGAGAGTTGCTCGATCCCGCATAGCGAGCTAGTTATACTCCAAGCCAAGGGATTTCTCCCCCCGGCCTTCATGGTTCCGGTTCGAGCCGGACTTGCCACCTACAAGGGCAGAAAGCAAGCGGAGAGCGTCCCCGATCCCTCTAAAGGAGAGCAGGTATGCTTCATCCCTTATCTAGTAAGAGGACTCGGATTTCTGATCCATCCGTTTCTTCGGGGGCTCTTGGAGTTCTACGGCCTCCAGTTGCACCACCTTACTCCTGCCTCCATCTTGCACATCGCGGGCTTCGTGTCCCTTTGAAAACTGTTCTTGGGCGTCGAGGCTCATTTTGGGCTGTGGAAGAGATTATTCTGCCTAATACCCCGTTCTCATGAGGGGTCAATATATCGAGTGGGCGGAGCCGAGCTATGGCGCATCGCCGGGACTGGATACCTATCCGGAACCCCGAAGAAGGCGTCCAAGACCGGCCTTGAATGGTTTTACATGGAGGACGTCCGCTACCGGATCCTATTCGGATCGGCCTTCCGGAGTTTAGCAATGCTCCTCTGAAGAAGCGCCTAGTGGCGCCTCGGAGCCCGGAGGGAAAAATGACCGGATGTCCTCTACTTGATGAGACGAATAAGATTACTGGCTCATGCCGGATTGACCATGATTGGAGTCATGGCAATCTGCATTATGAGGGGAGTGCAGCCGCTCCAATATAGGGGCCACCCCATGTGGGACTTCAACAGGGAGGACGATGCCACCCGTCATGGCCGCAAAGGGCCGGGATCGGTCGCCGAACTGGTGAAGATCTTGTCTGCCATGTATAAAGGGGAGGAGGAGGATTTCCTCCGCGTCAATCCACTGAAGGAGTTTTCTTCGAATAATCCTCGAAGCTGGGTAAGCAAACATCTTTGTGACCTGTCTGATCCATGTTCCCGTGGTTAAATATCTTATTTTATGGTTTCTGCGCAGGAACTGCGCCGGACTGTGGAGAAGATACACAGCCCGCCCCCACAACCCGAGGATCTGGAACGGTCCCTCGATCCGACCTCCGAAGAGGATCCGGATATAAAGGTGGAGTTGATCGACGGGGTATTCCACCAACTTAGCATCGACAATGCTTTGGTTGCCATTACGGTCGATTACCCCGGAATACTTCCACCTCACAGTAATCGAGACCAAGGTCCCAATATTCTGATAATGACCCATCCATGCTTATTTCTTGATCACCGTATACCAATGGTGTTTTGCAGGGGGTACCTTCGAGGCAGGTAGCCGAGCCCGCAGCGGTTAGCCAACAAGGGGCAGTACGGCCCCGCAGGCTAAAAAGAAGTGCGGTCCGGATCGAGACTCCGCCGCCACGGTATGACGTGTTACCATATTCCCAGGATTGATTCCTGGAAGGCGTACTAATGCTTGTGCTCTTTTCAGAAAAGAGCGCTCACGGACCGAGTCCGGAGAGGTTATAATCGAGCCTCTGCCGGCCAGGCTTCAAAGCATGGTCCGGAAGCGGAGGCGAGCACGAGGCGTGCGTCGGATGCTCCTCCGACAGAGGATGCCGACAAATTATCCGCCACCAACTCCGAGGTGGAGAGCGCCATGAATCACAGGCGCCGCCGGACAGTTCTTCGGACGCATGTTTCTCCCAAGAGGCCTTGAATGCCTTCGATTCGGGAGATGCGCACCTCCGTGCCGCTCAAGATGGTCTAGCCAGAGCCACGGAGCAGTATGTAAAGGACATACGGATAAGGAGATTTGACAGTTATATATGCCAGTAGCCCCCGAGACTTACCATAGTTAGAATAACTGATTTAAGGATCATTTGTTATGCAGGATCTTACAGAAAAGAATGCCCGACTGTCCCAGGAGCTTGAAGAATGCAAGGCCCAACTTGAGGCCGCACTAGCCGCCATGAGGGGGAGCCACAGAGACCCCTCTGTAATACACGCTTCAAAAGATAAATAGTTTATGAAGTGCGGCGGGTGTGTAAATCGACAAAACATTGCAGATGGCGCCGGACTAGATCCGGACAAGCAACAGCTCTTGCGCCAGCTAAAGGCCGGAGAGAGCATGCTTACTAGGGTGCGGCAGGAGAAAAATAACCTCCAAGATGCCAACACCAAGCTGGGTGAGGAACTAAAGGATGTTCGTGCCCAGTTGTCTGACTCCGTAAAGGAGAATCGGCGGCTTCGTCGCGGCATTTTCATTAAGTGCTTGAGCGAACTTTGAAAGAGTTCGGCGAGGAAGGCGACTAACATAAACATGTATGTAGGTTTGCTCACAGGTCGTCCTGAGGAGGAGATGCCCAGTTCTTCAGGTGATCTTCTTCCTGAATTGCGTCACCGCACGAACGAAGTTTGTGACAGTGATGAAAGGCATCGGCCAGGCCTTGTGGCCATCTATCTCCCGCCTCAAGGCATTGGGGAGCTGGCAGAGCGGCTTCAAGGAGCACGGCGGCGCTTGACTATGGAAGATATCGGCATGCTGTCAAGCCGCCAGGAGGCTCGGGCCATGGTAAAGACGCAGCAGTACACGGTTCGACCCAGACCACATGGCCGAGGTCGGACTGTGGGGCGTGATGGGATGGAGATCCCTGTAAGCTTAGTGTACGGCCAAGTAGAATTGGCCGCCAAGTATTCCCAGCAAGATTGTAAATTAGATAGCCTATTAGATGGCATTGAGGAGGAATACAATGAGTCGAGTTGACTATGTAAAAAATATGACATGAAAAAATGTCTTCTAGCGGATTGTAGATCGTTTGTCATAGCGGACCTTTTAACCCGACCTTAGGACCCAATAGTCCGGAGTGTGTCCGAATACCGTCGTGGTTATATAAGAACCGGGGTATGCATGGAGACAAGGCGTAGGGGTCATTGTTGTTGTATCAGACAAGTGCCCAACTAGTTATGTTATATTACATGGGTAGTAAGAAACATCTTCCAGGGAGAATAGTTCCGTTAAGGGTTCCTTTCATTTGGGATGCATGCCCTAAAGTGCATGTCAAAGCTGCTATGAAAGCGTAAAATCATCCGGGGCAGATGGGTAAATAGTTAAAATCATCTTTCAGTTCACCGACCAATATTCCCTTAAGAACGCTTAGCTTTCGGCTTCACCCGATCTGAGGTACACATCCGGGTGACCCGGCAGTAATAATCGCAGAGGTGCTCCTTTACCACCTAGCCGAACAATTGGGAACGTAGGGGTAAGCACGAGCCGAGCAACCCAGCTTGGCCAAAACTTAAGTCATATCGATGCATATAATGGTGAATAAAAGGTACATGCGGAAGTTTAACGCATGTGTTGGGCATGAAGCCCGTATAAATAAGCTTCTGTTAAAGAAGCCCCCAGGTATAATGAGCGCTTATAGCGCGTCAAGTATGTGCGAAAAAAGTGCAAACGAGCCTCTAGAGGCGTCAAGAAGAAGGAGGAGGAAGGAGAGAAATAAAAGACAGCAAAAATAGAAAATGCGGACGGAGGAAGGAGACGAACTTGGAGTCCGGCGCTTAGGCGTAGAATCTTCGTAGACGGGCTGTGTTCCATGGGTTCGGCTCGAGTCGGTCATCCGATGCGTTTCGCAGACGGTATGCTCCGTCGGTCAGGACCTGGTCGATGATGAAGGGACCTTCCCATTTGGGCTTGAGTTTGTCCTTTTTCTTGTCCGTGAGCGTAGAACTAGTTCGCCAACGTTATAAGCTTTGGCCCGTACTTCCCTGCTTTGATATCTTCGAGCCTGCTGTTGATAGAATGCGGAACGAGCTTTTGCTACGTCGCGCTCCTCCTCCAATGTGTCCAAACTATCCTGTCGATCGAGCTCGGCTTCTCTTTATTCATACATGCGCACGCGAGGTGAGTCATGTATTATGTCACAGGGCAAGACTGCCTCTGCGCCGTACACCATAAAGAATGGTGTGAATCCGGTAGTACGATTAGGCGTGGTCCGCAGCCCCCAGAGTACGGAGTCGAGCTCCTCAACCCAGTGCGTGTTAGATTCCTTGAGGGACTGCACTAGTCTGGGTTTAATGCCACTCATGATTAGACCATTTGCTCGTTCGACTTGGCCGTTGGTTTGAGGGTGGTAGACTGAGGCGTAATTGAGCTTGATGCCCATGTTTTTCCACCATAATTTGACCTCATCGGCCGTAAAGTTGGTGCCGTTATCAGTGATGATACTGTGGGGGACACCGTAACGGTGCACTACCCCTGATATGAAGTCTATCACCGGTCCGGATCCGGCCGTTTTGACAGGCTTGGCCTCTATCCATTTGGTGAATTTGTCCACCATGACCAATAGGTATTTTTGCTTGTGGGTTCCTCCCTTAAGGGGTCCAACCATGTCAAGCCCCAGGACCCATGACGGCCGGTGATGGGTATAGTTTTGAGGGCGGGTGGCATGTGGCTTTGGTTAGCAAAAGGCTGGCAACCGACGCATCGTTGGACTAAGTCCTCTGGCGTCTGCCCGGGCCGTCGGCCAATAAAATCCTGTCTGGAAGGCCTTGCCTACAAGGGCCGGGCTGCGGCGTGGTGCCCACCAGTCCGCATGAATTTCAGCCAGAGGTTTCTCCCTTCCTCTTGAGATACACCTTTGAAGGACTCGGTAGTGCTTTTCTTATAAAGCTCTCCCTCGTGGACTTTATAGGCTTTAGATCGCCGTACTATGCAGCGAGCCTCGTTTTGGTCTTCGGGGAGTTCCTGCCTAGTTAGGTAGGCTAGGAATGGTTCCGTCCATGGGGCGATAACCGCCATTATTTCGTGGGCAGAGGGTGTTATCTCGGTGGCAGGGCCTCCGATTGTGTCAGAGTGTTCGGCGTCAGGTAGTGCGGTTGGGTCCGGATTGTTGTTGCCGGACTCCCCTTCCCATAGTACGGATGGCTTGAACAGCCATTCCAGAAAGATATTGGGTGGGACGGCATCACGTTTTGCATCGATGCGTGCCAATATGTCCGCTGCCTGGTTGTTATCCCGGGCTATATGATGAAATTCGAGCCCTTCGAACTGCGTCTTTGACATTTTAGGACCGCATTGCGGTATGCTGCCATTTTTGGATCTTTGGCATCAAAGTCTCCGTTTATTTGAGCGCCGAGGTTCAATCCTCGCGCACCTCTAGGCGTTGATGCCCATGGAGACTGCCATCCGGAGGCCGTGCGTATGGGCCTCGTATTCGCTGTGTTGTTGGAGTCCGTATACATTATCTGAAGGACGTATTGGACTGTGTCCCGGTTCGGGACGTCAGACGACGCCTTGACCCCGACCGCCAACATTTTGGAGCCGTCAAAGTGCATGATCCAATTGGAGTATGCGCCAGTACTCTTTAGGGAGTTCGCTTCGGTCCGTTCGCCACGAAGTCGGCCAAAACCTGCGACTTGATAGCTAAATGCCGTGGCTTGTAGGTTATGTCGAATGGAAGGAGCTCTATGGCCCATTTAGCAATCCGGCCCGTCGCGTCATGATTGTTTATAATGTCATTAAGAGGTACTTGAGGCTATGTTATCGAACACTCTTGAAAGTAGTGTCGTAGCTTCCGGATGCCATGAACACCGCGTATGCTATCTTTTGATAGTGTGGGTAACGGGCTTGCATGGAGTTAGGACAGTGGACACATAGTAAACCGGTTTTGAAGAGGGAACCGTGTTCATCCGCTTCTCGTTCGACAACGAGCACCGCTACCGACAACTTGATGTGTTGCGGTGTTATATAATAGCATTGGTTAGCCCACTTTGGGCGCGTCCAGGAACGTATTTGTTGCCAATATGGCTTTTATCTCTTCGAAGTCCGGCCGTGGCGTATCCGCCCACTCGAAGTGTTCGTGCGGCGGAGGAGGCGATAAAGGGGTAACGCCTTTTCTCCCAAACGGGAAATAAAGCGGCTTAGAGCCGCTACGCATTCCGTCAATTTTTGTATTTGCTTGAGGTCTTTTGGAATATCCAATTGTGACAGAGCTCGGATCTTGGCTGGGTTTGCTTCAATTCCTCTACCGGACACAATGAAGCCCGGGGAGCTTTCCTACCGAACGCCGAAGACGCATTTTTCCGGATTGAGCTTGATGTCGTATTTTCGAAGATTGTCGAATGTGAGCCTCAAGTCGTCTACTAGAGTTTCGACGTGCTTGGTTTTGACGCCCACGTCATCTACATATGCTTCCACTGTTTTGCCGATCTGGTCTGCGAGACATGTTTGAATCATGCGTTGATATGTTGCGCCAGCGTTTTTGAGCCCAAAGGGCATTGTGTTGAAGCAGAACGGGCCGTATGGAGTGATGAATGTTGTCGCAGCTTGGTCTGGCTCCACCATCTTGATTTGGTGGTAGCACAATGAGTCGTGTCCTGCTGTAGCGTCGATAATTTGATCAATTCGAGGGAGGGGGAAGGGATCCTTTGGGCAAGCCTTATTAAGGTCTTTGAAATCGACACATAGGCGCCAGGATTTATCCTTCTTTGGTACCATCACCAGGTTTGCTAGCCAGTCCGGATGTTTTATATCTGATGAATCCGGCTTCCAAAAGTTTGGCTAGCTCCTCTCCCATGGCCTGTCTCTTGGGTTCGGAAAAGCACCGAAGGGCCTGTTTGACTGGCTTGAATCCTTTTAGGATATTTAGGATGTGCTCGGCCAGCCGACGTGGGATTCCTGGCATGTCTGAAGGGTGCCAGGCAAAGATGTCCCAGTTTTCTCGTAGAAATTCTCGTAGTCTGGCGTCTACATCGGGGTTTAATTGTGCCCCAATGGAGGCCGTCTTTGCGGGTCTGTTGGGTGGACTTGGAATTTGACTATTTCATCCGCTGGTTTAAAAGAGGTGGACTTGGATCTTTTATCAAGTATCACATCGTCCCTGTTCA
The DNA here is from genome assembly GCA_021605145.1 of Aegilops bicornis. Classification (NCBI taxonomy): domain Eukaryota; kingdom Viridiplantae; phylum Streptophyta; class Magnoliopsida; order Poales; family Poaceae; genus Aegilops; species Aegilops bicornis. The sequence continues at coordinate 568,086,290 of CM038670.1, forward strand.
CCATGGAGCTGTCATGATGAGTTCCTCGGCCCCTAGGGCTTGGATAGTGCCTCGAGGGCTAGTGCGGCTGTCTTGTTTTGGTAGCAGTGCTATGTTCAGATCACTGGCGAGAGTGATTATTCCGTTAGGTCCGGACATTTTAAGCTTCATGTACCCATAATGGGGTATAGCTTGAAAAATTGTGAATGCCTCTCGTCCTAATAAAGCATGATATCCGCTGTTGAACAGGGCCACTTGGAATGTGACCTCCTCGGACCTGTAATTGTCCGGCGAGCCGAACACTACATCCAATGTGATTTTTCCTGTGCAGCATGCTTCCCGGCTAGGGATTATTCCTCTAAAGGTTGTGCTGCTTCGCTCAATGCGGTTCCGATCTATTTCCATTTTTCGAGGGTTTCCTCATAGATGAGGTTTAGTCCGCTGCCGCCATCCATGAGTACCTTAGTAAGGCGAAAAGCCGCCCACTATCGGACCGAGGACCAATGCGGTGGTGCTCGGGCTGTTCGAATTTAGGTTAAATCACGGCATTGAAGGTGATAGCCGTGTCCTCCATGGATTTATTGTTGCTACTTGGTAGACTTGACAAGGTTGCGGAGTGTTTGTTTTCGCATGTTATTTGATGCGAAAGTCTCAAGACCGCCAACACCGTCTTTGGTGTTGCTTTGGGCTGGGGTTCTGAAGCTAGAAGCTCTTCGCCACTTTTGGCCACCTGCCGTAGTATCCAACATGCTCGAAGGCTATGAGTTGGAGTGGCGCCCTCTGTACTGTGAATTTTGCAGGGTCCATTTAGCCAACCCTCTAGTATAGTTCCGTACCCTTTAGGGGGTTTTGGTTTTTTGGTGTTTAACCCAGGTGCTTGATAATGATGCACCCTTTTATTTCGGACTAGGGATGTATTCGGGGCCGGATTATCCCAAAATTTACTTTCGGTTTTCCAGGCGCTTTCCATCGCACAGTACTTTTGTACTATGGTCATCAAGTCAGCGAAGCGTGTAATTTCGCGACGACTTATGGCGTTTAGGATTCCCTTGTCCGTGCAATTATTGCAGAAAATTGGGATTGCGTCCTCCTCTCGGCAGTCCTTTATCCTGTCCATAACCAAGAGGAATCTGGCCCGATAATGATGTCTTTATTTCAGCTGGCTCTTGCCGAATTCGGGATAGATCGCTAATGTTTGGGTGGGCGGGTGGAATCGATCCGAACCCCGTCCAATTTAGGACTCGAGGCGAGAAGTTTCCGAACTCGAAAGTTTGGATTTTTGAGTGTTATCCAATGAGTCCAACCCACCGCCTGACTTTAAGTTCAGGGCTTGATCGACATCCGTCCCTCTGCGGGAATCCGGACGTAGCTAGTCCTTAAGATAGAAGAAGAATCACCACATTGCTCCTCTATCACAGCAACATGATGGGTAGCCTGGGGAGAGTTGATCTCTCTCAGATCGGTTTTAGGCCCGATCCGGTCGTAGTCTGTGGCGACTCCTGAGGCGGCGATGCGATCCAAGAGCTCGTTCTGGAGGAGAGCTCGATCGGATCTAACTGTTCGGCAAGTTCCAAATTAACATGGAGATTGGTTTCGATGACTCGAGAGGTCATCGTCGGCGCGGTGGCCGAACTGGCGGTCATAAGAAAACCACCTAGCTGAAGAGTCTGACCAGCGGCCAAGGCTCCTTTGGTGATAGTATCGTCTTTAAAGACGGGATGAGGCATCCTACCTGACGGCAACGCGGAGGAACTCTCAATGAAAGCACCAATGTCGGTGTCAAAACCGGCGGATCTCGGGTAGGGGTCCCGAATGCGTCTAAGGCGGATGGTAACAGGAGACAAGGGACACGATGTTTTTACCTGTGTTCGGGCCCTCTCGATGGAGGTAATACCCTACTCACCTTGATTAATATTGATGATATGGGTAGTACAAGAGTAGATCTACCACGAGATCAAGGAGGCTAAACCCTAGAATCTAGCCTATGGTATGATTGTTGTCCGTCCCTACGGACTAAAACCCTCTCGTTTATATAGACACCGGATAGGTTAGGGTTACACAGAGTCGGTTACAATGGTAGGAGATCTGCATATCCGTGCATCGCCAAGCTTGCCTTCCACGCCAAGGAAAGTCCCATCCGGACACGGGACGAAGTCTTCAATCTTGTATCTTCATAGTCTTGGAGTCCGGCCGTGATGATAGTTCGGCTATCCGGACACCCCCTAATCCGGGACTCCCTCAATTATGAATATGTGTATCACTACTATCGAGATTCAATAAAAATAGACCACTCTTCAAGGGTGCATGACCATAAAATATATTACTCATATAAATAGAACAACCATTATTCTCTTATTTAAATGAATAACCATCTCGCATCAAACAACATCCAGATATAATGTTCATGCTTAACGCTGGCACCAAATAACAATTATTTAGGTCTAAAACTAATCCCGATGGTAGATGTAGAGGTAGCGTGCCAACCACGATCACATCGACTTTGGAACTATTTCCCATCGCATCGTCACCTCGTCCTTAGCCAATCTTCGCTTAATCCGTAGTCCCTGTTTCGAGGTGCAAATATTAGCAACAGAACCAGTATCAAATACCGAGGTGCTACTGCGAGCATTAGTAAGGCACACATCAATAACATGTATATCATATATACCTTTGTTCACCTTGCCATCCTTCTTATCCGCCAAATACTTGGGGCAGTTCCGCTTCCAAAGGTCCACTGCTTGCAGTAGAAGCACTCGATCTCGTGCTTAGGTCCAGATTTGGGTTTCTTCTCTTGAGCAGCAACTTGCTTGCTGTTCTTCTTGAAGTTCCCCTTCTTTTTCCCTTTGCCCTTTTTCTTGAAACTGGTGGTCTTATTGACCATTAACACTTGATTCTCCTTCTTGATTTCTACCTCCGCAGCCTTTAGCATTGCGAAGATCTCGGGAATAGTCTTGTCCATCCCTTGCATATTATAGTTCATCACGAAGCTCTTGTAGCTTGGTGGCAGTGATTAAAGAATTCTGTCAATGACACTATCATCAGGAAGATTAACTCCCAATTGAATCAAGTGATTATTATACCTAGACATTTTGAGTATATGTTCACTGACAGAACTATTCTCCTCCATCTTACAGCTATAGAACTTATTGGATACTTCATATCTCTCAATCCGGGCATTTGCTTGAACCATGACGTTCAAAACGTCGTTGAAGACCCGGTTCTAAACCGTAAAGCATGGCACACTGAACTATCGAGTAGTCATCAGCTTTGCTCTGCCAGACGTTCTTAACGTCGTCAGTTGCATCTGCAGCAGGCCTGGCACCCAGCGGTGCTTCCAGGACGCAATTCTTCTATGCAGCAATGAGGATAATCCTCAAGTTACGGACCCAGTCCGTGTAGTTGCTACCCATCTTTCAACTTAGCTTTCTCAAGGAATGCATTAAAATTCAACGGAACAACATCACGAGCCATCTATCTACAACAAACATAGACAAGAAAAAATACTATCAGGTACTAAGTTCATCATAAATTAAAGTTCAATTAATCATATTACTTAAGAACTCCCACTTAGACAGACATCTCTCTAGTCATCTAAGTGATCACGTGATCCATATAAACTAAACCATGTCCAATCATCACGTGAGATGGAGTAGTTTCAATGGTGAACATCACTATGTTGATCATATCTACTATATGATTCACGTTCGACCTTTCGGTCTCCGTGTTCCAAGGCCATATCTGTATATGCTAGGCTCGTCAAGTGCAACTGTTTTGCACCCGTTGTATTTGAACGTAGAGCCTATCACACCCGATCATCACGTGGTGTCTCAGCACGAAGAACTTTCGCAATGGTGCATACTCAGGGAGAACACTTCTTGATAATTAGTGAGAGATTATCTTAAAATGCTATCGTCAATCAAAGCAAGATAAGATGCATAAAGGATAAACATCACATGCAATCAATATAAGTGATATGATATGGCCATCATCATCTTGTGCTTGTGATCTCCATCTCCGAAGCACCATCGTGATCACCATCGTCATCGGCGCGACACCTTGATTTCCATCGTAGCGTCGTTGTCCTCTCGCCAATCTTATGCTTCTACGACTATCGCTACCGCTTAGTGATAAAGTAAAGCATTACAGGGCGATTGCATTGCATACAATAAAGCGACAACCATATGGCTCACCGGTTGGCGATAACTTCGGTTATAAAACATGATCATCTCATACAATAAAATATAGCATCATGTCTTAACCATATCACATCACAACATGCCCTGCAAAAACAAGTTAGACATTCTCTACTTTGTTGTTGCAAGTTTTACGTGGCTGCTACGAGCTTAGCAAGAACCATTCTTACCTACGCATCAAAACCACAACGATAGTTCGTCAAGTTAGTGTTGTTTTAACCTTCGCAAGGACCGGGCGTAGCCACACTCGGTTCAACTAAAGTTGTAGGAACTGACACCAGCTAGCCACCTCTGTGCAAAGCACGTCGGGAGAACCGGTCTCGCGTAAGTGTACGCGTAATGTCGGTCCGGGCCGCTTCATCCAACAATACCGCCGAACCAAAGTATGACATGCTGGTAAGCAGTATGACTTGTATCGCCCACAACTCACTTGTGTTCTATTCGTGCATATAACATCTACGCATAAAACCAGGCTCGGATGCCACTGTTGGGGAACGTAGTAATTTCAAAAAAATTCCTACGCACACGCAAGATCATGGTGATGTATAGCAACGAGAGGGGAGAGTGTTGTCCATGTACCCTCGTAGACCGAAAGCGGAAGCGTTAGAACAACGCGCTTGATGTAGTCGTACGTCTTCACGGCCCGACCGATCAAGCACCGAAACTACGGCACCTCCGAGTTCTAGCACACGTTCAGCTCGATGACGATCCCCGGACTCCGATCCAGCGGGGTGTCGGGTAGAGTTCCGTCGACCTGACGGCGTGGTGACGATCTTGATGTTCTACCGTCCCAGGGCTTCGCCTAAGCACCGCTACAATATTATCGAGGACTATGGTGGAGGGGGCCACCGCACACGGCTAAGAGATCTCAAGGATCAATTGTTGTGTCTATGGGGTGCCCCCCTGCCCCCGTATATAAAGGAGCAGGGGGGTGCGTCCGTCCATAGGAGGAGGTGCGCCGGAGGAGTCCTATTCCCATCGGGAGTAGGACTCCCCTCCTTTTTCCTAGTTGGATTAGGAATTCGGGGGAAGGAGGAGAGAGGGGAAAGGAAAGGGGGGGCGCCCCCCCCCCCTCCTTGTCCAATTCGGACTTGTGGGGGGAGGGGCGCGTGACTGCCCCTTGGCCGTCTCTCCTCTTCCTCCTCTTGGGCCCATAAGGCCCAATAGCCTCCGGGGGGTTCCGGTAACCCCTCCGGTACTCCGGTAAAGTCACTATTTCACCCAGAACAGTTCCGATATCCAAACATAGGCTTCCAATATATCAATCTTTATGTCTCGACCATTTCAAGACTCCTCGTCATGTCCGTGATCATATCCGGGACTCCGAACAAACTTCGGTACATCAAAACTCATAAACTCATAATATAACTATCATTGAAACCTTAAGCGTGCGGACCCTACGGGTTCGAGAACTATGTAGACATGACCTAGAACTGTTTCCGATCAATAACCAATAGCGGAACCTGGATGCTCATATTGGCTCCTACATATTCTACGAAGATCTTTATCGGTCAAACCGCATAACAACATATGTTGTTCCCTTTGTCATCGGTATGTTACTTGCCCGAGATTCGATCGTCGGTATCTCAATACCTAGTTCAATCTCGTTATCGGTAAGTCTCTTTACCCGTTACGTAATGCATCATCCCGTAACTAACTCATTAGGTACATTGCTTGCAAGGCTTATAGTGATGTGCATTACCGAGAGGGCCCAGAGATACCTCTCCGACAATTGGAGTGACAAAACCTTATCTCGAAATACGCCAACTCAACATGTACCTTTGGAGACACCTGTAGAGATCCTTTATAATCACCCAGTTACGTTGTGACATTTGGTAGCACACAAAGTGTTCCTCCGGTAAACGGGAATTGCATAATCTCATAGTTATAGGAACTTGTATAAGTCATGAAGAAAGCAAATAGCAACATACTAAACGATCAAGTGCTAAGCTAACGGAATGGGTCAAGTCAATCACATCATTCTCCTAATGATGTGATCCCATTAATCAAATGACAACACATGTCTATTGTTAGGAAACATAACCATCTTTGATCAATGAGCTAGTCAAGTAGAGGCATACTAGTGACATTAAGTTTGTCTATGTATTCACACATGTATCATGTTTCCGGTTAATACAATTCTAGCATGAATAATAAACATTTATCATGATATGAGGAAATAAATAATAACTTTATTATTGCCTCTAGGGCATATTTCCTTCATATACTTTACTAGTGTTTATAGCAATCCCTCGGTATTTGATACTAGTTCAGTTGCTAAGAGTAGTAACTCGAAATGGGAGTTGCAAAATAAACAGAGACTAGTTAAGGGCGAGGTGATGATGTGTGTTGGAAGTGATTCGAAGGTTGATAAGGTCACCATCACACACTCCCTTTTCCTTCGGGATTAGTATTGGAACTAAATAAATGTTATTTGGTGTTTTCATTGATCATAAATATGATTGGATCATGTTTATTGCGATACAATTATTCATTTAAGTTAGAGAATAATTTTTGTTCTGTTTACATGAATAAAACTTTCTATGGTCTTATAGCCAATGTAAATGGTTTACTGAATCTCGATCACAGTGATACACATAATATTGATGCCAAAAGATGCAAAGTTAATAATGATAGTGCAACTTATTTTTGGCATTGCCGTTTAGGTCATATTGGTGTAAAGCGCGTGAAGAAACTCCATGTTGATGGGCTTTTGGAATCACTTGATTATGAATCACTTGATGCTTGCGAACCATGCCTCATGGACAAGATGATTAAAACTCCATTCTCCGGAACAATGGAGCGAGCAACAGACTTGTTGGAAATAATACATACTGATGTATGCAGTCCAATGAGTGTTGAGGCTCGCGGCAGGTATCGTTATTTTCTAACCTTCACAGATGATTTGAGAAGATATGGTTATATCTACTTGTTGAAACATAAGTCTGAAACATTTGAAAAGTTCAAAGAATTTCAGAGTGAAGTGGAAAATCATCATAACGAGAAAATAAAGTTTCTATGATCTGATCGCGGAGACGAATATTTGAGTTACGAGTTTGGTCTTCGTTTGAAACAATGAGGAATTGTTTCGCAACTCACGCCACCTGGAACACCACGGCATAATGGTGTGTCCGAACGTCATAACCGTACTTTATTAGATATGGTGCAATCTATGATGTCTCTTACCGAGTTACCACTATCACTTTGGGGTTATGCATTAGAGACAGCTGCATTCATGTTAAATAGGGCACCATCTAACTCCGTTGAGATGACACCAAATGAACTATGGTTTGGCAAGAACCCTAAGATGTCGTTTCTTAAAGTTTGGGGTGGCGATGCTTATGTGAAAAAGTTTCAACCTGATAAGCTCGAACTCAAATTGGAGAAATGCATCTTCATAGGATACCCAAAGGAGAATGTTGGGTACACCTTCTATCATAAATCCGAAGGCAAGATATTCGTTGCTAATAATGGATCCTTTCTAGAGAAGGAGTTTCTCTCGAAAGAAGTGAGTGGGAGGAAAGTAGAACTTGATGAGGTAATTGTACCTACTCCCGAATTGGAAAGTAGTTCATCACATAAATCAGTTCCAGTGATTCCTACACCAATTAAGTGAGGACGCTAATGATGATGATCATGAAACTTCAGATCAAGTTACTACAGAACCTCTTAGGACAATCAGAGTACGTTCCGCACCAGTGTGGTATGGTAATCCTGTTCTAGAGGTCATGTTACTTGACCATGACGAACCTATGAACTATGAGGAAGCAATGATGAGCCCAAATTCCGCAAAATGGCTTGAGGCCATGAAATTTGAGATGGGGTCCATGTATGAGAATAAAGTGTGGACTTTGGATGACTTGCCCGATGATCGACTAGCCATTGAGAATAAATGGATCTTCAAGACGAAGACGGACGCTGATAGTAGTGTTACTATCTACAAAGCTTGAATTGTCGCAAAAAGTTTTCGACAAGTTCAATGTGTTGACTACGATGAGATTTTCTTACTCGTAGCAATGCTTAAGTCTGCCCGAATCATGTTAGCAATTACCACATTTTATGAAATCTGGCAAATGGATGTCAAAACTACATTCCTTAATGGATTTCTTAAAGAAGAGTTGTATATGATACAACAAGAAGGTTTTGTCAATCCTAAAGGTGCTAACAAAGTGTGCAAGCTCCAATGATCCATCTATGGACTAGTGCAAGCATCTCGGAGTTGGAATATACGCTTTGATGAGTTGATCAAAGCATATAGTTTTATACAGACTTGCGGTGAAGCCTGTATTTACAAGAAAGTGAGTGGGAGCACTACGGCCTTTTCTGATAAGTATGTGTGAAAGACATATTGTTGATCGGAAATGATGTAGAATTTTCTGGAAAGTATAAAGGAGTGTTTGAAAGGAGTTTTTCAAAGAAAGACCTCGTTGAAGCTTCTTACATATTGAGCATCAAGATCTATAGAGATAGATCAAAACAATTGGTAAGTTTTTTCAATGAGTACATACCTTGACAAGATTTTGAAGTAGTTAAAAATGGAACAGTCAAAGAAGGAGTTCTTGCCTGTGTTGCAAGGTGAGAAATTGAGTAAAGACTCAAAACCTGACCACGGTAGAAAATAGAAAGAGAATGAAAAGTCATCCCCTATGCCTCAGTCATAGGTTCTATAAGGTATGATATGCTGTGTACCAGACCTATTGTGTACCTCACCATGAGTTTGGCAAGAGGGTACAATAGTGATCTAGGAGTGGATCACTGGACAATGGTCAAAATAATCCTTAGTAGAATAAGGATATGTTTCTCGGTTATGGAGGTGATAAAGAGTTCGTCGTAAAGAGTAACACTGACGCAAGCTTTTACACCGATCTGGATGACTTTGAGTCTCAATCTGGATACATATTGAAAGTGTGAGAAATTAGCTAGAGTAGCTCCATGCAGAGCATTGTAGACATGGAAAATTTGCAAAATACATATGGCTCTGAATGTGACAGAGACCCATTGACTAAGCTTCTCTCACAAGCAAAACATGATCACACCTTAGTACTCTTTGGGTGTTAATCACATAGTGATGTGAACTAGATTATTGACTCTAGTAAAACCCTTTGGGTATTAGTCACATGGGGATGTGAACTAATCACATGGTGATGTGAACTATTGGTGTTAAATCACATGGCGATGTGAACTAGATTATTGACTCTAGTGCAAGTGGGAGACTGAAGGAAATATGCCCTAGAGGCAATAATCAAGTTGTTATTTATATTTTCTTATATCATGATAAATGTTTATTATTCATGCTAGAATTTTATTAACCGGAAACTTAGTACATATGTGAATACATAGACAAAACAGAGTGTCCCTAGTATGCCTCTACTTGACTAGCTCGTTAATCAAAGATGGTTATGTTTCCTGACCATAGACATGTGTTGTCATTTGATGAACTGGATCACATCATTAGAGAATGATGTGATGGACAAGACCCATCCGTTGGCATAGCATAATGATCGTCTAGTTTTATTGCTATTGCTTTCATCATCACTTATACATGTTCCTCTGACTATGAGATTATGCAACTCCCGTATACCAGAGGAACACCTTGTGTGCTATCAAACGTCACAACGTAACTGGGTGATTATAAAGATGCTCTACAGGTGTCTCCGATGGTGTTTGTTGAGTTCGCATAGATCGAGATTAGGATATTGTCACTCTGTGTATCGGAGAGGTATCTCTAGGCCCTCTCGGTAAAGCACATCACTATAAGCCTTGCAAGCAATGTGACTAATGAGTTAGTTGCGGGATGATGCATTACGGAACGAGTAAAGAGACTTGCCGGTAACGAGATTGAACTAGGTATGAGGATACCGACGATCGAATCTCGGGCAAGTAACATACTGATGACAAAGGGAATAACGTATGTTGTTATGCGGTTTGACCGATAAAGATTTTCGTAGAATATGTAGGAACCAATATGAGAATCCAGGTTCCGCTATTGTTTATTGACCGGATATGTGTCTCGGTCATGTCTACATAGTTCTCGAACCCGTAGGGCCCGCACACTTAACGTTCGATGACGATTTGTATTATGAGTTATGTGATTTGATGACCGAAGTTTCTTTGGAGTCCCGGATGAGATCACAGACATGGCGAGGAGTCTCGAAATGGTCGAGAGGTAAAGATTGATATATTGGAAGGTAGTATTCGGACACCGGAAGGGTTCTGGAGTGTATCGGGTACATACCAGAGTACCAGAGGGGTTACCGGAACCCCTCGGGGAAAGATATGGGCCTTATGGGCCATAGGAGGGAGGCTAACCATCCCACAAGGGGCTGGTGCGCCCCCACAAGGGAGGAGGACGAATTGGACTTGGGAAGGGGCGCCACCCCCTTTCTTTCTCCTACTCCCTCTCCTTCCCCCTTTCCCCCTCCAGTAGAAGGAAAAGAGGGTGGTGCCGAATCCTACTAGGACTGGAGTCCTAGTAGGACTCCCCTCTCCCTAGCGCCCCCCTTGTTGGCCGGCCTCCTACTCCCCTCCTCCTTTATATACGGAGGCAAGGGGGCAGCCCAAAGGGACAACAAACAATCTCTTAGCCGTGTGCGGTGCCCCCTCCACAGTTCAACACCTCAGTCATATCGTCGTAGTGCTTAGGAGAAGCCCTGCGCCGGTAACTACATCATCACCGTCGTCACGCCGTCGTGCTGACTGAACTCTCCCTCGTCCTCAACCGGATCAAGAGCTCGAGAGACGTCATCGAGCAGAACGTGTGTTGAACACAGAGGTGCCGTACGTTTGGTACTTGCATCGGTTGGATCGTGAAGACGTTCGACTACATCAACCGTGTTACTAAACGCTTCCGCTTTCGGTCTACGAGGGTACATGGACACACTCTCCCGTCTCGTTCCCCAACACTTACGGGGGTCGCAGCGTGGGTGTAGTCGTAGCCGATTTCTTCGGTTGTCTCCGGCCACGACTTCTGAGTCTTGAAAAGCAGCTTCCACATGTCTTCGTGCTTCGTGCCGAAGAACCACTGCAGGGTCCGGGGACAGGCCGGGTTGAACTCCCACATGAACTCTTGACGCGCCTGAGAGGGGAGAATCCGGCGGAAGAGCATCACCTGGATCACGCTGGCGAGGCTCGTATTCTTGTCTACCATGCTCTTGATACGCTTCTGTAGCGTCATCTCCTCATCAGACGACGCCCAGTCCAGGCCCTTGTTGAGCCAGGATGCCAGCCGCATTGGAGGTCCGGACTTGAACTCAGTAGCGGCCCATGTGGAGTCACGGGGCTCTGTGACATAGAACCACTCATGCTGCCATCCCTTCATGGTCTCCAGGAAGGTGCCCTTGGTCCAAGTGACGTTCGGAAGCTTGCTCACCATAGCGCCTCCGCAATCCGCGTGCTGGCCGTCCACCACTTTCGGCTTCACGTTGAAGACCTTGAGCCATAGGCCGAAGTGGGGGGAAATGCGGAGGAATGCCTCGCATACGACGATAAACGCCGAAATGTTGAGGAAGGAATTCGGGGCTAGATCATGGAAATCTAGCCAATAGTAAAACATGAGGCCGCGGACAAAAGGATGAAGGGGAAACCCCAGTCCACGGAGGAAATGAGGGATAAATACTACCCTCTCATTGAGCTTTGGTGTGGGGATGATCTGCTTTTTTGCCGGGAGCCAGTGGGCAATCTCCTTGGCCAGGTACCCCGCTTCCCGGATGTCGGTGTCAAAACCGGCAGATCTCGGGTAGGGGGTCCCAAACTGTGCGTCTAAGGCAGATGGTAATAGGAGGTGGGGGACACGATGTTTACCCAGGTTCGGGCCCTCTCGATGGAGGTAATACCCTACTTCCTGCTTGATTGATCTTGATGATATGAGTATTACAAGAGTTGATCTACCACGAGATCGTAGAGGATAAACCCTAGAAGCTAGCCTATGGTATGATTGTTGTTGTCCTACGGACTAAACCCTCCGGTTTATATAGACATCGGAGGGGGCTAGGGTTACACAGAGTCGGTTACAAGGGAGGAGATCTTCATATCCGTATTGCCAAGCTTGCCTTCTACACCAAGGAGAGTCCCATCTGGACGCGAGACGAAGTCTTCAATCTTGTATCTTCATAGTCCAGCAGTCCGGCCAAAGGATATAGTCCGGCTGTCCGGAGACCCCCTAATCCAGGACTCCCTCAGTAGCCCCTGAACCAGGCTTCAATGATGATGAATCCAGCGCGCAGATTGTCTTCGGCATTGCAAGGCGGGTTCCTCCTCCGAATACTCCATAGAATATTTTGAACACAAGGATAGTGTCCGGCTCTGCAAAACAAATTCCACATACCACCGTAGAGAGAATAATATTTCCACAAATGTAATCTACTGACACATTCTGTAGCATGACATCACACCATGGCCCGATCATTATTCAAACCGTTTTTCTCAACCAGCCATGGCACATATTGCGAGGCGGTTTCCTCGGCACGTCTTGTCGAAGCAGAGATCGTGTCCCCTTATCACGGGATTCTCATCAATACGGGTGTAGGACCCAACCGCGCCATCAATTACGGCGCTTGGGGAATAAGCGAATTTACTAGGCGGTGGGGCGTCAGTTTAAATCCGCCCTTATAAAGGGACAAGGGCTCACCTTTTTCACCCACGCCTTCTTTCCCCTTGCTCATCCATTCTCGCGCACTCGAAGTCCAGCACCCAAGTTTGCGTCCTTCTCCTCAAACCTCTCCAAGCATGTCCGGAGCGGGAGGCAAGTGGATGAAATCCTCCGCCACGGAGGAGGACATCAAAAAGCTGCGGGGAGCCGGATACTTGGCCGCGGATATCGCGCACCGGCTGCCCAACGCGGGGCAGATCATCCCTACTCCAGAACCCTATGAGAGGGTAGTTTTTCTTACCCACTTCATCCGCGGACTGGGATTTCCCCTCCACCCGTTTGTCCGCGGCCTCATGTTCTACTACGGGCTGGACTTCCATGATCTGGCCCCTAACTTCATCCTCAACATCTCGGCGTTTATCGTCGTGTGCGAGGCTTTCCTCCGCATCCGGCCCCACTTCGGCCTGTGGCTGAAGACCTTCAATGTTAAACCGAAGGTGGTGGTCGGTCAGCAAGCGGAGTGCGGAGGTGCCATGGTGGGCAAAATGCCCAATGTCACATGGCTCGAGGGCTCCTATGTGGAGACCATAAAGGGGTGGCAATCGGGATGGTTCTACATCACCGAGAAGCGCGACACCAACTGGGTGGCGGCCCCCGCATTTTGATCCGGCGTCCCCATGCGGCTCACCTCCTGGAAGAAGAAGGGCATATCTTGGGGTCCCTCGGTGCAACTGACCGTACTACAAAAATGAGTCAGAAACATGATGAGCAAGAAAATCAAGCTCGTCAACATGGTCCAGGTCATGCTCTTCCGCCGGATCCTCCCGTGTCAACGACGGGCATTCAATTTGTGGGAGTTCGACCCGGCCAAGCACCAGACGCTGCAAGAGCTCTACGACACGACGCACAAGGACGTCTGGAGGGTGTTGTTCAAGGGTGCCGAGGTACCTCCTCCCCTTACCGAAGACCGTGGACTCAGCGCAAAGCGCCATGCCAATCCGGTAAGTTTTCATATCTCGCAGGATATTTATTTTCCCCAGTTTAATCATGTGCGGGATCTAAGCTTCCACGCCATTTTCTAGGACTGGGTCGAGACAGCGGAGCAGATCGATTGTCCAGCCCCCCTGCCCGAAGATCCGGCAGACGCTCTCCTAACGGAGATGCTGGTTCCGGCGCCTTATGAGGTGCCGGAGAAGAAGGCCAAGAAGAAGGCCACGGGGACCCGGAAGGGTCTCCGACGCAAGGTTATATCGGACTCATCGTCCGATAACTCTGAGGCGCACTCCTCCCATGAAAACGAGGATGAGGAGGAGGAAAGTCCCCCCCCCCAGCCAGGGGAGACAAGAAGAGGAAGGCCGCCCCAACTGGGGAGGCCGAAGGGTCCAAGAAGGGAAGGACCCTCCTCCCGGACTGCTCTACGACAGCCGCCTACAGCGACGACGAGTGGTTGCTCAAGGACAAGCCCCTGGCGGAGTCGTAAGTATCTGGATTCCATAGTAATTCGTGGTATGTTTATTGCGCTGCTTCTCATCATGCCGGGCATGATAATGCAGTCCGCCCCAAGCCCACGTCAACGTATCTTCGTCGGATGGTTCTTTGGACCTGTCGGATATGAATAGTGATTCACTTCCGACCGCCTCTACCCCTCGCCCCACGGACAACGTCGAGGTGTTGTCCCAAAGGGCACCGAGCCGAGGGGAGGTAGTCCCGGAGGCGCCTCGAGGCGACCTTCCGACCACAGGCGTAAAGGGGCAAGACTCCCACGGGCTCCAAGTTCGACCTCACCGAACAACTGCGCCGGAACCTCCGGTGGTTCCGGACTCCGGCGACCCCTGTTAAAAGGGCAAGCCGCTGTGATGGTGGCCTCTGTCCATCCAAAGGCACGGACAACTTCTTTGGGCGCTTGGCGCTTCCATCGATGAAGAGCACCGCACTATCATGAGTGCGGTGATCGAGAAGGTCCAGTCCGCCAAAAACGGACTAACTGAAGCTTGTGCCAGCCTCCTAACAGGCTTTCAGGTAAGTAGTCAAAATATAGGAAAATATTACCGCATAGACAGTAGCCCCTGATGCTCTGTTTGGCGTTCACGAAGAAAAGCCGAATAGAGGATCAAATAATAAACGCAGGAGTCTAACTATAATATGTCTATGTGAATATGCAGGCTTCATCACATTACCGGGCCAAGACGCATCATGGAGGTCGCTGCACTAAAGCAGGATCTTGAGCGGTCCGAGGAAGAGCTCGGCCTTGCCAAGAGGCAGCTCGAGGAGAGCAAAGGTAAGTAATACCTTGTCTATATATAAAAAAGAGATTTGGTTGCAAAATAATAGGATCATCATGAATGTGCCAGGGGCCACGACCGAAGTGGCGAACCCGAAGAAGGCGTTGTCCGAGGTCGAAAACAAAGCGGCCAAGGAGCACATTGAGCGAGAAAAACAAGAGGCCCGAGTAGGTGAGGTGCAGCAAGAGCTCCAGGCTCTCGTCAAGAAGCACGAGTCCTTGTAGCTTGACTCTAAGATGCGAGAGTCCGAGCTTGCGAAGGCCCTCGAAAGCGCAAAACATGCCAAGGCGGAAGCCCAAAAGGCCCTCTAGGAAATTGAGGCGGTTAAGAAGATAGCGGTGGGTAAGGCATTCATTATGCAAAGCAAGCATGTGAAAGAAAATTTCTTTTTACTTACCCGAGTTCGGAGCTCTCTAGGAGCGTTCGTAGATCTGCCCCGCAGTGTGTCAGATGCCGCGGAGTTCTACCTGGCCGAGGAGGGGAGCTCGATGGAGAAGTTGTTCTGGTCTCAGTATACTGGGACCGAACACCCCATGCCTTTGAGCGACCAGCTGAAGCAACTGGTCGAGCTTCACAAGGCTGCCGAACAGGCCATGAAGGATCTCATAATCCGGATGTGGCCTGGCGAGTCCCTGCCTGGCAGCTACTTCGGCCTGGTGAGGCGGCTTGTGAATGCCTGCCCCCGGTTTGAAGTCATCAAGCGGTCCGTCTGCATCGAAGGTGCACGCAGGGCCTTTGCCCGTGCGAAAGTGCACTGGGCGAAGATGGACGCCGAGAAGCTGGTGAAGGAGTGGCCACCGCAGCGCAAGGAGCATCGCCACCCCGAAATGTATTATGATGGTGTCCTGAAGGGTGCCCTCCTTGTGGTGGAGGAATGTGCTAAAGATGTAATTTTTAAATGAACGTGCTCATGTGATCCTGTAATGTGAAAACTAGTTCATTTGCGCTATGCAACGCTTTTTGAATTTAAAATATTACCTTATGTGCGGCCGTTTATAAAAATCTGAGAGTTGGCCAGTCGTCGGCTTCTGCCCCCATGTAACTAGTACTGAGGTGTTTGGGATAAACATAAGCACTCTTTATCCCAATTTTGGGTCCTTCAAGGGAGGTGTTTAGCGCAACGAACCAGGCAATCAGACTATAAGGCTTTATCACTCTCACTTAGCCATAGAAGTATACAATTTAAATTTTGGCGAAGCCCCTAGTATTCAGAAGGCCGAATTTGGGGGGCTATATACGCCTAAGTCGTGCAGAAAAAGTCTTTAAGGACTTGAGACCTCTCGAACAGCGACCAGCTCTCGCCTTATCATGACAGTCAGTTTTGGCTTTCTCTACTGAGGTGCTCGTCCGGAAGAACCGGGACACAATCGCAGTAGTTCTCCCAATGCTACCTTAGCCGATATTGCGGAACGTAAGGTACCAAAACATGGGAGCCGGGCAAACCCAACTATTGACCGAAGACATGATTCGGAGCTGATGCATATAATGCTATAAGTTTGGGGTGCCGCACTGTCGAAAGTGTTCAGACTTTTCACGCCGTATTATGGGGTATATGAAAGCCCCTGGCGTACTAGCAGTACCAGAATGTACGGGTGCAAATTGTCGTAAATGAACATACAAGAAAAAATTATAGATAATGCAATAATAGACTAATGCTATGCATTGTTATTTAATTAATACGTCGAAGCGTATGTATACAGGTAGTGCAAATAAGCAAAGAATAGGACTATTTGACATGTCCTATCCAAGGGCAAGCTGCGTACGGGTATTTAAAACAGGTATTTCGATCGTTATCAGAGACCACCTTGGGATTCCATTGTACGACTTAGCTTCTTGCCCCCTTGGTTGTTCCTTCCCGTAATGTGTCCGGCAATCATGCTGCCGGGGAGGGCTTCCAGAGAGTAAAGTCCTGAAAGGGAAAAATGATAAAGGTATGCAGCCCCTAGGGCGGTTGAGCCGCATTATGGGACATGCCCTGATCGTGCCCCCGTCTATGCCCATGGTATTTTTAGTGCATAATTATGTACGCGCGGCACGGATTTCGTCGCTTGACTGGGACTAGGATGCGGGCCGAATCGCTAGGCGAGCTCTGAACATGCCAGGCGATCCTGTTGCAGGTCAATCCGGACTCGCTTGACGGTGTCCGGGGGGTGTGTCGCCGAATTGGCGGTTTGCCTTAAAAGGCTGCTTTGTGCTTCTGCTGCGAGGGCCACAGTGTGCTCCTCCGTGCGGAGCGAGCGCTCTGTGTTTCCATTGACTGTTATGACCCCCCTAGGTCCTGGCATCTTGAGCTTGAGGTATGCGTGTCTGGTACATGTTGAATTTTGCGAATGCGGTTCGCCCGAGCAGTGTGTGGTAGCCACTGCGGAACGGGACGATATAGAAGATTAAATCCTCGCTTCGGAAGTTGTCCAAAGATCCTAAGACCACTTCCAGTGTGATTGAGCCCGTGCAATGGGCCTCTACACCTGGGATGACACCCTTAAAGGTGGTTTTGGTGGGTTTGATCCTCGAGGGGTCTATGCCCATTTTGCGCACTATATCCTGATAGAGCGGGTTCAGGCTGTTGCCGCCGTCCATGAGGACTCGAGTGAGGTGAAATCCGTCAATGATAGGGTCTAGGACCAATGCGGCGGATCCGCCATGACGGATACTAGTGGGGTGGTCCCTGCGATCGAAGGTGATCGGACCAGAGGACCATGGTTTGAACTTTGGGGCGACAGGCTCCATCGCATAGACGTCCCTTAGAGCACGCTTCCGTTCCTTCTTGGGAATGTGGGTTGCGTATATCATGTTCACCGTCTTCACTTCTGGGGGGAACCTTTTACATCCTCCGTGTTCGTGGCGGGCTCCTCCTCGTCATCGCTATGCAGCCCCTTGTCTTTATTTTCGGCATTCAACTTGCCGGCCTGCTTGAACACCCAGCATTCTCTGTTGGTGTGATTGGCTGATTTGTCGGGGGTGCCGTGAATTTGACACGAGCGATCGAGTATGCGGTCCAAACTGGATGGGCCCGGAGTACTTCTTTTGAATGGCTTTTTCCGCTGACCGGATCTAGAGCCTCTGAATACGGCATTGACTGCCGTATCTTCGGCGTTATCGCCGTTGTTGCGGCGCTTGTGTCTGTTACGACGTGTTGTTGCTGCGAGCCAGCCAGCTATCCTCGCCCGCGCAAAAGCGGGTCATGAGTGTCGTGAGGGCTGCCATAGATTTCGACTTCTCCTGACCGAGGTGCCGGGCGAGCCACTCGTCATGGATGTTATGCTTGAATGCCGCTAAGGCCTCTGCATCCGGACAGTCAACAATTTGGTTTTTCTTAGTTAGGAACCGTGTCCAGAATTGCCTGGCCGATTCCCCTGGCTGCTGAGTTATATGGCTCAAATCATCAGCATCCGGTGGTCGCACATAAGTGCCTTGGAAGTTGTCAAGGAATGCATCTTCCAAATCCTCCCAACTGCCGACGGAGTCTGCTGTTGAACTATTCAGCCAATGCCGAGCTGGTCCTTTGAGTTTTAGTGGGAGGTACTTGATGGCATGTAGATCATCACCGCGAGCCATGTGGATATGGAGGAGAAAATCCTCAATCCATACTGCGGGATATGTTGTACCATCATACGATTCGATATTTACGGGTTTAATACCCTCCGAGAATTCGTGATCCATAACTTCATCAGTGAAGCATAGGGGGTGTGCAGCGCCTCTGTGCCGGGCTATATCACGACGCAGTTCATATGAGTCTTGTCTGCTGTATTCGGCCCGACCGGATTTGCTTTTAGTGTATCCGGCGTGACGGTCATCGTCCCGCGTTGGTGTGCGCCCCCGTGACCCGTATATCGATCTTGCATGTTTTGCCCTGCTTTCCAATACGTCTCGCAGGTCCCGCATGTTGCCCCGGGCTTTGGTGTATTTGTTTGATTGGCGGCGGGGTGCAGGCTGAACTTCAGGCTGAAACGCCTCTCTGTCTCGGCCACGAGGTGGCCGGTCAGCCGCATCGTACGCTGGTGAAGCAGGTCAAGGAAATATGCCCTAGAGGCAATAATAAAGTTATTATTTCCTTATATCATGATAAATGTTTATTATTCATGCTAGAATTGTATTAACCGGAAACATAATACATGTGTGAATACATAGACAAACAGAGTGTCACTAGTATGCCTCTACTTGACTAGCTCGTTAATCGAAGATGGTTATGTTTCCTAACCATAGACATGAGTTGTCATTTGATTAACGGGATCACATCATTAGGAGAATGATGTGATTGACTTGACCCGTTCCGTTAGCTTAGCACTCGATCGTTTAGTATGTTGATATTGTTTTCTTCATGACTTATACATGTTCCTGTGACTATGAGATTATGCAACTCCTGTTTACCGGAGAAACACTTTGTGTGCTACCAAACGTTACAACGTAACTGGGTGATTATAAAGGTGCTCTACAGGTGTCTCCAAAGGTACTTGTTGGGTTGGCGTATTTCAAGATTAGGATTTGTCACTCCGATTGTCGGAGAGGTATCTCTAGGCCCACTCGGTAATGCACATCACTATAAGCCTTGCAAGCATTGCAACTAATGAGTTAGTTGCGGGATGATGTATTACGGAACGAGTAAAGAGACTTGCCGGTAACGAGATTGAACTAGGTATTGAGATACCGACGATCGAATCTCGGGCAAGTAACATACCGATGACAAAGGGAACAACGTATGTTGTTATGCGGTCTGACCAATAAAGATCTTCGTAGAATATGTGGGAGCCAATATGAGCATCCAGGTTCCGCTATTGGTTATTGCCCGAAGACGTGTCTCAGTCATGTCTACATAGTTCTCGAACCCGTAGGGTCCGCACGCTTAAAGTTTCGATGATAGTTATATTATGAGTTTATGAGTTTTGATGTACCGGAGGAGTTCGGAGTCCTGGATGAGATCGGGGACATGACGAGGAGTCTCGAAATAGTCGAGACGTAAAGATCGATATATTGGACGACTATATTCGGACATCGGAAAGGTTCCGAGTGATTCGGGTATTTCCGGGGGTACCAGAGAGTTATGAGAATTCGTATTGGGCCTTAATGGGCCATATGGGAAAGGAGAAAAAGGCCTCAAAAGGTGGCCGCACCCCTCCCCATGGACTGGTCCGAATTGGACTAGGGAGGGGGGCGCCCCTTCCTTCCTTCTCCTTTTTCCTTCCCTTCTCCTACTCCAACAAGGAAAGGAGGAATCCTACTCCCGGTGGTAGTAGGACTCCCCCCTTGGCGCGCCCTCCTTGGCCGGCCGCCTCTCCCCCCTTGCTCCTTTATATACGGGGGCAAGGGCACCTCTAGACACAACAACAATTGATCGTTTGATCTTTTAGCCGTGTGCGGTGCCCCCCTCCACCATAGTCCACCTCGATAATACTGTAGCGGTGCTTGGCGAAGCCCTGTGTTGGTAGAACATCATCATCGTCACCACGCCGTCGTGCTGACGAAACTCTCCCTCAACACTCGGCTGGATCGGAGTTCAAAGGACGTCATCGGGCTGAACGTGTGCTGAACTCGGAGGTATCGGGCGTTCGGTACTTGATCGGTCGGATCGTTAAGACGTACGACTACATCAACCACGTTGTGCTAACGCTTCCGCTTTCGGTGTACGAGGGTAGGTGGACACACACTCCTATCTCGTTGCTATGCATCACCATGATCTTGCGTGTGCGTAGGAAATTTTTGAAATTACTACGTTCCCCAACAGTGGCATCCGAGCCTGGTTTTATGCGTAGATGTTATTTGCACGAGTAGAACGCAAGTGAGTTGTGGGCGATACAAGTCATACTACTTACCAGCATGTCATACTTTGGTTCGGCGGTATTGTTGGATGAAGCGACCCGGACCGACATTACGCATACGCTTACGCGAGACTGGTTCTACCAACGTGCTTTGCACATAGGTGGCTGGCGGGTGTCAGTTTCTCCAACTTTAGTTGAACCGAGTTTGGCTACGCCCGGTCTTTGCGAATGTTAAAATAGCACCAACTTGACAAACTATCGTTGTGGTTTTGATGCGTAGGTAAGAACGGTTCTTGCTAAGCTCAGTAGCAGCCACGTAAAACTTGCAACAACAAAGTAGAGGACGTCTAACTTGTTTTTGCGGGGCATGTTGTGATGTGATATGGTCAAGACATGATGAGATATAAGTTGTTGTATGAGATGATCATGTTTTGTTGAAGTTATCGGCAACTGGCAAAAGCTTTATGGTTGTCTTTCTATTGCATAAGATGCAAGCGCTAAATAATTGCTTTACTTTATCGCTATGCGATAGCAATAGTTGCAAAGAGCAATAGTTGGCGAGACGACCATGTGACGACACATTGATATAGATCAAGATGATGGAGATCATGGTGTCATGCCGGTGATGATGGAGATCATGACGATGCTTTGGAGATGGAGATCAAAGGCACAAAGATGATGATGGCCATATCATGTCACATATTATGATTGCATGTGATGTTTATCTTTTATACATCTTATGTTGCTTAGTTCGGCGGTAGCATTATAAGATGATCTCTCACTAAATTTCAAGATAAAAGTGTTCTCCCTGAGTATGCACCGTTGCCAAGTTCGTCGTGCCCAGACACCACATGATGATCGGGTGTGATAAGCTCTACGTCCATCTACAACGGGTGCAAGACAGTTTTGCACATGCGGAATACTCAGGTTAAACTTGACGAGCCTAGCATACGCAGATATGGCCTCGGAACACTGAGATCGAAAGGTCGAGCGTGAATCATATAGAAGATATGATCAACATAGTGATGTTCACCATTGAAAACTACTCCATTTCATGTGATGATCGGTTATGGTTTAGTTGATTTGGATCACGTGATCACTTAGATGATTAGAGGGATGTCTATATAAGTGGGAGTTCTTAAGTAATATGATTAATTGAACTTTAATTTATCATGAACTTAGTCCTGATAGTATTAGCATATCTATGTTTAATAGCTCGCGTTGTTGCTTCCCTATGTTTATTTTGATATGTTCCTAGAGAAAAACAATGTTGAAAGATGTTAGTAGCAATGATGCGGATTGGATCCGTGATCTGAGGATTATTCTCATTGCTGCACAGAAGAATTATGTCCTTGATGCACCGCTAGGTGACAGACCTATTACAGGAGCACATGCAGACGTTATGAACGTTTGGCTAGCTCAATATGATGACTACTTGATAGTTTAGTGCACCATGCTTATCGACTTGGAATCGGGATTTCAAAGACGTTTTGAACATCATGGACCATATGAGATGCTCCGGGAGTTGAAGTTAATATTTCAAGCAAATACCCGAGTTGAGAGATATGAAGTCTCCAACAAGTTCTATAGCTAAAAGATGGAGGAGAATAGCTCAAGCAGTGAGCATGTGCTCAGATTGTCTGGGTACTACAATCGCTTGGATCAAGTGGGAGTTAATCTTCCAGATAAAATAGTGATTGACATAATTCTCTAGTCACCATCACCAAGTTAGTAGAACTTCGTGATGAACTATAGTATTCAAGGGATGACGAAAACGATTCCCGAGCTTTTCATGATGATGAAAGCGATGAAGGTAGAAATCAAGAAAGAGCATCAAGTGTTGATGATTAACAAATCCACTAGTTTCAAGAAAAGGGGCAAAGGGAAGAAGGGGAACTTCAAGAAGAACAGCAAGCAAGTTGCTGCTCAAGTGAAGAAGCCCAAGTCTGGACCTAAGCCTGAGACTAAGTGCTTCTACTGTAAAGGGACTAGTCACTAGAAGCGGAACCACCCCAAGTATTTGGCGGATAAGAAGGATGGCAAAGTGAACAAGCTATATTTGATGTACATTATTGATGTGTATTTTACTAGTGTTCGTAGCAACCCCTCGGTATTTCATACTGGTTCAGTTGCTAAGAGTAATAACTCAAAACGGGAGTTGCATAATGAACAGAAACTAGTTAAGGACGAAGTAACGATGTGTACTGGAAGTGGTTCCAAGATTGATATGATCATCATCGCACACTCTCTATACTTTCGGGATTAGTGTTGAACCTAAATAAGTGTTATTTGGTGTTTGCGTTGAGCATGAATATGATTTGATCATGTTTATTGCAATACGGTTATTCATTTAAGTTAGAGAATAATTGTTGTTCTGTTTACATGAATAAAACCTTATATGGTTACACACCCAATGAAAATGGTTCGTTGGATCTTGATCGTAGTGATATACATATTCATAATATTGAAGCCAAAAGATGCAAAGTTAATAATGATAGTGCAACTTGTTTGTGGCACTGCCGTTTAGGTCATATTGGTGTAAAGCGCCTTGAAACTCCATGCTGATGGACTTTTGGAATCACTTGATTACGAATCACTTGATGCTCGCGAACCATGCCTCTTGGGCAAGATGACTAAAACGCCGTTCTCTGGAACAATAGAGCGAGCAATAGATTTGTTGGAAATCATACATACTGATGTATGTGGTCCGATGAATATTAAGGCTCGCGACAAGTATCGTTATTTTCTGACCTTCACAGATGATTTGAGCACATATGGGTATATCTACTTGATGAAACACAAGTCTGAAACATTTGAAAAGTTCAAAGAATTTCATAGTGAAGTGGAGAATCATCGTAACAAGAAAATAAAAGTTTCTACGATATGATCGCAGAGGTAAAATATTTGAGTTACGAGTTTGGCCTTTAGTTAAAACAATGTGAAATAGTTTCACTACTCACGCCACCTGGAACACCACAGCGTAATGGTGTGTCCGAAAATTGTAACCGTACTTTATTAGATATGGTGCAATCTATGATGTCTCTTACCGATTTACCACTATCATTTTGGGGTTATGCATTAGAGACAGCTGCATTCACGTTAAAAGGGCACCATATAAATCCGTTGAGACGACACCATATGAACTGTGGTTTGGCAAGAAACCAAAGTTGTCGTTTCTTAAAGTTTGGGGTTGCGATGCTTATATGAAAAGGTTTCATCCTGGTAAGCTCAAACCCAAATTGGAAAAGTGTGTCTTCATAGGATAGCCAAAAGTTACTATTGGGTACACCTTCTATCACAGATCCAAAGGCAAGATATTCGTTGCTAAGAATGGATCCTTTCTAGGGAAGGAGTTTCTCACGAAAGAAGTGAGTGGGAGGAAAGTAGAACTTGATGAGGTAACTGTATCTTCTCCCTTATTGGAAAGTAGTTCATCACAGAAATCTGTTCCTGTGACTACTACACCAATTAGTGAGGAAGCTAATGATGATGATCATGTAACTTTAGATCAAGTTACTACCGAACCTCGTAGGTAAACCAGAGTGAGATCCGCACCAGAGTGGTACGGTAATCCTGTTCTGGAGGTCATGTTACTTGACCATGACGAACCTACGAACTATGAGGAAGCGATGGTGAGCCCAGATTCCGCAAAATGGCTTGCGGCCATGAAATCTGAGATGGGATCCATGTATGAGAACAAAGTGTGGACTTTGGTTGACTTGCCCAATGATCGACAGGCCATCGATAATAAATGGATCTTCAAGAGGAAGATGGACGTTGATAGTAGTGTTACTATCTACAAAGCTAGAATTGTCGCAAAGGTTTTTTTGACAAGTTCAAGGTGTTGACTACGATGAGAATTTCTCACTCGTATCTATGCTTAAGTCTGTCTGAATCATGTTAGCAATTGCCGCATTTTCTGAAATCTGGCAAATGGATAAACAAAACTGCATTCCTTAATGGATTTATTAAAGAAGAGTTGTATATGATGCAACCAAAAGGTTTTGTCCATCCTAAAGGTGCTAACAAAATATGCAAGCTCCAGCGATCCATCTGTGGACTGGTGCAACCATCTCAGAGTTGGAATATACGCTTTGATAAGTTGATCAAAGCATATAGTTTTATACAGACTTGCGGTGAAGCCTGTATTTACAAGAAAGTGAGTGGGAGCACTACAGCATTTCTGATAAGTATATGTGAATGACATATTGTTGATCAGAAATGATGTAGAATTTTCTGTAAAGCATAAAGGAATGTTTGAAAGGAGTTTTTCAAAGAAAGACCTCGGTGAAGCTACTTACATATTGAGCATCAAGATCTATAGAGATAGATCAAGACGCTTGATAAGTTTATTCAATGAGTACATACCTTGACAAGATTTTGAAGTAGTTCAAAATGGAACAGTCAAAGAAAGAGTTTCTTGCCTGTGTTACAAGGTGTGAAATTGAGTAAGACTCAAAGCCCGACCACGGCAGAAGATAGAAAGAGAATGAAAGTCATTCCCTATGCCTTGGCCATAGGTTCTATAAAGTATGTCATGCTGTGTACCAGATCTATTGTATACCCTACACTGTGTTTTGCAAGGGAGTACAATAGTGATCTAGGAGTAGATCACTGGACAACGGTCAAAATTATCCTTAGTGGAATAAGGATATGTTTCTCGATTATGGAGGTGACAAAAGGTTCGTAAGTAAAAGTACGTCGATGCAAGTTTTGACACTGATCCAGATGACTCTAAGTCACATTCTGGATACATATTGAAAGTGGGAGGAATTAGCTAGAGTAGCTCCATGCAGAGCATTGTAGACATAGAAATTTGCAAAATACTTATGGATCTGAATGTGACAGACCCGTTGACTAAAATTATCTCACAATCACACCTTAGTACTCTTTGGGTGTTAATCACATAGCGATGTGAACTAGATTACTGACTCTAGTAAACCCTTTGGGTGTTGGTCACATGTCGATGTGAACTATTGGTGTTAACCACATAAAGATGTGAACTATTGATGTTAAATCACATGGCGATGTGAACTAGATTATTAACTCTAGTGCAAGTGGGAGACTGAAGGAAATATGCCCTAGAGGCAATAATAAAGTTATTATTTATTTCCTTATATCATTATAAATGTTTATTATTCATGCTAGAATTGTATTAACCGGAAACATAATACATGTGTGAATACATAGACAAACAGAATGTCACTAGTATGCCTCTACCTGACTAGCCCGTTAACCGAAGATGGTTTTGTTTCCCAACCATAGACATGAGTTGTCATTTGGTTAACGGGATCACATCATTAGGAGAATGATGTGATTGACTTGACCCATTCCGTTAGCTTAGCACTCGATCGTTTAGTATGTTGCTATTGCTTTCTTCATGACTTATACATGTTCCTGTGACTATGAGATTATGCAACTCCCGTTTAATGGAGGAACACTTTGTGTGCTACCAAACGTCACAACATAACTGGGTGATTATAAAGGTGCTCTACAGGTGTCTCCAAAGGTACTTGTTGGGTTGGCGTATTTCGAGATTAGGATTTGTCACTCCGATTGTCGGAGAGGTATCTCTGGGCCCACTCGGTAATGCATATCACTATAAGCCTTGCAAGCATTGCAACTAATGAGTTAGTTGCGGGATGATGTATTACGGAACGAGTAAAGAGACTTGCCGGTAACGAGATTGAACTAGGTATTGAGATACCGACGATCGAATCTCGGGCAAGTAACATACCGATGACAAAGGGAACAACGTATGTTGTTATGCGGTCTGACCGATAAAGATCTTCGTAGAATATGTGGGAGCCAATATGAGCATCCAGGTTCCGCTATTGGTTATTGACCGGAGACGTGTCTCGGTCATGTCTACATAGTTCTCGAACCCGTAGGGTCCGCAAGCTTAAAGTTTCGATGATAGTTATATTATGAGTTTATGAGTTTTGATGTACCGAAGGAGTTCGGAGTCCCGGATGAGATCGGGGACATGATGAGGAGTCTCGAAATGGTCGAGACGTAAAGATCGATATATTGGACGACTATATTCGAACATTGGAAAGGTTCCGAGTGATTCGGGTATTTTTCGGGGGTACCAGAGAGTTACGTGAATTCGTATTGGGCCTTAATGGGCCATACGGGAAAGGAGAAAAAAGCCTCAAAAGGTGGCCGCACCCCTCCCCATGGACTGGTCCGAATTGGACTAGGGAGGGGGGACGCCCCCTTCCTTCCTTCTCCTTTTTCCTTCCCTTCCCCTACTCCAACAAGGAAAGGAGGAATCCTACTCCCGGTGGGAGTAGGACTCCCTCCTTGGCGCGCCCTCCTTGGCCGGCCGCCTCTCCCCCCTTGCTCCTTTATATACGGGGGCAGGGGGTACCTCTAGACACAACAACAATTGATCGTTTGATCTTTTAGCCGTGTGCAGTGCCCCCCTCCACCATAGTCCACCTCGATATCAGAAGCGGTGCTTAGGCGAAGCCTGCGTCGGTAGAACATCATCATCGTCACCACGCCGTCGTGCTGACGAAACTCTCCCTCAACACTCGGCTGGATCGGAGTTTGAGGAACGTCATCAGGCTGAACGTGTGCTGAAATCGGAGGTGCCGTGCGTTCGGTACTTGATCGGTCGGATCCTGAAGACGTACGACTACATCAACCGCGTTGTGCTAACGCTTCCGCTTTCGGTCTACGAGGGTACGTGGACGCACTCTCCCCTCTCGTTGCTATGCATCACCATGATCTTGCGTGTGCGTAGAAAATTTTTGAAATTACTACGTTCCCCAACAGTAGGTTTCAATGCTTCCTCCTCGAGCGACCTGCGCTTTGGGTATCTCTTGGAGGGGCGTTCGAGTTCGTATTCCTCGGCCGCAAGGACTTCGGTCCATCTGTCTGCTAGCAAATCTTGATCAGCTCGAAGTTGTTGTTGCTTTTTCTTCGGGCTATTTGTTGTAGCTATAAGCCGGGCGCTGAAGCGCTCCTGCTCGATGGGATCCTCAGCACGATAAATTCTTCGTCAGCCGAGGCTCACCTCGCCTTCGGAGAAAGGCATGTAATTGTCATCCTCCGCTTTCTCCATCTACTACCTGCTCGAGGGCTAGCTTGTTCATCCTCCTGCTCTAAATCTGGCTGGAGGGGTTGTCATCGTCTTCGGCACTATCCGGAGTGTTATTGTCTCTTGTGACGGTATCACTGCTTTTGCTATGGCGGGACTTAGAGCGGCGCCGCTGACGACGGTGCTTGGGTTGCTTCTTGGAGGGGTCATCCTCCATTGTCTTGTCGCCATTGCCTTCTTTGGGGGTATCCACCATATATATATATATATATATATATATATATATATATATATATATTGTATGATGAGGTGGCGGTCCAGCGCCCTGTGGGCGGTGGTTCCTCTTCGTCTCCTGCATCGTCGTCCATACCGTCGATGTCTTCAGAGTCGAAGTCGAGCATGTCGGTTAAATCGTCGGCAAGTGGCTACTAAGTGGGTGGTGGGTGGGCAGCGAATTTCTTCGCTGCTCGCATCCCATTCTAGTCGGACATAGTTCGGCCAAGGTTCTCCTGACAAGGAGAGAGACCTTTACGAATTTAGCACGTCGCCGAAGGGCGAGTGCTGAAAGATATCCGCGGAGGTAAACTCCATGACCGACAATCGGATTCAATAGGCACAGACGCAGGCGGCTCGGAGTCCGTGGCCGGAGACGAATCCAGTGGTTTGGCAACACGGCTCTCGCAAGGGGTGAAATCAGTATCCGGCTCTATCCCACTGAGAGTGCGTCCTCCATGGCGGGGTCTATCCACCCGTCCTCGGATGGCGCAATTTGCTCCGGATTGAAGGTCGGGGCGGTCGCCGGTGTGATCTCCCGAACACTATCCGACGGTAGAGCTAAATCATGCTCGTCGTGATTGTGCGGTGCACCGGGCATGGGCTCGAATCCGTCGAAGATCAAGTCTCCGCGAATGTCGGCGGTGTAGTTCAAGTTTTCGAACCTGACCTGATGGCCAGGGGCGTAGCTCTCGATCTGCTCCAGATGGCCTGTCGAAGTTGGCCGCAGCGAAGCCGCCGAATACGAAGATCTGTCCGGGGAGGAATACCTCACCCTGGACCACATTGTTACCGATGATCGAAGGAGCCATCAAGCCTTATGGTGACAGCACAGTGGAACTCTCAATGAAAGCACCAATGTCGGTGTCAAAACCGGTGGATCTCGGGTAGGGGGTCCCGAACTGTGCGTCTAAGGCGGATGGTAACAGGAGGCGGGGGACACGATGCTTACCTGTGTTCGGGCCCTCTCGATGGAGGTAATACCCTACTTCCTTCTTGATTGATCTTGATGATATGAGTATTACAAGAGTTGATCTACCACGAGATCGTAGAGGCTAAACCCTAGAAGCTAGCCTATGGAATGATTATTGTTGTCCTACGGACTAAACCCTCCGGTTTATATAGACACCGGAGGGGGCTAGGGTTACACAGAGTCGGTTACAAGGGAGGAGATCTTCATATCCGTATTGCCAAGCTTGCCTTCCATGCCAAGGAGAGTCCCATCCGGACACGAGACGAAGTCTTCAATCTTGTATCTTCATAGTCCAGCAGTCCGGCCAAAGGATATAGTGAAGGAAATATGCCCTAGAGGCAATAATAAAGTTATTATTTATTTCCTTATATCATGATAAATGTTTATTATTCATGCTAGAATTGTATTAACCGGAAACATAATACATGTGTGAATACATAGACAAACAGAGTGTCACTAGTATGCCTCTACTTGACTAGCTCGTTAATCAAAGATGGTTATGTTTCCTAACCATAGACATGAGTTGTCATTTGATTAACGGGATCACATCATTAGGAGAATGATCTGATTGACATGACCCATTCCGTTAGCCTAGCACTTGATCGCTTAGTATGTTGCTATTGCTTTCTTCATGACTTATACATGTTCCTGTAACTATGAGATTATGCAACTCCGTTCTGGGAGGAACACTTTGGTGCTACCAAACGTCACAAC
This sequence comes from Aegilops bicornis, assembly GCA_021605145.1. NCBI lineage: Eukaryota > Viridiplantae > Streptophyta > Magnoliopsida > Poales > Poaceae > Aegilops > Aegilops bicornis. The sequence goes on from CM038670.1 coordinate 568,116,095, forward strand.
GTAATCGGGTGATTATAAAGGAGTACTACAGGTGTCTCCAAAGGTACATGTTGGGTTGGCGTATTTGAGATTAGGTTTTGTCACTCCGATTGTCGGAGAGGTATCTCTGGGCCCTCTCGGTAATGCACATCATTATAAGCCTTGCAAGCAATGTGACCAATGAGTTGGTTACGGGATGAAGCATTACGTAATCCAGTAAAGAGACTTGCCTTAACGAGATTGAACTAGGTATTGGATACCGACGATCGAATCTCGGGCAAGTAACATACCGATGACAAAGGGAACAACGATGTTGTTATGCGGTCTGACCGATAAAGATCTTCGTAGAATATGTAGGAGCCAATATGGGCATCCAGGTCCCGCTATTGGTTATTGACCGGAGACGTGTCTCGGTCATGTCTACATTGTTCTCGAACCGTAGGGTCCGCACGCTTAAGGTTTCGATGACGGTTATATTATGAGTTTTGTGTATTTTGATGTACCGAAGGAGTTCGGAGTCCCGGATGAGATCGGGGACATGATGAGGAGTCTCGAAATGGTCGAGACGTAAAGATTCATATATTGGTTGATATGTTTAGGCCAAGGGATCAAGCCCATGAGGCTTTAGGTCGGTGCAAAAGGAGTTTTATGGAGGCGAGGGCCAAACGCCGGAGACCCTGGCGTCGCCCTGGGCCGACGCCGAGGCCCATGGCGTCTGGGCCGACGCCAAGGATTGTGGCGTTTGGTCCTGGAGTCCGAGTGGGACTCTTGCCTTTCGGGCAAAACCGACTTTGAGGAGGCTTTTGCTCCAAGTTTCGACCCCGGCTCAACATATAAATAGAGGCAGGGCTAGCACCAAAGACACAACAATTGATCTCTTGGATCTCTTAGCCGTCAAGGTGCCCCCTCCACCATATTCCACCTCGGTCATATCAGTAGCGGTGCTTAGGCGAAGCCTGCGTCGGTAGAACATCAAGATCGTCACCACGCCCGTCGTCTTGTGGAACTCTCTCTCCCGGAGCTTTGCCGGATCGAGCTCGAGGAGCGCCACCGAGCTGAACGTGTGCCAAGAACTTCGAGGCGCCGGAGTAATGCGCTGGGATCGGTTGGATCGCGAGGAGAACGTCTGACTACTTCCTCTACATTGTGATCGCTTCCGCTTTGGTCTACGAGGGTACGTGAGACAACACTCTCCTCTCGTTGCTATGCATCACCATGATCTTGCATGTGCGTAGGAAATTTTTGAAATTACTACGTTCCCCAACAAAGGCATCCGAGCCTAGTTTTTATGGTTTGATGTTTTGCACGAGTAGAACACAAGTGAGTTGTGGGCGATACAAGTCATACCGCCTACCAAAGCATGTCATACTTTGGTTCAGCGGTATTGTGAGATGAAGCGGCCCGGACCGACATTACGCGTACGCTTACGCGAGACTGGTTTCACCGTTACGAGCACTTGTGCTTAAAGGTGGCTGGCGGGTGTCTGTCTCTCTCACTTTAGTTGAACCGAGTGTGGCTACGCCCGGTCCTTGAGAAGGTTAAAACGGAGTCTATTTGACGAAGTATCGTTGTGGTCTTGATGCATAGGTGAGATTGGTTCTTGCTTAAGCCCGTAGCAGCCACGTAAAATTTGCAACAACAAAGTAGAGGACGTCTAACTTGTTTTTGCAGGGCATGTTGTGATGTGATAAGGTCAAGACGTGATGCTATATTTTATTGTATGAGATGATCATGTTTTGTAACCGGGTTATCGGCAACTGGTCGGAGCCATATGGTTGTCGCTTTATTGTATGAAATGCAACCGCCTTGTAATTGCTTTACTTCATCTCTAAGCGGTAGTGATAGTCGTAGAAGCAATAGATGGCGAAACGACAATGATGCTACGATGGAGATCAAGGTGTCGCGCTGGTGATGATGGTGATCACGACGGTGCTTGAGATGGAGATCACAAGCACAAGATGATGATGGCCATATCATATCACTTATATTGATTGCATGTGATGTTTATCCTTTATGCATCTTATTTTGCTTTGATTGACGGTAGCATTTTAAGATGATCTCTCACTAAAATTATCAAGTAGTGTTCTCCCTGAGTATGCACTGTTGCCAAAGTTCGTCGTGCCGAGACACCACGAGATGATCGGGTGTGATAAGCTCTACGTCCATCTACAACGGGTGCAAGCCAGTTTTGCACACGCAGAATACTCAGATTATACTTGACGAGCCTAGCATATGCAGATATGGCCTCGGAACACGGAGACCGAAAGGTCGAGCGTGAATCATATAGTAGATATGATCAACATAAGATGTTCACCATTGAAAACTACTCCATCTCACGTGATGATCGGTTATGGTTTAGTTGATTTGGATCACGTGATCACTTAGATGACTAGAGAGATGTCTATCTAAGTGGGAGTTCTTAAGTAATATGGTTAATTGAACTTTAATTTATCATGAACTTAGTCCCGTAGTATTTTTGCAAATTATGTTGTAGATCAATAGCTCGCGTTGTTGCTTCCCTATGTTTTTATATGTGTTCCTAGAGAAAATTGTATTGAAAAATGTTAGTAGCAATGATGCGGATTGGATCCGTGATCTGAGGTTTATCCTCATTGCTGCACGTAAGAATTATGTCCTTAATGCACCGCTAGGTGACGTACCTATTGCAGGAGCAAATGTAGACGTTATGAACGCTTTGGCTAGCTCAATATGATGACTACTTGATAGTTTAGTGCACCATACTTAACAGCTTAGAATCGGGACTTCAAAGACGTTTTGAACGTCATGGACCATATGAGATGTTCCAGGAATTGAAGTTAATATTTCAAGCAAATACCCGAGTTGAGAGATATGAAATCTCCAACAAGTTCTATAGCTAAAAGATGGAAGAGAATCGCTCAACTAGTGAGCATGTTCTCGATTGTCCGGGTACTTCAATCGCTTGAATCAAGTGGGAGTTAATCTTCCGGATAAGATAGTGATTGACAGAATTCTCTAGTCACCAACACTAAGTTACTAGAACTTCGTGATGAACTATAGTATGCAAGGGATGACGAAAACGATTCCCGAGCTCTTCGTGATGTTGAAATCGACGAAGGTAGAAATCAAGAAAGAGCATCAAGTGTTGATGATTGACAAGACCACTAGTCTCAAGGAAAAGGGCAAAGGGAAGAAGGGGAACTTCAAGAAGAACGGCAAGCAAGTTGCTTCTCGAGTGAAGAAACCCAAGTCTGGACCTAAGCCTGAGACTAAGTGCTTTTGCTGCAATGGAACTGGTCACTAGAAGCGGAACTACCCCAAGTATTTGGCGGATAAGAAGGATGGCAAAGTGAACAAAGGTATATTTGAGATACAGATTATTGATGTGTATTTTACTAGTGTTCGTAGCAACCCCTCGGTATTTGATACTGGTTCGGTTGCTAAGAGTAGTAACTTGAAACGGAGTTGCGTAATGAACAGTAAACTAGTTGAAGGGGAAGTGAAGATGAGTGTTGGAAGTAGTTCCAAGATTGATATGATCATCATCGCACACTCCCTATACTTTCGGGATTAGTATGGAACCTAAATAAGTGTTATTTGGTGTTGAGCATAAGTATGATTTGATCATGTTTATTGCAATACGGTTATTCATTTAAGTAAGAGAATAAATTGTTGTTCTGATTACATGAATAAAACCTTATATGGTTACACACCCAATGAAAATGATTCATTGGATCTCGATCATAGTGATACACATATTCATAATATTGAAACCAAAAGATGCAAAGTTAATAATGATAGTGCAACTTATTTGTGGCACTGCCGTTTAGGTCATATTGGTGTAAAGCGCATGAAGAAAACTCCATGCCGATGGACTTTTGGAATCACTTGATTATGAATCATTTGATGCTTGCGAACCGTGCCGCTTTGGGCAAGATGACTAAAACTCCGTTCTCCGGAACAATGGAACAAGCTACCGACTTATTGGAAATAATACATACCGATGTATGCGATCCAATGAGTGTTGATGCTCGTGGCAAGTATCGTTATTTTCTCGACTTTCACAAGATGATTTGAGCAGATATGGGTATATCTACTTGATGAAACATAAGTCCGAAATAGTTGAAAGGTTCAAAGAATTTCAGATTGAAGTGGAAAAATCATCGTAACAAGAAAATAAAGTTTCTGCGATCTAATCGCAAAGACGAATAATTGAGTTACGAGTTTGGTCTTCAATTAAAATAATGTGGAATAGTTTCATAGCTCACGCCACAGAACACCACAATGTTATGGTGTGTCCGAACGTCAGAATCGCACTTTAGTTGATATGGTGCGATCTATGATGTCTCTTATCGGTTTACCACTATCATTTTGGGGTTATGCATTAGAGACAGCTGCATTTACGTTTAATAGGGCACCATCTAAATCCGTTGAGACGACGCCATATGAACTATGGTTTAACAGTAAACCTAAGCTGTCGTTTCTTAAAAGTTTGGAGTTGTGATGCTTATGTGAAAAAGTTTTCACCTGATAAGCTCAAACCCAAATCGGAGAAGTGCGTCTTCATAGAATACCCAAAGGTAACTATCGGGTACACCTTCTATCACAGATCCGAAGGCAAGTTTTTCGTTGCTAAAATGGATCCTTTCTAGAGAAGAAGTTTCTCCGAAAGAAGTGAGTGGGAGGAAAGTAGAACTTGATGAGGTAATTGTACCTTCTCCCTTATTGGAAAGTAGTTTATCACGTAAATCAGTTCCTCGTGACTACTACACCAATTAGTGAGGAAGCTAATGATGATGATCATGTAACTTCAGATCAAGTTACTACCGAACCTCGTAGGTCAACCAGAGTGAGATCCGCACCAGAGTGGTACGGTAATCCCATTCTGGAGGTCAGGTTACTTAACCAAGATGAACCTACGAACTATGAGGAAGCGATGATGAGCCCAGATTCCGCAAAATGGTTTGAGGCCATGAAATCTGAGATATGATCCATGTATGAGAACAAAGTATGGACTTTGATTGACTTGCTCGATGATCGGCAAACCATAGAAAATAAATGGATCTTCAAGAGGAAGACGGACGCTGATAGTAGTGTTACTGTCTACAAAGCTAGAATTGTCGCAAAAGGTTTTCGACAAGTTCAAGATGTTGACTACGATGAGAGTTTCTCACTCGTATCTATGCTTAAGTCTGTCCGAATCATGTTAGCAATTGCCGCATTTTATGAAATCGGCAAATGGATAAACAAAACTGCATTCCTTAATGGATTTATTAAAGAAGAGTTGTATATGATGCAACCGAAGGTTTTGTAAATCCTAAAGGTGCTAACAAAATATGCAAGCTCCAAGGATCCATCTATGGACCTGCAAGCATCTCGAGTTGGAATACATGCTTTGATAAGTTGATCATAGCATATAGTTTTATCTGCACTTGCGGTGAAGCCCGTAATTACTAGAAAGTGAGTGGGAGCACTACAAAGATTTCGATAAGTATATGTGAATGACATATTGTAGATCGAAATAATGTAGAATTATTCTGCAAAGCATAAAGGAGTGTTTGAAAGGAGTTTTTCAAAGAAAGACCTCGGTGAAGCTGCTTACATATTGAGCATCAAGATCTATAGAGATAGATCAAGACGCTTGATAAGTTTTTCAATGAATACATACCTTGACAAGATTTTGAAGTAGTTCAAAATGGAACAGTCAAAGAAAGAGTTCTTACCTGTGTTACAAGGTGTGAGATTGAGTAAGACTCAAAACCCGACCACGGCAGAAGATAGAAAGAGAATGAAAGTCATTCCCTATGCATCAGCCATAGGTTCTATAAAGTATGTCATATCAGGTACTAGATCTATTGCATACCCTACCACTAAGCTTGGCAAGGAGTGCAATAGTGATCTAGGAGTAGATCAATGGACAATGTCAAAATTATCCTTAGTAGAATAAGGATGTGTTCCTCAATTATGGAAGTGAAAAAGGTTCGTAAAGGGTTACGCCGATGCAAATTTTAAACACTAATCTAGATGACTCGAAGTCTCAATCTGGATACATATTGAAAGTGGGAGCAATTAGCTAGAGTAGCTCCGCAAGTGCGAGCATGGTAGACATTGAAATTTGCAAAATACATAACGGAGCTGAATATGATAGAGCCGTTGACTAAGATTCTCTCACAAGCAAAACATGATCACACCTTAGTACTCTTTGGGTGTTAATCACATAGCGATGTGAACTAGATTACTGAATCTAGTAAACCCTTTGGGTGTTGGTCACATGGCGATGTGAACTATGGGTGTTAATCACATGATGATGTGAACTATCGATGTTAATCACATGGTGATGTGATCTAGATTATTGACTCTAGTGCAAGTGGGAGATCAAGGAAATATGCCCTAGAGGCAATAATAAAGTTATTATTTATTTCCTTATATCATGATAAATGTTTATTATTCATGCTAGAATTGTATTAACCGGAAACATAATACATGTGTGAATACATAGACAAACAGAGTGTCACTAGTATGCCTCTACTTGACTAGCTCGTTAATCAAAGATGGTTATGTTTCCTAACCATAGACATGAGTTGTCATTTGATTAACGGGATCACATCATTAGGAGAATGATCTGATTGACATGACCCATTCCGTTAGCCTAGCACTTGATCGCTTAGTATGTTGCTATTGCTTTCTTCATGACTTATACATGTTCCCTGTAACTATGAGATTATGCAACTCCCGTTTACGGAGGAACACTTTGGTGCTACCAAACGTCCACAACGTGAATCGGGTGATTATAAAGGAGTACTACAGTGTCTCCAAAGGTACATGTTGGGTTGGCGTATTTCGAGATTAGGTTTTGTCACTCCGATTGCTCGGAGAGGTATCTTCGGGCCCTCTCGGTAATGCACATCATTATAAGCCTTGCAAGCAATGTGACCAATGAGTTGGTTACGGGATGAAGCATTACGTAATCGAGTAAAGAGACTTGCCGTAACGAGATTGAACTAGGTATTGGATACCGACGATCGAATCTCGGGCAAGTAACATACCGATGACAAAGGGAACAACGATGTTGTTATGCGGTCTCGACCGATAAAGATCTTCGTAGAATATGTAGGAGCCAATATGGGCATCCAGGTCCCGCTATTGGTTATTGACCGGAGACGTGTCTCGGTCATGTCTACATTGTTCTCGAACCGTAGGGTCCGCACGCTTAAGGTTTCGATGACGGTTATATTATGAGTTTTGTGTATTTTGATGTACCGAAGGAGTTCGGAGTCCCGGATGAGATCGGGGACATGACGAGGAGTCTCGAAATGGTCGAGACGTAAAGATTCATATATTGGATGATATGTTTAGGCCAAGGGTCAAGCCCATGAGGCTTTAGGTCGGTGCAAAAGGAGTTTTATGGAGGCCGGGGCCAAACGTCGGAGACCTCTGGCGTCGGGCCCTGGGCCCGACGCCGAGGCCCATGGCGTCTGGGCCAGACGCCAAGGATTGTGGCGTTTGGTCCTGGAGTCCGAGTGGGACTCTTGCCTTTCGGGCAAAACCGACTTTGAGGAGGCTTTTGCTCCAAGTTTCGACCCCGGGGCTCAACATATAAATAGAGGTGCAGGCTAGCACCAAAGACACAACAATTGATCTCTTGGATCTCTTAGCCGTGTCTGGTGCCCCTCCACCATATTCCACCTCGGTCATATCGTAGCGGTGCTTAGGCGAAGCCTGCGTCGGTAGAACATCAAGATCGCCACCACGCCGCCGTCTTGGCCGACGGAACTCTCTCTCCGGAGCTTTGCGGATCGGAGCCCGAGGAGCATCACCGAGCTGAACGTGTGCCAAGAACTCGGAGGCGCCGGAGTAACGGCGCTGGGATCGGTTGGATCGCGAGGAGAACGTACGACTACTTCCTCTACGTTGTGATCGCTTCCGCTTTGGTCTACGAGGGTACGTAGACAACACTCTCCCCTCTCGTTGCTATGCATCACCATGATCTTGCGTGTGCGTAGGAAATTTTTTGAAATTACTACGTTCCCCAACATATAGTCCGGCTGTCCGGAGACCCCCTAATCCAGGACTCCCTCACCGGAGTTCCTTGATGTTTCTCTCCGTGACGGAGGAAGCCATCCACTTGCCTTGCGCTCCGGATCCGGACATGGCTGGAGTACTTTCTGGGAACGGAGAGGAATGAAGCTTGGGCGCTGGAGCTTGAGGACGGATGGGCTGAGGAAGAGGAAGGCGTGGGGTAAAAAGGGGGAACCTTATCTCCTTATAAAGGCAATGAATATCATGCATCCCCCATGATCCTTAAAGCTCGCCTATTCCCAAGGGGTCGTGCGAAACGGCACGGTTGGGTTTCCCAAACCAGTATTGATGAGAATCATGTAATAAGGGGGCACGATCTCTTCTTTGACAAGACGTGTCGCCGGAGGCTGCGTCTCGAAGCGCGAAACAGGAGGCCGAAAAACGATTCGAAATAATAAAGTGGCCGGACGTAACGTCTCACCAATAAAATCGTCGGAAGACATAACTTATTTTTGCTTAAGTTTGCCCTTGTAATTCGGGGTTGTGACTATTGTACAGAGCCGGATATAGTACTGGTGATCAACTACTTTGAAGTGTTCGGGGGAGTAACCTGCCTTGCAATGCCGAAGACAATCTGCGCGCCGGACATATCATCATTGAAGCCTGGTTCAAGGGCTACTGAGGGAGTCCTGGATTAGGGGGTCCCCGGGCGTCCGGGCTATGTGACGTGGGCCGGACTCGTGGGCCGTGAAGATACAAGATGAAAGGTTTTCCCCCGTGTCCGGATGGGACTCCCCTTGGCGTGGAAAGGAAGCTTGGCGTTCGGATATGAAGATTCCTTTCTCTGTAAACCGACTCTGTACAACTCTAGCCCCCTCTGGTGTCTATATAAACTGGAGGGTTTAGTCCCTAGAGGCGATCATAATCATACAGGCTAGACATTTAGGGTTTAGCCATTACGATCTCAAGGTAGATCAACTCTTGTAACCCCTATACTCATCAAAGTCAATCAAGCAGGAAGCAGGGTATTACCTCCATTAAGAGGGTCCGAACCTGGGTAAACATTGTGTTCCCTGCCTCCTGTTCCCTTCGATCCTTAGACGCACAGTTCGGGACCCCCTACTCGAGATCTGCCGGTTTTGACACCGACAACGACGTCTTCCCGCTGCCGCCGCCGCTACAGCGTCATATGTTCGTTCCCTTCCCCCGATTTCTTTGTCAGATCGAGCAACAGAGAGATAGTGTTACCTTGGGGGCAGGGCGGGGAAATGGATGCCGCCGTGTTGTTGGACGCTGTCGACGGAGCTCGATCCACGGAGACCTGGCGCTGGACCGGGGCGGCGAGGTGCGGAGGGAACGGCGCCGCCAAGGGCAGGATGGGATCAGGGAGTGGGGGGGCCAAAACGCTGAGGGGGAGGAGCTCCGGCCCTGGGGTGCTGTGGCGGTGGGGTCTTCAGCAAGAGAGACGCCGATGTGTGCGCGCGCGCGCGCGTGCTGCTGGTGCTATATGTCACACGATTTTAGCCGTGTGTGTGTGTGCGCTTCCGCTGCGATTTTCCTGCTGCTTTGTTGTGCTACACATATAAGAATTGCTGATGCAGATGCTTATAGGTTTGCTGCATGTGAATTTTGCTCTGATCGCTGATTGAGAAAGAGAGGCCACGGCTGGGAGAGAGAGAGAGAGGTGCTTATGCTGACTGCTACTTTTTCTTCGTCGGATATTGCAACCGTTGTTTGTCTTCCTACTTCAAGAAATCGAGAGATTGCTCATATAATGAAAGAGAGAGATCGGGAGAAATGTATATTGTCTATTGGTTTGTAGCTGAGAGATTTTGCTTGTGCCGTTTAATTTGTTCTCAAGAGCATCCGTGATGTTACATCCACTTTTACTCGTCCTTGCACTTTGAGTTTTGAATTTTGACAGTTTAGAAAAACATTGGGACTATGTAGTCTGAGATACTCTCATCTTCTTTCTTTTATTTTAATTTGGTTATTTATTTGTTTATGGCTTTCCGTTGCTCAAGTCATGGATTGATGATGTGATTGTTGCTATTTTTTAAATATAATATAATTTCTTGTTTAAATTCGACAAATAATACGCAGTTTGAATTATTTACAGGAATAATACACCCTTGGCCGCAACTTAGCTCATAGGCCACTGTCGGCTGTGTTGTAGCCGATTAGAGCAACTCTAGCAGACCCCGCATTTTGCCGAACTGTAAACTGTGTTTGCAGGTCGCGCGGGGGCGCTTATGCAGGCTGAAAAACGCGGCGGCAGAACCGAAACCGCAAACAAACCCGTAATATTTAAAAAACGTTGTTTCGTGAGAGAAATTTAAGCAGCAGCTCGCCGGAGCTCGCTCGCATAGATGGTTCTTCTTCGCATAAGTTCGTACACTCCACATACACACATATTAAAGGTGAGATGCTAGACAGGGCCTACACTATCGCACCACCACTACAACAAAATTGAGCTCATCGGAGCTCCTGCGGTAGCTGCCCACCGGCAGCGATCAGTCGGAGTCGAGTCGAAGTCGATGTAGAGCTTCGCCTGCTCCGCCTTCATCACGCGCAGGTCAACCTCCTTCGATGCGTGCGCCTGCGATGCCGTGACGCCCGTCTCGAAGAATAGCCGCTCGTACTCGAGTTCGCGTCGGGTGCGCTCTTCCATCTCCTCCTGCTCCCTCGCCGATCGCTCGAGGACGACACGCTCGAGGAGCTCCTCCTGCCCCGAGGGGAGGTAGTCCTCGGGCCCGATGACGCCTCGGCGCGGCGGCGCATCATGCACGGCCTCCTCCGGCTCCCTCTTCACCGCCTCCTCCGACTCCCTCTTCACCGGAACGAGCCGCGAGCTCGATGCGCCCGCGGATGAGCACCCCGCGGACCAGTTGCCGGATGAGCTCCCCGCGGACCAGTTGCCGAAGGAAGCGTGGCGGCGACGGGCGAGCCCGAGATCGAAGTCCTCGAGCTCGCGGTTGAATGCCGGCGGCGGCCAGGTACCGCGGTTGAGCCACCGACGCGCCCCCCGCTTGCGCGCGGCGTCAGATCTGGCGCGGCGGTGGCGTTCCGCCTCATCCCCCGAGTCGGCCATGGCGGTCGAAGGCTCGCCGGCGGCGACAAATCGAGCGGCGCGGTGAGGAATTGGGGGCAAACACGACTGGGGGGATAGGGTTTCGACCCGCATCTGTCTCGCAAAGCCGCAGTTATACTGATTGGGGGTAGCGTTTGTGGGCTGCGGCAAAAATATTTACGGGCCGAACATCCATACGGATTCTGGTCTGACAAAAAAATGGACTGAGCTCATATAATCGTCGGAATTATGCAGTTGCTAGAGTTGCTCTTAGCCCCTGGTCGGCCACACCGTAACCGACTGGACCTGCTCGGCCGCAGCGAGGCCGACTGGAACTGATCGGGCACGTGCAATGCCTGGCTGGCTGCAGCTCGGGCGTGTGCACTGCCTAGCTAGCCGGCCGCATGCAACGCGCGCATGCAAATGCCATCGCCAAGGCCACACCGGTGACCGGCGCATGTGTGTGCGTGCATGTCGTGGCCGTGGCGAGTATACGTGCATCGGTGCATGTGTGGACATCCATCAGATTGCATGCACGTACGAGCGTGCTGTTGGTTGCCCCAGCTGCATAGCTAGCTGTTAGTTTGACTCAGGTGTAGACCGGGTAATCAGCTAGGAGAGATAATGCCAGCCGAATAGTGTGGCCTGGCCGAAGGTTGTTAATTAGTTTCGTAGCTGGATGGATCGTGGAGAGATTCCAGCAGTTTGTTAGCAAGCGTATATGATGATTTCGTCAATCTTAAAATGATATGCCGGTTCAGTATCTCAGAGGTGTTCACAAAGATAGGATATAGGTAGGATATAGGTACGTGCCTTCGTATAATTAAGTACGTGTATGTGTAAGTATCTGCATTTGTACTGTGTTGAAAAAAACCTAGAGTCGAGCGAGAGCTACATCTCGCAGTAGTGTGCAAGATGTAGTGGGCTTGCTTGGGCCGAAACTGCGCGAAACAAAACCAGCACTGCACTGACAAAGCAGCCAGCAGTCCTAACTCAAATTGTGCATTGTTGAAACTCAAATTGAAGGTGCTAGGGTAGAAGCATTAGCTGGAACTTTGGGCTTTGACAACTCTTATGCTGTTAGTAGTCAAGGTAGGAGTGGTGGAATAGGTTTGTTTTGGAATAACTCAATAAAGGTGGAAGTTCTTGGTTACTCTTTGTATCATTTAGATGTGTCTGTTGAGGAACAGGATGCAGATAAATGGAGAATGACATGCGTTTATGGAGAGGCACAAACACATATGAGGCATCACACATGGACAACTTTGAAAAACATTAGCACTTTGAGCGATCTTCGCTGGCTCTGTATGGGGGATTTCAATGAAGTTTTACGTCCAGATGAACATCAAGGAGTTGGCCAGCGTAGCAATGCCCAGATCCAAGCCTTCAGAGAAGTACTCGATGTTTGCATGTTACTTGACCTTGGCTATAAAGGCAATTTTTGGACCTTCGAGAAGAAAGTAACAGGAGGGAGCTATACAGGATGCTGACTTGACAGAGCTCTCGTAAACGCGTCATGGCTGGCAAGGTATCCGCTAGCTGCGGTCACGCACTTGACCGGGGTTACATCAGATCATGCACCTCTACTCTTAGACCGGGACGTACAGAACAACGAGCGGACTCAGAAACCGTTCAAGTACGAGCTTATGTGGGAGGCGCACGAGACCTTTCTTGACACCGTAGTTTCGGGATGGGGGGCTGGCCCTCCGTGCACGTCTGTGGCAGCGCTACGCCACAAGTTGCGGGACCTGGCGACTAACTTGCAGCGGTGGAGCCGGGATACGTTCGGGAGTGTCAGGAAAGAAATTAAAAAACTCAAACAGATGTTAGAGGAGCTAAAAAATGACCCAGCAAGAATGAGTCCTTCCCATGTCGAGCTAAAAATCAATGAGAAGCTGATTGAGATGTATCACAGGGAGGAGGTTATGTGGCGTCAAAGAGCCAGGGTAGAGTGGCTGTCGGCAGGAGACAAAAACACAAAATTCTTCCATCTTCGAGCCAGTCTTCGGCGCAAGAAAAATATGATAAAGGCTCTACAGAACTCCCTGGGAGTGGAGATATCCGATCCAGCAGAGCTAAAGGTATTAGCTAATGATTTTTACCAATCTTTATATCTCTCCGAAGGTGTCCAAAACATGGATGCGGTGCTTGATCATGTGCCGAGGAAGGTGACAGATGAGATGAACTCAAACTTGTGTGCCCCGTATACCAAGGAAGAGGTTAAGACTGCTTTATTTCAGATGTTTCCGACAAAGGCTCCAGGCCCAGATGGTTTCCTGCTCACTTTTACCAAAGGCATTGGGAGGTTTGTAGTGATGAAGTAACAAATATTTTGCTCAGAATAGTAAGGGGCGAGGAGAGCCCAGAATCTGTTAATGATACAGTATTGGTATTGATTCCTAAGGTAACAACCCCTACGGTTCTTGCTCAATTCCGACCTATAAGTCTATGCAATGTTCTGTATAAAATAGCCTCGAAAGTGATAGCCAACAGGTTGAAGAGGATTTTGCCTGCCATAATCTCTGAGGAACAGTCTGCCTTTGTCCCTGGGAGGCTTATTACTGATAACATCATATCTGCTTATGCGTGCTTACATTTTATGAAAAGGTCGAGAGCAAAGTCGAACAGTTACTGTGCTCTGAAGTTGGATATGATGAAGGCATATGATAGACTGAAGTGGGCATATCTCAGAGGTATCATGACTAAACTGGGTTTTGATCTACATTGAATTGATGTGGTCATGGGCATGGTCTCTTCAGTCTCTTTTTCTGTTTGTTTTAATGGCGAGAAGCTTGACTCTTTTATACCCACTCGTGGTATCCGGCAGGGAGATCCAATCTCCCCCTACTTGTTCTTGATTGCAGCAGAGGGCCTTTTGTGCCTCCTTAAATCAAGTTCTCAGTCGTCTCTTACATGTATCCAGGTGGCTCCCTCGGCTCCCACCGTCAACCACCTCTTGTTTGCATATGATAGCCTGTTGTTATTTAAGGCAAGTGGGGAGAGCTCAACTATGGTATCAAACCTTCTTGATACATATTGTTCTGCTTCGGGTCAACGGATCAACAATGAAAAATCCTCTATTTTCTTCAGCAAGGGTTGCCCAGTACAGACAAGAGAAGTTGTCAAGAACAATTTGCAAGTATAGAATGAGTCTTTGAGCGAACGATACCTAGGAATGCCTACAGATGTTGGCCACTCTAAAAACGGTACGTTCAAATATCTTCGGGACCGAGTGTGGGAGAAGATTAAGGGCTGGATGGAGAAGTTACTTTCAGCTGCTGGTAAAGAAGTTCTGATCAAATCTGTTGCACAAGCTATACCAGTTTACTCCATGGCGTGCTTCAGATTACCGCGAGGCCTCTGTGACAACATTATGTCTATCATTCGGCAATTCTGGTGGGGTTCCAAGCATGGAAAGAGAAAGCCCAGTTGGGTGGCGTGGGACATAATGACAATGCCGAAGCACTTGGGGGGCCTAGGTTTCCGTGACATGGAGATTTTCAACCTCGCCCTACTGGCGAGGCAGGCATGGCGTACCCTAACAGATAGCAACTCGCTCAGCGCCAGAATCCTCAAGGCAGTTTACTTCCCACACTGCTCTCTCCTTCAAGCAAAACTTGGATCGCACCCGTCCCAGATATGGCGGGCGATTTTGGATGGTCGGGACATCCTGGCGCAAGGGGTTATTAGGAGAATTGGTGATGGGGAGACGACCGATATTTGGCGGCACTACTGGATCCCACGTGATGGTCTTAAGCATCCAATATGCTCTCTCGTTCAGAACCCTCCGGCGAGAGTGGCGCAACTTATTGATCCAACATCGGCAACGTGGAACGAAAACCTAGTACATTCGGTGTTCACCCATTTCGATGCGGAAGAGATACCACGGATCCCGCTTTGCACTCACCGGGTGGGAGATTTCTGGGCCTGGCATGAAGAGCCTCGAGGTAATTTCAGCGTTAGATTACGCTTGCGAATGATACTAAAAACTAAACATAGCAGGGAGGTTTGGTTAGCTGAGGAGGACGGAACATCTTATGAGCATCAAGACACCAAGAAGTGGTCCATGATCTGGCACATGCAAGTACCATCCAAACTTAAGGTGTTTGTGTGGCGGCTAGCCCGTCATTCCATGCCCACGGGGTCGGTCCTCAAACATCGTCATATGGCAACAAAGGACACTTGTTCGCTATGTGGGGCGACTGATACATGGAAACATGCCCTCATTTCATGTCCGATGGCAGCAAGTATTTGGGCTTTGGCACCGGATGAGTTGGTCCATCATATGGTTGTGCGCGAGGAGGATGGTCCAAAGGACTGGTTGTTTGCACTACATGAAATATTGACGAATGACCTTTTCAACCGCCTGGTGGTGACGCTCTGGGCACTTTGGTATGCGAGGCGTAAAGCAATTCACGAGAATATTTTTCAGGCACCATACTCATCAATGACTTCATATCAAAATATTTGGATGAACTACGAGTTACCCAAATAGAGGCATCTTTCCTTGACCCCTACTACCAACAGCCGTCAGTAGCGGTGGCTTGCACCGCCATCAGGTTATGCGAAGTTTAACGCCGATGCAGCGGTAACCAGAAACGGTGGGGCAGTGCGGGTGATTTGTAGAGACGAAAGAGGTATGTTTATGGGAGCCTCGACTCTTTCTTTTAGATACATTATGGATCCCCCGACTTTGGAAGCACTTGCTATTCGAGAGGCACTTGCACTGGCAGATGATCTCTATCAAAGGCGTATCCACGTGGCATTGGACTGCAAAATGGTGGTGCAGGACATACACAAGGAGAATTTGACAAGCTACGGAGCAGTCATTCATGAGATAGTTGAACATTCTTTAGCTTTTGATTTATGTAATTTCAGTCATGAGTTTAGGAGCTCAAAATTTGAAGCTCATAACTTAGCGAAGCATGCTTTATCTCTCGGTGATGGCCGCCATGTTTAGTTAGGTCATCCCTTCCATCCGTCCCTATAAACATTATGACTATAAACATTATGACGACTTAATAAAAGCTTTGTGAGGTTGTCTAAAAAAAAGCCAGCAGTCCTAACTTGTAAAGCTTTTACCCGCAAAAAAAAAAAAAACTTGTAAAGCTTTTTGCAGCGAAAGACACGGCGTCCCTAGGAGGGGCAGCGCCGTCGACACCGACGCCGACGCGGGGTTGAGCCGCCACCGCCAGGATGCGGGGTCTGACGCGGGCGGGAAAGCGCGCCAGTGAGATGGCCTTCAACGCCGGCGGTGGAACCATCAACTGGTTCCCCGGCCACATGGCTGCCGCCTCACGCGCCATCCGCGACCGCCTCAAGCTTGCCGACCTCGTCATCGAGGTCCGCGACGCCCGCGTAAGCCCCCCACACCCGCTCCCCTCCCTTTGCTCATCACTATCCTGTTTCGAAAACGTATCGCGTTGTCGACAAGGGAGGCAGGGTGGCAGGTTCCCGGTGCTCGCATGGTGTTCGATGAAATGTCTTTCTTATTACAATACCATTTTTGTTAGTATGTCTTTCTTGCGTGCAACTTGAACCATTATTCCGTGAAACACATTTTGAAACTGAACATAAGGTCTCACTTCTTAGCCTTAGGTTCCTACTTTGTTATTATAAGTATATGAATGAATAATCAAGATGCTCGCCAAAGAAAATGTAGCAGCATCTACAAGTTGACGAAATATGCTTCATGCATTGCCATCATTTTAACTGCCTATTTCATGAGTGTTTGTTTGCTTCTTGTGTTTCTATTCTTCTGAGGATTACTTTCTTGCAACTGATGAAACTTATGATCAGATTCCGTTATCCTCAGCAAATGAAGACCTTCAGCCGGTGCTTGCAGCTAAGAGGCATATCCTTGCTCTAAACAAGAAAGATCTAGCGAATCCCAATATAATGAATGTAAGCATCTATCTAGTTTGGTCAGCCTCCTCAGGCTGGAAGCACTATCTCTTGTTGAAACATTCATCTGGTTCTTACTGAGATTTAATCCTGTTATCATACACAATGAGATTTGGTGCTGATGCTGATACTCACAAGATCATGTTTACACCAATATGCAGATGTGGGTTGATCATTTTCAATCATGTAAGCAAGATTGCATCTCATTAAATGCACATAGCAGCAACTCTATTAATCAGGTTAGCTAACTGTTACTGTCATGTTTATCCATTTTTCTTTGTGTAAACCTCACAGGATATCTTCTGTATTATACTGAAAGCATCAATCAGATGTTAAGCTCTGAAACTTTTTGCAACTTTGATAGCGGGTTTCATTTACCTGATTAGTAATTGTAATTTGTAGGGATAACTGGCCGCTAGACGCCTAGACCACTTGCTGAGATTCTATATTCTGTGCTGGTAGAGGTCATTCACTAACAGAACCTTCCACTACTAAGGAATCGGAATCTACTAGAATTCTAAACTTAACTTACTAGGACATGAGCTGGCTTAACTTAATAGGACACATGATGACTGAACATTCATAGTAACTCCCCGATCAATAGGAATATCACTTGAACTAGGTTTGTACTAGGATTCAGACTTATGGAACTGCGTCTTGTATTTTATTAACTGGATTCTTGATATCTTTATCGTTTCATTTGACTCAACCTCCGTTAGGCTCTGTAAGTATTTTAAGTTTTTAACCATGCTGGATTTTCAATTTTGCCTTGCGTAGATGATGATTTTCTATCATTTTTAGTCCTTAGTGTAGGTTTAACACATCTAATGTTTGCTTCTGTAATTAATAGCTGCTTGGGCTTGTGGAGTTGAAACTAAGGGAAGCAATCTTGAAAGAGCCCACACTTCTTGTTATGGTAGTTGGAGTCCCCAATGTTGGAAAGTCTGCGCTCATTAATTCCATTCATAGAATTGCCAATTCTAGATTTCCAGGTATGACTATCATAACAAAAACTAGTGTAAAGCCCACGCTTTGTTGCAGGTATTATTAGATTGTTTTAGTGAGTTTATTTTGAAATATTTATATATAAATTTTGCATTTTAAGCATAGAGTTGCAAAGCTCAAATGTTGTTGATGCGCATAACCAAATTGAAATGTTAAACTTTGGTACATTAGTTTTCTGGCATGGTTAAGGCAGTTTCAATGGTGGCATCTTTTGGGAAGTTACAAAGTGAATTTTTGTAATGTGTTAATCTAAAAAATATTATGTTTCTTTTCATTCTTTTTCTAATATGTTTTTCCGTGAAGAAAGATCACTTCACCAAGGGACGTGTCTTTCCACAAAGAGGTGTCTTTTCACCAACTGACATGTCTTTTCATGAAGAGACATCTTTTCACCAAGGGTCATGTCTTTTAACAAAGAGATACCGTTTCATCAAGGGATGTGTTATTTAACTAAAAGGCAAGACTGTTTGTAGGTCTTTACTGTGAACTTGTGAGGATTTAATGGACTTGATTGATCCTCGATAGTATAATCCAATGACTTGTCTTTTTAGGGTGATGTGGCTTAACGTGGGTGTTGCATTAGGAGTCAGTTTTACAATAAAGAGGGATATTGTTTATTTCCTTGGTTATCCATGTTTGTTGCACTATTCCCAGTGAACGATAAGATCAAGCGGGCTACAGTTGGACCTCTGCCTGGAGTTACACAAGACATTGCAGGATATAAGGTGAGCCTCTAAGGTCAATGACAAAACTGAACTTGTTAATTTCTTTTTTCCTGATGCTCATTATGACTGCAGTAGATACCAGGAAAAACAACAGATATCACATGTTAACCTGACTGCTCAGTCAGTTATATTATGCACGTGAATGACTGCCCAGTTGAGTCATATCTGAGTATTCAATGCAAATAGGCACACAAATCCATGGATATGGACTAACTGCTGGAAGTGTGGAATCTGTTTCCCTCTTCTTCCTACTAAAATTACAAACTATGTTTTAACTTCAAGTTTTTAATAATAGTTAGTTTATATATATTGGCAAGTCTTACTTTGCAATTCCATCTGGCAACTAAATTAGCTACCTATGTGCCTTGAAGCTCACAAATAGAAGATCTTATTCACGGCACATATGCACAATCTTAGCTAAGATTTGGGTAGAGCATAAGAACAAAGACACACGAGGAAATAGATGCCAGGAATTGCCTTTCTTCACTTCTTTGATCTCAATCCTCTTCGTTCTATGTACATTTTAAACATATCCATACGATGGGCAACTTGGGCATGCAACCCAAAACCTAGTACAATTCATTTAGGCTCCGTTTGGATGTAGATATTCACAGCCATGGAATTGAATTGGCTTCAATATCAAATCACCGGGACATTGGTATTGATATTCAACCCGAATTCAGGTGTTTGGATGTGTATGCATTAGGCATTTGGAATTCAAGGAAAGATCGATGTTGATTCTTGTTTGGATGGTCAAAGCATTGAATTGCCTCATTTGTACGAGACAAGCACAGTCAGACAAGCAACTCCGGCCATGAAGATAGCAGCGGCGACACACAGCAGCAATGGGAGAAAGGCGCGGGGGTCGCAGGGGCACAAGAAGCCATCCATGCGTCCTTGCGTGAGCCCAAGCAATCACGCTGCCGTCCTCTAGCCAGCCGTCATCGAGAACAGTAGCTACCGAAATAGGCTTACGCCCCGCTATATTGATATAGCAACCACCCGATACAACAGTCCGAACCACGCTGGGGCAAACAGCACAAGCACGCCCAAAAGAAATAACAAGAGAAAATAAGAGAAGAAATGCCAACAACGCCGGATCAACGAAAGCTACGGCACACCGCGATCGCTGCGCCCACCGAAGATAACCACCACGCTCCAAAGCCACCGAGTTGCCGTGTACCAAGCACCACCTTCAAGAAGGAATGCGACGATGACGACCCTGCTGCCCGGACGAATCCTAGGATTTCTACCGGCACCACCTTCGAGAACAGTAGCTTAAGTAGCCTGACAGGTGTGCCGCCCCGCCACGAATATGGTTGTCCGTCTCCGTCTTTCTCCTCTACTCGTTCCTGGGATCCCGGCCTTGGCCGTAGCCGTTCCACTCCTCATCCTCACCTCCCTTGCCGTCGGCATCTTGCAACGGCGACCACGCCCACCACCGCGGCGGTGGCGGGATTGCTAAGAATCAGATCTCGGCAGGGCTCCGCCACGTTCGGGTTCAAGAGGGCCGATGCAGATGAGGGTGGGGAGCAGGCGCCATATGCTCGGCCGTGCTGCAGGTCGGGGAGAAGGGCCGACGGCTGCCGGCATGCGAGCACCTGTTCCGCGTGAGTTGCGTCGACCGGTGGCTGAGCGACCTTTCTTTCTTCAGGCCAAGTCGAAGGGGTACGCGGGAGCGAGGCAATATCAACCAAATCAGAGGGGTGGAGGTCCGAATTCGGGACGGGGTGGCGCTAGTGTTGCGGAGGACGGTTCGATATCGAGGTGCGATTCGATGCGTCAATGCCAAGACCATCCAAACAGCCACATTCGGGAAGGTAAATGCCAATATCAATTCCTAGACGTGAATAACTACATCCAAACGGAGTGTTAGGGCATGTTTAATTGACTTCCACGCTATACCTCACTTTGTGTTAGAAGTGTGGCAAGCCACAGTTTTTGTGGCAGCAAAATTGGTAGCACACTTGTGGCAAAAGCTGGCTAGCAAATGACTGAGAAGTGGCTGCAACCAAACACTTGCCTAACTTGTCTGCCTAGCATTTGGCAAAGTGTGGTTACAAACCAAACATGCCCTTGGCCCATGCCAGCCCAGCATATGCCATATGTGGCCCTGTCATCATCGCACTTGGCTCATACTTATTTCATTAATTAAACCCTGACTCCATTCTCTTTCATGAAAACAATCAGCTCAGTACTTTTCAACTGTCCACACATGAACTGCTGTGACAGTGAGCCTTTATTCAAGTGAGTGCATTTGTAGAAGTACGGCCATTTCTAGGACAGTGCCCTGTTGTTTGGTCTCTTCTGTTATGATTAATTATAAGTACATTTAACAATAAGATGTTTTTTGGATAGATTGCAAGCCAGCCGAGCATTTACGTGCTTGATACACCAGGTGTTCTAGTGCCAAGCATTCCAGACATGGAAACAGGTCTAAAGCTTGCTCTGACAGGTTAGATTTTTATTCTGTGCTGTTCTTTTCCCTGTGCCAACAATTATCTGAAAAGCAAGATTATTGGGATGCCTTACTCGTAATGATCATCATGTTTACTAGCTTTACTCTCCTCTGATATTGGAATTTTCAATACTTGTACTGCCACATTGCAATATTGTACTTTTCTGTTTATGTGCAGGAGCTGTCAAAGATTCAGTGGTTGGAGAGGAGCGTATAGCCAAATATTTATTATCTCTTCTTAATATTAGAAAAACTCCTCTACACTGGGGACGATTGCTTCACAGAAGAGAAGAATTTGATGAAGAGCCAGATGACAGTTGTGAAAAAGGGTCTAGTGGTTCACTGCGGAGGAGGCGGCGTTTAACAATTCCGATGCCTTGTATGTTCAGGTACTGGCTCTTATCAGAAAATGCACTGCATGAGCCAATTATGGGTCATGTCTCTCCAAACCCATATCCAGGTGCTATCGTGCAAACTTTTCTTATGCGTGCCATCAGCTGACATTAGGATGTACTAGATATATGAGGGTTTGAGGATCACATGGATTATCATTTTGAAAATAACAATAAATCTGTAAGGATATTTATAATCAGTGGGATCCTACCACCTGAAGTCTTTCAAATCAGATGCACTGGAATAGCATGAAATGGTTATGGTTCACATGTGATGTGAGCTTGCATTATTTGTTGCTTCTAGTCATGGTTTCGGTTTTTTTTCATAAGATGGTACCCTCTTTGTTAATTTCTCTGTTGGACTGTATGCTCCTGCTCTTAGCTCCTGGAGCTACCCGAAGTAATTGTGAAGTGCTGGTGATTGATATCGCTAACCTGCTAGGTGTACATTTATCTTCACTTTGTATTCATGATATATCGAAGTCACACTCTTCAATTCACTGCTAGCTGGGGCTAGCATTAGGCAAAGTTGGGTCATTAACAAAAATTACACATCCATCTAGTTTTTTCTTAGTTTATTTTCTGTCATACTCTGTTTTGAACTCTGCAAATTAAACAATCAGCTTGGAGGTTTGCTCAGAGTGTGTGTAGCAAAGTTGGATTTCAGCCAACTTTGTGTGGCTTTGCTGGCAACAAGTTCAATAGTGAATTTATTCACAAAATAAATTCTTTGCCATAGAATTCTTTTCTAAAACTATACATTAATGCTAGACTGTTGACATTTTATGTACCACAATTCATTGCTTTGGTCATTTGACACTGCTGTACCTGACCTAGTGTCTTGCAAAATTGTTCGGAGTAATGAGAACTTTGCTGTGCAAACTAGTATAGTACCATGGCAGAAGCTGATAATTTTGAAGCCGCAATCTTTGATTCACTGCAGATTAAACTATCAGCGTATTTTGGCATATTTTGTGGCTATGCTAGCTAGAAGATCCGGAATCCACCGATTCCTCCAAATCTTTGGAATTACATGGTTCCAGCTCTTAGCTGGAAAAAACAGATCTCGTCTCACCACCCATGTAGCTCCCCCAAACCCACCTATCCCATCATCTCTCTGGCATAACGTGGCGGGTGGAGATGGGAAGGCCAGTGGCGGCAGGCTAGCAGCGAAGAAAAAGCAGTGGCACTCCCAGCGAGAAGGCGGTTAGCAGCGTAGGGTGAGCAGCGAAGCAAAAATCAGCGGCGTCGGCTCGCAGGGAAGAGAAGCAGGGCAGCGTGGAGGCGGATCAATTCGTGGCCGGCGCTCCTCAATAGCGTTGCGATTCCTGGGTGGCGCTCCTCGGCTGCAGCTGCTTGTGGCAGATCAATTCCTTGGCTGCTTGAAGCGTCAGCGGCCAGGCAGGAGCGGAGTAGCGGTGAACCTTGGCGGGGCAGCAACGGAACCTGGGAAAGAAGCAGCTAGCAGGAGGAGGAGCAGCAGCAGCAGCAGAGAGTGGGAGCGACTAGCAGAGAGAGGAGCGCCAGCAGCATCGGCTAGCAGGGAAGGCAAGCAGCGACTTCATCGCTTGATTTGCTCTAGTGCTACTAGCTACAACATCAGCTAGCAAGTTTCCTCCTTGTTTTCTTTCATTTTCCCCTCACTTTATCACGCCCCATAGGATCAAATCCTCGTTTTCCTGCATTCTCATAGCTGCCCTATCAGAGTTAGAATTCTGAGCATCGAAGGAAAAGAAAAGGCTACTCCACACTGTCCATGGTGTGGTTTATATAGTAAAAATTATACGCACGTAAAACAAGGCATCAGTATGTGAGTTTTCCAACAAAAAGCCAGACTTTTGCAATTTTGCTTGGTGTGTATGCTGGTTGGTGCATTGAGAGGTAATCTTACCCTTTTCTACACAGGTGAGCTGAACCAAACACTGAAATGTAACCATTCCATTCCACATAATGCCCACAACCAAACACAGGAACGGAACCAAGCTACCCCATGAAATGGAACCATGGCATTCCGTTCCACTTCGTTCTCCAACCAAGCACACCCATAATGGAGAACTTATTCGTGGGTAAGAATTTATTCGCCATGGATATCTTTCTCTTATGGGACCATGAGTCATCTTCTGTTTGCATGTTTTATGTTGGTATACAGTATGCTAAATTATCAACTTTCTATGTGCCACACATAGCTTCAGGCTTGTTTTCACTCCAGTACTATTCTTGCCCAGTGTCTTGCAAAATTGTAAGGAATAATGCCAATAGATGCTAATTTGTACTCCCTCCGTAAAGAAATATAAGAGCGTCTAGATCACTATATTTCCTGATCTCATTTAGGGCCATGGCATAGTGTCTTGCAGAAGTTTATAATATGGTCTTATTGATTTCGTGTGCTCATAACATAGTTTTGGTGGAGTGTGCTGCATCTTTCACACGTAAAACCCGCCATATCATTTAGTGATCGCTCTATCTATCCTATGACAACAGTTATCATGCAATGCTGTAGTGCATTGCGCTGATGTGTAACTATAGTTCCTTTGTTGTGTACACTTTCATTTCCGCCTCAGCATACAAGATCTGCAAAAAGGCCCATGTCCAGGTAGAGTCCTGCAGCACACCTTGTGCTAATTGAACTTCCACCATGTGAATATGTCTAACTGCCATATCTTATTAATTATTCTAATTGAATATAATTGAACTTGCCAATTATTGTCATGTATTTTTTTTTTTTGCTCAATCCTTTGTGTTCCCACTTGTTTGCTTCATCATTTCGTTTTGCGTGCCAGAGTTGGTTTCCTATGTTTTAACTTGTTTTTGTGACTTTTCTACATTTGAAGATAGAACAGGATAATAAACTTACACGGAACTTCTTACTATCATCTTTCTGTCCAATCAAAAGCTGCTTGTTGTTCATTGTTATTATGCATACTATTCGTGCGGTGCAAATTGCACCATTTACCCTTATTGTGCCCATGGTACTGTGGTAATCAATGGTTTCCTCCAAGTCATCTATTTCCTGTAGGAGTTAATAACCTCATCCTCCTGTTACAGGACTTGGTGATAGAGGTGCAGAGAACACTGTGTAGTACAGCCATGGAATTCACAGGCAACCTCGATGAAGATAACGAGCTGGAAAGTCTAATTGACTCACAGCTTGTTGCCCTTCGTAAGGTGTTCAGAATACCCCACAAACCGCTTGATGAATCACATGGCCCGGCATCCAAGAAGTTATTGACTCTTTTCAGATCAGGGAAACTCAGCCCGTTCATCCTCGATGACCTTCCTGACCAGCACTGAAGGGGAAGATTCACTTGCCTTTGAATGCCAGATGATTGCAACCTTCCAAGAACAGCTTTGTTGTGAAGTAATGCAGTGTGTCACAATGTTCAGTACTACTCATAGATAACTAGAAGCAGACGTGTGCCTTGCTGCGCAGATTCCCTTGTAGGGTTTTTCCGCTTGCCGCATATTTTGTGGTTGCCTATGTGGATTGGCTGCTGTTTCTTGTTTTCCCTGTGGTCTTTTCGTCCCCTTTCTCCCGAGATTTCGGTGGAAGTGGTTGTGCAAGGTCTTTAGGAAACTTACACATAGGGGAACTGATTTTGCATCATCAGCTGGTGGGTTCCGTGGACCGTCGGTGGGGCACCAATACGAACAAACCGTAGGCAGCAAGAATGATGCAGCAACAGATTCTCTATTTATTTTTCAATGCATGAGGTAAATCAACCTATTTCCTGTACATCTGTAATGAGAAGTCTGCAAGTAGTAACTCTTTATGATTGATTAGAGTAGGCATGGTAAGCTGAAAAAGGTTTTGGATCTCCTGAAGCTGTGAATTTCACTCTCATGATGCAAGCTAGAAAGGTTTTGGATCTCTTGAATACGAGACTGAAAAACTAAGCAAACTAGCCTAAATAACTACAACGAACGTGCCTTCGGCATAGACATGCAGAACACTATCTATCACCATCAGGAAGATCCCGACCTCCAAGAGCAGGTCATTGCCTATGTCACTGACGCACTGGACCTCCTCAACCAACGTGATAAAACTGACGAGGTTGATGGGGACTATGAGGTTTCTAGCCCTTCTTAGACTTCCACTGCTAGTCCATGATACTTCACCAGATGCATGCGAACATAAAAATTCTAGAGAACATTTGTGTGCACAATGTTGACAAGTATAATAGCGATGCCAAACCTTAGACATGGCTAGCGGACTAAATGAAACTAGAAAACCAAATTCTTCACTACAACTTTATAATCATCATACTAAGCTTCATGTTCCTCGAACAAGTATTCGAAAGATATTTATTGTCACCTCAATTTTTAGGGATCATACTCCTAGGTTAAACCCAAATCCTAAGGAAGTTGACATTGAAGTTTTACTGTGTGTGCTCAATCCAAACCCAATTCTTTGAGTGAAGAGTGAAGACATTAAAATTTCCTTCGAGGTGTCGAAGAAGTTGTTCTTCAGAACACTAGAGTTAAATGTCCTCGTCGAGGAGATGGATGACTTGTATCACAAGTTATTCCATTAGTTGTGTTTGAAATCCGACCATCTCGCTGCATGTTACACGCACGTTGGGTGATACCTACCTCCAACGATCATTTTAGCCTTTGGGATTGCTCCTGCCTATAAATAGCCACCCACCTCTATCCATTTTGCGACTGGATGCTTCGAGTGAATTGACGAGTGATTGTTAGAGCAACCTATCCCCCAAAGAGATTGAGAGAATCCTAAGTGAGGAAAATCCTAGAGCCTACTAACTACTAAGTGATTGAGCATCATTGAAGAACTTGATCGAACCTGAAGTTAACCTTTTACTCTTGAGGATTGTGCATCCTCTAGACAATTAGCTGTTCAAGAACTTCCAACACTAATTATGGACCACCGAAGAACATGTCTATGAAAGCCAAGGGATCACCTTGAAGATATACCATGAGTGATTGACAGAGTTCTAAGTCATCTTAGCTCAAGGAGAATTGGGTGAAGACCTTATCTTCTGAGTTTAATCTCAATAGCTCCAACCAGACATAGACTTGTGCCAGCAATTTGAACTTGGTGAACAAATAGTTGTCTCGTGAGCTTAAGGGTTCTATTTCTTTGCACTCATTTACCTCTGCAATTTGCAAGTGTTAGAAGAACTTATCCCCCTCCTCCTTTCTCTTTGATTGG
Source organism: Aegilops bicornis (assembly GCA_021605145.1). Lineage (NCBI taxonomy): Eukaryota > Viridiplantae > Streptophyta > Magnoliopsida > Poales > Poaceae > Aegilops > Aegilops bicornis. Next base: position 568,142,796 of record CM038670.1, read on the forward strand.
TTCGAAGAATTTTGTGATTACTTTACTATGTCTGTTGCATTATATATGTTTACCATTATCTTCGTTTTTGTTGTTCCTAAGGTAGTTAGCATCTTTGTTAGACTTTACTATTTGTACTCTACTTAGTTATTCTTATATCTAGCAAGCTGGTCTCCATGTCTCAGACATTCTAATTGTTATTTCTCTAATTTACTTCCAGCCAATTTTGTTTTACCTCTATTCGGTTCTATTATTGTTTTATCGTACTCTACTTTTCTTGGAAAATATTGTAGAATCTATCATTCAACCCCTCTGGTCAATATCTGGTCCTATAATTGGTATCAGAGATAGCTGTCTTTCAGTTTAAACACATGAAGTTTATTTTTCAGCTATGCCGACCATAGGTAACTATTGATGATCTACGCAAAATCCCATCTTCTATTGACAAGACTTTTCGTACTGAAAACACCGAATGTGTCGCCACATCAAAGGCGTCGATGTTGAGCTACGTAGATTTTTTTCTGAACGGTTTACTATTTTTGATATCGGTCCTCTCTCTCTCCCCTGAGGACCAAAGAGGTATCAATCTTTCATGGCGAGATCATGATGGATATTCTTCGAGTTTGGTTCAATCACTTCAAAAGAATGACTATGAAAGTGTTCAAAGTACCAACTCAAGACTTCTTACTATCACCAATGAACTTTAAGACATTGGTGCAAGAGACAATACGAATAATGATGTGGTGAATAAGTTGCTCAGATCCCTTGATGAGTCATTTAACACACTGTTCCATGACCCAAAGCTCTTGGGACTACATAACTATTAAGGGCACATATGTTGAGGAAAAACTCAATACTCTTGAAGTGCTAATTGAAGAAAAACGTGGGTTGTATGTTACCAACTCTAGAGAAAGTCATGCCTTGAAAGTTATCTCTGATTAGTTCTCTCACTAAGAAAATGGATCTTGAAAACTTGATGCACTTCGTGTACAAACATAACACTATCTGATGAAGTATCATACTTTTGATTGAAAACCACCGCCTTCCATAGACAACTCAATTATTCTACATCATTTTGATACGTCTCCAACGTATCTATAATTTTTTATTGTTCCATGTTGTTATATTATCAATCTTGGATGTTTTATATTCATTTTATAGCAACTTTATATCATTTTTAGGACTAATATATTGGCATAGTGCCCAGTGCCAGTTGCTGTTTTTTCTTGTTTTTTACTTCACAGAATATCAGTACCAAACGAAGTCCAAATGCCATGAAACTTTTTGGAGATCTTTTCCTACCCAGAAGACAACTTGGGAGCCAAGGAAGTACCTGAGGGGAGTCCCATGGGGCCCACAGTGGGGCCCATAGGCCCCCTCTCCACGGCCTCTTAGCTCTATAAAATACCCAAATATTCCATAAACCCTGGGAGAGTCGACGAAAAACAATTCCAGCCGCCGCAAGTTCCAGAACCATGAGATCCAATCTAGAGCCCTATGTCGGCACCTTGCCAGAGGGGAACACGATCACAGAGGGGTTCATCATCCTCACTGGTGCTCCTCCGATGACGCGTGAGTAGTTTACCATAGACCTATGGGTCCGTAGGCAGTAGCTAGATGGCTTCTTCTCTCCTTTTGATTCTCAATAAATTTTTCTCCTTGATGTTCTTGGATATCTATTGATGTAACTCCTTTTGCGGTGTGTTTGTTGGGATCCGATGAATTGTGAGTTTATGATCAGATTTATCTATGAATATTATTTGAGTCTTCTTTGATCTCTTATATGCATGATTATTATAGCCTCGTATTTCTTCTCCAAAACTTTGGTTTTGTTTGGCCAACTAGATTGATTATTCTTGCAACGGGAAGGGGTGCTTTGTGATGGATCCGATCTTGCAGTGCTCAATCTCAATGACAGAAGAAGAAGTGACACGCATGCATCGTTGCCATTAAGGATAAAAAGATGGGGTCTATTATTACATGAATAGATCTTGTCAATATCATGTCATCGTTCTTATTGCATTATTCTGTTTCTCCATGAACATAATACACTAGATGTATGCTGGATAGCGGTCGATGTGTGGAGTAATAGTAGTAGATGCAGAATCGTTTCGGTCTACTAATCTTGGACGTGATGCCTATATACATGATCACTGCCTTGGATATCGTCATAATTATTTGCTCTTCTATCAGTTGCCCAACAATAATTTGTTTACCCACCGTATGCTATTTTCTCGAGAGAAGCCACTAGTGAAATCTACGGCCTCAGGGTCTATTTCCTATCATATTGTTTTCAGATCTATTATTCCAAAAACTCAAAAATACCTTACTGCACTTTTCTTTTCTTTATTTTATTTTGTGTTTTTGCTAGATATATTTATCCAATCTCATACAATTTAATCAATATCAATACCAAGGAGGGATTGACAACCCCTCTTACACGTTGGGTTGCAAGTATTTGTTATTTGTGTGCAGGTGCTGTTTACATAGTGTTGCTTGGTTCTCCTATTGAATTAATAATCTTGGTTTCATAACTGAGGGAAATATTTAATGTTGTTGTGCTGGATCATCCTCTCCTCTTCGGGGAAATACCAACGCAGATACAAGTAACCAGGAAGAATTTCTGGCGCCGTTGCAGGGAGGATCAAGTCAAGGTAGGCACCTGTCAACTTGCCAATTTCTGGCGCTGTTACCGGGGAGACATCATCAACATCTATCAGGCACCCAATAAAAAATCTCATCTCCTTGCAATTTACATTATTTGCCATTTGCCTCTCGTTTTCATCTTCCCCACTTCTAAAATGTTTTTTGCGAAAGCACAAAAAATATTTACCCTTTTCATTTGCCTTCTTTTTGTTTGCCTTTTTCCCGTTCGATCTTTTGTTTGCGTGTGATGTTGCTTGCCTAGCTTAATGCTATGGCTAGTTCTTCACCTACTATGTGTACCCCTAAGAATGAGGTTCTCAATTTAAGAAAAGGGGAGGAGAGAATTTAAAAGATTCTTGGTACAGAATTTGTGATGCTCATAATAGATCTATTCGAAAGCAATCCACTACCATTCTTCTTCGTAATTTTTATGTGGGCATTACTACTTGGTATAGATTTGTTCTTGGTACTGTCACCGGAAGGAATTTCTTGATGTGCCCCCCTTTGGATGCTTTTAATGCTATGGGAAATTTAGTGGGATCACCTCCTATCATTATCAATGAAACAATTTTAACTTTTGAGCATGTTAAGCAAAGGCTAGATGCTATTGAGAAGAAAATGCTCACCGAAGAACACATTGAAAAGTTGGATAAAAGGATTCATAATCTTGCTAATAAAATTATGTCAAAGGTAGGGGATACTCTTAAATTATTAAGGGAAAAAGAACCCGTAGTTAACGAGAGGGTAGTAGAGAGCCCCGCTAGAATTGGTAAGTTGGAAGAAATTTTTAGTAACTTGAGCTCAAATTTTTCTTCCATTAAAACTATTGAAAAGACTCCTATTATAGCAAGAATTGCAAATCTACACATTCTCCCAGGAATAAGGGTGCCACTTCTAGTAGCAACAATGAAGATCTTAAGATGATTAGTGTTCACCCAAATTTTGTACATTTAATAAAGGGACCAATCTATAAAAATACTCCTCTTGACTTTGTTCCTATGAGTTTGATTATCAAAAAAAATTGTAACTTCTAGAGATAATGGTTGTGTGATTGAGAAGTTAAAAACTAAAAATGACAATACTTGAATCTATGCATTATGCCTAGCTAGGGGCATAAAACAATAGCGCTTGTTTGGAGGCAACCCAATGAATAAAATGATTTTTTCTCTTTTTCTTTCTATTTTTGTGTGTTCACACAATTATGCTACTGTTATGATTGTGTTTTTATGTTTTAATTATTGTTTGTGCCAAGTAATGCCATTAGGATGGCTTTGGGTGATAGTTGATTTGATCTTGTTGGAAAACAAAAACTTTTACGTCCAGTAGCAGAATTGTTAAAAATCACTATAGCGAAGAAAAATTCTGATTTCTTTTACAAGAGATTGATATATGAATTGCCTTTGTTTTCATATGTTTTCAGTATTTTTGGAGTTACATAAGTATGACTAAAATTCAAGTCTGTACAGATTGTTCTTTTTTTACAGATTCTGTTTTCGTTGCATTATGTGCTTATTTTGATGAATCTATGGACTATACCAGTTTTTTTGCCATGGTAAATTTAGAATACAGTAGGTATAATGAAATATAAAAAATATGAATGGGTTTGCAATAGTACTTAAAGTAAAAATTGGTTTTCTTATACTAATGGATCTAACGAAGGTTTTTGTTAAGTTTTGTGTGATTGAAGTCTTCAAGTTTTAGGTGAGATCACAATGGATGAAGGAATAAGGAGTGAAAAGATCCTAAGCTTGGGGATGCCCATGGCACCCCAAGGTTATATTCAAGAATAAACAAGCAACTAAGCTTGGGGATGCCCCGGAAGGCATCCCCTCTTTCTTCTAACAACTATTGGTAATTTTATTTGGAGCTATATTTTTATCCGTCATATATCATGAGTTTTGCTTGGAGCATTTTATTTTATGAGTCTTTTCTTGTTTTGGATTTTAGTTCATCACAATCATCCTTGCTGGACACACCTATTTGAGAAACCCATAACGATGCTATGATTTGTTAGAATTGCTCTATGTGATTCACTTAAATTTTTTGAGCTATGGAATTGCTCTAGTGCTTCACTTATATCTTTTTGAGCATGGTGATGCTTTAATTTTTTGAAGAAATACTCTCATGTTTCACTTAGATTAATTTGAGAGTTAGTAAATTTTTGAAGAAATTCTCTCATACTTCACTTATATTATTCTGAGAGATGAGTTTTTTATTTATGCTCATGTTCTTCGCTTAAATTTGTTTGAGAGCTTGTTATAAGCAATGGTAATATATGAAATTAGTCCCAAAGTTATAGATATCCAAAGGGGATATAATAAAAACTTTCACGAAGATCATTGGATATTGTAAACTTGATTCTTTGTAATAGTTTTGAGATATGATGATAGTAATATGTGAGTCATGTTGGTGAGTAATTATGCTTTAGTAAGAATATTGGTGTTAAGGTTTGTGATTCCCTATGCAAATACGAAAGTCAATAGTTATGCAATGAAATTACATCCTACTTGTGGTGCGTTATTCATGTTAGTTATGCTTAATGCTCGTCTATGAGAATTTTCGTTTTTTGGTTGGTTACTTCTCAATTTATTTGCTAGCCTTTCCTTGTACTAAGTAGGAATACTACTTGTGCATCCAAATCCTTAAGCCAAGTTGTGCCATATGAGTCCACCATACCTACCTATATGCGTTATTTCCGTGCCGTTCCAAGTAAATTGGTATGTGCCAACTCTAATTTTCAAACTGGATTTCCTTTTTGTTTGCCCGTACCGCTCATGAAGCGGCAGGGGGTGGCCAATATTTTTCCATGCTAGATGTGTCATTCTCAAGATGAGTGCTTATTCACTTGTCATTGCACGAGAGTGTGGCGGTAACAGGGATGCCTAGTCCCAAAATGAAAAAGAAATTTTCTTTGTGTTATCAAATAATAAATTCATTGGAAAGTGTTGGTATGGAAGGCACCCGTGGATACGGCTAGCCATGGATTGTGAAAGAATGGTGGAAAAAGTAATAAACTCTATTTTATGTTTGGGAACCGCCTATGATGTATCTAGCATGGAAAGTATTGAGAATTACTTGGTCATTTTCGTTGACGGGAAAATCATGCCTCTCAAAATATTGTATCTCTCAATTTAAGATTTGATCACAATACAATGTTCTAGCACTAGCTAGATGGCTTCTTCTCTCTTTTTTATTCTCAATACAATATTCTCCTCGATGTGCTTGGAGATCTATTTGATGTAACTCTTTTTGCGGTGTGTTTGTTGGGATCCGATGAATTGTGATTTATTGATCAGATCTATCTATGAATATTATTTGAGTCTTCTTTGATCTCTTATGTGCATGATTATTATAGCCTCGGATTTCTTCTCCGAAACTTTGGTTTGACTTGGCCAACTAGATTGATTTTTCTTGCAATGGTAAGAGGTGCTTTGTGATGGGTTCGATCTTGCGGTGCTCAATCTCAGTGACAGAAGGAGAAGTGGCACACATGCATCTTTGCCATTAAGGATAAAAAGATGGGGTCGGTTCCTACATGAATAGATGTTGTCAACATCATGTCATCGTTCTTATTGCATTACCCCATTTCTCCATGAGCTTAATACACTAGATGCATGCTGGATAGCGATTGATGTGTGGAGTAATAGTAGTAGATGCAGAATCGTTTTAGTCTACTAATCTTCGACGTGATGCCTATATACATGGTCATTACCTTGGATATCGTCATAATTATTTGCTCTTCTATCAATTGCCCAATAGTAATTTGTTTACCCACCGTATGCTATTTTCTCGAGAGAAGCCACTAGTGAAATCTACGCCCCCGGGTCCATTTCCTATCATATTGCTTTCAGATCTATTATTCCAAAAACCCAAAATACCTTGCTGCACTTTTTATTTATTCATTTTATTTTGTGTTTTTACTAGATATATTTATCCAATCTCATACAATTTAATCAATCTCAATACCGAGGAGGGATTGACAACCCCTCTTACGCATTGGGTTGCAAGTATTTGTTAGTTGTGTGCGGTATTTGTTTACATAGTGTTGCTTTGTTCTTTTCTTGGATTGATAACCTTGGTTTCATAACTAATGGAAATACTTACCGCTGTCAGTGCTGCACCATCATCTCCTCTTCGGGGAAATAGCAACGCAGATACAAGCAATCACATTTCCACTTCAAAATATTTCTATGTTTAACACACACCACTGGAAGTCCCATGCTCAAGTTTTAGACTATTCTGATTTAGTAAATATGATTTTTTTTCAAGCATTTTTCTTACCTACTATATTGTGGCGGGCACTCCATTATGCCTGCCACTTCTAACGTTTGCAAATTTTGGAAAAAAATGGTGTGGGCTCAACGAAATATTGCTATGGTGGGTACATATTAGCCGCATGCCACTTCTGCTTTTATCCTATGGTTAAATTATTAAAACTAAACAAATGGCGGGCTCAAATTTGCGGCCGCCGCTTTTGTACACATAGCAGTGGCCGGCGCATTTTTTACTCGTCACTGCTACTTTTCCAAAATAGCAGTGAAGGGTTATTCCCTCCAGTGCCACTCATTTGAGCCCATCTATAAGTATTTTCCCAGTAGTGTCCTTTCTATCGACCCGGATATTGGGTTGTCCTGGTTGGCCAAAGAAGGACTAACCACAACCATTGGCGCAATGGGTCATTTAGTATGGTTAAATACAACATATGACCCATTCCCCCTCGAAACATAGATCCTTCCTCCAAGATGGCCATGTTTCTATGTAGTTTGCATTATGGCTTGAAATATTCCCATTTTCCCCACAACCTCCATTGGACATATTTTACCATGATAAGTCTCGGATTTTTAGGCTTCATTAGTATTTCTCAGAATTAAAATGGCAATATCCTACATGTCAGTGGCTACTCTTGGGACCCAGTGTACGAGACTCTTTTTATTCTCTTGCACATGGCCTAAACATAAAATAAAGAGCACAAATAGGCTTTTCCAGCCAAGTTCTGGACAAGATTTCATGTGCGCGCAGTAAAGATTTTGAATTTCATACATTCAAACCCTAAAAATGCACTTATATGGCTAAATTGAAGGAAATATGCCCTAGAGGCAATAATAAAGTTATTATTTATTTCCTCATATCATGATAAATGTTTATTATTCATGCTAGAATTGTATTAACCGGAAACATGATACATGTGTGAATACATAGACAAACTTAATGTCACTAGTATGCCTCTACTTGACTAGCTCATTAATCAAAGATGGTTATGTTTCCTAACCATAGACATGTGTTGTCATTTGATTAATGGGACCACATCATTAGGAGAATGATGTGATTGACTTGACCCATTCCGTTAGATTAGCACTTGATCGTTTAGTATGTTGCTATTGCTTTCTTCATGACTTATACAAGTTCCTATAACTATGAGATTATGCAACTCCCGTTTACCGGAGGAACACTTTGTGTGCTACCAAACATCACAACGTGGCAATCGGGTGATTATAAAGGAGCTCTACATGTGTCTCCAAAGGTACATGTTGAGTTGGCGTATTTCGAGATTAGGTTTTGTCACTCCGATTGTCGGAGAGGTATCTCTGGGCCCTCTCGGTAATGCACATCACTATAAGCCTTGCAAGCAATATAGCTAATGAGTTAGTTACGGAATGATGCATTATGTAACGAGTAAATATACTTGCGATGAATCTAGATTGAACTAGGTATTGGATACCGACGATCGAATCTCAGGCAAGTAACATACCGATGACAAAGGGAACAACGCATGTTGTTATGCGGTTTGACCGATAAAGATATTCGTAGAATATGCAGGAGCCAATATGAGCATCTAGGTTCCGCTATTGGTTATTGACCGGAAACATTTCTAGGTCATGCCTACATAGTTCTCGAACCCGTAGGCTCCACACGCTTAAGGTTTCGATGACAGTTATATTATGAGTTTATGAGTTTTGATGTACCGAAGTTTGTTTGGAGTCCCGAATGAGATTACGGACATGACGAGGAGTCTCGAAATGGTCGAGACATGAAGATTGATATATTGGAAGCCTATATTTGGATATCGGAAATGTTCCGGGTGAAATCGGGACCGGAGTACCGGGAGGTTACCGAAACCCCCCGGGGGGCTTAATGGGCCTACATGGGCCCTAGTGGAGAGGAAGAGAGGAGGCAAGGGCTGGCCACGCCCCCTCCCCCCTAGTCCGAATAGGACAAGGAGAGGGGGGCGACGCCCCCCCCCCCTTTCCTTCCCCTCTCCCTCCTCTTCCCCCCTTCTCCTTCTCCAACTAGGAAAGAAGGGAGTCCTACTCCCGGTGGGAGTAGGACTCCCCCTTGGCGCGCCCTCCTTGGCCGGCCGCCCCTCCCCTTGGCTCCTTTATGCTCTGAGGCAGGGCACCTCTAAGACACAACAATTGATCCTTGAGATCTCTTAGCTGTGTGCGGTGCCCCTCCACCATAGTCCTCGATAATATTGTAGCCGTGCTTAGGCGAAGCCTGCTGACGGTAGAACATCAAGATCGTCACCATGCCGTCGTCTTGTGAAACTCTTCCCCGACACCCTGCTGGATCGGAGTCCGGGATCGCCATCGAGCTGAACGTGTGCTAGAACTGGAGGTGCCGTAGTTTGATTGCTTGATCGGTCGGGCCGTGAAGACGTCTGACTACATCAACCGCGTTGTTCTAACGCTTCCGCTTTCGGTCTCACGAGGGTGCGTGGACAACACTCTCCCCTCTCGTTGCTATGCATCACCATGATCTTGCGTGTGCGTAGGAAATTTTTGAAATTACTACGTTCCCCAATAGTGGCATCCGAGCCTGGTTTTATGCGTAGATGTTATATGCACGAGTAGAACACAAGTCAGTTGTGGGCGATACAAGTCATACTGCTTACCAACATGTCATACTTTGGTTCGGCGGTATTGTTGGATGAAGCGGCCCGGACCGACATTACGCGTACGCTTACGCGAGACCGGTTCTCCCGACGTGCTTTGCACAGAGGTGGCTAACGGGTGTCAGTTTCTCCAACTTCAGTTGAACCGAGTGTGGCTACGCCCGGTCCTTGCGAAGGTTAAAGCAGCACTAACTTGACGAACTATCGTTGTGGTTCTGATGCATAGGTAAGAACGGTTCTTGCTCAGCCCGTAGCAGCCACGTAAAAATTGCAACTACAAAGTAGAGGACGTCTAACTTATTTTTGTAGGGCATGTTGTGATGTGATATGGTCAAGACGTGATGCTATATTTTATTGTTTGAGATGATCATGTTTTGTAACCGAGTTATCGGCAACTGGCAGGAGCCATATGGTTGTCGCTTTATTGTATGCAATGCAATCGCCCTGCAATGCTTTACTTTATCTCTAAGCGGTAGCGATAGTCGTAGAAGCATAAGATTGGCGAGACGACAATGATGCTACGATGAAGATCAAGGTGTCGCACTGGTGACGATGGTGATCACGACGGTGCTTCGGAGATGGAGATCACAAGCACAAGATGATGATGGCCATGTCATATCACTTATATTGATTGCATGTGATGTTTATCCTTTATGCATCTTATCTTGCTTTGATTGACGGTAGCATTATAAGATGATCTCTCACTGATTATCAAGAAGTGTTCTCCCGAGTATGCACCGTTGCGAAAGTTCTTCGTCTTTGAGACACCACGTGATGATCGGGTGTGATAGGCTCTACGTTCAAATACAACGGGTGCAAAACAGTTGCACACGCGGAATACTCAGGTTAAACTTGACGAGCCTAGCATATACAGATATGGCCTCGAAACACGGAGACCGAAAGGTCGAACATGAATCATATAGTAGATATGATCAACATAGTGATATTCACCATTGAAACTACTCCATCTCACGTGATGATCGGACATGGTTTAGTTGATATGGATCACGTGATCACTTAGATGGCTAGAGAGATGCCTGTCTAAGTGGGAGTTCTTAAGTTATATGATTAATTGAACTTAAATTTATCATGAACTTAGTACCTGATAGTATTTTTGCTTGTCTATGTTTGTTGTAGATAGATGGCTCGTCTTTGTTGTTCCGCTGAATGTTAATGCGTTCCTTGAGAAAGCTAAGTTGAAAGATGATGGTATCAACTACACGGATCGGGTCCATAACTTGAGGATTATCCTCATTGCTGCCTGAAGAATTACGTCCTGGAAGCACCGCTGGGTGCCGAACTGCCGCAGATGCAATCGACGACGTTTAGTATGTCCGGCGAGCAAAACCGATGACTACTTGATAGTTCGATTGTGCCATGCTTTACGGCTTAGAACCGGGTCTTCAACGACGTTTTGAACGTCATGGAGCATATGAGATGTTCCAGGAGTTGAAGTTAATATTTCAAGAAAATGCCCAGATTGAGAGATATGAAGTCTCCAATAAGTTCTATAGCTGTAAGATGGAGGAGAATAGTTCTGTCAATGAACATATACTCAAAATGTATGGGTATAATAATCACTTGATTCAACTGGGAGTTAATCTTCCTGATGATAGTGTCATTGACAGAATTCTTCAAACACTGCCACCAAGCTACAAGAGCTTCGTGATGAACTATAATATGCAAGGGATGAACAAGACTATTCCCGAGCTCTTCACAATGCTAAAGGTTGCGGAGGTAGAAATCAAGATGGAGCATCAAGTGTTGATGGTCAATAAGACCACCAGTTTCAAGAAAAAGGGAAAAGGGAAGAAGAAGGGGAACTTCAAGAAGAACATCAAACAAGTTGCTACTCAAGAGAAGAAACCCAAGTCTGGACCTAAGCCTGAGACTGAGAGCTTCTACTGCAAGCAGACTGGACACTGGAAGCGGAACTTCCCCAAGTATTTGGCGGATAAGAAGGATGGCAAAGTGAACAAAGGTATATGTGATATACATGTTATTGATGTGTACCTTACTCATGCTCGCATAATAGCCTTTGGGTATTTGATATCGGTTACATTGCTAATATTTGCAACTCGAAGCAGGGACTACGGATTAAGCGAAGATTGGCTAAGGACGAGGTGGATGCGCGTGGGAAATGGTTCCAAAGTCGATGTGATCGCGGTCGGCACGCTACCTCTACATCTACCATCGGGATTAGTTTTAGACCTAAATAATTGTTATTTGGTGCCAGCGTTGAGCATGAACATTATATCTGGATCTTGTTTGATGCGAGACGGTTATTCATTTAAATCAGAGAATAATGGTTGTTCTATTTATATGAGTAATATATTTTATGGTCATGCACCCTTGAAGAGTGGTCTATTGAATCTCGATAGTAGTGATACACATATTCATAATGTTGAAGCCAAAAGATGCAGAGTTGATAATGATAGTGCAACTTATTTGTGGCACTGCCGTTTGGGTCATATTGGTGTAAAGCGCATGAAGAAGCTCCATCTTGATGGACTTAGGAATCACTTGATTATGAATCACTTGGTACTTGCGAACCGTGCCTCATGGGCAAGATGACTAAAATGCCGTTCTTCGGAACTATGGAGCGAGCAACTGATTTGTTGGAAATCATACATACTGATGTATGTGGTCCAATGAATATTGAGGCTCGCGGCGGGTATCGTTATTTTCTCACCTTCACAGATGATTTGAGCAGATATGGGTATATGTAGGACCTTGAAGTATGTCTAGAGGGGGGTGATTAGACTACTTGACCAATTAAAAGCTATGCCTTTTCCCAATTTTAGACTTTGGCAGATTTTAGCTATCTTTGAACAATTCAAGCAATAATCATGCAATTCAAGCAAGCATGCAAAGAGTATATAGGCAGCGGAAAATAAAGCATGCAACTTGCAAGAATGTAAAGGGAAGGGTTTGGAGGATTCAAACGCAATTGTTGATACGGATGTTTTTGTCGTGGTTCCGATTGGTGGTGCTATCGTACATCCATGTTGATGGAGACTTCAACCCACGTAGGAGTAGCAGTTCTTGTGAGTCCACGGAGGGCTCCACCCACGAAGGGTCCACGAAGAAGCAACCTTCTCTATCCCACCATGGCCGTCGCCCACGAAGGACTTGCCTCACTAGCGGTAGATCTTCACGAAGTAGGCGTTCTCCTTTCCCTTACAAACTCCTTGGTTCAACTCCACAATCTTGTCGGAGGCTCCCAAGTGATACCTAGCCAATCTAGGAGACACCACTCTCCAAGAAGTCACAAATGGTGTGTTGATGATGAACTCCTTGCTCTTGTGCTTCAAATGATAGTCTCTCCAACACTCAACTCTCTCTCACAGGATATGGATTTGGTGGAAATAAGATTTGGGTGGAAAGCAAATTGGGAAGGCTAGAGATCAAGATTCATATGGTAGGCATGGAATATCTTGGCCTCAACACATGAGTAGGTGGTTCTCTCTCAGAACTGGTAAGTTGGAAGTGTTGATTTGTTCTGATGGCTCTCTCCACGAATGAAGAGGAGGTGGAGGAGTATATATAGCCTCCACACAAAATCTAACCGTTACACACAATTTACCATACTCGGTGGGACCGAATCATAAAACTCGGTCAGACCGATTTAGTAAACCTAGTGACCGTTAGGGTTTTGATTGGGACCGACATGCAACTTGGTAGGACCGATATGGTTAGGGTTAGGGCATAACGTAATCTCGGTGAGACCAATTACACAAACTCGGTGAAACCGATTTTGGTAATTAGCTAACCGGAGAGTTGGTCGGTAAACTTCGGTGGGACCGATTCGCTCTTCGGTGAGACCGAAAAGTTACAAAAGGGAAGCAGAGTTTACATTGTAATCTCGGTGGGACCGATCGCTCACTTCGGTTAGACCGAAACGTTCTGACGACGGGAAATGAGAGATTACAATCCCATCTCGGTGAAACCGAGATCCCTATCGGTGAGACCGATTTGCCTAGGGTTTGTGGCAAGTGGCTATGACATCCCGAACTTCGGTGGCGCCGGATAGAAAGAATCGGTAGGGCCGAGTTTGACTTTAGGTTTAGGTCATATGTGGATGTTAGAAAGTAGTGGAGGGTTTTGGAGCATATCACTAAGCACATGAAGGAAAAGGCTCATCAAGAAACACCTCATCCCTCCTTGATAGTATTGGATTTTCCTATAGACTCAATGTGATTTTGGATCACTAAAATGTAAAATGTAGAGTCTTGAGCTTTTGAGCTTGAGCCAATCCTTTGTCCTTGATATTTTGAGGGATCCACTTTCATCATCCATGCCATGCCATTCATTGAGCTTTCCTGAAATATTTTTCTTGGAATAGCATTAGCTCAATGAGCTATATGTTGTTATGAATTACCAAAGCCACCTAGGGATAGTTGCACTTTCAATCTCCCCCTTTTTGGTAATTGATGACAACATATAGATCAAAGCTTTGACAAATGATAATAAAATTTAAAAAACATCGTCGCTTTGAGAAGTATGTGATAAGCTAGAGCTCCCCCTAAATTTGTGCATATTTTAATATTTGCTTTGGACTGCAAATGCACAAGGAATTAGGCTCATGGGTTACTCTTCCATGTCACATACATCTTGGTGAAGCGCTCAAAATAATAAAGATTGAATACATGCACTCATCACCGAGCACAATGAATGATCATATAAGGATAAGTAAGATAATATCATAACGAGCATAAGTTTAGCTTATGATCAAACACATGATCATCAATGTCTCACAGGTAATAGCATAGTATCTCAAGCAATCAAAAGCAAATAAAGTTCAACCAAAAAGACAAGAGAGAACAAAAGCAAATCTCTCTCTCTCGAAGCCTATGATCTATACATTTTCTCCCCTTTGGCAACAAGTTACCAAAAGTTCCTAGAAAATGCATAGGACTATATCGTCTCTCGTGCTTGGTCTTCGGTGGTGGTGGTGTCCGGAGAACGCCAAGAACGAAGGCTTCACCGATGTAGAAGGAGCTGAAGGAATTGGTGCCTTTGGAGCTGGTTGTGCTTTGGAGCTGTAATGGAGCCGATGAAGTGACTCTGTCTTGAACTGGCTCTGCAGCTGATCTCTGAGCTCGTGGCACTCTGGCAAATGCATCGCCGTTGTCCTGCCCTTCCTCTCCTGCATGTCATCTTCAAATGCTCCACGGTGGCCGAATCTCGATTACTTTGACATCAAGATCATAGAATTTTTGTTCCATGATTCTTTCCAGGCTCTCCTGGTTTTGAGTTAGGGTGGCCAACCCCTTCTCAATCCGCAGAGTTGATGCTATCAAGTAACCAAGCTGCTCTGCTTGTTCTTCGAAAGTATTCAGATGCCTCTGCTTGAGTTGGCATCTTGGCAGCCTTCTCTTTCCTTGCTTTCTCCTTCTTCTCTTGCGCTTGTACTGATGATGGTTCATTCTCAGTCATGACAACTTGATTGTCCTCAAGGTCAGGATAGAGAACCATGTGTTCCTTATCCAATAGATACTTCCCTGTGCCCATCTTTGAGTTTATCAACTCCAGAATCTGTGGGGCATATCCACAACTCCTCTTCTGGTCTGCTGCTGTCCTCTTGATGGTTTCAACTATGAGGCTCATGACTTTGAATTTCTGAGGCACATCAAATATGTGAAGCAAATTGATTGCATGCCCTCTAATCATGTTATGGTCACCTGATTTGGGCAAAAGAGTGTGCCTTAGGATCCAGTTGATCGTAGGCAGCCCTGACAGAAGATAATGAACTGATCCAAACTTGAAGGACTCAAGTGCATCATCTGGTATTTCCTTGTACATCTGTGACATTGAGTTGTGACCCATCTTCTTCTTGGCATAAATGTCCAAGTCATCTTCACTTTCCTTGGGGGCATTGATCACACTTGCCCATTCCTCTATGGTTGACTGATATCTCGTTTCTTCTGACATCCAAACTATCCTGCCATCTGGATAGAAATGTGCTGTGGAGTAGAATTGCATTATGAGCTCGTCATTCCTATTTGTGAGCTTTTGCCCAACAAAATCTACAACTCCACAAGCACTGAAGCTGTCATACACTCCAGGATAGTGTTCTTCATTCTCCTGAATGTAGGTCCAGTCGACCCACCACATATCACAAACTATGGGCTTATTATCAAATAATATGGTCTCATAGAATTCCTGCTGCTCCTTGGTGTGGAACCTGTAATCTACAACAGTCCTTCTCCACGGTGGCATATGGATCTGACTCTCTCCATAGCCTCAACCCTTGATCTCTCCTGATCTTCATGTTCTCAGCCACATGATGAGCATCATTGTGGTCTGGAATCTTGGGTTTGAGCTTCCTTAGGACCTGCCTTTCTTCATCTTCCTCAGCATCAACCTCAGGCATTGGAGCCTTGTTCTTCTCAGTTGCTGGTATACTCCTGGTATTCCTCTTTGGTGCACTCTTGGGCTTGGGGGCAGCTTTGGGCTTTGAAGTTGCATCCCCTAATTTTATGGCATCACCCGTCAGCTTTTGTGCCTTGGGTGCAGGCTCAGCAACCTCTTCTTCTTCTTCTTCTTCCTCCATCATAGAAGGCTTCCCAATCACTCTTGCCATGGTCTTCTTGACCCTTTCCTTCCTTTTATTTCCTTCAGCAACAGCAGGTTCTTTGGGCTGGGATTCCAAAGAAGCTTGAGTGGAGACTCTGGCTTTGGACATTGGTTGTCTACCTGCTGGCCTTTTGATTTTCATTCCAGGATTAACTGCTGTTGAGTTCTACTCCTTCTTGAGCACCTTCTTCTTGGAACTGGCCTCATCCTCAACTGCCACATAATCTTCATCCTCAGACTCTGAGGTCTTCTTCTTTCTTGTCCTTGTGGCAGCCTTGGGCAAATTACTGGGAGTGCTTCTGCTCCCCTCATCTGAGCTGCTTGAGGGACTAGTGCCCTCACTCATGTGAATCTGCTCTTCTGACCTATTCTTGCTGTCACTTTGGTCTAACATGCTGTACACTAACTGCTGACCCTGTGAATAGTTATAGATGAGGTAGAGTGGATGAGCATCACAAAATGCAGAAATTTTTGCAAAATAATGATTCAAAAAAACTTAGTTTTAGTTTTCCACAGAAAGCATTTCGGATCTACCGATTTTTAAACTCGGTGATACCGAAGCAGTTTTGGAACCTAAACTAGTGAACTCGGTCAGACCGAGTCACAGTTTGGTGGCACCGAGACTGCTAGGGTTTCACAAAGTTCTAAAATCGGTCACACCGATTTGTAAATCTCGGTCAGGCCGAGACTTACAAGTGCAATGGCGTTAGCCAAATCGATGGGACCGAAGTTTTTCAACTCGGTGGAGTGCGAGATGGTTTCGTGAAACCTAACCCTAAATTTTCGAATCATACCTATTCTAAGGATTGTTTTGACTGGATAGAAGTGTTTCAATCATGGCAAGATGCATTACGAACACAATGTGCTGAGAATTGGACGAGGATAGCACAGTGATCGAGTTCATACCCTAGTTCGGCGGTGAACTCGCTACGGCAGCAACGGCGGAGGAGAATTCCGTTGATGGCGGCAGAGACCAGCGGCTAGAGGTGGCTGGCGACGAAGTCGACGATTCGTAGACCTGGTAGGTAGAGCGAGCTATGCGCGGGCGAGAGGTTTCGGAGAAAGTTTTCCGAAAATTTGCCCGTGTGTATATATAGCCCGACACTCTCGGTGTGACTGAGTTGAACAACTCGGTGGCACCGAGATGCATAATCTTGATAATGATTCTGACAACTCGGTGTGATGTAAAGTTAAAATCGGTTGCACCGAGATTGAAAACCTAGATCGACTTAGTAATCTCGGTATGACCGAAATGGAGGAATCGGTCAGACCGAAAATCACAAAGAATTTTTGGAAGTTTAAGTCTATGACGAATCGGGGACTCCGAGTGCTCCTCACACAGAGTTGTTCGAATCTGACTTGATAAAATTTTGTGATGTAGCATGAATAGAGTTTGAGATGAGAAAAACATAGATAGCTAGAGAAGGTTCTTAAGCATTCTTGTCCATCCACTTGGCCAAAGAAAGAAAAGCCAAACAATCAAAACAACAAGTGGATGTCCTCGAATGAGTAAAATATGCAACCAACATGCTCACACAATAAAATGACAAATGAAGTATGTGACAAAGCATGCACAACCAATTCTAGCATCTATCAAACAATTGGCGATGACTAGGTCATCTATATATGAGTATATTGACTTAGGAGTCAAATGAGAACATTTGATCATAGGTCATACTCTTCGTTTATGCTGTATTGGGGTTAAAACTTTTACATAAATCTTTTATGTGTTCACTTCTTTAGAGTTGCTTTGACTCAATTCATAGAGTTAAGCTCCCCTAGATGTGAGATCCCCCCTTAGAGGGATAAACTAACCTTGGGTTTTGTCGATGATGACTTCATGTAGGTGTTGAAGATGTGGATGCTCAATGTTGATGTAGATCTTTTGAAGCAATCCTTTGGAGTGAGTTGCACATTCAATACCTACATGGGTTAGTCCCACAAGGAACAAACAAGGATATCCATAGACATAGAGTGATGCACACACAAAATGATGTCCATGAAAACTTTAGGTTACCTTGTCCCTTGCCTTACCAACATGAGGGTTTGTGACTCCTTGAACTAGTGCAAGATATGGAAGTTGATTGCACTTGTCCTTGCCATAATGATATGAGTGAAAAATGTTGGCGGAGTCACCCTAAAGAACTCTCTAGTTCTTCTTCTGGATCCACATCATCTTGATGGGAATCCTTGGTGTAGTAGTTGTGCTTGATGAAGTAGAACTTGACGTAGTCTTGGGAACCCACTTGACCAAGGCCTTAGGTGCTTCTTCAAATGCATCAATCTCTTCTTGAAGCTTGTCCTTGCCTTTGTTCTTGTGGTCTTGTGGTGGAAGATCATCTTGTGCTTGTGTTCCCTTGAAGGAAGTAGGATCATACTTCTCTTGTTGAGGAACAAACTTCGTCTTGGGGTATTGATCTTCTTCCCTCTACTCCATTGGCATTGAACTTTCGTTCAAAACCAACACCTTGATTCTTCCGGTGCCTTCCTTGCTTGCGTACAATTTCCTCAAATTGCTTACTCCTCAAAGAAGGCTCTTGTATACACCTTTCTCTATAATTCCCTTCAATAAGCTGTTTTCTTGCTCAAGTGTAACTTGGCTAAGAGAATCATTAGTGGAATCAAGAGAGCTACTAGAAGCAACAATATTGGATTTAGCATTGTTATTGTTACTACTAGAAGAAGAATCTTTCTTGCTCTTGTTACTAGACTTGACTTGAGGCATGTAAGTAGATAAGAGTAAACTCTTGGCAATATAAGAAGAACTTTTCTTACGAAGATCATCATTGATCGCTTTTAGGAACTCATGCTCTTTCTCAAGATTGAGCTTTTCAAAGCGTAACTTATCATGAGCCCTTAAAAGTTCTCGATGATCTTCGAAGATAGTTTCATGAGCTAACTTAAGATTGTTTAGTTCTTTAGTTAGACGCTCAATTTTCTCCTTAGCATTGTCATTCGTTTCATCTTGATTAGCATGATTAATTGACGTTTCATCATAGTATTCATCACTAGAGTTGTCAACAAGTAAATCATCATCACCTAGCAAGTCATCTTCATCACTATTAAAATCAACATACTGGGTGTGTTACCTTAGGACCTTTGGCCATGAAGCATCTTCCAATTCCTTCATTTGGTGATTCAATATGTCGTAGGAGTTGGTTGACACAAGTGCTAAACCGCAACACCTTCATCTTGAGTGTATTCGAGTCGGAGTGATAGCTTCTCTCGGAGTGATTGTCGGAGTCGGAGCCGGATACCCATTCACCAACATGAGCTTGATGTCTTCGTT
Source organism: Aegilops bicornis (assembly GCA_021605145.1). Lineage (NCBI taxonomy): Eukaryota > Viridiplantae > Streptophyta > Magnoliopsida > Poales > Poaceae > Aegilops > Aegilops bicornis. The sequence goes on from CM038670.1 coordinate 568,162,181, forward strand.
TTGTGTAGCTCTTTGATGACTTATCCTTCCTTTCTGAATCCTTACTTCTCCGTGAGGGTCTTCGTTCATAACAATCATCTCTACTCCTTCTCTCTCTTGGTGGTGATTCTTCTCTTCCACTTCTTCTCTTGGGAGAATCTTCTCTTCTTTTGTAGGGTGCCGTACACTCATTGGAATAGTGTCCTGTCTCCCACAATTGTAGCAATTGCGCTCTCGACTAGAAGATCTTTTGTCATTGTAGTACCTTGACTTGGAGCTTCTTTCTTTGCTTCTACTCTTGTAGAATTTGTTGAAGTTTTTCACCATTAAGCTCAATTCTTCATTGAAGGTTTGTTTCTCACTTGATGATGTGGGGGCTTCACACGAGGCTTTGTAAACACCACTTGACTTGTTGTGAAGTTCCTCCTTATCCTTGAGTGACATCTCATGAGCAACAATTGTTCCAATGACTTCCGTTGGCTTGAGATCTTTGTAATTTGGCATCATTTGGATCAATGTGCACAGGGTATCATATTTTCCATCCAATGCTCTTAGGATCTTCTTGATAATGAATCATCGGTCATCTCTTCACTTCCTAAGCCGACAATCTCATTTGTGATAAGAGCAAGCCTAGAGTACATTTCAAATGACACCTTCACCATCCTTCATTTTGAACTTGTCAAGCTGACTTTGGAGCACATCCAACTTGGATTCCTTGATGGAGTCGGTACCTTCATGCATATCAATCAAAGTATCCCAAATTTCCTTTGCATTCTCAAGACGGTTGATTTTGTTGAATTCTTCGGGTCACAATCCATTGAAGAGGATATCACAAGCTTGAGCGTTGTATTGCAACATCTTCAACTCTTCGGCACTAGCTTCACGGTTCGGTTCTCTCCCATCAAAGAATTCACCTTGCAATCCAATACACACAATAGCCCAAACGGCGGGTTATGTCCGAGAATATGCATTTTCATCTTATGCTTCCAACTAGCAAAATTAGTGCCATCAAAGTAAGGACCTCTACGGTGATAATTTCCCTCGCTAGACGCCATACTCTCCTAGGTTATGAAACCAAGGCTATGACCACCAAAAGCTATGGAAATCAAAGCAAATGGATACCAAAGCTCTGATACCACTTGTAGGACCTTGAAGTATGTCTAGAGGGGGGTGATTAGACTACTTGACCAATTAAAAGCTATGCCTTTTCCCAATTTTAGACTTTGGCAGATTTTAGCTATCTTTGAACAATTCAAGCAATCATCACGCAATTCAAGCAAGCATGCAAAGAGTATATAGGCATCGGAAAATAAAGCATGCAACTTGAAAGAATGTAAAGGGAAGGGTTTGGAGGATTCAAACACAATTGTTGACACAGATGTTTTTGTCATGGTTCCGATTGGTGGTGCTATCGTACATCCACGTTGATGGAGACTTCAACCCACGTAGGGTAGCAGTTCTTGCCGAGTCCACGGAGGGCTCCACCCACGAAGGGTCCACGAAGAAGCAACCTTGTCTATCCCACCATGGCCGCCGCCCACGAAGGACTTGCCTCACTAGCGGTAGATCTTCACGAAGTAGGCGATCTCCTTGCCCTTACAAACTCCTTGGTTCAACTCCACAATCTTGTCTGAGGCTCCCAAGTGACACCTAGCCAATCTAGGAGACACCACTCTCCAAGAAGTAACAAATGGTGTGTTGATGATGAACTCCTTGCTCTTGTTCTTCAAATGATAGTCTCCCCAAGACTCAACTCTCTCTCACAGGATATGGATTTGGTGGAAAGAAGATTTGGGTGGAAAGCAACTTGGGAAGGCTAGAGATCAAGATTCATATGGTAGGAATGGAATATCTTGGCCTCAACACATGAGTAGGTGGTTCTCTCTAACTGTAAGTTGGAAGTGTAGATTTGTTCGATGGCTCTCTCCATGAATGAAGAGGAGGTGGAGGGGTATATATAGCCTCCACACAAAATCTAACCGTTACACACAATTTACCAAACTCGGTGGGACCGAATCATAAAACTTCGGTCGACCGGTTTAGTAAACCTAGTGATCGTTAGGGTTTTCAGGGACTGACATGCAACTCGGTACGACCGATATGGTTAGGGTTAGGGCATAACGTAATCTCGTTGAGACCGATTACACAAACTCGGTGAGACCGATTTTGGTAATTAGCTAACCAGAGAGTTGGTCAGGTAAACTCGGTGGGACCGATTCGCTCTTTCGGTGAGACCGAAAAGTTACAAAAGGGAAACAGAGAGTTTACATTGTAATCTTGGTGGGACCGATCGCTCACTTCGGTTAGACCGAAACGTTATGAAGGGAAACAGAGAGATTACAATCCCATCTCGGTGAAACCGAGATCCCTATCGGCGAGACCGATTTGCCTAGGGTTTGTGGCAGTGGCTATGACATCTGAACTCGGTGGCGCCGGATAGAAAGAATCGGTAGGGCTGAGTTTGACTTTAGGTTTAGGTCATATGTGGATGTTAGAAAGTAGTGGAGGGTTTTGGAGCATATCACTAAGCACATGAAGCAAAAGGCTCTTCAAGCAATACCTCATCCCTCCTTGATAGTATTGGCTTTTCCTATAGACTCAATGTGATCTTGGATCACTAAAATGTAAAATGTAGAGTCTTGAGCTTTTGAGCTTGAGCCAATCCTTTGTCCTTGATATTTTGAGGGATCCACTTTCATCATCCATGCCATGCCATTCATTGAGCTTTCCTGAAATATTTGTCTTGGAATAGCATTAGCTCAATGAGCTATATGTTGTTATGAATTACCAAAACCACCTAGGGATAGTTGCACTTTCAGTATATCTACTTGATGAAACACAAGTCTGAAACATTTGAAAAGTTCAAAGAATTTCAGAGTGAAGTGGAAAATCATCGTAACAAGAAAATAAAATTTCTACGACCTGATCGTGGAGGAGAATATTTGAGTTACGAGTTTGGATTACATTTGAAACAATGCGGAATAGTTTCGCAACTCACGCCACCCGGAACACCACAACGAAATGGTGTGTCCGAACGTCGTAATTGTACTTTACTAGATATGGTGCGATCTATGATGTCTCTTACTGATTTACCGCTATCGTTTTGGGGTTATGCTTTAGAGACGGCCGCATTCACGTTAAATAGGGCACCATAAAAATCCGTTGAGACGACGCCTTATGAACTATGGTTTGGCAAGAAGCCAAAGTTGTCGTTTCTTAAAGTTTGGGGCTGCGATGCTTATGTGAAGAATCTTCAAACAGATAAGCTTGAACGCAAATCGGAGAAATGTGTCTTCATAGGATACCCAAAAGAGACTATTGGGTACACCTTCTATCACAGATCTGAGGGCAAGATTTTTGTTGCTAAATTCGGATCCTTTCTAGAGAAGGAGTTTCTCTCGAAAGAAGTTAGTGGGAGGAAAGTAGAACTTGATGAGGTAACTGTACCTGCTCTCTTATTGGAAAGTAGTTCATCACAAGAACCGGTTCCTGTGACAACTACACCAATCAGTGAGGAAGCTAATGATTTTGATCATGAAACTTCAGATCAAGTTACTACCGAACCTAGTAGGTCTACCAGAGTAAGATCCGCACCAGAGTGGTATGGTAATCCTATTCTGGAAGTCATGTTACTTGACCATGTCGAACCTACGAACTATGAGGAAGCCATGATGAGCCCAGATTCTGCAAAATGGCTTGAGGCCATGAAATCTGAGATGGGATCCATGTATGAGAACAAAGTATGGACTTTGGTTGACTTGCCCGATGATCGGCAAGCCATCGAAAATAAATGGATCTTCAAGAAGAAGACTGACGCTGATGGTAATGTAACTGTCTACAAAGCTCGACTTGTTGCGAAAGATTTTCGACAAGTTGAAGGGGTTGACTACGATGAGACTTTCTCACCCGTAGCGATGCTTAAGTCTGTCCGAATCATGTTAGCAATTGCCGCATTTTATGATTATGAAATTTTGGCAAATGGATGTCAAGACTGCATTCCTGAATGGATTTCTGGAAGAAGAGTTGTATATGATGCAACCGGAAGGTTTTGTCGATCCAAAAGGTGCTAATAAAATGTGCAAGCTCCAGTGATCCATTTATGGACTGGTGCAAGCATCTCGGAGTTGGAATAAACGCTTTGATAGTGTGATCAAAGCATATGGTTCTATGCAGACTTTTGGAGAAGCCTGTATTTACAAGAAAGTGAGTGGGAGCTCTGTAGCATTTCTGATATTATACGTAGATGGCATATTGTTAATCGGAAATGATATAGAATTTCTGGATGCATAAAGGGATACTTGAATAAAAGTTTTTCAATGAAAGACCTTGGTGAAGCTGCTTACATATTGGGCATCAAGATCTATAGAGATAGATCAAGACGCTTAATTGGACTTTCACAAAGCACATACCTTGATAAAGTTTTGAAAAGGTTCAAAATGGATCAGTTAAAGAAAGGGTTCTTGCCTGTGTTACAAGGTGTGAAGTTGAGTCAGACTCAATGCCCGACCACAGTAGAAGATAGAGAGAAAATGAAAGATGTTCCCTATGTTTCAGCCATAGGCTCTATCATGTATGCAATGCTGCGTACCAGACCTGACGTATGCTTAGCAATAAACTTGGCAGGTAGGTACCAAAGTAATCCAGGAGTGGATCACTGGACAACGGTCAAGAATATCCTGAAATACCTGAAAAGGACTAAGGATATGTTTCTCGTTTATGGAGGTGACAAAAAGCTAGTCGTAAATGGTTACGTCGATGCAAGCTTTGACACTGATCCGGACAATTCTAAATCGCAAGCCGAATACGTGTTTTTATTAAACGGTGGAGCTGTAAGTTGGTGCAGTTCTAAACAAAGCGTCGTGGCGGGATCTACATGCGAAGCGGAGTACATAGCTGCTTCGGAAGCAGCAAATGAAGGAGTCTGGATGAAAGAGTTCATTTCCGATCTAGGTGTCATACCTAGTGCATCGGGACCAATGAAGATCTTCTGTGACAATACGGTGCAATTGCCTTGGCAAAGGAATCCAGGTTTCACAAGAGGACCAAGCACATCAAGAGACGCTTCAATTCCATCCGGGACCAAGTCCGTGGGAGACATAGAGATTTGCAAGATACATACGGATCTGAATGTTGCGCACCGTTGACTAAGCCTCTTCCACGAGCAAAACATGATCAGCACCAAGACTCCATGGGTGTTAGAATCATTACTATGTAATCTACATTATTGACTCTAGTGCAAGTGGGAGACTAAAGGAAATATGCCCTAGAGGGAATAATAAAGTTATTATTTATTTCCTCATATCATGATAAATGTTTATTATTCATGCTAGAATTGTATTAACCGGAAACATGATACATGTGTGAATACATAGACAAACTTAATGTCACTAGTATGCCTCTACTTGACTAGCTCATTAATAAAAGATGGTTATGTTTCCTAACCATAGACATGTGTTGTCATTTGATTAATGGGACCACATCATTAGGAGAATGATGTGATTGATTGACCCATTCCGTTAGATTAGCACTTGATCGTTTAGTATGTTGCTATTGCTTTCTTCATGACTTATACAAGTTCCTATAACTATGAGATTATGCAACTCCGTTTACGGAGGAACACTTTGTGTGCTACCAAACGTCACAACGTAACTGGGTGATTATAAAGGAGCTCTACAGCTGTCTCCAAAGGTACATGTTGAGTTGGCGTATTTCGAGATTAGGTTTTGTCACTCCGATTGTCGGAGAGGTATCTCTGGGCCCTCTCGGTAATGCACATCACTATAAGCCTTGCAAGCAATATAGCTAATGAGTTAGTTACGGAATGATGCATTATGTAACGAGTAAATAGACTTGCCGGTAACGAGATTGAACTAGGTATTGGATACCGACGATCGAATCTCAGGCAAGTAACATACCGATGACAAAGGGAACAACGTATGTTGTTATGCGGTTTGACCGATAAAGATCTTCGTAGAATATGTAGGAGCCAATATGAGCATCCAGGTTCCGCTATTGGTTATTGACCGGAAACAGTTCTAGGTCATGTCTACATAGTTCTCGAACCCGTAGGGTCCGCACGCTTAAGGTTTTGATGACAGTTATATTATGAGTTTATGAGTTTTGATGTACCGAAGTTTGTTCGGAGTCCCGAATGAGATTACGGACATGACGAGGAGTCTCGAAATGGTCGAGACATGAAGATTGATATATTGGAAGCCTATATTTGGATATTGGAAATGTTCCGGAACCCCCCGGGGGGCTTAATGGGCCTACATGGGCCCTAGTGGAGAGGAAGAGAGGAGGCAAGGGCTGGCCGCGCCCCTCCCCCCTAGTCCGAATAGGAAAAGGAGAGGGGGCGGCGCCCCCTCTTTCCTTCCCCTCTCCCTCCTCTTTCCCCCTTCTCCTTCTCCAACTAGGAAAGAAGGGAGTCCTACTCCCGGTGGGAGTAGGACTCCCCCTTGGCATGCCCTCCTTGGCCGGCCGCCCCCTCCCCCTTGGCTCCTTTATATACGGGGTCAGGGGGCACCTCTAAGACACAACAATTAATCCTTGAGATCTCTTAGCCGTGTGCGGTGCCCCCCTCCACCATAGTCCTCGATAATATTGTAGCCGTGCTTAGGCGAAGCCCTGCGACGGTAGAACATCAAGATCGTCACCACGCCGTCGTGCTAACGAAACTCTTCCCCGACACCCTGCTGGATCGGAGTCCGGGTATCGTCATCGAGCTGAACGTGTGCTAGAACTCGGAGGTGCCGTAGTTTCGGTGCTTGATCGGCCGGGCAGTGAAGACGTACGACTACATCAACCACGTTGTTCTAACGCTTCCGCTTTCGGTCTACGAGGGTACGTGGACAACACTCTCCCCTCTCGTTGCTATGCATCACCATGATCTTGCGTGTGCGTAGGAAAATTTTGAAATTACTACATTCCCCAACATAAATATAGATGAAGGACCCCAAAAAAGCCAAAAATTGGCATGTTTAATGTAATGGTGTATGTTAACTATAGGAAAAGTTTCAAAGCAAACTGAGGAAGCGGCCTGACACTTCTCATGCAAACCTAGATCCTTCCTTCAAGATTGTCCCATTTTTATGCAGCCTACTTGACAACTCTTGTGAAACATTCTCAATTTTCTAACACAAATTCTAGGGGCCATATTACGACACCATGCCGAATCTTAGAATTTTTGGGCTTTGTTTGAATTTCTAAGAATTGAAATGGCAATAACATACATGTATGTGCCCCAGTCTTGCCCCCTAGTGTATGAGACTTCTCTTGTCATCTTGCACAAGGCTTAAACATAGACTAAATACCACACATAGTATTTTCAATCCATTTCTGGCCATGATTTCATGTGCCCGCAGTTCAGATTTTGAATTCCATGCATTAAAATCCCAGAAATGCACTTATATGGTTAAATATAGCAAACATGCCACCCAAAAGTCCAAAATTGGACATGTTTGATGTAACATTGTATGTTTAGTGTAGTACAAGTTTCAACGCAGGGAAGCAGGACACTTCGCATGCAAAGTTGATCCCTCCTCGTAGATGATCCCGTTTCCAAGGAGTCCACGTGGCAAATTTTGTGGAGCACTCTACAATTTTACCACATGCTCTAGGGTCCATATCATGACACCATGCCAAGTCTTGTTATTTCTAGGTTCATTTTGAGAATTAAAATGGCAATAACTTATATAATATTGGTGGCCTAGTCTTGGCCACCCGATGTCTAGGACTCCTCTTTTATTTCTTTGGACAAGGCCACATCATAGACTCAAGATCACAAATAGGATTTTTAATGCATTTCTATCCATGATTTCATGTACCCGCAGTTCATATTCTGCCCACATCCTCTAGGGGCCATATCATGATAGCATGTCTCGTCTCATAATTTTTACTCATTTGTTGCCACTATTTCATGCGCTTGTAGTTCAAACTTATATTCATGCATTAAATGTATGTAGATGCACTTAATGGCATAAACCCATAGTGTCCTCTTACATCGCGATGACACTCACTCCCACGTGGTGCTACCCCTCTCCTTTCCTATAGTCGCAACCTCCGCACACACATCCGCTAGCATACCGGTGGATCATGAAGGCCATGGGAGGACATCACCTTTTACTCATGTTATATATAGGCTCGTGACAGCAGAAGAAAAAGGGAGGGAGAAGAGCGCCGGGAAAACACTGAGCGGGAGAAAGTGGCGGCAAGGGTAGAAATAAGAGATGGCGGAAAAATAGTGGCGGGAAAGAAAGGGTGGTAAAGAGTGGCGCAAGTAAAGACATGGAGATAAATATGGTGGGAGAAATAAAATAAAATAGAAAAAAGGAATACAAATGAAAAAATCTTTGCCAAGGCACTCGGCAAATATTATGTAGCGCAACAAAACCAAAGTAGTGTGCTAACGGGTCATCCGTTTGCCGAGTGTCTGGCAAGCGGCACTCAGAAATACGTGCACCGTCATTAGGCTTCCGCCTACCACATGTTTGTAGGTATGTGTCACGTGTATACCGGGGGTTTGTGGTCCTGCACTCGGCAAACGCGGATCAAGACCGAGGGCCCCGGTTTGCTGAGTATTTTTTGATGGGCACTCGGTTTATGTGGTCCTTTGCCGTGTGTTTCCCCTAGGCACACAGTTTAGACAGTTCTTTGTAGAGTGCCCATAGAAATGCAGTGAGAAAATAAACGAGCACTTGACATACAACCATTTTCCAATAGTAATCTAGTTAAACTCAACATAATAGAAGGGAATAAAAAATATGTAATGTCTACATGGTGCAGTTAAACCGCGTCTAAATGTTCTCTCGCATGAGTTTGATTGACTATTAACTATTAAGATATGCCATGAATAACTTATTTTGCATAATCTTCCAACTTGCTTTGCAACTATAATATACTACCTAACTGCTTGTGAGGTAAGATGCATTGCTTCCTTGTGTGAATGCATTTCTTGGGTTATTTGTTATTTGATTTTCTTGTGAGTACATTCCATGTACCACATAACTTTTTGACTTGGCTAGATCTAGGAAACGATCCCCTTCTTCGATTCAGCATGAATGTGGAGTCTTCGTGAGCTAGATTGTAAGCCAGCCAGATCCCTGTGGAGTAGAGAGCCGCGGCGAGACCATCATGCCAATAGTTGCTGCTTTACAGTGGGCATGTGTCCATTATGCGCTAGGACCCCTATAGATAGCATGTTTGCAAACCATGTAGGAGAGTCATGCATAACATGACATGTTAATTATGGAGGGCTCGCGCGTCAGACCGGATTTTACAATGGTTGTCTATAGTGATTAATTACGGAGAAACGACCGATTTTTCGGGTCGAATTTGACTCGATTCACCCGGTTACTCCTATGTTGTCGCAACTTTACCTTGATAAGGGGGTGTAACTCATGAAATCAGTAAACTAATAAAAGGGATGCCAAAATAGATCATCCACAATATTCGATCGTGAACTAAAAAAGTTAGCTGACAAACCATCTTGTTGATGAATGGAAATATTATTGTCCAATCAAAAGTTGCCAACTCTTCTGGCCCCGTAAAACGTACATAAACAGCCCGTGGATGTAGCATTGCTCGTATTTATGGGTAGTAGGCACATGTATATTTTACACGATGGTAGAACCAAATTCAGAGAAAATCACACTTGCTAGAGTTTGGACTTTATACTCATGATCGCTATAGCTGCACTGCACATAACAAAACTCAAACCCTTTATTGTATGTTGAAAATTTAGCTACCAATGAACAAAACATGAATTAGAAAGATTGAGTCCACAACATCTCTCACATCCGCACGCTTAGTTTTTATAGAAGAAACACCTGAGCACAAAGCGCCGAGTCCAAGACTCGAACACTGGTGAGCTAGGAGCACACCAGGGCCGGCCCTGGGGCATGGGCAGGGGGGCGACGGCCCAGGGCCCAGCCCAGGGAGGGGCCCATGATGTAGTGCACATATATAATATAGCCGAGCAAAAATAGATGAGAAAAAAAATTATGAGAGAAGAAAACGAGATGAGGTAGGCCCATCAGATAGCAGGTAGCGATTAGCGTTGCCACGCACGCCGCACGGCAGGGCCGCTTGTTTCGATTGTGAAACAAATCAATCGAAGATCTCGCGGACGCCTCGCTCGTCTGTTCGCCCCTCTCGTCGCTGTGGTCGCCTCGGTCACCGCTGTGCGCTGTCGCCCGCCGTCACGGCAATCCAGCAGCCGCAGTTCGCAGCAGCACGTGATACGTATGTATGTGAGCAGTTAGCGCAGCCCACAGCAGTACGTATACGTATCCATGCATAACTCTCTGTACCATGTTCCTGATCCATCCCTGCAAACCTCAATTTCAGTAGTTTCTTTTTTTTAGAACGTATTCAACTATTCATCCATGATCCATCCTCTAATTTCAGTGTTCACGAAGTTCCAAATTTTAATGTATAGTTTTTGAATTCAATCTTTCATAGTATGTATTCAACTATCCTTTTTTTGTCATTCTATGCATATGTCTAGGGTTCCAATCATTCAAATCATCCGATGTATAAATTTCTAATTCCTTGAATAATTTTTTCTTCATAATATTAGGACATTAGCCCGCCATATTGCCTAAGAAGCATTTGTCAGTTGCTCAAACAAGGAGAAAAAGATAGAAAGGGATCTGAAGATTCAACAACTGAAGGGTACTTAAGTACTTCTTCGTTCCTAAATAATTGTCTTTCTAGCCATCTCAAATGGACTACAACATACGGATGTATGTAGACATGCTTAGAGTGTAGATTCATTTATTTTGCTTCGTATGTAGTCACTTGTTGAAATCTCTAGAAAGACAATTATTTAAGAACGGAGGGAGTATTATTGTTGTCGATGGAGTCAGTTGAATTTGGTTCTTATTTGAGGTAATCATATCATGTTACTTTCAATTTTCTATCTTTTTACTATTTCTGTCGTAATATGGCATTGTCCAACAATTATTATGTTTAAGTTTATGTACCACGCACGCGCATACATATATATGATCTTAGGACATAGGGGCACATGGTATCAAGTTCGCCTAGGGCCTCCTGAAACACAGGGCCGGCCCTGGAGCACACCCGCTCCTCTGCCACCCAATCGACGATCGGTTCTCCTCAGGGTTACTCCTTATTATCGCAGCCTTATCTAGATCGATGGATGGGGTAACTCATATGGCCGCTAAGATTATAAAATCATACCAAAATAATGCGACCGTAATTTGTCCGCCAATTAAAAAATTCAGATATCCTACCGGAATTCTAGTGATGAATCACGACGAAACTGTCGCGTTTTCTTCTATAATTTGGTACAATCTCATCTGGTCACTCCAATTTTAACGCCTACTTTAATTTTCCAGATGGGTGGAGAGAGTACACATGTTGTCTAGTCACTGAGCTAATTCAAAAGGATAGCTCACAGTCAAGCCATTTTCTTACCGTGATGAATGGAAAATTTTATTGTGAAGACACACCTGAGTTTTTATGGGAGGCGTGCTTGGGCAACCCCTTTAAAATGTTTAGAATTTTCAAAGCAGATCTGTGGTTAAGATCATAACTTACCCTTGGATTAAAAAGGAGCAGGCAGGGAGCGGCGGTATGGTGCGACGTGAGGGAATTTGCTCGAGCCTGAAAGGGAAGAGCAAAATCTCGACGAGGGGACTGGCCAGGGAGGCGAGTCAATTGAGAGTTAGAAATATGAAATGGTTTAGGAATAGTTTCTAATTAATTAATTACCGAATAAATCAGAGAATTATTCTCTTGACTGGATGAGCAAAAATAAGAAACCTTTTCAATGTTTTTGGATTGGGGGGTAAGGGTACCAAAGCACTTCTCTTTTATGGAGGTTGCATATGCATGTATATTTTTACAATTCATGCTCGATATTCTAGCCCAGTTTTAGAGAAAATTACACTACTACCTAAGATTTTGGACTCTACTCATATTATTGCTAGTTGCACATACCATAACTCAAAACCTTTAATTTTTATTTTATTCGAGCCGGGCTACCCCTTTCCATTACTCTCATAACGGAAATACAAAGTATTTTTGGTAACTGGAAGAACAGGAGGCGGGGAAAGAGAAGTAGCGAGCTCGGAGCAATATCAGGAAACCCACTGACTTGTGCCTGCTTCAGACACAAACTATGGGACAAAAACCTGATATCACTCAAACCCTTTATTGTATGTTGAACCTAGCTACTAATGAACAAAACATGAAATTAAAAAAGATAAGACTAGCAGCATTACACCATATAGTTCCTGACGGAGATGAGACTCTCCCTATAAGGGACGACGTGGTGAATGCAGTAGTTTGAGTCGTCCCATCCCTCGAAATCGATATCTTCCAGGTTCATCACTTTTTCAACATCTCCGCTCCTCTCGTCGCACCAGTATAACCTCTGGTCGACGTCGGACACCATCGTCAGCATCCTGCCACCGGCGGCCAAAAGCGGCAAGAAGGCACCAAAGCCGAAATAACTACCATCACCTGGATCAATCCGGCAGCGCGGCAACCACAGTGTCCCGTCGTCCGCCAGCTGCCACACGTGAAAGGCCGTCTTCGAGGTCGCAATGTTGACGTGGCACAGCTTGCCACCCAGATCTGCCAGATGCTCGATGCCAGAGTTGTAGGCGAAACGAGGAGGGCATGGCACCAAATCGAACGTCCTGTAGCGCAGGCTAAACCGCATCAGCGAGCTCGGCCGGGGGTCTTCCCTGCCGTCGCACCCCAGTAGATTGCATCTCGCGTGCACACCGGTGGCGTGTCACCGATAGCGTGAGGAGGGTCGGCGGTGGCTTCCCAGGAGGAGTTATTCCCGAGTGTGAATACCTCGTGCCCGATGTCGTAGTCAAGCTTGCCGCTGGGCTTCTTGTAGCACCGGCGCCGGTAGAAGTACCTGGCGACGACGTACTGGTTCTTCCACTGGTCGAAGCCGATGGCTGCCGATGGAGGCCTCATGCAGTGGATGTCGACGTCCGGGGTGCCGAGCGGCAGCGCGACGAACTCCTTGGTGGCTGGGTTGCACAGGAATACCTGGTCCGTGCCGGTCGCGATGACGACCAGGCCGTCGCAGTGCATGGGGTAGATCACGTTCGTGATGCCTTCCGCTTCGGGCGGGCACGCCTTCTCCAGCATCAGCTCTGCCTCGTCCTCGAAGGTGTCGGGCTCCTGTCCCGGCCCGAGGCGGTAGAAGCTGATGTCGTCGGAGAACTCTTCTTCGTCTTTGATGCCATGCTTGCGGGGGATGACAAGAATGGACGGCCGGCTCGCGCTGGAGCGCTTGCGGTGGTGGCTGACGAAGTCGGCGCCCTCTATGCGGGCGCGCCAGTTGTGGCTGACGAATTTGCAGCGCGCAAGGCATTTCACGGGCAGTCGCACCAAGACTTCCATGAAAATTAGGTCGTCGGGGAGGGTGACCAGAGGATCCATCTTGGTGTCCGTCTGCTTGAGTAGGTGTGCTGAAGTAGTACGGACTACGGAGTATATATAGACAGAACCCTCGCTACGCGTCGACTATGCCATTAATCCGTTTTAAAATTGTACTTATCTTAGGCGATATTTCACTCCCCGATTTGGTTCAGTGGCAATTCTTTAACCCGGAAGCCACTTAATGCTACAGCACATGTATTTTTGTTTTTATAACACACCTACCGAAAGTATATAATTGGAAGCAAATTAAGATGATATAGTCATTATCACTAATTTTGCTTGTTATCTTGCTCATCATTGTGCATTAACTGCATATTATTTTCTTCCGTATATAACAGTGAAGACTATATAATCAGTATTATTAATTGAATTTATTAATTCCTTACTAAATATAGTACGTTAACTTACCCTCCATTTCTAAATACAAGTCTTTTTAGAGATTTTAATAGAGGATACATACGGATGTATATAGACGTATTTTATAGTGTAAATTCATTCATTTTGCTCCGTATGTAGTTCATATTTGAATATCTAAAAAGGAACACGTCACCGTGTCTCCTGTAAGGCCTTATGTGCAATATTATTCTAAATATAGGCGTTACGGTTTGTGTTTGGAATAGAAACAAATATAGTACCGTTGTAACACATGGCTTCATTGTTGGGACAAACCCTCCGACGACATAAGCTGAACCGCCCTCCGGCGAGGAACGCCGGACGAAGGTAGAAGAAGATGAACATAATTTTTCGGCGACAAACGCCCCTGCCACCGAACGGCCTGTATGTTGGCTTCTATTCAACTCAACTACTCAAACACAGATACATGGAGGTACACACGCAGCACAACCCCGGAAGAACTCTCACATCGACCGGGCGCATACCACGATCCCAACGGAGACTACATCTTCCTTAGGCCCCTCCCCTCGGCTCAGCACATACCGTCACCGTGGCGCGGCAACAGACCGGCGCGACCGGTGCGTGTTATGGGTGCGCACTGGACGCGTCCGGCGCGTCGGGACCGTGGGCGTGGACCGCGTCGAGGCGCTGGACCTGGTTGCGCAGATCGCGTACGTGCGCGGCGGGAGCGCGGGGACGTGGGAGTGCGGCTACGACGACGACGGCGTGGCAAAGGCAGCGGAGGACTGACCGCGTCGGGGCGCTGGACTCAGGCCGTGGCGACTGCGTGCGTGCGCGTCGTGTACACGAGCCTGGGAGCGCGTGACGTGGGGTGCTGCGCGGCGGAGGCCACAGCGGCGCGGTGCGACGGTCATGGCGTGACGTCGACGACGAGCCTGACATGTGCAAGGTCATGGCTTGGGGCGTGAATGTTAGCAGCAAGCCATGCCCCATTAAGATGGCGACCGTGCCGCGTGCGGTCGAGTCCATGGCGGGTGTTTGCGCGTGTGTGTGCATGTGTTTCAGTTGTTGATCGGACGCCGTGTGTGGCCGCGTCCGAGTAGCGTGTGTCAAGTCGCTGGCGTGACGCGTAGGTAGTGGGAGCAGTAGTCGTGGCCGTTGGACGCCGGCAGCGCGTCGTGCGCAGCGGCCTGGGCGGACGGATCGTGAGCCAGGTGGGCAATGGTGTGTGCGTGCGCATGTGCTTAGCCTGGGTATAAATACCCCCATGTACTGATCGTTGTGTGGCCTGGAGGTTTACGAGTTCGTGCTCGTGGAAGTGGCGTTAGAGCGCCGGAAAAAAAAATCCTCCCGTGTCCACTGTCTTCTTCCTTTCTTCTTCTACCTTAGTCCGCTGCAGAACAAGAGAGCTTCGAGAGGTAGGCGAGAGCTAGGGCTAGACGGCAACAACAATTGGTATCAGAGCCACAGGTTCGGGGGGCGACCGTGGCGTGCGGCCTCGTTCGCGGCGCGCACGACGAGCGCGGCGGAGATGGAGGTTGCGGCCACGGCGTCCGCGGCGAGCGCGGCGGACATGGACGCGTCGGCTGCGACGTGCGGCCATGCACGGTGATGACGTGCGCACAACAAGCAGCGGCGATCGCGGAGACGAGGAGGCCGCGGAGGACCTGCGTGGTGGTGCAGAGGCTGCGGCGGCTCGGCGCGACGACCGTGGAGGCGCTGCGCTGCGGTTGACGGCGCAGCGGTGCAAGGGCAATAAGCGCGACGAGCCGGGCGCGACCGTGCGTGTTATGGAGTGCGCCTTGGACGCGTCGGCGCTGCCGGACCGCTGGGCGTGGACTGCGTCAGCGCTGGACCTGGTTGCGCAGATTGCGTACGTGCGTGTCGGGAGCGCGGGGACGTGGGGAGTGCGGCTACGACGACGACGGCGTGGCAAAGGCAGCGGAGGACTGACCGCTGCTGGGCGCTGGACTCGGGCCGTGGCGATCGCGGCGTGCGTTGCGTGTACACGAGCCTGGGAGCGCGTGACGTGGGGTGCTGCGTGGCGGAGGCCACAGCGGCGCGGTGCGACGGTCATGGCGTGACGTCGACGACGAGCCTGACATGTGCAAGGTCATGGCTTGGGGCGTGAATGTTAGCAGCAAGCCATGCCCCATGAAGATGGCGACCGGTGTCGCGTACGGTCGAGTCCATGGCGGGTGTTTGCGCGCTGTGTGTGCATGTGTTTCAGTTGTTGATCGGACGCCGTGTGGCCGCGTCCGAGTAGCGTGTGTCAAGTCGCTGGCGTGACGCGTAGGTAGTGGGAGCAGTAGTCGTGGCCGTTGGACGCCGGGCCGCTGCGTGCGTGCATGAGCGCGTCATGCGCAGCGGCCTGGGCGGACGGATCGTGAGCCAGGTGGGCAAGGGTGTGTGCGTGCGCATGTGCTTAGCCTGGGTATAAATACCCCCATGTACTGATCGTTGTGTGGCCTGGAGGTTTACGAGTTCGTGCTCGTGGAAGTGGCGTTAGAGCGCCGGAAAAAAAATCCTCCCGTGTCCACTGTCTTCTTCCTTTCTTCTTCTACCTCAGTCCGCTGCAGAACAAGAGAGCTGCGAGAGGTAGGCGAGAGCTAGGGCTAGACGGCAACAACAATTGGTATCAGAGCCACAGGTTCGGGTGGCGACCGTGGCGTCTTGACCTCGTTCGCGGGCGCCAGCGCCAGCGCGCGGAGATGGAGGTTGCGGCCCACGGCGTCCGGCCTTGGCCGGGCGGACATGGACGCGTCGGCTGCGTCTGCGCGGCCATGCACGGTGATGACGTCGGCGCAACAAGCAGCGGCGATCGCGGAGACGAGGAGGCCGTGGAGGACCTGCGTGGTGGTGCAGAGGCTGCGGCGGCTCGGCGCGACGACCGTGGAGGCGCTGCGCTGCGGTTGACGGCGCAGCGGTGCAAGGGCAATAAGCGCGGCGACGAGCCGGGCGCGACCGGTGCGTGTTATGGGTGCGCACTGGACGCGTCCGGCGCGTCGGGACCGCGGGCGTGGACCGCGTCGAGGCGCTGGACCTGGTTGCGCAGATTGCGTACGTGCGTGTCGGGAGCGCGGGGACGTGGGGAGTGCGGCTACGACGACGACGGCGTGGCAAAGGCAGCGGAGGACTGACCGCGTCGGGGCGCTGGACTCGGGCCGTGGCGACTGCGTGCGTGCGCGTCGTGTACACGAGCCTGGGAGCGCGTGACGTGGGGTGCTGCGTGGCGGAGGCCACAGCGGCGCGGTGCGACGGTCATGGCGTGACGTCGACGACGAGCCTGACATGTGCAAGGTCATGGCTTGGGCGTGAATGTTAGCAGCAAGCCATGCCCCATGAAGATGGCGACCGGTGTCGGTGCACGGTCGAGTCCATGGCGGGTGTTTGCACGTGTGTGCGTGTGTTTCAGTTGTTGATCGGACGCCGTGTGTGGCCGCGCCCAAGTAGCATGTGTCAAGTCGCTGGCGTGACGCGCAGGTAGTGGGAGTAGTAGTCGTGGCCGTTGGACGCCGCCGCTGTCGTGCGTGCATGAGCGCGTCGTGCAGCGGCCTGGGCGGACGGATCGTGAGCCAGGTGGGCAGTGGTGTGTGCGTGCGCATGTGCTTAGCCTGGGTATAAATACCCCCATGTACTGATCGTTGTGTGGCCTGGAGGTTTACGAGTTCGTGCTCGTGGAAGTGGCGTTCTACCTTCGTCCGACGTTCGTCGCCGGAGGGCGGTTCGGCTTATGTCGCCGAAGGGTTTGTCCCAACAATTGGTATCAGAGCTTCGAGAGGTAGGCGAAAGCTAGGGCTAGACGGCAACAACAATATGCCGCGGACTTTACAAATTGAGTATCATAACAGCACCACTACAGATGATGCAACATACAAATATAAATAGGGCAATAAAATTGTGAAAATCCTAATTTATTACAATTAGAGACCAGTCAGTCCAACATTACATTACCACAGCGGAACATAGCATGAGTCAAAGTAAAAAAAAATCCTACATGTGCCTAAGAGGATGGAAAATAAAACAGGTGATCCCTCGCTTGGGTTCCAGGCTACCGTCCGGAATCCACTATTCTACTAGTCAACATCATCGAAGTCAACATAGCATCTGGAATCTGCATCTCAATTGTAGAAGTACTCTTCAAGTTATTGTTGCAAGGGTGAGTGTAAAGATACTCAGCAAGTCTCATAACCACATGTACTAGCACTAACAATACAACTAGGCATTGAGGTGATAAGTGGTGAAGCCGCAAGCACTAAGCATTAACTACAACTTACGATGTCTAAACAGATATAAGATGAAAGATCGTAATCCATAGCAAGGCATCTTATGTACTAATCACCTATTTGCCCTGCCTACACAATCATAACACTACCTTGTCCTCCCCTTTGTATACCCCGCGAAGAAGATATAATCAAGACACTCACTTGTTGGAAAATTTCAGTTATTAGTTTGAAGTTGATCTATGAACTATTACCAAGCTACACGTCCATAACTGCGGAAAAGGTTTTTCGAAAAGATTTATCCCTGCAGGGGTGCACCAATGACCCATTATAGGTATTCGTACTCGTTCACCCATCAAAATCTGCTACAACCCATTGTAGATGACTCAACATTGTTCCGCACATAACAAACAAGTCCATATCCACCCGTTTAGTGATAACCCAAATCGTAAGTCCGGCCATGACCCCAATCTGGTCCTAACCATGGAGAGAGGTTGGTGACTATCTGCTATTCAAAGAGTAGTCCGGTGATCAGCTTCACATTGGATAGGATCCATTCCAGAGGTGCATGCCCCCCACGGACTGTATGCGGAAGAACAAAACCGAGAAAACCAGGTTGTAGTATGTACATAGTCTCACACTGGTACAACGAGTTATTATACAAACGGTTTTTAACTCCTTTCCGCGATGGTATTTTAAACCGTCGCCTAGTGAATGTGGGCGATAGCTGATAGGGGGGGGGGGGTCCTTCCCAGATGATCCAAAAACCGTCGGGCACAGGGAGTAGGAATGCATACGGTTCCAGAACAAAGCGTATGCGATGCCCGCACCTATCCCAAACGTGATTCTTCACACAACTGTTTGGGATATATCTAGTATCTCAAGCGCTCCATCATTGCTACTCGTGTGTGCTGGCATTACCATCGCAGTCGGTATTCTGCGGTGCTACGTTTACGAGACGCGGCCCATCACAAACAGTTCACGATTATAGAACGTGTATGATAAGCAGACAATCACACACATTCACTTTTCCGGAACCGTATGCGATAACTAATAAAGAAGATTAGTTAATCATCGTACGAGTGTAGGATAGGATTATGAAACGTCGGACTGTCTTAATAGTGTCGTACATGATAACTATCGCGCACACAATTCTGTGATGTAACATTTATGATGTGTACCACATCAGAAACAGTTCATGATTGTAAATCGTGTACGATAAGACAACTATCACAAATATTTGGTTTGCTCGCACCATTGGTGATATTGACTGGCATCACACACGCTTTGCAAACCGCAAATGTGTGCATGCTTGCGCACGTTTTCTCTCTGTGAACCGTGTCGGATTATGGTGTATAATCACACACGTTTGTATTCTACCAACCTTGTGTGCCGTAATGACCTACGGAGTGTAATTTCACCCTAATTTAATTGCTGCTATTTAAAATTATACCGAATTTGAATTTGAAAGTATGATATAGCTTTATTCATATCCATCAGGTGTAAACAACCAATGCATTATTCGATTCACATGTACATATGTTCAAGAATTACGTAAGCACCAAATAAAGAATGATGAACCACAGTTGTATACTTGTACTATTAAAGACGGTAAAGAAAGAGGTAAAATACATTCTGGTTGCTGAACAAGGTGAAGCGGAATGCCCATATTGTGCCCTGCACCATGCAGAAGGCACGCACGACTCTAGTCCAACCCCTTGTGATGGCCAACCGCCCATCCTTCACTATCTTCATGAACACATCTAGATAGTCATTGTGTTCTGATAGAAATACTTTAACCTTTGCATGCCCACCAATCATGTAGTTTGAGAGATAATCTTGAGTAAACTGCTTTGGGACCCACTGCAAAGGAAAAAGATTCAGACGTTCTCATCTAACACAACTCATCATGGGCAGTAAAAAGAAGGTTGCAGGGTTCTTATTTACCATCCTGCAGTTCGCTGTTGTCTTGGATAAAATGTAAATAAATAGTTTAATTGCCCTTTGACCCATTTTACTAACAATTTTTATCAGCTTCCTCACTTGATGCTGGTTCATCAATATCTCATTGCCCCGTACGCAGAAAGGGTCGAAGCACGGATCTTTACCAATGACATATGTACCTAAAAGCACCAAGTTAATATTAGAAGCTAAACACCAATTGCACAATGATGTAGTACAACACTCCCTCTGTCCCATTATATAATATCTTATAACATCCAATATACTCACATATTGGATGAATTAACATCTTATATTATGGGCCGAAGGGAGTTTATTGCATTTTTACAAATTATCGGCTGATTAACTGTTGCTCTATTGTTGTTGTTGTTGCTGCTGCTCTTCTATATATATCTAGACATCATCAGAATATTAAGGTAACACTCTTCCTTGTTGCTATGTAGCCTAGGATTGCATATTTAGATATTCAGTACAGTGCATGTTGCTATGTAGCCTCGGATATATTACATATGGCCCTGATTAACCTACTGATAAATGGGTTACAGATATATTAAGTTAAAAGTCCGATTCATCGATTAGTCCCTTATCAGCCCCAGCCTATATGGTACCAACTACCGATATCCTGAACAATGAGTATATATAAGTCATGGGACGAAACTAACCTCGATGGAAAACAGCTGTCGTTCCCAAAATTGTCCTGTGTAAGTACATCGAGAGGCATGTTGAGCACAACAGGCTAAACATCAACCAAATATATCCATGGCAGACAAAATAATCTCCAAACGATAGCTTCAGTGTGTAGGTTTAAGCACGCCAGTTAAGCAAAACAAGAAGTGGAAAGGTGTGTTAATTGCAACAGGCCTAACATTTAACAACAAGCAAATATAGTCATTCAAACAGGTATTGTGTCGGTCTAAGTACACTGGTTATTGTTAAATGAAAATGAGAAGACATGTTAACTACAACATGCTTAACAACAACCAAATGTAGTCATCCATAGTGGTATTGTTAAAACTGGTATTGATGAAATTGAACTGCACAGTTCATATTTGCACATATAGAACATCATGTTGTGAATAACTGGAATAAACAAGGCATAATACGAACAACCAAGGATAGCATTTGAAACTAGACATATGCTAACTACAAACAACCGAACAGCCATAAAACTTTAAAATAGGCACATGCTAGCTATAACAGGCTTAACAGCAAGCAAATATATGCATTACTATCGGTATGTTTAAAACTGGTATTGATGAAAATGTAGTGCACAGTAAATAGTTGCACATATAGAGCATCACATTGTGAACAACTGAAATAAACAAGGCATATTGCAAACAACCAAATATAGCAATTAAAACTAGACATATTCTCACTACACTACAAAAGGGACTCGACAAAACAAATCATTTGGGTTTCCCTCGTGAAGATACACGGCAAAACAAATCATGGGTTTCCTCACTTGTTACAGATGGGCTCGTTCCTGTGGGAAGAGCACGAACCCTGGGTGCGCTCCATGTTGTCGCAGATGGGCTCCTTCCCCTTGGAAGAGCACGACTGTAGGGTGCCCTCCCTGATGTCGTAGATGGGCTCTTTCCCATTGGAAGAGCTGGAGAGGGTGCCCTCCTCGTGGTCGCCGTTGATGAGGTCTGACTTGGCAGCTGTGGATCCCAAGCCATCGTCGCAGAACGTTTCCTTCAGAAATGACAAAAGGGCCTCGATGGCGATGTAGGATGGAAAATTCTTGACAGCGAGCCAGAGGAGATCAACGACAGGGCCAAGGATGAGATCGATGGCGGTTGAATCCAAGGGGTTGGGGTGGGCTACTTAACCTGTGACATAGCCCGCGTTAGGCCGTCGCTGTCAACGACCTCGATGTGGTAGCCGGCGTCTGTGACATACCCGCATACTCTAGCCCGCTGACTAAGAGCCTGCAGCTAGTAATGGTCATCAGGTTCCTCGGCGACGTCGGGCGAAGAGGCCGCGATACACCTATTTTGGGCTAGTCGCTCCTCGAGCTCCACGGGAAGCGTAGCCGGGTTTAGGTTGCAACGCTCAGGAGTGGAGGATGGGGATTTGTGGGAAAGGGGGCGTTTGGCAGGCGTCATCTAATAAACTCACGACGGCTAGGGTATGGAGATCGGTGGGTAGCCTGCAGGGGCAAACTGGCGGATGTTAGCAATGGAGGCCTTGTGGCGGCGGCAGCGGTGACCTTGCTAGGGTTTCGAGCGAGGGAGGGGTTGTGGTGGGGGTGTGTGTGTGCGCGCGCGCATGCGAGGAGTTTTGGGGTGTGTGTGTGGAGGGGGGTGTTTGAGGAAATGACGCAGCTATTGAAAATTTTACTACGCGGGAGTCAAATGCCGGGGCTATTGAAAACTTGGATGATGCATCGCACACGGTCCCAAGATAACAACCGTGTGTGTTATCAAATAGAAAAACCCTCGAGCCGAGAAGATATTTTTGAGGGATGCAGGCAGGAGCGGGAACAACAAATATCACACACGGTCGAAACATAATAACCATGTGTTATCAAACAGAAAAACCCTGCAGGCGGGTACATATTTTTGAGATTGCGAGGGAAGCCTCGTGGAGCCCAATGTACTGTGCTGATGTGAGTGACAAGGGCACCGGCATGGCACACAGGTAGTGTGAGTGAACCGTGTCTGTTGTGTCATCCGACTTGTCTAATGTTTATAAATTTGGCGAAAACAACACGGGAAAGGGTCAGAACACGAACACACTTGCATGTGGACCAAAAATATGAATGGAAATGGTGCTTTGATGTTCAAATACCAAATGCACAACTTCGATGTGGCACCTGTCTCACAAAGCGCACGGTATTGCTTGCCCGCCCCTCGTGTCGGCAGGAGGGGAATCCTAGCTATGAACGCATGCCCCCAAATCGTGCTAGGTCTAACATATCACCTTATCGTACACACTAAACCTATGGGAGTTCATCATGGTCAAACCACGCCCCCCTTTCGTTTCCAGTGAAAGGTGGACCGTGTGCGGGCCCAGAAATGTGTGCTTCTGGCACGAGATGGGGTGAGACCACATACGAACCACCTGCAGGTAGCCCAACTATATGTATGAAAAAAGTGGTGTGATATTTAAATATCCAATTCACAACTTTGATGTGGCACATGCCTCGCAAATTAAGCGGACATCCCCGACCCCACGGAGGTTCACCTATGAAAGTGCAAAGTAGTAGTCCCCCCTTCAAACACACACACACACACACACACACACACACACACACACACACACACACACTTTCAGTCGGCGGGAGAGCGCATCTCACTAAGATGTATCGTAAAATGGACCAAGAAGAATCCACCTTGGTCGTACAACCTCTCTCTTGTTATTGATCAAAGTGATGGACATCCACGCGACCCCAAAGATGGGATAGCTCACCAATAATCATGCAAGTAGCTAGTGCCCGAAGACAACCACTGCCTGCATGCGGCCCAAACATATGTATGGATCAGTGTTGATGTTTGAATACCCAATGGAACAAAAAATTGATGTGGCACCGTGCTTTGGAACCAGAAATCCCCACACAGAGCGATGGTTAGTTGGCGACCCGTTGTATATATGTATGTCACACCACACTTCGAGCCGATGATGGGGATTCACATGCATGCATATGTATGTATGCGCTCAAACTTAGGTCTGGAATCTTACCATGATCTATACTACGCTAACACAAACCAAAGAAGAAGAATCCACCATGCATGGTAACCTATCTCCTTGTCGGTCAAAGTGATCATGGATGTCCCTGTGGACCCACGAATATATAGGCTTGCTGCCGATAACCACATGAGGGACATTACCATTCGAAGACAACCACTGCATGCATATGTATGTATGGAGGTGATGCGTGCATGTTGTTTGAATACCATGCACAACATTGATGTGGTGCGTTGCGTCAAAGATCGTATGGTCCCAACACAGAGCAAGATCAGATCATGATGTGTCGTGGTGCACCGCCCCTCCGCCCGCTGCCCACTTCGAGTCAGTGGGAGTGATTCATGCGTACACATGCATGTGTGATACATCTCCAACATATCTATATTTTTTTATTGTTCCATGCTATTATATTATCCATCTTGGATGTTTTATATGCATTGATATGCTATTTTATATCATTTTTTGGGACTAACTTATTAACCTAATGCCCAGTGCCAGCTGATGTTTTTACCTTGTTTTTGTCTTCTGCAGAAAATCAATACCAAACGGGGTCCAAATGGAACAAAACTTTTTGAGGATTTTTTCTTGGACCAGAAGACAACCATGAAGCTTCACATGAGGCCAGGAGAGCCACCTCGAGGCTCTCCTAACCCTAATTCCAACTCTATAAATACCCAAATATTCCCCGTACACTAGGGGGCACAAAACAAAAATACTTTTTCACGCCAGAGGGGGATTCGGTCACGGAGGGCCTCTACACCAACCTTGCTTCCCTTCTAATGATGCATGAGTAGTTTACCACGGGCCTAAGGGTCCATAGCTAGTGGCTAGATGGCTTCTTCTCCCTATTTGATCTTTAATACAATGTTCCCCTCGATGTGCTTGGAGATCTACTCGATGTAATCTTCTTTTGCGGTGTGTTTTTTGAGATCCGATGAATTGTGGGTTTATGATCAGATTATCTATTAATATTATCCGAGTCTTCTCTGAACTCTTTGATGCATGATTAAGATAGCTTTGTATTTCTCTATGATATATTGATTTGGTTTGTCCAACTAGATTGATTTATCTTGCAATGCGAGAGGTTTTTTAATTTGGGTTCAATCTTGCGGTGTCCTCACCCAGTGACAGTAGGGGTAACGAGGCACGTATTGTATTGTTGCCATTAAGGATAAAAGGGTTTTTACCATATTTTTTGGATCTATTCCTCTACATCATGTCATCATGCTTAAGGCGTTACTCTGTTCTTGTTAACTTAACACATAAGATGCATGTTGGATAACGGTCGATGTGTGGAGTAATAGTAGTAGATGCAGGCAGAAGTCGGTCTACTTGTCATGGACGTGATGCCTATATTCATGATCATTGCCTTAGATATCGTCATAACTATGCGCTTTTCTATCAATTTCTCAACAGTAATTTGTTCACCCACCATATGCTTTCTTCGACAGAGAAGCCTCTAGTGAATCCTATGGCCCCCGGGTCTATTTTTACCATATTATTTTCATATCTATGAAACCAATAATCCAAAAATACCTTGCTTTAATTTATTTACTTTTACCTTTTTACTTACCTTTTATACCTATTTCTATCAGATCTCACTCTTGCTAGTGACCGTGAAGGGATTGGCAACCTCTTTTTTCGTTGTGTGCAAGTGTTTGTTAGTTTGTGCAGGTGCATGTATTGAGGACTCTCTTGTGCCTCCTACTGAATTGATACCTTGGTTCTTAACTAAGGGAAATACTTATCTCTACTTTGTTGCATCACCCTTTTCTCTTTAAGGAAAAAATCAACGCAAGCTCAAGAAGTAGCAGGAAGAATTTCTGGCGCCGTTGCGGGGGAGGTTCTACATCAAGCCTACCAAGTACCTATCATAAAATCTCATCTCTTGCACTTACATTATTTGCCATTTGCCTATCATTTTCCTCTCCCCACTTCTAAAATGTTTTCAGAAAAATACAGAAATATTTGCCTTTTTATTCGCCTTCTTTCTTTTCATCTTTTTTTTGCTTTTTTTGCTTGTGTGCTAGATTGCTTGCTTGCCATCATGTCCGAATCTGGGCAGGTTATCATTGAAAAAAGTAGTAATAATCTTGAGGAAAAATTTGAATGTTGCGTTCTTAATCATGATCCTCTTGATAATGAAACCCCTACTCATCTTAAAACAAAGATCTATCATGTAGGTGACGGGAACATTATTGGAAAAAATGTTATTCAAGAATTCTTGGATTGCATGGGGGTTATGCCTTTAGATAAGGGATATATTCTTCATAATACAAATTGCTTTGCGGATGCTATTTCCATGCTCGTGGTTAAATTAGAAAGGGAATTTTTACATATGCATCCGACCTTACAAAATATGTTTTATGAACTTCCCAACATACATGATCCTAAGGCTAAGAAAATTTCTATGATTACCCTTATGCGTGAGTTTGACTATGTAATTAGGGAAGCTAGAGAAATCTTTTCCTATTATAATAAAAAAATTGAGCATCCTCCCATAGAAGAAATTCTCCATGATAAAGAAACTATACATGGGTTGCGGTCCAAGGATTACCACGCCTTTAGTTCCAATCTAAGAAAAAGAGTCCCTTATCTGGAAGTTATCCAAGCTTTATATCTTGGTGATTATGATGAATTTGATTGGGTTACTAAGGGAATTGAGGAGGGTTTTGATAAGGAGTGTCTTCAAGACATGTCTAGAGAACCTATTAAAGATCAACTACATGTTTCTTATGAACATATTTTTGTGATGATCCTGAGTATGAAATTATGAATGTCAAAATTACTAATCGAAGTCCCTTCCATGCTTTAAGCTCTCCCGCTAGAAGGGAAGAGCATGAAAAGAGGGATTCACTAAGAAAGGTTTTGGAAGATTTGATTAGGAAACAATTAAATACCAAAGTTGGCAATACCTAGATCTATGCATTACACCTAGCTAGGGGCGTTAAACTATAGCGCTTGTTGGGAGGTAAGCTAATTTTATCATGTGTTTTTTGTTTTTGCTTCCGTTCTTTAATAAATACACAATATTACTTCTGTAATAATTTTTTTAGTTTTTTAATTAGTCTTTGAGCCAAGTAAGACCTTTGGGATGATCTATGGTGATAGTTTATTTGATTTTGCTGAAAAACAAAAACTTTTGCGTCCAGTAGCAGAATTTTTAAAATTGACTGGAGCGTGATAAAATTCTGATTTTTTTTACAGAAGATGGATACACAAATTGCCTATGTTTTCAAAATAATCAGAATTTTTGGAGTTACAGAAGCTTGGCTAAAGTCCAGATCACTACAAACTGTTCTGTTTTTGGAAGATTCTGTTTTTGTTGCGTTGTTGCTTATTTTGATGAATCTATGGGTAGTATCGGGGGGTATGAACCATGTAGAAGTTAGAATACAGTAGATATAACACCAACATAAAATTGGAATGAGTTTACAACAATACCTAAAAGTGGTTATTTTTTTGTTTCACTAACGGATCTCACGAGTTTTCTATTGAGTTTTGTGTTGTGAAGTTTTCCAGTTTTGAGTAAAGTTTTGATGGACTACGGAATAAGGAGTGGCAAGAGCCTAAGCTTGGGGATGCCCAAGGCATCCCAAGTTAATACTTAAGGACAATCAAGCATCTAAGCTTGGGGATGCCCCGGATGGCATCCCCTCTTTTGTCTTCAATCCATCGGTAAGATTACCTGAGGCAATATTTTTATTCACCACATGATATGTGTTTTACTTGGAGCGTCTTGTATTATATGAGTCTTTGCTTTTTAGTTTGACCCAATCATCCTTGTTGTACACACGTTTTGAGAGGGACACACATCAATCATGAATTTATTAGAATACTCTATGTGCTTCACTTATATCTTTTGAGCTAGGCAGTTGATCTAGTGCTTCACTTATATCTTTTGAGTTAGGCAGTTGCTCTAGTGCTTCACTTATATCTTTACAGAGCACGAAGGTGGTTTTATTTGTAGAAATTGATGAACTCTCATGCTTCACTTATATTATTTTGAGAGTCTTATAAATAGCATCTCAAGTTGCTTAGGTTATGAATTTGGTACTATAATATGATGGGCATTCAAGAGGGATATAATAAAAACTTTCATGTAAATCATTGAATATATGAGAAGTTTGATTCCTTGCAATTGTTTTGAGATATAAAGATGGTGATAGTAGAGTCATGCTAGTTGGTAATTGTGGGTAGATAGAAATACTTGTGTTAAGGTTTGTGATTCCCGAAGCATGCACATATGGTCCTACATTATGTGATGAAGTTGGAGCATGATTTATTTTTTTATCATCTTCCTTATGAGTGGCGGTCGGGGACGAGTGATGGTCTTTTCCTACCAATCTATCCCCCTAGGAGCATGTGTATTAGTACTTTGTTTTGAGGGCTAATAAATGTTTGCAATAAGTATATGAGTTCTTTATGACTAATGTTTGTGTCCATGGATTATACGCACTCTCACCCTTCCACCTTTGCTAGCCACTCTAGTACCGCGCAAATTTCGCCGGTGCATTGAACCACCTTATACCCTTCCTCAAAACAGCCACCATACCTACCTATTATGGCATTTCCATAGCCATTCTGAGATATATTGCCATGCAACTTCCATTGTTCTGTTTATTATGACACATACCATCATTGTCATATTGCTTTGCATGATCATGTAGTTGGCATAGTATTTGTGGCTTGGCCACCATTCATATTTTTTATACATGTCACGCTAGATCATTGCACATCGCGGTACACCGCCAGAGGCATTCATATAGAGTCATATCTTTGTTCTAGTATAGAGTTGTAATTCTTGAGTTGTAAGTAAATAAGAGTGTGATGGTCATTATCATTAGAGCATTGTCCCATGTGAGGAAAGGATGATGGAGGCTATGATTATCCTACAAGTCGGGATGAGACTCCGGACTTAAAATAAAAGGAGGCCAAAGAGTCCAAAAAGAAAACAAAAAGAAAAAAAGAAAAAAATGAGAGAAAAGGAGAGAAGGGACAATGTTACTATCCTTTTCCACATTGTGCTTCAAAATAGCACCATGTTCTTCATGATCGAGAGTCTCCTATGTTGTCACTTTCTTATATTACTAGTGGGAATTTTACGTTATAGAACTTGGCTTGTATATTCCAATGATGAGCTTCCATAAATTGCCCTAGGTCTTCGTGAGCAAGCAAGTTGGATGCACACCCACTTAGTTTTCTTTTGAGCTTTCATACACTAATAGCTCTAGTGCATCCATTGCATGGCAATCCCTAATCACTTGCACCAATATCAATGATGGGCATCTCCATAGCCTATTAATTTTCCTAGTTGGTGTGAGAATTTATTTCTCCTTTTTTTCTACTATCACCTTCTATTCCACCCATGGTAATATATCCATGGCTCACGCTCATGTATTGCGTGGAAGTTGAAAAAGTTTGAGAATGTCAAAAGTATGAAACAATTGCTTGGCTTGTGATCGGGGTTGTGCATGATAAATACTTTCTGTGATGAAGATAGAGCATGACAAGAGCATATGATTTTGTAGGGATAACTTTCTTTAGCCGTGATAATTTGAAAAGCCATGATTGCTTTATTAGTATGCTTGAAGTACTATCGTTTTATGTCAATATTAAACTTTTGTTTTGAATCTTGTGGATCTGAATATTCATACCACGATAAGAAAGATTACTTGATAAACATGTTAGGTAGCATTCCACATCAAAAATTCTATTTTTATCATTTACCTACTCGAGGACGAGCAGGAATTAAGCTTGGGGATGCTTGATACATATCCAACGTATCTATAATTTTGATTGGTCCATGCTATTATATTATCGTTCTTGGATGGTTTATTTGCATTGATATGCTATTTTATATCATTTTTCGGGACTAACCTATTAACCTAGTGCCCAGTGCCAGTTGTTGTTTTTTCCTTGCTTTTTACTTCACGGAAAATCAATACCAAACAGAGTCAAAATGCAGCGAAACTTTTTGGAGAATTTTTATGGACCAAAAGACACAAGATGGGCCGAAGAAGTACTAGAGGGGTGCCCCGAGGGGGCACAACCCACCTGGGCGCACCTGTCCGTGGCGCGCCCTGGTGGGTTGTGCCCACCTCGGTGGCCTCCCACACCTATTTGCTCTATAAATACTCCAATATTCAAGAAACCCTAGGGGAGTCGATGAAAATCAATTCCAGCCGCCGCAAGTTCCAGAACCACCAGATCCAATCTAGACACCATCACGGAGGGGTTCATCATCCTCGTTGGTACTTCGTAGAAAATCAATACCAAACGGAGTCAAAACAAAAAAAAACTTTTTGAGGATTTTTCTTGGACCAGAAGACAACCATGAAGCTTGGGGAGGAGGCTAGGAGAGCCATGAGTGGGCCACAAGCTCATAGGGCGCGCCCCAGGGGGGTGCCCTGCAAGCTTGTGGGCCCCTCGAGACTCCCGTAACCCTAATTCCAACTCTATAAATACCCAAATATTCCCCATGCACCAGGGAGCACACCAAAAATACTTTTTTCCGCCGCCGCAAGCTTCTGTTCTTGTGAGATCCCATATTGGGGCCTTCTCTAGCACTTTGTCGGAGGGGGATTCGATCACAGAGGGCCACTACACCAATCTTGCTGCCCTTCCAATGATGTGTGAGTAGTTTACCACGGACCTAATGGTCCATAGCTAGTAGCTAGACGGCTTCTTCTCTCTCTTTGATCTTCAATACATTGTTCTCCTCAATGTTCTTGGAGATCTATTCAATGTAATCTTCTTTTGCGATGTGTTTGTTGAGATCCGATGAATTGTGGGTTTATGATCAAATTATCTATGAATATTATTTGAGTCTTCTCTGAACTCTTTTATGCATGATTAAGATAGCTTTGTATTTGTCTCCGATCTATTGATTTGTTTTGGCCAACTAGATTGATCTATCTTGCAATGGGAGAGGTGATTTGTTTTGGGTTCAATCTCGCGATGTCCTCACCCAGTGACAGTAAGGGTAGCGAGGCACGTATTGTATTGTTGCCATTATGGATAAAAATATGGTTTTTTACCATATTGTTTGGATCTGTCCCTCTACATCATGTCATCTTGCTTAAGGCGTTACTCCATTATTGTTAACTTAATACACTAGATGCATGCTGGATAGCGGTTGATGTGTGGAGTAATAGTAGTAGATGCAGGCAGGAGTCGGTCTACTTGTCACGGGTGTAGTGCCTATATTCATGATCATTGCCTTAGATATCGTCATAACTATGCGCTTTTCTATCAATTGCTCAACAGTAATTTGTTCACCCATCGTATGCTCTCTTCAAGAGAAAAGCCTCTAGTGAAACCTATTGCCCCTGGGCCTATTTTTACCATATTATTTTCAGATCTATAAAACCAAAAATCCAAAAATACCTTGCTGCAATTTATTTACTTTTACTTTTTACTTATCTTTTATACCTATCTCTATCAGATCTCACTCTTGCTAGTGACTGTGAAGGGATTGATAACCCCTTCTTCGCGTCGTGTGCAAGTGTTTGTTAGTTTGTGCATGTGCATATATTGGGGACTTGCTTGTGCCTCTTACTGGATGGATACCTTTGTTCTTAACTGATGGAAATACTTATCTCTACTTTGCTGCATCACCCTTTCCTCTTCAAGGGAAAAATCAACGCAAGCTCAAGAAGTAGCAATGTGCTCAAACTATATCATGTCATCCCAGGGCATGACCTATATACCGTAATATGAACCAAAAAATAATCCCCTCCTAAGTCAAATTAACCTCTCTCACTGTTGATCAAAGTAGTGATGGACCAAGCGGGCCCACAGATGGAAAGCATCGATATCGCTGATAACCGCGTGAATGGGTGCCAGAGGACAACCACCATCGCTTTGCATGTGGGCGAAACATATGTATGGAGGTGCGTGTGTGGTCGTGATGTTTGAATACCCAACATGCACAACTTTGATGTGGCACTTGCCTCGAAAACTGTAAAGTCCCCACACAGAACATAGTATATATGCTAGTCCCTTCCCCCTCTTCGACGCATATTATATGCTCCTACAATAATACAAACGAAAAAGAACCCTCCTTGATGGTAAAATTAATTAACCTCTCCCGATGTAGGTCAAAGTGATGCATGCATATGGACGACGACCTCGCGGGCCCACAGATGGAAGCGTCACATGTGATTGTCCTAGGATTACCATTGCCTGCACATGCATGTGGCCCAAAGAGGTGTTGTGTGATGTTTGAATAGCTAATGCACAACTTTGATGCGGCACGCGCCTCGGAAACCGAAAAGTCCCCACACTGAGTGAGGTGTGTTCATGGACGCATACGTAGTATATATATGCTGGTCCCCTCCCACCTCTTCGACGCGTACTATATACTCCCACTGTAACACAAACAAAAAAGGATGAACCTTGCTGGTCAAATTAATCTCTCTGCCGGCTGTAGGTCGAAGTGATGGACGACGACCTCGCGGGCCCATAGAAAGCGTCACACACGAGTGAGTGTCGTGTAAGACAACACCGACTGCATGTGGCCCAAACATGTATGTATGAAAGGGTTGTGTAATGTTTTAAATAACGAATTCACGACTTTGATGTGGCACCTTCCTCACAAAACGGCCAATCCCACATGGTGGCTCACGACTCGGAGTGTGCTGCCAGACCCCCCCTCGAGATGCACACACACAACTACGATGCATGTTAAAATTTTCCGCGGTGAACATATGTTACCAAAGGAGGGCGTTTTAATTTTGAAGAAAACCCAGAGATCATTAAGACGTTTTGGTACATTGATTGATTTTATAGGGGTATAATTTGCAAAAGTCAAATTTGAGCTACATGCACACGTGACAGTGCACCTAAATGGATTGGAAAAACACATGTGTGTCACTGGGTACATGTTTACTCTCCATGCAAGAAATTTCAAACATTGAGAATCTTGATTTTTAAAATCTAGTAGTACATCAAAAACTTAGTTGAAATTCATGAAACTTATCATGTTGTCATATCGACACGAATACACAGTGGTATGATGTCTACTACGCAACCTTCTTCTTGTAGACTCGTGTTGGGCCTCCAAGCACAGAGTTTTGTTGGACATTAGCAATTTTGCCTCAAGTGGATGACCTAAGGTTTATCAATCCGTGGGAGGCATAGGATGAAGATGGTCTCTCTCAAACAACCCTGCAACCAAATAGCAAAGAGTCTCTTGTGTCCCCAACACACCCAATACAATGGTAAATTGTATAGGTGCACTAGTTTGGTGAAGAGATGGTCATACAAGTGTAATATGGATAGTAGATATAGGGTTTTGTAATCTGAAAGTATAAAAACAGCAAGGTAACTAGTAACAAAAGTGAGCAAAAACGGTATTGCAATGCTTGAAAACAAGGCCTAGGGTTCATACTTTTACTAGTGCAAAGTCTCTCAACAATGGTAACATAATTAAATCATATGTCAATCCCTCAACGTGCGAAAAAGTCACTCCAAAGTTCCTATCGCGGAGAACATAAGGTGAAATTTCTTGTAGGGTAAGAAACCACCTCAAAGTTGTTCTTTCTGATCAATCTTTTGAGCTATTCCTATAAGTGTCACAAACAACCCTAGAGTTCATACTAAAATAACACCATACTATACACATCAATCAACCCTAATGTCACCTAGATACTCCAATGTCACCACAAGTATCCTTGGGTCAATTATACGATATGCATCAAACAACTTCAGATTCATAATATTCAATCTAACACAAAGAACCTCAAAGAGTGCCCCAAGATTTCTACCAGAGAAACAAGGATGAAAACATGCATCAACCCCTATGCATAGATTACCCCAATGTCACCTCGGGAATCCGCGAGTTGAGTGCCAAAATATACATCAAGTGAATCAATAGAACACCCCATTTTCACCACGGGTATCCCATGCAAGACATACATCAAGTGTTCTCAAATCCATAAAAGTATTCAATCCAATAATAGTGAAACCTCAAAGGTAAAACTCAATTCATCACAAGAAGATAGAGAGGGAGAAACATCATATGATCCAACTATAGTAACAAAGCTCGCGGCGCATCAAGATCGTGCCAAATTAAGAACACGAGAGAGAGAGAGAGAACAAGCACATAGCTACTGGTACATACCCTCAGCCCCTAGGGTGAACTACTCCATCCGCATCATGGAGACCACCGAGATGATGAAGATGGCCTCCGGTGATGGTTTCCCCCTCTGGTAGGGTGCCGGAATGGGTCCCGATTGGTTTTCATGGCTATAGAGGCTTGCGGCGACGAAACTTCCAATCTAGGGTTCTTTTCAGAGGTTTGGGTATTTATAAGAATTTTTGGCGCCAGTCTCACATCAAGGGTGTGCCCGAGGGCCCCACAAGCTCGGAGCTAGCGCCCTGGGGCCCAGCTTCGGTGCTTCGGGGATCTCTATTGGTCCATAAAAAATCAGCGTAAATTTTCAGCCCATTCCGAGAACTTCTATTTATGCACAAAAAATGACACCACGGTAGTTCTGCTAAAAACAACGTCAGTCCGAGTTAGTTATAATCAAATCACACCAAAATCATATAAAATTTTGTATACATCACATGAATACTTCATAAATTATAGATACGTTGGAGATGCATCATGGTATTGTACTTTTTTGTCAAATTTGAGACAAGTTTTGATGTAATTTTTATCTTCTTACAAATGGGAGATTATTAATAATTGAGAATGCACATCGCAAACGGATTATTTATTCAAACCATGGATGTTTAACCAACAATGGACATGTGCCATGCTTCGGTTAGTAATAAAGTGGCAACATTAATCATCAAAATAGAAAAACAATATACGTGCCGCCACGTGTCCCGTGTGTCGCGCGAGCAGGCGTGAGTTGACGGGACGCATGCGAGAAGCCCGCCGCGCAAGCAGACCAGGAGGTGTGCTTGCAAGTGTGTGAATTGACGGGAGGCGTGCTTGCTGCGCAGTGTCATCGGGAGGCGTGCAAGTAGCTATGTAAAATGACGGTAGGCATGCCAGCAGTCCGCCGCACAGGCTCACCGGGAGGTGATCCCGCGGTTTGACCGCCGCTCGCCTCTCTCCCACTACTCCATATTAATGGTGCGCCCGAGCAGCCGCACCCCCCATCCTCGCCACACACACAATTCTCTCTCCGCCTGCATCCTCGACGCCGTTCTTAGTCAAAGCCGTCAGTGTATGAGGATGCCACTGGAGCGCCCCATCACTATAAAAAAAAGACACATCCATGACATTTTGGGCCAAACGAATTTTTTTCTTGTCATACATATGACACTTCTATGACGATAATTGTGACAAAACCCGGTATCATCATAGATGTGGTGGGCTCCTACTTCTATGACAAAAAATCATGACAGAAAATGGGCTTTTCGTCCTGGGCGGGCCGGAGACGCAGCTGCATGACATTCTTTGGGCCGTCCATGATGGAATAAACCGTGGTAGAAGCGAGGGCGAGGAAAATTTCGGGGAGTTCCTGGTTATGGTGGGAGGTCGGGGGCCGAGCGATGCGTGTTTCTATCGTGACACGACGCTGCTGCGTGTGTGCGTAGGCGCTATCAGAATCGAACTCGAGCGAGGCATTGGGCTCTAATCGAACCCGGCGATTGCAGACCGCAGTTACGCGTTATCGAACCCGAGCGATCGATCGATGGCTGTTAATTGAACCCGATAGAGCGATTCCTTCGCCATCTGCCGCTAATCAAGCCGATCGATGCCGCCTCGATGAACAATGAGCGTTATGCCGGGGGTTGGATGAACAATGAGCGGTGGCGTTGCCTCTGGATGAACAGGACCCGTGGTGTGGTGGAGGGCTGGATGAACAGATGAAGCGGTGGAGGGGTGGATGAACAGGACCCGTGGTGTGGATGGCTAGATGAGCGATGAAGCGGTGGAGGGTGCCCGTGGAGGGGTGGTTGAACAGGACCACTGTGGTGTGGAGGGCTGGATGAACAGTGAGACGGTGGAGGGGTGGTTGAATAGTAGTCGGTGGAGTAGCGCGCGGTGGAGGCTGGATGAACAGGAGCCCGTGGAGGCTGGAGGAGGTCGACAGTGGAGATGAATAGTATCCCGTGGAGTCCCGTTTTGCGGTACGCCACACCCCTCACGATGAACAGGACCCCCATTTCGACCGTAGGAGGTCCGTTTCGTCAGTTTTGCGGTACGCCACACCCCTCCAAATCAACAGGATCCCCGTTTCGATCGTAGGAGGTCCGTTTCCTCCGTTTTGCGGTACGCCACACCCCTGCTAATCAAAAGGACCCCCGTTTCGACCGTAGGAGGTCCATTTCCTCCGTTTTGCGGTATGCCACACCCCTCCCGATCAACAAGACCCCGTTCCGAACGTGGCCGGTCGAACACAAGGCCGTTTCCTCCGTTCTGCGGTACGCCAGGCCTCTGAAAGTGCGTTATATCGACTAGAGGGGGGGTGAATAAGCGATTTTTATGAATTCTTCACTGAGGAATTTGCCGGTGAGGAAATTCCTTAGCGAAGAACTACTTATGTGGAATAAGTACTCGAAGTAAGCATAACAGAATCTGTGCATGGTCATCATGATGAAATGACGACAAGCACAGAGTACGTAAAGTGTAATCACAGGATAACACAAGATGAAGACAAACAGATCAAGAAATTGAACTGAGGAAATTGAGAAAGTCTTGATCAAAGTCTTCAAACACATATATGATGAAGCACTTAACACAAGAATGAGGAAATGAAAGAGTTGAGGAAATAGAACCAAAGAAGCTTGGTGAAGAGAATGATTTGGTAGACCAGTTCCAACTGCTGTCTCGGTTATGTACGTCTGGTTGTAGCGATCGAGTATTTAAACTCGAGGACACACAGTCCGGACACCCGATCCGAAAGCACGCAGCTCAGGACACCAAGTCCTCACCGTATTCTCCTTGAACTAAGGTCGCACAGACCTCGTCCAATAACTCGTGGTAAGTCTTCATGCAACTTCCAAACCTTCACAAACTTGGTCACTCGGCGATCCACAATTCCTCTTGGATGCTCTAGACCATGACGCCTAACCGTCTGGAAGAAGCACAGTCTTCAAAGGTAACAAGCGTCGGATCCACGCAGGATCAATCTCTTCAGTGATGCTCAATCACTTTGGGTTTGTAGGTGTTTGGGTTTGGGTTTTACTCACTTGATGATTTTCACTCAAAGTCCTCGAAGGATGGGATGCTCTCAATTGACAAGTGTCAGTTTCTCTCGGAGCAGCCAGCCGGCTAGTGGTTGTAGGGGGCGGCTATTTATAGCCTAGGGAGCAGCCCGACATGATAAGACATAAATGCCCTTCAATGATATGACCGTTAGGTGGATAAGATATTTTGAGACAGTGGCCAGAGCATGCAAGAACGGTCGGAAATTTGAGGTTCAAATTCCTCGTATTATCATGTTCCTCATGTAGGCAATCCGCAAAGTAATTCCTAACTCCTCGGTCGGGACAAATTCCTTAGCGACCGTAAGAAGTTCGTCTCATTACTAAAGAAATTGACTGAATCAGTATGAGATTTCCAATGGCTCCACTCGAAGGGATTGGTAGGTGTAGGATTTTGAGTTGATCATCACATTGTAATTTTTCCTTAGTATTTCCTAGACCCCTTTAACAAAGATGCGGTGTTTCCTATGACTCAAGAAAGAGAAAACGAAACTACGAAAACAAAAGTCTTCACGCTTCATGTTCCTCAAATGAATACCAAGTCTTCAAGGTCACACCAATTTCTTCACTTTCAACGTCTTCGTAAAGTCTTCGTATACCAATGTCTTCAACGAAGAACTTCATTTTTAGGGGTCGACTTTCTCAGAATATCAAATTCCTCATAGACTTATAGACCTGTGTACACTCATAAACGCATTAGATCCTTAACCTATAAGTCTTCAATACACCAAAATCACTAAGGGGCACTAGATGCACTTACAATCTCCCCCTTTTTGGTGATTAATGGCAATATAGGTTAAGTTTTCAACGGGAATAAACATATGAAGTGTAAATACTGATATTGAGGAATTTGATTGCAAGATATAGAAGAACTCCCCCTGAAGATGTGCATAGTGAGGAATTTGCTTTCGAGGCAATGCACACTTGAAGAGTTGACTCATGGAGATCTCCCCCTATATCTTGTAATCCATACACGCATTTGACATATAATATGAAGAATTTGAAATGCATGATGAAATAAGGTG
Organism: Aegilops bicornis; assembly: GCA_021605145.1. Taxonomy (NCBI): domain Eukaryota; kingdom Viridiplantae; phylum Streptophyta; class Magnoliopsida; order Poales; family Poaceae; genus Aegilops; species Aegilops bicornis. Next base: position 568,200,021 of record CM038670.1, read on the forward strand.
ACTGATGTAATTCAAAGATGCGTGTATTAACATATAACGAGGAATAAGCATGCAGAAGAACACATCAAAAGTATCAGAGCACCATCGGGTTTAAGATTACAACTTGATCCAATAAAGTTTCAGAAGAGCCAGAGTTTTAACTTAGCAAAAAAATGCCCATATAATAGACCCGCTTGAAGACTAACTCAACTTTCTCCCCCTTTGTCATCGAATGACCAAAAGGATCGAAACTGAGGACTAACACCCCTAAAGAATATCAAGTTGATGGAGGAGCGCCAACGTTGTTGGGGTCGTTTGTCGTAGTAGGGCCTGCCTCAGTGTCGTCCAAGTCTTCATGTTCATCAGTGTCGCATGATGAAGAATAGGAGCTGGCCACCAAGGAAGGAACCTTGACCTTCTTGTATTTCTTCGGTGGAGGTGCAGACCAGTCAAATTCTTCCTTGAGACCCATTTTCTTCAGATCTTCTTCGCTGTAGACATGAGATAAAACAACCCAGGTACGGTTGAAGGTTTCATGGAGGTAGTATTGATTTTTCTTCATTGCATTATGGGCTGAGGTCATGTTGTGAAGAATTGAACCAAACTGACGCTGGCAGAGTCATCATTGGTTGAGTAGGATGCAGCCTTGCGAAATTGACCATCCAATGGACGAATGCCTTCATCTATCACAGCAGCGGCCTTGCCTTTGTCATTAGCTGAGGAAAATGTACGTTTGAGGACTTCAATCGGAGGCAAGTAGCTGCAGTGATTCAGAGTATCAGCTTTGTAATTGAGTGAAGACCTTGTGTTGATGAATCTCATAATCCAAGGTGCATAAGGCTTCAGCTCAAAAGGTGACATAGCGACATTGGCCAGAGTCCTCATGAAGAAATCATGGAAGTTGACGGGAATGCCATCAATGATATTGAAAAGCAGATTCTTCATGATGCCAACGACTTCTTCTTCATTAGAGTCGTGGCCTTTGATAGGACTCAATGTCTTCGTCAAAATGTGATAGACAGTCCGAGGCACATACAATAATTCCTTGACGAGGAATTTGGTTCGTGGGGCCTGCCCTGGCTTCAAAGGCTTCATCAGAACTTGCATGTAGTGATTTTTAAACTCAGGTTCACTGTAGACGCAACGAGCACCTTCAAGGGGAGGACTGAGTGGTAGGGCACGAAGCAATTCAGTAGCTGGTGCCTTGTAGTGAGTGTTTTATGATATCCAGTCCAGCACCCATGAGTTCACATCTTCAAAATCTCCTATGATGTGCAGCGTCGCAAAGAATTGAAGAATGAGTTCTTCATTCGAATCACATATGTCAGTGCAGAAATTTAGCAGTCCAGCGTCGTGAAGAACACCGAGGACTGGCTCGAAGCCCGGCAGAGATTCCATGTCCACATGAGGAATGTGTGCATGATCGAATACTTTGTCTTTGTTGAACATCACTGATGAATAGAAATTGGCCTGGCTGGCCGTCCAGAAACGCCTCTTTCTTATGCGAGTAGAATCATAGTGGTTGTAATCTGTGAAGAACACATGCTCGCTGAAGAAATCTTCAGCCCTGAACTTTTGCTTCCTTGAGAATGGATCCTTTGGCTTTGGCAGTGGAGTGTCAGTGAGTTGCATCACGACTTCAGGAATCGCAATCTCAGGTTCTTCAGGCTGAGGAATTTCTGGTTCCTCTTCAGTGGCAGTCTGCGTGTTCAAGTGATCAGCAGCAACAGTTTCTTCAGCGCTAGTGGCTGGAATTTCTTCATGTACAGATGAAGTGGGGTGAGTTTCTTCAGAGCCCATTTGAATGGTCGGTGCAGGGGACTGAGGTATTTGCTTTAAAGGGGTGAAGAGTGAAGAATTGGGGTGCTGACTTTCCCAAAAGGCATCATTCATCACTGGTGTAGTGCACCCAATATCCACGTCTTCATCTTCCATTTCTTCAACGCCAGCCTCTTCAGCTGTGAACTGAGGCATGGGCGAGGAGCCAACAGGTGTTGAAGGGATAGCATCCACTTCAATTTCTTCATCAATATGCTTTGATGAAGCAGCAGAATGATTTTCTTCATCAGATCCGCTAGGGATCACATATTCTTCACCAAAAGGAACAAGGTCCTTTGATGGCATGGTTGAGTCGGAACAACATCAACTGGATTTGCAAATGAACTTGTCATAGGCTTCATTTTCTTTGGAGCTGAGGAATCTGAAGCAGCTGATGCTTTCCTTTTCTTCACAGCTGCACGCTCTGCAGCCTTAGTCTTCTTCACATATAATGCAGATGGAAGGATTGGAGTTGGTGTAGGCGCAGGAGGAGCAGAGGAATCTGGTTGATTTTCTTCAGCGCAATCGATGCAGCTTGCTCGACTTCTTCATTTTCTTCAGCGCACCACTAGTGGATGCCCCGGCAATATCTTCGCCGCTGGAATGCGCCATCAGCCCTCGAACTAACATTTTCTTCAGAACGAAAGTCATCGGTGCCGGTATGTTCTTCAGTTTGCTAGCGGAAGCTTCAACTGAGGAATTTCCTGTTGCAATGGTGCTGCAACATTGGAGGTGAATTTCTCAGTCAGTTTAACAAATCCGACTTTGGCACCTTGCCAATCAGCATAGTAGGCATTGAAGTTATTGCTGAGGGCTTTGATTTCAGACTGGATTTTTATAAGCTCATCAGTTGTCATAGAGACAACATTGGTCTTCAAAAACTTTTCTTTCCTATACTGTGCTTTCTTGATCTGCCTGGCCTTCTCATATTTCCATTTTTCTTCAAAGATGAAATGGGTCAGCATGTGACTTTGGCCAGGAGTCAAATAGAAATCAGGCATAGGAGTGTCTGGATCCTTGTGCCAGAGATCAATATAATTGAGGATCAACTTAGGATCCAATAGCAGTGGCACATTAGTGCCTTTGGCTCTAGCGGCCCTGACTTGCCTGTCTCTGATGATCTCAACAAGTTCTTCATGATCAGCTTCGTCTTCTTCAGACGGTACTTGGAAGGCAACCTGCTTCTTCTGAGGACTAGGGCGAGGACCTCGTCCCCGCAAAGGGCCTTTTTTCTTCGATGAGACGGACCCGTTGAAGAATTGGGTGCAAATGAGGAACTAGCCGAGACACACGAGGCAATGGAGATGCCTGCCGTCCTTTGGCACGTGGCAAGATGCACAGGTGCAGAGGACTTTGTCGGAGTGGCCGAAGACTTTGGCGGAGGAGTTGAAGATTCTGGAGGAGCAGGAGCAGCATGAGGAATTGGCCGTGAGGGCATTGAGGATTTGGGCTGTGAGGGCATTGCTGAGGAACTAGGCCTTGAGGGCACTGGAGGTGAAGCACTTGGCTTGCGCGCGGGCTTCTTTGCCATAGATTTCTTTGGCTTGACAGAAGAGGCCTCAGCAGAGGCAGCAGCAGCAGAGTCCTCATTGAATTTCCTTACTGTTTCTTTGGCTTGCTCAGCCAACTTGGCTTGGCGCTTTTCCCATTCATCGTGATAATCCTCACCGCGCTTGAGGCTGGTGGGATCTGCTACTTGGCCAAGTGCCAATGGTGGTCTTGGGCATGGAGGATTGAGTGCGAATTTCTTCATGTACTTTGGAGTTACATACCTGTACTCCCTCCATTCTCTTGCCCATCTCCTTTCTATCCTCTGGATGCGCACCTTGCGCTGATTTTTGTTCTCCTTACCAAACTTGGCCTCATCAGGAGTGCAATAGTCTTTGTATATGTCATCAGGGATCTCAAAGGCAGTCATGACCTTAGGCTTCTTTCCTCCTTTCTGTGGCTTCGACCGTTCTGCCATTTTCTTCGGTTGAGGATTTGAACAATCAAATTCTCCAAGAAGTATGCAACTTTTCTTCGAGGAACGCTGCAAATGAGTTAAGTTGATGAGAACCTAGTGATTCAAAGAAATGGACATGAGTACATGTGAGCAGAGTATAGTTGCGAGGAATTTGGAGAGGTCATATGCGTTCTCAGAAGGTTTTTAAAAAAGAACAAGTTTGAGGAATTTTTACCAGATGAGTCTTGAAGAATTTCACTAAGCGTTCTTTGTCTTAGGTTCCAGAGTTGTATAGATCGAAGATCCACACAATTGAGGAATCTTGATTAAAAATGATGCTTAGAGAAACGAATCAAGAACAGATGACATGTGAGGTGTTTTGTGTGTCAGGATTTGAAGAATAAAACACCTTTGAGGATTTTGTAGAAATCATTTGAATCAAAGAGGGCAGTAAAAGTAACTTTTAATTACCGTGAACGAAGAACACGACGAACTGTGAGATGGAGAGGGGAAGTTCGTCAGTGCAGATATTACACGCCCTAACTCGGCAGAGGAAGATGGCTATGGCGGCGGCGGAGTGAAGATTTCTGCGGCCGGCGCGAGTACGACGGCGACGAGGTCGAGGCAGTGAAGATCTTCCTCACCGGAGACGATGAAGTAGTGGCGGCGCTAGGGTTTGAGAAGCTCGAGCAGGAGAGAGAGCGAGCGGAGTAAAGGAAGTGAGGAAGGGGAGAGGGGTATTTATAGCCACAGTGAAAAAACTTTTTGCCCGAAGATTTTGGACGAACGTGCCCCTGACCCTTCTCATTCGCATGACATGTGTCACCCACGTACTGAAAAGTGGAGATCGTGTTAGATAGTGGGTGAATAGATAAGTCTATCGTGGGACGTGGAACGGTTTGAGCGGCAAAGCCGAAAATTTGGATTAGAAAAGTTAAAAGTTCCGTTCGGAAATTCTTCAGCTGACACGGACACAGTGAAGATTTCGAACGAGTTTCAAATAGAACGCACATGAAGAATTTGTGAATAGTTTGGGTTGAGTATAGCATAGAGGGGGAAGGGTCTGATCACCTTCACTTAGCAGAAGAACAACTTGAAGAAATAGCCATAAGTGAATGCTGTAGAGGACATAAACCCCCACACACACACACACACACACACACACACACACACACACACACACACACACACACACACACACACACACACAAAGAGATATATATATATATATATATATATATATATATATATATATATATAGACAATGAAGAAAAACGACGGAACCAAAGGAAGATTTTGCAAAGTTGAAGAATTTGAAAATCGAAGAATTTCAAACTGAGGAATTTCAAAACTGAGTAAAAACTCAAATTGAAGATTTTCAACTCTGGTGGTGGCGCGATCCAATCAGATAAGAATGATGATTTCAGACACCGCGCATAATTGTCGAGGGTTCTCGAGAATCAAATTCTTCATTAATTTCTTCACACTTAGAGTGTTGTTCTTCATTGATTGAAGAAAACGTTTCTTCATGTGTTGCACATCTAAGTCATCAATTTTGCATAAGTGTTAGGATGAGTGTCCTATTCAAAGAACATTCTAAGATTCTAAGATATTTAGCTCACACCGCAACTTGCTAAATATCTTCTCATCCAAGGGCTTTGTGAAGATATCGGCTAGCTGTTCTTCGCCTTCACATGATCAATAAAGATGTCGCCCTTCAACACATGATCGCGAAGAAAATGATGACGAATCTGAATGTGCTTTGTCTTCGAGTGTTGAACTGGGCTGTGAGCAATCTTGATTGCACTCTCATTGTCACAGTAGAGAGGCACATTCTTCATGTTGATGCCATAATCCTTGAGAGTTTGCTTCATCCACAGCAATTGAGCGCAGCAAGAACCAGTAGCAATGTACTCAGCTTCAGCAGTAGACAGTGATACGCAGTTCTGTTTCTTCGAGGACCAACAGACGAAAGATCGTCCGAGGAAATGACAAGTACCAGATGTTGACTTGTGGTCCACACGATCACCAGCATAGTCAGTGTTAGAATATCCAATGAGATCAAAAGCAGAGCCCTTGGGATACCATAATCCTAGTGTTGGTGTGTGAGCTAGATATTGAAGAATATGCTTCACAACCTTATGGTGTGATTCCTTCGGTGTAGCTTGAAATCGGGCACACATGCAAACACTAAGCATTATATCTGCACTAGATGCACATAAGTACAATAAAGAACCAATCATGGAGCGGTATACCTTGTGATCAAAGTCAATACCATTTTCATCAGTGCATAGATGGCCATTTGTGGGCATAGGAATTCTGACGCCTTTACAATCTTGCATGCCGAATTTCCTCGTAACATCCTTGAGGTATTTCTCTGAGATATGAATATGCCATTTACCTTTGTTGGCGAATCTGAAGACCTAAGAAGAATTTCAACTCTCCCATCATAGACATTTGATATTCTTCACTCATCATATAGGCAAATTCATCACTATAACGTTGGTCAGTACATCCAAAGATAATATCATGAACGTATATTTGGCACACAAATAGTTCACCATCATAAGATTTAGTAAAGAGAGTAGGGTCGAGTGAACCGGGTGTGAAGCCATTCTTCATGAGGAATTCCTTCAAAGTGTCATACCACGCCCGAGGGCTCGCTTGAGGCCATAGAGGGCCTTGTTGAGTCTCAAGAATTTGTCGATTCTTTGGATCTTCAAAACACAGGGGTTGAGAAACATATAGTTCTTCCTCAAGCTTACCATTGAGGAATGCACTTTTCACATCCATTTGATATAAAGTGATATCATGATGGTTAGCATAAGCAAATAATATGCGAATAGCCTCAAGTCTAGCAACAGGTGCAAAAGTTTCATCGAAATCAATTCCTTCAACCTGTGTGTAACCTTGAGCTACAAGTCGTGCCCTATTCCTCACCACAAGGCCATCTTCATCTTGCTTGTTGTGGTAGATCCACTTTGTGCCAATGATATTATGCTTGCGAGGATCTGGACATTTGACCAGTTCCCAGACGTTGTTGAGCTCGAACTGATGTAATTCTTCTTGCATGGCCTGAATCCACTCAGGCTCCGGAAATGCTTCATCTACCTTAGTAGGCTCTGTGATAGAGACAAAAGCATAGTGCCCACAAAATTTAGATAAATGTGAAGCTTTTGAGCGTGTGAGAGGACCTGGTGCTTCAAAGTCATCGATGATCTTTTCAACTTGCACTTCTTTTGCAACGCGAGGATGAGCTGGTTGTCGTCGAGGAATTTGATTAGCATTTTCTTCAGCAGCATTTTCTTTAGCATTTTCTTCAGTGCATCACCGACGTTCTTCACGTTACGGAATGAATTCTTCAGCAGATTCTTCAAGAGGGAATGACATCCTCAAGAGCCTTGAACTTGATAGAATCCTCAGTCTTTGGTTCATCTATCACAGAAGGTAGGTGCTCTCTTTGCAAGCCATTAGTTTCATCAAACCGCACATCTACGCTTTCAACAATCTTGTGAAGAACATTATTGAAGACTCAGAGGTGTGCGAGTCCTTTCCGTAACCAAGCATAAAACCTTCATGTGCTTTCGGTGCAAATTTAGCATTGTGATGAGGATCTCTAATCCAACATTTAGCATTGAAGACTTTGAAATAACTCACATTGGGTTTCTTATCAGTGAGGAGTTCATAGGCAGTCTTCTTGAAGAATTTGTGAAGATATACCCTGTTGATGATGTGGCACGCAGAGAAAAATACCTCAATCCAGAAGTGACGAGGCGTCTTGTACTCATCAAGCATAGTGCAGGCCATCTCAACAAGAGTTCTGTTCTTGCGCTCCACGACGTCATTTTGCTGAGGAGTATAAGGAGCAGATAACTCATGAGTAATACCAAGTTCATCAAGATAGTCATTAAGACCAGAATTCTTGAACTCAGTTCCATTGTCACTCCTGATGTGCTTGATCTTCACACCAAAGTTGGTTGAAGCCCTCGAGGAAAATCGTTTGAAGACTTCCTGCACTTCATGTTTGTAAGTAACAATGTGTACCCATTTGTAACGAGAGTAATCATCAACAATAACAAAGCCATATAGAGATGCATCATTGGTGACTGCTGAGTAATGATTAGGACCAAAGAGGTCCATGTGAAGCAATTCGAATGGTCGAGTAGTGGTCATGATAGTCTTCACTGGGTGCTTGGCCTTGGTCATTTTTCCAGCTTCACAAGCCCCGCATAAGTGATCCTTGAGGAATTTGACATTCTCAATGTCAATGACATGCTTCTTCTTCGCAAGCGTGTGCAAATTCCTCATGCCTGCGTGACCAAGTCGTTGATGCCATAGCCAGCCTTCTGAAGCTTTTGCAAGTAGGCACACGGCTGGTTGAGGTCCTATAGAGAAATCAACAATGTACAAGTCTCCTCTCCTAAAGCCTTCGAAGACTTTGGAATTGTCAGCTTCCATAACCACAACACAATGATACTTGCCAAAGACAACAATCATATCAAGATCACAAAGCATTGAGACAGACATAAAGTTGTATCCTGAGGACTCAACAAGCATGACTTTGTCCATGTGTCGATCCTTTGTGATCGCAACCTTACCTAGACCCAATACCTGACTTTTGCCTTTGTCAGCGAAGATGATATGGTTCAGATGCGATGGTGATAAGGGAGCATCAATCAACAGATTCTTGTCACCAGTCATGTGATTTGTACATCCACTATCAAGGACCCACTCAGTGGCTTTGGGTTGATCATCCGGCAGATGAATTAGTGCAGCTTACGAACTCATATACTTCATCAGTGAAGAATATGATATCAAATTCATCAGATGAATCTCATCAAGCAGTAAAACAGATATAGCAGTATGAGGACGTGTGAAATGATTGTTCATTTCTTCATGATTAGCCTGCGTCCTTTCAGGCATTTTTGTCGTGCCCCCAAGAAATTCTTCTTCAGACGTTAAAGCACGTCTGGAGACCTGACCCTGCAGAAGAGATTAGTTCTTTTTATTCACCACCCACATCTGAAGGGGTGGCAAAGAGTTCATCACTCTGCGAACTCCATATGAGGATGGTGGCAAAGAAGCCAGACCATTTCGTTTCACATAAGAGGGGTTAGGGTAAGCATATGAATAAGTAGAGAAATTCTTTGAGGACTTATGAACATAATGGTTTGAGGAATAATGCACATATTCATAGCCCATAGCTCTACCCTGCGAAACAGAGTTGTTGGCATGATGATAATCATGTGAGGACTTTGATCCTTTTGAGGAATTTTATCCACGTGAGGAATTTGGTCCGTATGAGGACTTGGATCCATATGAAGAATTTGGTCCATATGAAGAGTTTGATCTGGGGTTCCTATTCTTCACTGGTGGTGTCATGAGGACATTCACCTGAAGACTTTCAAGGCACCTTTTGGGAACCCAAATTTTCTTCATAGGGGAACCGTTCCTGCAGTTAGTGCCAACATATCTAGCAAATACTTCACCATTCTAATTTTTGAATAGTTTATAGTTGGAGTCAAATGACTCATCAGAAGAATGAGGAGATTCACATGTAAAGCCAGATAAGTTAGATGTATCACCGGTGGTCCTTTGCAAAGAACCCATGAGGTTTTGGGGTACCGCCAAAGCTTCCAAAGATGTACCATCAAGATTGATTTTCCTCTCAAAGGCAATACCCTCTTTCCTAGGGTTACTTGTTGAGAATCTGCTTTTAAGCACATCACAAAGAGTCTCGATGCCCTTTGAGGCTTTTGTACATGCTGTCATGTACAATTCCTTCAAATTTCGTGCATCGTCAAGGATACTAGCAATGTCCTCAGATGAGGAATTAGTGATAGCAGAGGCAGGTGAAGAATTTGTAACAATAGAAGCATTTGAACATTCAGGTGAAGAATTAGCAGATTCATGTTCAATGCACTTTAAACATGGAGGAACAAACTCTTCCTGAAAAGCGCTGATTTGTTGAGCAAGTAATGAATCGCGCTCCTTCTGAAGATCTTCATAACTCACTCTTAGCTTCTCAAGATCTTGCTTCTTTTGAAGAAATTCATAAGAAAGCTTCTCATGATCGATAAGAGAGTGTTATGATGACTTTAAAGGTTGTCAAACCTAGATCAAGTCTCTCAAGATTTTCACCAAGGCTTTAGTGCGATCCATTTCTTCACCCAACATATCGTCACTTTTGTCTAGCATGTTTTGAACCTTTTCAAAAGCCCTTTACTATTTCACAGCAATCTTAGCAAGTTTAGAGTAGCTGGGCTTGAGGTTTTCATCCGATTCATTCTCACTAGATTCATAGGAGGTATATTTGAGTACCTTGGCACCCTTTGCCATGAAGCAGTAGGTGGGAGCATAGTCATCATTGCCTTCATTAGCCTTGTTGGTGAGGTCATTTTCTTCAGAGTTGAAGATAGACTTGCTGACGAATGTAGTAGCGAGAGCCAGACTCGCCACACCAGACTCAGACTCCTCAGATGCCTCCTCTTCCTCATGTTCCTCAGATTCAGCCTCAGAGTCCATTTCCTTGCCAATGAATGCCCGAGCCTTCTTGGAGCTGCTCTTCTTGTGAGATGAAGACTTGAGGATTTTGATGATGAAGATTTTGACGATTTCTTCTTCTTCTTAGCGCCATCGTAATCGTAATCCTTGCATTTCTTCTTCTTTAATTCCTTTTCCCACTGAGGACAATCTTGAATATAGTGACCAGGTTTCTTGCATTTGTGGCATAGCCTCCTCTTGTAGTCACTGGATGAGGAATCATTGCTCCTTGAGGATTTTCCAAAGCGGCCACGTCTTGAAAACTTCTGGAATTTCTTCCCGAGCAGTGCTAGCTCCTGGCTCAATTCTTCAGGATCACCAAGGCTGCTGCCAGAATCTTCATTTTCAGATTAAGACACTACCTTGGCCTTCAGGGCACGTGATCTACCATAGCACGAATCATAGAGATCTCTCTTTTCAGCAAGCTGGAACTCATGAGTGTTTAGCCTCTCGAGGATATCAGCGGGATCAAGTGACTTGTAATCAGCATGCTCTTGTATCATCAATGCCAGAGTATCAAATGAGGAATCAAGCGATCTCAACAATTTCTTCACCACCTCATGGTCGGTGATGTCAATGGCACCAAGCGCTTGAAGCTCATTTGAGATGTCAGTGAGGCGATCGAAGGTTTGTTGAAATTTTTCATTGTCGAGTCTTTTGAAGCGGTTGAAGAGATTGCGAAGAACATCAACTCGAGAGTCACGCTGAGTTGAGACTCCTTCATTCACTTTGGACAGCCTATCCCAGATAAGCTTAGCAGTTTCCAAAGCACTCACTCTTCCATACATCCTTTGCTCGAGATGGCCACATATGATATTCTTCGCTTGAGAATCGAGTTGCTTGAATCTTTTCACATCGGTATGCGTCAAAGGAGGGTGAGACAGAGGGAACACCATTTTCCACAACATACCGTAGATCGTTACTAATTGCCTCAAGATGCATTCACATCTTATTTTTCCAAGAGGGGTAGTCTGTCCCATCGAAGGTAGGACAGCCACAGAGACCTTGATCATACTGCGGTCGACATAACTGAAACTCCAAAGTGTTAAACCAAAATCACACGGAACAAGGGAGTACCTTGCTCTGATACCAATTGAAAGTGCGTTAAATCGACTAGAGGGGGGGTGAATAGGCGATTTTTATGAATTCTTCACTGAGGAATTTGCCGGTGAGGAAATTCCTTAGCGAAGAACTACTTGCAGCGGAATAAGTACTTAGAAGTAAGCATAACAGAATACAATCATGGGCATCATGATGAAATGAAGACAAGCACAGAGTACAGAAAGCGTAATCACAGGATAACACAAGATGAAGACAAACAGACTGAAGAAATTGAACTGAGGAAATTGAGAAAGTCTTCACCAAAGTCTTCAAACACGTATATGATGAAGCACTTAACACAAGAATGAGGAAATGAAAGAGTTGAGGAAATAGAACCAGTAAGCTTGGTGAAGAGAATGATTTGGTAGACCAGTTCCAACTGCTGTCTCAGCTTGTACGCCCTGTTGGAGCGGCCGAGTATTTAAAGTCGAGGACACATACCCCAGACACACCCGAGCACGCAGCTCAGACACCAAGTCCTCATCAGATTCTCCTTGGACTAAGGTCACACAGACCTCGCATAATCACTCGTGGTAAGTCTTTAGGCGACTTCCAAACCTTCACAAACTTGGTCACTCGGCGATCCACAATTCCTCTTGGATGTTTCTAGACCATGACGCCTAACCGTCTGGAAGAAGCACAGTCTTCAAAGGTAATAAGCGTCGGATCCACGCAGGATCAATCTCTTCAAAGGATGCTCAATCACTTTGGGTTTGTAGGTGTTTGGTTTTGGGTTTTCCTCACTTGATGATTTTCACTCAAAGTCCTCGGAGGATGGGATGCTCTCAATTGACAAGTGTCAGTTTCTCTCGGAGCAGCCAGCCAGCTAGTGGTTGTAGGGGGCGGCTATTTATAGCCTAGGGAGCAGCCTGATATGATAAGACATAAATGCCCTTCAATGATATGACCGTTAGGTGGATAAGATATTTTGAGACAGCTGGTGCGAAGCACAGCAACGGTCGGAAATTTGAGGTTCAAATTCCTCAGGGCTATCATGTTCCTCACTGTGTAGGCAATCCACCGGCGAATTCCTAACTCCTCGGGCCAGACAAATTCTCGGCTGACTGTAAGAACTTCGCCTCTCACATCAAGAAATTGACTGAACTGTATGAGATTTCCAATGGCTTCACTCGAAGGGATTGGTAGGTGTAGGATTTTGAGTTGAGCATCACACTGAAATTTTTCCTTAGTATTTCCTAGACCCCCTTTAACAGTACGGTGTTTCCTATGACACAAGAAAGAGAAAATGAAACTACGAAAACAAAAGTCTTCATGCTTCATGTTCCTCAAATGAATACCAAGTCTTCAAGGTCACACCAATTTCTTCACTTTCAAAGTCTTCGTAAAGTCTTCGTAATACCAAAGTCTTCAGTCGAAGAACTTCATTTTTAGGGGTCGACTTTCTTTGTAAATATCAAACTCCTCATAGACTTATAGACTTGTGTACACTCATAAACGCATTAGACCCTTAACCTATAAGTCTTCAATACACCAAAATCACTAAGGGACCCCGTTCCGAACGTAGCCGGTCGAACACAAGGCCGTTTCCTCCTTTCTGCGGTACGCCAGGCCTTGTTTCCATCGCCTGTTCCGTCCAAGCCCTCCTGATGAACACGACCACGCATTCTGTTCCGACCCAGCCGGTTGGCTCCCACGCGTTCCGTTACCTCCCGATGAACACGACGCATTCCGTTGCCTCCCCATGAACACAACGCATTCCGTTGCCTCTCCATGAACATGACGACAACGCTGATTCTCCGTTTCGACGCAGCCATGTCAACGAGCCCTCTCCGTACGTATGCGCGAGTAGGCGTTCGAGACCCCGCCCGTATGTACACATATGTGGCCGTATTTTCTTTCTTGCACCGCCGCCAGACGACGCAGTACATGCTATGTGCGCGCCTCTACATCCACCAGTATATATGTACGTAGACGTTCGCGACCAGAATGACAACGCTACGTACGCTTCGACCAGGTGGGTCCCGACTGTCAGGCACTTCCTTGCGTGCGAAGATGTAGCTAGTGGGTCCCAGCAGTCAGGGGGGTGAATCATTTTGTTTTTTTGCCCGGACGCACTTCCTTGCGCGCGAAGGTGTAGCTGGTGGATCCCAGCAGTCAGGGGAAACGTTTTTTTCACGAAATACGGTGGCCCGTCCGGTGGGTCTCTGCTGTCAGGTGGAGGAATAATTATTTTGCGCGTAATAAGGAGGCACTTCCTGCCGCGTCATGACCCAGCTGTCAGCCGCCCACGCGACAAGATTTTCTCGATGGAAGTTGGTCGTTGACCACATTGACCATGCCGTGCCGAGAGCACCACGGCGATGGACAACGGCGAGGCCTAGGAAGGGGGCGACACGGAGGCAGGGAAGACTCGGCAGTTGTTTCCCACGCGGAGGGGAGTACGACTGTACGAGGATTTACTGGTTCGCCTGCCGTCGCCGGAGAATAACAACAGGGTGGGTGAGTAGAGGGATGGCTAGGCCAGCGATGGGAGTACGGTGGGGCGGTGAGGCCTGCGCGGCAGCACAGCCGGCCGTGGGGAGGAGGGAGTAGGCAGTCCCGCCGGCGCTTGTTTGAGCGGCTGGAGCAGGAAGAGCAGAGATTGAAGAAGCACGACGGCCGTTGGATGGACATCCAACAGTCAGTGCTTGTGCATCAACCTTTTTTTAGGAAAGCCTCAAATCGGTGGAAAACATCATACAACCCATCTGCCATTATTTATAATAATTTACAGCCCATTTGCTAATTCTTAAGGTTTTTTTGGACCCCATATTCTTTTTGTTAGCATTACAACCCATATTGTGGCCACGGTTAAAAAGTTATACGAAATTTTGCATATTTCGATGCGGTCCGAACTGTTTTTAATCCCAAAATTTCGACTCACATTCAAACTGATTTTAAAAATAAATGTATATCAATATAAAATCCAACAAATTCTCCACGCATAAAAAATTAATGTAATTTAAAATCTTGAAATGAAAAAAGATATTTGAAACTAATTGGCGGTTTGATGTGTTTTAAAATGTACAACCCATTTCTCATTACCGATGGGCCATTTTCTCGCCAGCCAATGAAAGCTCTCCTCATCTTGAAAGATTTGCAGCCCAACAAAGCGTGACAAAGCGACTTACTTGGCAAATCACAAAAAACTGGGCTGTGGCTCGACCCACCGTCACCACTCCACGACAAGATTTCTTCCGATGGAAGTCGTTCCTTGACCATGTTGACCATGCCATGCAGAGAGCACCACGGCGGTGGACGACGGCGAGGCCTAGGAAGGGGACGACGCGGAGCCGGGGAAGACGCGGCAGTGGAAGCCCGCGTGGAGAGGAGTACGAGGGTTCACTGGTTCGGCTGCGCTGTGAGGCTGCCGTCGCCTCAGGGCCTGGCCAGCGGTGGGAATAGTAGGGGGCGGTGAGGCCTCTGCGGCAGCACGGTCGGCCACGGGAGGCAGGAGCATGCGGCACGACAGGCGCTGCTTTGGGCGGCTGGAGCAAGAAGACCAGAGGTTGAAGAAGCACCACGGCCGTTGGATGGACATCGTACGGTCACTGGAGCTAGAATCGTTCATATTGACTAAGTTGACAAAGCCCTTCGTCCCCGCCAACTTAGTAGGCCCTAAGTCAGCCTCCCACCAAGGTGGGTCCCATCTAGCCGGGAGTATTCATTTTTGTGCGTAATAAGGAGGCACTTCCGGTGGGTCCGAGCCGTTGGGGGAACTTTTTCGTGAAATACAAAGGCCCGTCCGGTGGGTCCCAGCAGTCAGGGGGAAACGATTTTTTTCGCAAAATACTGGTGGCCCGTCCGGTGGGTCCCCACTGTCAGGTGGAGGAATAATTATTTTCCGCGTAATAAGGAGGCACTTCCTTGCGGCTGCCGTGGACCCAGCTGTCAGCCTCTCCACGTACAGTACTCTTCCGATGGAAGTCGGTCGTTGACCACATTGACCACGCCAACGCCAAGAGTACCACGGCGGTGGACGACGGCGCGAGGCCTAGGAAGGGGACGACGCGAGCGGGCAAGACGCGGCAAAGGATGCCCACGCCAAGAGGAGTACGAAGCGTTCACCGATTCCGGCTGCGGTGTGAGGCTGCCGTCAGCAGAATAACAGGGGTGTGGGTGAGTGGAGGGATGGCCTGCCATGGTGGGAGTAGTATGGGGCGGTGAGGCCTCACGGTAGCACAGCCGCCACGAGGCGGGAGCAAAGCGGCACGACCGATGCCGCTTTTGGGCGGCTAGAGCAAGAAGACCAGAGGTTGAAGAAGCACTATGGCCGTTGGATTGACATCATACAACATCGGAGTATTGACTAAGTTGACGCCCGTCCCCTGGCCAACTTAGTAGGCCTGAAGTCAGCCCAACAATATGGTGGGTCCCAGCTAGCAGGGGGTATTCATTTTTTTGGGCGTAATAAGGAGGCACTTCCTTGCGTGCGAAGATATAGCTGGTGGGTCCGACCTGTCAGCGGGGGAACGTTTTTTCGCGAAATACAGAGGCCCTTCCTGTGGGTCCTAGCTGTCAGGTGGAGGAATCATTATTTTGCGTGTAATAAGGAGGCATTTCCTTGCGTGCGGCAGTGGACCCAGCTGTCAGCCTCTCCACGTACAGTCCACTTCCGATGGATGTCGTTCATTAACCACGTTGACCAGGCCGCGCCGAGAGCACCAGGGCGGTGGACGATGGCGAGGCCTAGGAAGGGAACGACACGTAGCCAGGGAATACTCGGCAGTTGTTTCTCGCGAGGAGTACGAGGGTTTATCGTTCGTCTGCCGTCACGGAGAATAACATCATGTGTGGGTGAGTAGAGGGATGGCTAGGCCAGCGATGGGAGTACGATGGGGCCGTGAGGCTCTTGGGCAAGATAGCCGGCAGCGGAGGAGGGAGTCGGCAGTCCCGCCGATGCTTGTTTGAGCGGCCGGAGCATGAAGAGCAGAGATTGAAGAAGACGACAGCCGTTGGATGGACATCCAACGATTCATCGCTCTCGTGTTGACTAAGTTGATGTATGCGTTGTGTAAGGCCAACCTTTTTTATGAAAGCATATGCGTCAACCTGTAGTAGGCGCACAAGTCAGCCTCAAATCATGGAAAACAGCATACAACCCATCCGCCATTATTTCTAATAATGTACAACCTATTTGCTAATTCTTAAGAATTTTTTGGAGCCCATCTTCTTTCTCATTAGCATTACACCCCATATTGTGGCCACGGTTAAAAAGTATACGTAAATTTTGCATATTTCAAAAGCGGTCAACTGTTTTAATCCGTAAATATCGATTCACATTCAAACTATTTTGAAAAATAATTTATATAAATATAAAATCCAAATAATTGTCCACGCATAAAAATCAATGGAATTTAAGATCTTGTAATGAAAAAATTGAAACTAATTCCTGGTTTGATGTGTTTTAAAAATGTACAGCCCTTCTGGGCAAACCGAATGAAACTCTCCTCATCTTGAAAGATTTGCAGCCCAGCAGGGCCGATAAAGCAAGTAGGCCTTGTTTGGGTATTTCTTTAAAAAATATAGAACTGCTAGCCATTTTCAGCAAGAAGAAAAACACAACTGGCTCATGATGTGGTAAACATAAATAAAACCTCAAGCTAGACGGGCCACAGCCCCAAGACAAATTTCATTGTTACCCTAATCCGTCGCTAAAACTAGTATAAAATACAACCGCTTGTTCCTAAAAAAATTGCGCGACTTGTCGGGTCCCCGTGTCACCGCTCGTAGTGTAATTCTCTCGCTTATTGACTATGTTGACAATGGCGTGAGCCCCGGATGTCCAACCATTAGGAGGAACCATATTTTTGGGCTTGTACTATAGAGGCACTTGCTTATGCATCGCCATGACGTTGGTGGGTCCTCATCATCATCCTCTCCACATACAAATCATCTCCTTGTTCCTCTCGGTTGTTGACGACGTTGACAATGCAAGAGGGCGGCGCATCACGCACGGCGAAAGTGAACCAAGGCCGCAAGGCGTAGGACGATGGCAAGGCCTCGGACGTAATCTAACAGAGCCGTTGAAGATGCGCCGTCCATCCACAAAGTGAGGGGAGTATGAGGGTTGATCGTTCGGGCGCTGGGTGCGTGTTTGCTGACGTCACGAGAATAACATGACGTGTGGGGAATAGAGGAGGACTGGCCAACGTTGGAGGGTACGTACGGTAGGGCGGCGGAGGCGCAGCCAGCCATGGGAGGTGGGAGCAGGCGGAGCCGACGGGGTGGTTTGGTTTGGGCGGCTGGACGAAGAAGAAAACAAGAGATAGAAGATACACGACAGATGTTGGATGTCAATCCAACGGTGGTAGGCGTAATCGCTTGTTGACCGGGCTAGTAAGTCAACACCACCTTGGGTAGGATATTTCCTCGCTGGTCCCAAATGTCGTAATCCAAATCATCACGATCATGCAGCCTTTCCTATGAAAATTTACAGCCCATTTGATGTGCTAGTTCGAAATAAGTTTGTGGGTCTTTGGTGGGGGCTAATCACTTGGCTTCAGAATGCACACAGTGAGCTCAAGCAGCCGGCGAGAATGATTTTATTTCCCTTGGTTGGGATTTGTTACAATATTTCACTCTAAGTTAAACGAATGGCAAGCCATTTGCCTTGTTTCAAAGAAAATATGACAGTCACAGCCGAGTTGAAAAGGGCAGGAAGATCTAACTCCAGCTAACAAACTATACAAAAGCACGAGGGTTAATTGTTCATCAGGTTTACATAAAAACCAGATTGAAAAGGGCAACAACATCTAACTCCAAAGACTGTTTTGGTAGTCACAAATAAATGGATCAATCGAGTCCATAGAATGAACATCCCGGTCGTAAAATTTACTAGATTATGACCACAATATGTTGTAAATAGAAGCCCGACATGTTCGTAAGCTCTTTTGCCCACCTGAAACTCCTTTTTTTGCTCTTCGACATACCCATCCGTCAAAACCATGCTGCTGATAAACTTAAGCCTGATGGACAATAGTAACCTCGCATTCAGCAGGAAGAATGTGGCAAATCTTGTGCTTGCACGGTTGGCTACATTCTAGCGTTATTGTCTTCAATCGAATCTCATGAGAAGTGAGAAAATCCCGATGCTTATGAATCCACCGATTGGTTATAACTTTCTTACCCCGTCCTGTTGCCTAAATAGACATGAAGATTGAAAATAGTTAAGGTCTAAAAGAAGAGTGTCGAAAGAGTAACAGCTGAACGGTCAATTCTAGTACACTATATGCGGGCTTCCAATGTGCGTGAAATTATCACCATATACAACTTCTCCAGACATGGAAAGCATTGCAGCAAGCCAATAATCTTGTTCAGATTAAAACTAATCATTTGGATATATAAGATCTTGACAGAATCCAGCACCATTGATAGGCCATCCATGGAGAAACTCTTCATTGAGCATAGAACATAATATTAGTACAAAATGTGTACTCCAAGATGATATATAAATTATGCGTAGAAATTTAAAATGCAGCTTATGGTTACAAGTGTAGATGATAATATAAAGTACCTGAAGAACTGTGGATCCAAACACCATATTGAAATGAGCACAGAGATCATGTATTACACCCAAGGTCTCCAGTTTAGGCGCAGAGAGGACGGTTATTTGCAACGGTGAATAACTAGAATCAAGGATCAACCTTTGAAGTGAAGGGGCATCATGGATGATGAGCTGCCTTCCGTCAAAAGAAATTCCAATTCTTACAAGGTTAGGCGACTTTATTTGGAGACAACCGATTCTAACTGTGAAAACAAGCACCAAGCACTCCAGCGTAGGGCAACTGGAGTGGATGATGCTGTGCAACGAGGCCTCCGATATACGAACCCGCACAAGTGAAAGTTTCTTGAGAAATGGGAGTCGAAGGTTTAGTACCAGATTGTCTGGTAGGTAGCACTGCGCAAAGGTGGCGGTGTGGAGAGAGGACGAAAACTGCGAGATGGACATCGGTGCTGAGGGCACAAGTTCATGGCGTTCGGTATGTGGTATGTGATTTCCAGGGGAATAGTAGAACTCAAGCAGCTGTAGTTCTGTGAATTCAGGGGATTTCAGCCAGGCGTCCATCGTGCAGGGCTTGGTATGCTTGCTCAGGTAGCATGACGGGATGCAGAGGCTTTGAACGGATCCCTGGTGGGAGGAGATGATGGCTCTGGGGATTTCAAAATCATTGAAGAGAGATAGCTGACGACAGTCGAGATTAAGGGGCATGGCGCGCCATAGAGGGCGCCACCAAATTGAGAGGACTTGGGTGCGACAGCAATCCTTGGTGGGAGAAGCGAGATGATCTCCCCAAGGATGGCGTCCGGGAGATCGCTGATGCGGTCCACCCGAGATTCTACGGGTTCCTGGGATCTGGTGGGGGCGGGGTCGCCGCTTCTCCCCGCGCTGCCGGGTGCGGGATCTACAACAGGCGTCGCCACTGGCGGGAGCCTCATCTTCTTGGCGCTGGGGTCAGCCGACTCCATTTTCCTCGAGGGCGTCGCGTCATCACAGATTCGAGCAGAGTAACGAATGACGAGCCTAGTTGTAGTCTGAGCTAAGAAGAAGAAGGGAGCTGGGGTTTTCAGAGGAGTGAGGAAGAAGGGAGCTGGGGTTTTCAGTAGGAGTGAGGTGAGGAATTTGGGGTACGAGGGAGCGAAATGACATGTGGTGGGTGGGAGCGAGGAGGAAGAAGAGCACCCAAGTTTTTTTGGGGGGAGGTGTGCTGGGTGTGGGTAGCGCCTCTCATTCAGTAAATATATGGGCTTTTGAATTGATTTTACTATTTACTAGTGTGGATGGGCTGTTTTGTCTTGGGTCCAGAGAAACAATTACTACTAGTACAGTGGAGACACTCTACAGCTACCCAGAAAAACAATTACTACTAGTACAGTAGAGACACTCTACCGCTTCTGGCTCCTCCTAGGTCATTGAAACGTCTCCCTCTCGAATGCCATTATACTTTTGTTCACCGACATGCGGGCCATGCAATACAGCGTGGGCAAAATGCCATCCACCAAATTAGAAGGCAGTATGCAGGCGGAGAGTCACCCCGGTCGTAGCGCGGCAGTAACAAGCCATCGTATCACAAAACCCCACCTCCCCGCAGTCTAAGTTTGACGGACGAAGCAACCATCATTTCACTCTTCGCTGAATCCCCTTCTCCCTCACCGTCTTCAAGAAAGGCAACACTCAGATTCGCCATCGTTTTCTTCTCTCCGAACGAAGGGAAGGTAAGCGGATCTGTGATGTTTGTATATTTTCGTTCAGAGAAAAAAAAGAACTTTTGCAAAGAAGTAACCGATTCTCACTATCTTTTTTGTTTCATTGTCATTGAGATTGTGTTTTCCTTTCAGTGGTCTCCTAGTATTGGTAAGTTTCATGATGGACCAAGGAGAACCAGGCAAAGATCTGCCGATATTGGAGCAGACGCGAGAGGCTGATCCCCACGAGACAGAGAGCTCCAAGAAGATGGAGGCAACCATCGAGGCGACCCCAGATACGCCACGGCCACTAATGAGATGGTCAACGCCCGTTTGAGGTTACTGACCCCGTGGCACTTCAGAGCAGTTTTCCCCTTCGAGGATGTGTCCCCCTCACGAGCTGCCCATGGTGATTTCCTTCTTTGCCGATCTCGATTGTGGTTTTTCATCTAAGTATGAGGTTATTTTTTTAGAAAAGGAAGTATGTGGTGATTAATAATGCAAAATTTTGTTAGCTTCAATGCCATGCTATACATAGTGGTTTAAATAACTTGTGTTTCTTATACTGAAAAGTAATTCAGAATTTGTTTCTGTTTCAATTAGAGCCCGATGCGCATAAGGATTGTGTGGTTGTACATGTCACTCGCTATGAGGTGGACGACCTGAATATACGCACTGGGAAAACATAGTTCTTAGGCTGTTGGATCGTGGAAGCCATTTGCGGGTATACCAATGAAGAGTTGTATTCCAGCCTCCTTTGTTGTCGCGTGTTGTCCAGGTGTCTTTGAAGCACAAGAAGTTCAAAGCTACTCCTTCATTTGTGAGGCATACTGTTCTTGTCAAGCTTACGCAGGAAGATGACGTGGCATGCCTCCACAAACAAGTTTATCAGTGGCAAGGCCACAAGGTTGTCTTCATGAAGGTTCACATGATTGAGCTGCTGCGGGACGTCCTCGATGATGTTCATGGCAAGGTCCGTCTTGTGTCCAGCCCAAACTAGATCGAGGCATGAAATAGATACCCCATCTAGTGTTTAATAGTAGTTTGGATTGTGTCTAATTATCCGAACCTTGCCTGTTATCGACCCCTCTGGGGCTAGTACTCTGTTTGAATCCGTTTATGGGAACTGCTGCTACTTTTGTGTGCCCGTGAATCATGTGAGAACCATCGTAATTGTTGCCGAAACAGATGCGTCCTCACTAGTTTTTTCATGAATATGGCATGGTAAGACATAAGTTGTCACGGTTTATCATACAAGCAGTGTGTTTTGATGCAATAGAGCACTCGTTCAAGAACCGTGCGTCGACGTATACATAAGTACTTGTAAACACTGTTGGTGCTACCCCACTTGTAAGCAGTTGTGCAAAACACGACAATTGGCTCAGCTCGCTTCAACACTAGGCTATCGACCAGCTAACAATCAACAATCTGTTGTCTGACATATAAGCAACTTGTCTGGTTACAGTGGTTCATGCAGTTAACTGAGGCCACAATGTAATAAATTCCAAACGTTCACACGCTAGTCCAGCGCTCATGTGGAACACACACATTAAACTCGTCTTCATAAAAAACATGAAAAGCATAAGTTAAGCAATTTTATACATCTCAATGATTCATAGAACATAACAAACATATACTAGTTCACAACAAAAGACAAAGTTGTGAGAAGGTTTACGAATCGTGAAAAACAAGAAAGGCTTCTTCCGAGCAAAGGACCTCCCGGCAGCTTAAATTTCCGGAGTTCACTCTGGTTTTTCTTGTTGCCACCATCCGTGGTTAGGTTCTCTCATTCCGTAATAACCAATTATAATTGTGGTCTCACCGGAATGCTGAACTCAACCATGCAATGTATCGACCAGCTGAAATGCTTGTGCATTCCACTAAATTTAAGCACCACTATTTGCAGAAATAAGCGCACCACAATGCCTCTTGTCCAAGACCTGTCAAAAAACCGCTGTGTACTGCAGTGCCTAGTCCTCGGTCCATGGATGAACTGGTAGAAAGTGCATTCCGGACTAGGATGCAGTTGTTTTAGCTTGTCCTCTGCCTGCAATCGTGAAGTAAAACGTATTTAATCAGCTTCTTTTAGATTGCTTTGGTCATTCTACCTTAGTTACTACCAATGTAGGGATACCTTGAAGACGGGAGGTTAGACGACGACAACGAGGGATAGCCATCTCATTTTGCGCAGTTGTACTAAAACTGAGGTGTGTGCTTTTGATTGCGCCGATAGAAACGATACGGAGACGTACATCCCGAAGCGATATGGAGACGGACATCCCTGTTTGCGCAAATACGAAATACGGTTATTTAAACAAAGGACACATATTACTACTTTCCCCGCTTTCCTCTTAGAACCAAGTCCTATATTCATGCTACAGCTTTTCCCACTTTCTTCCCGCTTGAACCAACGC
Organism: Aegilops bicornis; assembly: GCA_021605145.1. Classification (NCBI taxonomy): domain Eukaryota; kingdom Viridiplantae; phylum Streptophyta; class Magnoliopsida; order Poales; family Poaceae; genus Aegilops; species Aegilops bicornis. Next base: position 568,223,007 of record CM038670.1, read on the forward strand.
TTTGAGTCGATCAGATGAACTAGCTTTACTTCTAATAATAGTAGAAGTCTAGGTGGCTTTGGAACAGCGGACGGAAGTAGAAAAGGATCCACAAGAAGGGAGCTGGGCAGTAGAGCAAGGTAGGTTTCAAAGGAATATATACCTGAGGGTCGTCGGCTTGTGGCAAAGACGGCGTCGGGAGGCCGCATCTTGGCCACAATACCACAGGGAGGAAGAAGGGGTCGGAGGCCCTCCCGAGCCGGCGCTCTCTCGGAGAGAACGACACGGCCGCCGATCGGGACGCGCGGGTAGCCGTTGGTCTCCTCTCTCGCCGTTGACGACAGCGAGAACGATGCACCTACACCCCTTCCCCGGTCGAGGTTGTCTGGCCGGATTTGTGACCAGCCGTGAGCTGAGAGAGAGTGTGGCCACCTATGTGTTGCTTAGATCTGGAGAGCATGAGATGAACGAGAGGAACCCTAGTAAAGCAAGCGCTAAGGCTCACCGCTATATATATATATATATATATATATATATATATATATATATATATATAGTGGAGTGATTTTGTTGTACCAGCTTCAAAAAATGCGCTCCTACGTGTACCCGCGAGTGGGTGTGAGAGAACTAGTGCGTGCGTGCACCGCTTCTCTTCGTGAGAGTACAATATACTATGCCCAAAGAACGTTCGCCGCAAGAGTAATAGTATAAGTGTGTGACGTGTGAGCTAAAATAAAATGTGCGCACCGTCTTTTGTTTTTAGAAGTTCTGAGGGTATGGTGTGAAGAGCACATATGTGCGTGACGTCTACCGCAGATAGACGTTGGGTGTGACGCGAAGTCTGCGAGAGGACTCGGGAGAGTCGTGACTCCTGAGGGTGCGTGTGCATGAGAAAGAGGGGGCACGATCAATGCAATGCATGTGTCCGTAAATCATTATCCGACAAACGTTAGCCACAAGCCTTTTTCGATTTAACGCCAGAAGAACCGTTAGATCGGCATCCGATAGTGTCGGGCTTTGCCATGTCATTTAATGTAACAGCCACTCCTCCTACACACAAATCTTCCACGTGAGTGTTAGCAACTGCCAGATGCTCCCTCCGTTCAAATGCAAGGTATATAGCTTTATTGAAAACTCGAACCTCGCAAACTTTTACCGAGTTTTCGTGTACCAAATTGCACATGTAGAATACCATGTATATATCATTTCATTCATCTTCGAGAGGTAACTATAAAGATGGGTGAGGAGTCTACAAAGAAAGACCATCGTATCACCCGCAGCAATTTCAAGCACCCTTTAGTGTCGAGGAATATCATAGGAACTCTATATGATATGATTTTTATAGGATTTTTTTCCTTTAGAGCCAATTGGTTCATAGGAATAGATTCATATACTCCACATTTCAAAGGTAATAAACATGATATCATTTCTATAGCTTTAGAGCCACTTGTTTCATATGAATGGATTCCTATACTCCCTTAATTTCAAAGGAAAATAAACATTAGCGTATATTCAATAGAAAAGTTCCTATGATATGAACCAAATTACATCTCTTTTCTAATCCCTCCTCATATGAATTGAGATACATGTCATCACTAGAATCAAGAGAAAAGTTCCTATTATTTGAACAAAATGAAATCTATTTTCCAAAACCAAATCATAGGAATTGAGATGCTCCATGTCATCTCTTTCCCTACAACTTCCATGTATACATCTTCTATTCCTAAATAGATAGTACATCCCACTAGTAGCTTTTTTCCAAAACATGCAACTATGGCACAAGAACTATATAGTGTGCCAATAACTTTGAAAGATGGTCATTGGATGAAGCTAACCCGATAGTGCGAGATATAGGCAAATCCGAGCACTCTTGGCCGTTGGATATCATCAACATTCCACCAGATCTGCCACATGTACAATTTAGAAGACTCCATGGTTGAACTTAAGCATAATGCACAAACCCCAAAACACAAGCACTTCTCCTTTGTTCTAGAATCTTACGTATCATAATTGATTATTTTTTCTAAATGAATTGCCATTATTTGTTTTTTACTTTATGATTTACAATGCACAACCCCATGAATCTTAACATTTTTATAAAAACTAATTGATTTTGAATGAGATGAACTATAAGAACTAAACGAACATCTACATCATGCATATATGACTCAAAGCTTTACATGCTATAGTGTGTATTTATTCATAATTTGGTTTCAAAATCTCATGCGTTCAATACATGTGTACCTTACTAGTTTTGAGTAGAGTAGCAAATTTCACGCGGCCCCGGGTATATCAAAATGCAGGGCCCATGCATCATTGCCTTTCGATCGAACCTACGTCCACAATTTTTTGTCCGTACTATATCTCCACTGGTCCCCGAACCCAAAATGCTGCCTCGTTCCCGTAAAACCAAGCGGCCCACACATATTTAGGGCGTCGACTTGAACCCGTTTACTACGACGTGGCCCCGCACGCCGTAGTACTCCTACAAACCTTACCACCGCACTCATCATTGGTTTTCTTCAAGAGGACGAGGGAGAAGCCGATTTATAGTGGAGGCGCTTTCAAAAAAGGATCTGTAGTGGAGACCCCTACCCTATGGTGCCCTAGGTAGCTGCCGCACGCATCATTGTTTTCTCTTTTCTTTATGCTCTTGCGCCCTAGAGTGAAATGATGGTTGCTTCGTCTGGCCCAAATTTTAATGCGGAAAGGTGGGGCTTTGTGATTTGACCCTCATCGCTCATTTTCTACTATCAAGCGCCACGACCGGGTGCCTCCAATTCCAACCGCTGCTCCGAACTGTAATTTGGTGCATCGCATGTGGAACAAGACGGTGGATGAGCCACATGTCGGCCAAGGGGGTCCTGTTAAGTGTGTCGCCATTTCTTGTGCGGATCGACCGGCTTGAGTTGCTACGCCAACATGACAGGAGCAGCCTACCACTTGGTTTTGCTCCTTGGTGAATCCCGACTATATTGATCTAAAAAGATATGTGCTGAACTACCCTCTCTGTCTCGGTTTTTTTATTTTTAGGCGTCTCGGTTTATAGGGCCTGCACGTAGTTCTAGGTCGTCCATTTGACTAACTAAATATGAGTTACTATGTCACCAAAAGTATATCATTGGATTCTTAATCGGATGTAGTTGTATTTAAAAGTCGAGGGCGGGGCTTTTCCTGCACGGTAGGCGGGGCAGTTCCGCCTAGTCGGTTCGACAGAGACGCGAGAAGGCAAGGGAGTAGGCTGCTGCAAACGTAGGGCTGTGTGATTTGACATCGAGTTACTTCTGGACAGGTGGGGCCCCGTGATTTGACTTGCCATTATCATTTTAATCATGGCGCCACGACCGGCGTGAGTCTCCCGATTCTCGACCACCTCCATACAGGTGCCTCTCCCAATGCTCCACCATGTAGTAGAGGTTGGCTCTTGCATGAGAGCCCACTTCTCCACTTTTTCCTTGCCTCTCTTTCCTCCACATATGCAAAAATGCCATGTAAAGCGCACTATTGTACTTACTTTTACTTGCTCCTACAGGTTCTTAAGCTTGCCACATAGGCATAAAGTCTGATGTGGCAAGTTAATCAAGAAGAGAGAGACTAGTTTGGTGACCCGAGGAAGAAAGCGGTGCTAAGCGCGTGTACCTAGGTGAAAAGACAATTTTGAGTCTATAGCTAATTAAATGAAGCAAACTTAGCAACACCATTTCATTGGAAGAGGTCACTCCTTGGCAAATGCAATAAATACTAGTACTCCTGTGTCCCATAATATACTCCCTCCTTTCCAGGTTTATAGGATTATCTCAAAATCTTACTTTTTCCATTTTATAAGGCTCAATTTGGTTGTTCCCCATCACAAGTTCAGATTCCAAGGTGCATTAAATAATTGCATGCAAGTATTGAGAGAAAATTGACCAATGCATGTACTTTATGCATGCATGCATTGTAATTAATACATTGGTAAACATAAAATTTTGAGGAAAACAAGAGCATTAATTGGATGCTTTTGTAAATTAGAAAAAAGTAATCCACCACTCACCATCTACCTTGGTTGGTGAGATTTTAGAATTGAGCCCTATAAACTGGAAAGGAGGGAGTAAGAACGTTTTTGGCACTACACTAGTGTCAAAAACGTTCTTATATTATGGGACGTAGGGAGTACGAAGAAAGAGATAGAGAGAAGTAAAAAAATACACTTATAGCCAACCTTATAGCCAAAACCTTGTTGTAGTATGAGTGACTAAGTGATGACTATGTATGCATGCCAACATCAGATAGCCTAACGCACGGTGTTAAATCTCCAAGGGCGCGACCGCACGAGCGACGCGACGGTCATGGTAGGCGCGACCACGATACGGGCTGCTGGCAGCCCTTGGATCTGAGATCAAATGGTCGCATGCTAAGTTGCTGAAAATTTGCAGAATAACCCTCCAGGATAGGATATTCACCCATAGGTCTAGAATCACGCAATGCAACCGTTAGATCACAGATCCAAGGGCTCTCGGAAGCCCGTATCATGGGAGAATGGAAAGCCACTACCCTGCCGTTCGCACGCTGGCAGTTCGCTCCTACTCATCCCCGCACATCCTTCAATACTACGGCGGTTCGCTCCTAGTCGTCCCGTCAATTCACATTATGGCAGTTCCACTAATCCTAACCCTCCTCCCAAATCCATGGCGTCACAAATCTCCACGATCGGCGGTGAGTACAAGGTTAGAACCATCATTGATGAGTTCGACGTCATCTAAACCCGTTCTTCCGCGACGGTGAAAGGATGCCTTTCTCGCTTCAGACGCATGTTCGAAAACTCAGATGATGAGTGGGTTGCTGGGCTAGATGTTGAGTACACCACAGTCCTGGGACGAGAGAAGGATCTAAAGGACGAAGAGAGGAAGAAGCCCGTCGTGATCCAGGTTTGCGTACATAAAGTTTGCTTGGTCTACCACATATGCCATGCCGACGTTAAGTGCTAGGATTTTAAGAACTTCCTCAAGGACAAAATAGTGAAATTCGTTACTATAGACTTTAAGAACGACAAAGAAGTCCTGGGTCGGATCGACCTCGTTGTAGGCAACCCCTACGACCTATAGAAGAATAGGCTGGTGCCCTCCCGTCAGCCTTCAATGCTAACCCTGGCAGGAGCCATGGTTCATCCTTCGTACCGTAAACTGGAGAAACCTCGTTACACGTTTCATCGTCATTCATGGAACGGAATGTACTAGATATAGACCACATCCACTATGCTGCAATGGATGGCTACCTTTGTTTCAATATCTACAAGGGTTGGATGAAGAGCAACAACCAAGTGTGCGGTTCAAGCAAAGAAGTATCGGCCAAGAGGAAGAGGGACAAGGACGAAGTCGAGGACGTGGACGAGGACTCCGAGTAAGGTGGCGGTGTCGTTGCTCATGGTGGTTCTAAACTTCTAATGCAGTGTCTACCGGATTAGTTGCATAGTTTAATTTCAGGTGTGCTTAGTTTAATTTGAGGGGTGTGTTGTCTTTGAGCCCCAAAGCAGAACTATGTTATGTTTCTTCTCGTTACTTTAACTCTTCAATATGTACATACTACTAGTATTTCTTTAATAGAATTTAGCACCCCAATTAAGAACGTACTAGCTTTTTTAATAGTACTATATGCATAATTTGGCGACGAGCGCTCTCTATATGTACCACCTTTTTTTAAATTTCAATTTTTGCTCCATGGCGCAATCCATCGATAGTACTACTGTACAAAAGTATACATTTTTTAAAAGGCTAGAGTACTGTTCATCACATATATAGCCAGTTAAATTCTCAACCTAGAACGACATGCATGCCATGTAGTAAATCGATACAGAGGAAGTATAGTAAAAATTAGGTGATTTTTACCGAGCAATCGGCGGGGGAGCATGGCCTGTCATGCGGTCCCATGTGTCATGATGTACCAAGGCGATGCGCGTGTCCCTCTTGAGGCAGAAGCAATACTAGTATGTGGTTTGAGATGATGGCGAACCGAAGTGTGAAATAATGGTTGCTTCGTCCGTCTGGGAAGGTGCGGCATTGTGATTTTGTTGTACCAGCTTCAAAAAAATGCGCTCCTACGTGTACCCACGAGTGGGTGTGAGAGAACTAGTGCGTTCGTGCACCGCTTCTCTTCATGAGAGTACAATATACTATGCCCAAAGAACGTTCGCCACAAGAGTAATAGTATAAGTGTGTGATGTGTGAGCTAAAATAAAATGTGCGCGCCGTCTTTTGTTTTTTAGAAGTTGTGATGGTAGGGTATGAAGAGCACATATGTGCGTGACGTCTACCTGCAGATAGACGTTGGGTGTGACGTGCGAGTCTGCGAGAGGACTCGGGAGAGTCGTGACTCCTGAGGGTGCGTGTGCATGAGAAAGAGGGGGGCACGTATCAATGCAATGCATGTGTCCGTAAATCATTATCCGACAAACGTTCGCCACAAGCCTTTTACTGACGAACACCGTAAGAACCGTTAGATCGGCATCCGATAGTGTCAGCTTTGCCATGTCATTTAACAGAACAGCCACTCCTCCTACTCACAAATCTTCCACATGAGTGTTAGCAACTGCCGTATGCTCCCTCCGTTCCAAAATGCAGTGCATATAGCTTTATTGAAAACTCGAACCTCGCAAACTTTTACCGAGTTTTCGTGTACCAAATTGCACATGTAGAATACCATGTATATATCATTTCATTCATCTTCGAGAGGTAACTATAAAGATGGGTGAGGAGTCTACAAAGAAAGACCATCGTATCACCCGCAGCAATTTCAAGCACCCTTTAGTGTCGAGGAATATCATAGGAACTCTATATGATATGATTTTTATAGGATTTTTTTCCTTTAGAGCCAATTGGTTCATAGGAATAGATTCATATACTCCACATTTCAAAGGTAATAAACATGATATCATTTCTATAGCTTTAGAGCCACTTGTTTCATATGAATGGATTCCTATACTCCCTTAATTTCAAAGGAAAATAAACATTAGCGTATATTCAATAGAAAAGTTCCTATGATATGAACCAAATTACATCTCTTTTCTAATCCCTCCTCATATGAATTGAGATACATGCCATCTCTAGATTCAGTAGAAAAGTTCCTATTATGTGAACCAAATGACATCTCTTTTCCAATCCCTGCTCATAGGAATTGAGATGCTCCATGTCATCTCTTTCCCTACAACTTCCATGTATACATCTTCTATTCCTAAATAGATAGTACATCCCACTAGTAGCTTTTTTCCAAAACATGCAACTACGGCACAAGAACTATATAGTGTGCCAATAACTTTGAAAGATGGTCATTTGGATGAAGCTAACCCGATAGTGCAGATATAGGCAAATCCGAGCACTCTTGGCCGTTGGATATCATCAACATTCCACCAGATCTCGCCACATGTACAATTTAGAAGACTCCATGGTTGAACTTAAGCATAATGCACAAACCCCAAAACACAAGCACTTCTCCTTTGTTCTAGAATCTTACATATCATAATTGATTATTTTTTCTAAATGAATTGCCATTATTTGTTTTTTACTTTATGATTTACAATGCACAACCCCATGAATCTTAACATTTTTATAAAAACTAATTGATTTTGAATGAGATGAACTATAAGAACTAAACGAACATCTACATCATGCATATATGACTCAAAGCTTTACATGCTATAGTGTGTATTTATTCATAATTTGGTTTCAAAATCTCATGCGTTCAATACATGTGTACCTTACTAGTTTTGACTAGAGTAGGAAATTGCCCCAGGTATATCAAAATGCAGGGCCCATGCATCATTGCCTTTCGATCGAACCTCGTCCACAATTTTGTGTCCGTACTATATCTCCACTGGTCCCCGAACCCAAAATGCTGCCTCGTTCCCGTAAAACCAAGCGGCCCACACATATTTAGGGCGTCGACTTGAACCCGTTTACTACGACGTGGCCCCGCACGCCGTAGTACTCCTACAAACCTTACCACCGCACTCATCATCGGTTTTCTTCAAGAGGACGAGGGAGAAGCCAATTTATAGTGGAGGCGCTTTCAAAAAAGGATCTGTAGTGGAGACCCCTACCCTATGGTGCCCTAGGTAGCTGCCGCACGCATCATTGTTTTCTCTTTTCTTTATGCTCTTGCGCCCTAGAGTGAAATGATGGTTGCTTCGTCCGTCGACTTAATGCGGAAAGGTGGGGCTTTGTGATTTGACCCTCATCGCTCATTTTCTACTATCAAGGCGCTTCGACCGGGTGCCTCCAATTCCAACCGCTGCTCAACTGTAATTTGGTGCATCGCATGTGGAACAAGACGGTGGATGAGCCACATGTCGGCCAAGGGGGTCTGTTAAGTGTGTCGCCATTTCTTGTGGATCGACCACGCTTGAGTTGCTTTCGCCAACATGACAGAGCAGCCTACCACTTGGTTTTGCTCCTTGGTGAATCCCGACTATATTGATCTAAAAAGATATGTGCTTTGAACTACCCTCTCTGTCTCGGTTTTTTATTTTTTGGCGTCTCTGTTTATAGGGCCTGCACGTATTTCTAGGTCATCCATTTGACTAACTAAATATGAGTTACTATGTCACCAAAAGTATATCATTGGATTCTTAATCGGATGTAGTTGTATTTAAAAGTCGAGGGCGGGCTTTTCTCGCACGCAGTGGCGGGGCGATTCCGCCTAGTCGGTTCGATAGAGACGCGAGAAGACGAGGGAGTAGGCTGCTGCAAACGTAGGGCTGTGTGATTTGACATCGAGTTACTGTTGGACGGGTGGGGCCCCGTGATTTGACTTGCCATTGTCATTTTAACTGCGGCGCTACGACCGGCGTGAGTCTCCAGATTCCTGACCACCTCCATACAGGTGCCTCTCCCAATGCTCCACCATGTAGTAGTAGAGGCTGGCTCTTCATGAGAGCCCACTTCTCCACTTTTTCCTTGCCTCTCTTTCCTCCACATATGCAAAAATGCCATGTAAAGCGCACTATTGTACTTACTTTTACTTGCTCCTACAGGTTCTTAAGCTTGCCACATAGGCATAAAGTCTGATGTGGCAAGTTAATCAAGAAGAGAGAGACTAGTTTGGTGACCCGAGGAAGAAACGGTGCTAAGCGCGTGTACCTAGGTGAAAAGACAATTTTGAGTCTATAGCTAATTAAATGAAGCAAACTTAGCAACACCATTTCATTGGAAGAGGTCACTCCTTGGCAAATGCAATAAATACTAGTACTCCCTGTGTCCCATAATATACTCCCTCCTTTCCAGTTTATAGGGATTATCTCAAAATCTTACTTTTTCCATTTTATAAGGCTCAATTTGGTTGTTCCCCATCACAAGTTCAGATTCCAAGGTGCATTAAATAATTGCATGCAAGTATTGAGAGAAAATTGACCAATGCATGTACTTTATGCATGCATGCATTGTAATTAATACATTGGTAAACATAAAATTTTGAGGAAAACAAGAGCATTAATTGGATGCTTTTGTAAATTAGAAAAAAGTAATCCACCACTCACCATCTACCTTGGTTGGTGAGATTTTAGAATTGAGCCCTATAAACTGGAAAGGAGGGAGTAAGAACGTTTTTGGCACTACACTAGTGTCAAAAACGTTCTTATATTATGGGACGTGAGAATCTGAAAAAGAGATAGAGAGAAGTAAAAAATACACTTATAGCCAACCTTATAGCCAAAACCTTGTTGTAGTATGAGTGACTAAGTGATGACTATGTATGCATGCCAACATCAGATAGCCTAACGCACCGTGTTAAATCTCCAAGGGCGCGACCGCACGAGCGACGCGACGGTCATGGTAGGCGTGACCACGATACGGGCTGCTGGCAGCCCTTGGATCTGAGATCAAATGGTCGCATGCTAAGTTGCTGAAAATTTGCAGAATAACCCTACAGGATAGGATATTCACCCATAGGTCTAGAATCACGCAATGCAACCGTTTGATCACAGATCCAAGGGCTCTCGGAAGCCCGTATCATGGGAGAATGGAAAGCCACTACCCTGCCGTTCGCCGCGCTGGCGATTCGCTCCTACTCATCCCCGCACATCCTTCAATACTACGGCGGTTCGCTCCTAGTCGTCCCGTCAATTCACATTATGGCAGTTCCACTAATCCTAACCCTCCTCCCAAATCCATGGCGTCACAAATCTCCACGATCGGCGGTGAGTACAAGGTTAGAACCATCATTGATGATTTCGACGTCATCTAAACCCGTTCTTCCGCGACGGTGAAAGGATGCCTTTCTCGCTTCAGACGCATGTTCGAAAACTCAGATGATGAGTGGGTTGCTGGGCTAGATGTTGAGTACACCACAGTCCTGGGACGAGAGAAGGATCTAAAGGACGAAGAGAGGAAGAAGCCCGCCGTGATCCAGGTTTGCGTACATAAAGTTTGCTTGGTCTACCACATATGCCATGCCGACGTTAAGTGCTAGGATTTTAAGAACTTCCTCAAGGACAAAATAGTGAAATTCGTTACTATAGACTTTAAGAACGACAAAGAAGTCCTGGGTCGGATCGACCTTGTTGTAGGCAACCCCTACGACCTATAGAAGAATAGGCTGGTGCACTCCCGTCAGCCTTCAATGCTAACCCTGGCAGGAGCCATGGTTCATCCTTCGTACCGTAAACTGGAGAAACCTCGTTACACGTTTCATCGTCATTCATGGAACGCAATGTACTAGATATAGACCACATCCACTATGCTGCAATGGATGGCTACCTTTGTTTCAATATCTACAAGGGTTGGATGAAGAGCAACAACCAAGTGTGCGGTTCAAGCAAAGAAGTATCGGCCAAGAGGAAGAGGGACAAGGGCGAAGTCGAGGACGTGGACGAGGACTCGAGTAAGGTGGCGGTGTCGTTGCTCATGGTGGTTCTAAACTTCTAATGCAAAGGTGTCTACCGGATTAGTTGCATAGTTTAATTTCAGGTGTGCTTAGTTTAATTTGATGGGTGTGTTGTGCTGAGCCACAGCAGAACTATGTTATGTTTCTTCTCGTTACTTTAACTCTTCAATATGTACATACTACTAGTATTTCTTTAATAGAATTTAGCACCCCAATTAAGAACGTACTAGCTTTTTTAATAGTACTATATGCATAATTTGGCGTGACGCTCTCTATATGTACCACCTTTTTTAATTTCAATTTTTGCTCCATGGCGCAATCCATCGATAGTACTCTTGTACAAAAGTATACATTTTTTAAAAGGCTAGAGTACTGTTCATCACATATATAGCCAGTTAAATTCTCAACCTAGAACGACATGCATGCCATGTAGTAAACCGATACAGAGGAAGTATAGTAAAAATGAGGTGATTTTTACCGAGCGATCGGCGGGGGAGCATGGCCTGTCATGCGGTCCCACGTGTCATGATGTACCAAGGCGATGCGTGTGTCCCTCTTGAGGCAGAAGCAATACTAGTATGTGGTTTGAGATGATGGCGAACCGAAGTGTGAAATAATGGTTGCTTCGTCCGTCTGGGAAGGTGCGGCATTGTGATTTGACGTCTCATTGCTCATTACTACTCTTGGGCGATGCAGGTGGGGTGCGTCCCCCTGCTGTTCTACACTGTTATTTGGTGCTTGACACGTCGACCCGATTGCTATATGTCCCACATGTCGGTGACAGGAAATACAGAATTCATGAAAGGGAGCGTCGACGGAGGAGTATACTACAGAATTCATGAAAGGGAGCGACTTAGTTTTGGAAAAATCTGTTTTTACGGAGTACGTACCCACTAGGGTTTATAGGGCTCATCTAAAAAACATTCGTTTTTCGGTTTGATAACTCTCAATTCTACTATACTAGTAGTAGTACCATTACATGTTGGATTTCGTGGTGCGTTAGATCACCCGACGCAAGCAGTGTCAAGAGGAAACTAACCAATGCATGTACAAGTTCATGGAAATTTAGTGGTCATTCATGCATTCGTTCTAATTAATGCCTCGGTAAACATAACTTCTTGAGAAAACGAGCATACTAATTACTTGTGCAAACTACGAAATTAATTCGACCACTCACTGTCTACCTTGGTTGGAGAGATTTTGAAATTGAGCCATAAACTGGAAAGGAGGGAGTGGTAACTTTTTCTCGATTACTATTTGTGGCCTTGTATAGATGCAAAATGTATTTTTTATAGTGGCCTTGTATAAGTAAATGGAGGGAGTACTAACCAAAGTACATAGTAGGGACGAGGAGTAAATGGAGGGAGTAGTAAAATTTTCTCCTCGTCATGAAAGCCATCACAAGGCATGGGCGAGGGAGCGGGCGTAAGGCGTAGTGAGAAAGCTTCACCTCATACTGTGAGCCACCGCGCCCGTGGGCGGGGGAGACGGTGTACTAAGCAAGCTTCTCCTTGTTCTGCGAGTTTACCGGACACATCAAAAGTACTCCAGTGTATAGAGCCTTGCCTCTAAGATAGGCCCCACATGGTTTGCCTCTTTTTTAACATAACACGTCAAGTCGCAATTTGTTTGTTCACCCGTGGTAGACGATCCTCCCTCCACCAAGTGGACAACCAGCACACGTGCCAAATTACCACGTGGGCTGCCTTTTTCATACAGAAATGAGCTCCACCGTGTACCTGCGCGGGTGTGGTTGGGAAAGAGACGGGAGTATGTGTGCCGTGTGTGCACCTCTTCTCTTTGTGCACGTCCCCCACCCACGTAGGTGAGTACAAACCTAGACATAATGCGCTATCCATCCCCATGCCTCCGCCCAGTCCGACCACCAGTCACCACCACGCCCCACTCCTCCCCACCTTATCTCTCATCTTTCTCCCTCCATTTTTATATACAAGGGGTCACTATCAAAATTATAAGTTGCAGATATACAAGGCCACTAACACTAATCAATGCAAGTGTTTGCCTTGTGGTACTAGCAAAGGAGGACATTAATTATCCCTTGCATGCATGCGGGAGTTTGTAAAAAAATGCATCTTGATGTTCCGTGCAATGCACGGGCATCTTGCTAGTCCATGAAAACAACATATGGCAAAATTCCACGGTGAACGAGGGATTTGAATCTGTTGGGAGGGGTTGTTTGGATCTTGCCCGGGGTAGCCAAAATATTGGTGACCCTTTTGTCCACCGGTGCCTTTGCCACTGATGAACGAGGAATGGCTCGGGTGCTCATGCTGTCATGCATCCTCCGCAAGACGTTGAGACGAGCTCGCCTGAGCTGTGTTTTTGAGCCGCCCATGAGACCGACCGGCGACCCGCAGATTACGCCATCCAACCGTAGTCGCGCACATTATGACAGCAACTCAACCAACCGGACGAAATTCACGCAAACACGTAGACAAACTGATATTTCATATAAACAATGACGGAAATCATATAAAATACCGGATTTTCATACAAACATGACAGATTTCATTACATTCAAATGAACTACGCGGTGCTAGTTCTGGACAGCACATGTATATAATACCTGGCCTAAATGGTCACCCGCCGATCGGTTTGTGTTCCTCATGTCCGGCAGCACGATCACCGAACTGCCAGGAGCCCCGGAGGTATATGCTTCAGCGCAAAGGACGGCTTGCTTCCCCACTTCCCAACTGATATCATTGGCTGGTGCCAAAGATGATGGTGGCCGACACCGGTTCGAGTTCATCACCGGCCACTACTTCGCCATGGCCGGCACCGGCTCGAGTTCATCCTAACATTCCCCTCTTCCGTGGAGCCCATGCGGGGTCGATGAAGGTCCTTGCAACAAAAGGATCCGGCAAGACACCTGTTGTGTATGGCAGCGTTGCCTCCGCAGTGGCCTTCATGGGACCCAAGCGGCAGCGGCCTCCCGTGTTCTACTTCTCCTCAATGATGGCGGCGGACGCGGAGGCGCTGGCCACCGACTCTTCGCTCTCCGCGCACCCGGCTTCTGTCACTGCTTGCATGGCGCGGCCGCCGGCATGGGAGTCTCAGCCACAGAAATGCGAGACGCGGTACGAGGCGGCGGCGTGGAAGGCAGCAACGACGCCCGTGCACCGCTCCTCGTCGAGCTGGCCTGGAGCGGCGAGTTGCTGAACCACGCACCGGCTTGGGGCGGCAACTGGCTCCGTCGGGCGAGGGGAGGGAGGTGGATCAGCGAGCTGCATAGCTCGTATCCGGCGGGCTACCCAGCCCGCTTGGATGCGGAATAACTACTCTTCATAAGCCATTGTAAGAGTGGACAAAATGGTGGAGGAGATAGGGGAGAGGCGGAGGTGTGCGATTCTTGGCCGTCGTTTGGCCTCGTTTAAATAGGAGATTAAATAGACGGCGGACGGGAGGAGCTCGGCCGACATTGCGTTTAACGCCGGTCCAGTCATGAATGGACGTGTGTCCAGAGTGGGTTTCTCGGCTTCCACACGGGTGGGTTTCATGGAGGCATTTGAATGCGGCACGGAGGCGCGTTCAGCCGGGCATGCCGCGAGTGGCGCACTCGACTCTGACCTAGGACACCGCACCGTTCTTCCACTGACGTGTGGGCTCTTTGGGTGCATGGCCTGCATGCCAGTGACCCAACGCAAGTAGCGCATAGCAGAGGAACCTTTGGTGGGCCAGGGCAATCAGAAGCGGGCATTTCATAAACCGATGATTGTTCATTGAGTGTGACGTCATCTTTTTAATGTAGATAAGCCTACTATGTTGATAGCCCGTTCGATACGTTGTGATCCATAAAGACCACTGCAAACATCAATGTTCTGCTTATCACAGATAAGATTGATTAATACCAGTAACAATCCATGTCCTTAACAAAGGGTGCATGCACGTATAGGTTGAGCGTGTGTCTTGCGTCGTGCGCTGTGTGCATGCAGGCGTGCGAGTGTTGCATGCGTGCAAGGGTACGTTTCAGTGTTTTATGCGTGGGTGCGTACGTGCGTGTGTTCGTGAGTGCATGTGTACGTGTTAGTGTTGCACGCCAGCATGCATGCATGTGTACGTGTCAGTGTTGCACGCCTACATGCGTGCGTGTCTTGCGTGCATGCATGTGTACGTGCGGGGTGAGGCTACACGTCAGTCGACTAAATTTTCATCTCTGGTCATTAGATTTTCCAACCGTTGGATACGAAATCAAGGGCCTCCAGTTTATCATCAAACTCCACGCCCCTGAGCCGCCAGCCACCACCGGCCGAACTGCCAGCCCCTGCCGCCCGCGGTCGGACCGCCCTCCCCAAAACCACTCCCTACCGCCGGCCCGCCGCCAAGACCGCCATCCTCTAGCCCCCCCGCCGAAGCTTTTCTCTGGGGATTCCCACCCCACCGCCCAATGAACGCCCCCAACCACCGGTGACTGCCAACCAGAGGTCTCACGACTTCGAATACCCACCGACCACTAATTTATTACTATTTATGTCCTTCATATACGCCGCTGATGGGTGGGCCCTATGGTAATGTCTTGCTGCTGAATGTGGACCGTTTGACTAGTCAATTGATCGTGTTATCAACAAATTACGGAGTCTGTATGGTGAGCCTGACCGTATGATCACCCTAAAATGTAATCCTATTTTATTAACACAAGATGCACTCAAACTACCATTTCTTTCTTTCATATACGGGCTGACAGTGTGGGCCCCACGATTCTGGCGCCCGATGGTGCAACACTAGTTGCGCCCGTTGGAACGCTTGGTAGTCAATTGATTGTGTCATCAACAAAATACGGAGCTGTACAGGTGAGCCGGTGACCGTATAATCATGATATGTATTTGTTTAACACGGCATGCACGCAAGGGCTCATATATACGCGCAAGCACTCACCGCTATAAGCGCACACACGCGAACCCTACCCCTATGAGCACCTTTAAGAGAGTGGGCCAGCATATATGATCTTGAGATTTTACGAAGTCACCATAGGTGCCTCGTAGTCGAGTGGAACGTCTCCTCCCACTAAACGTACATCGCTGGAAAATACTGAAATTAACACAAGATAAATGCGAGCACCGGGAGTTTAACCTTGGTGGGCTCAAGAAACCACTGTCCTCTAACCATCCAACCACATGTTGGTTAGAACGACAAAATGTATGTGGTGACCATGATGAGCTTATTCTGAAGTCCAAAGGACTATATCGTGCTTTCGCTTCAAATACAATCACCATAAGTGTCGTCAAAAAATACGAGCACGCATCAAATGCAAAGTCCGTCGCTGTCATCAACAAAATATGGAGACGACGTGAGCTAGATACCGTTGTACTATTATATATGCTTATTTTCTTAGTGGCCGATTGCGTGTGTGGTGTGGTGGGCACATCATTTCTAGTTGTGGTGGGTCAACATGAAGACTCATCAGTCGGTTCCATCCTGCGCAACATATAGGTTGGACCGAGACGTGTTATAAGAAGACCCATGTGGAGGACTCGGCGTACAACACGAAGCTACCAGAGTCGCGGAGGACTCTATCCCCACTGGTGATAAGCCGACTATATATGATTTGTAACCCTAGGCCCTTAGTATGTTATACAAGCTTGGGGGCTAGTTAGTCGATAGTATACACACACGCACAATGCCTGGTATTCACGTGTACTTTGTACACACCCCTATCACTCATATACAAGATTCAGGAGTAGGCTCTTTCTTCAACAAAGAAGGGTCCAATCCGAACTAGGGTAAAACTTTGCCTCAGATACCATCCAGCCTAACAGCCGAGGATATCCTACCGAATGATATGATGAAATCATATCTGCCAACTACTAAGAGAGAGGTGTGTCGGGGAATGTGTGCGAGAGAGGCCTAAAGATAATGTGCGTCTTGGAGACACATGGGCACATATATGTGCATATAGAGGGCTCAGAGACCGTGCATGTGTATATATGCATGTGAGAGAAATAGTGTTTTCCAACTGAGATTAGTGAAAAGAGTGGTACATAGTAGTCGAAGAGAGAGAGAGAGAGAGAGAGAGCAGAGAGCATGTGCGTGAGGCACCCCGACACCCTGAGAGAGATTGTGAGCATGTGTGAAAGAGAAATGCCGATGCATATAAAGTGTGTGCACTTATGCGTTAGATAGATAGATATATAACGCGTTTGTGAGAACGGGGCGAGGCATAGTGCATCTACGTGTAAAAGGCGGTTCTACGCATTAAATTAAAATATAAATGGCATTATTATTTTTGTATGAGATCATGAATTTTGCAAATTGCGTATGGACGAAAATCGGTCTATCATACACCCATACTCTATTGAATTCTAGCATGTGCATGTGTTTATTTCATATTATCGATCCATAGAGTGAGAGCGGTTTGAAATACATGCAATGGATGCTTTTGCAATTCATATATAAACATTAATTAGTGCACTCCATGTTGTTAGTGTGAAGCACTTTATACATTTGTCACTTGCATGGATACATTCCAAATTGCTAGCTACGAAATAGAATACATGTCGAATTCAACATAAAGGGGTTTCAAGATTCAATTCATAGGAAGTGCATTCATCTATTTGAACCCGAGATAATGGCATTTGTAAATCAGATGTAAAAGGGACATCAATCTTTGTTGTGAGTTTGGACATGCTATATATATTCATACGCATATCTAACTGTTTTTTTGCAACCAAGGAGATTATATCTGGAACCATGCATGAACTAAGGTAAGTTGCATATTTTTTAATATATACTCATGTACAATGTATATTCAAATGTACCCCTCCATTCCAAAATAATCGTAGCTTTAGGATTTTCAAGAGTAAAGATTTGTGAAGTTTGACAAATCCTGAAAGTTCAATTCAAGAGAACCGAAAACGTTAATGCTTCTGCTCCCAAATATTGAACGAAACGCCAAATAGGCCTCTGGTCACCCGAAACCGCGTGAGACTAATGTTTTGCTGGTAGGAAATTACTGTCCTGACTCTGGCCCGTGTAGCCTATCGGCCCGATGTCCAAATGTCTAAACCGCGGTAGCTTTGTAACTTCACCAAGACGCCAGTCTCAACCGCCTCCGAGAAGCATTCATACGCCATGGGCGCCTACCCATGCGCTCGGCCGAAATCTATCCCGCCCACATTTGGGACACCTTACATGACTGTCATACCCCCAACCCGCAATATGTCCAAAATTTTAGATGGGGGCAAAGTTTGTAACTTTCCCCAAATTTCAAACATTGTTCCCCCTTAGTTCCCCGCCTCCCTCCATTTCCCCATTCATACTCCGTGGGAGCGAAAACGCCCTCTTCGCCAGCCGTGAAACCCCAGCCTCCTCCGTCCTCCACCCCATAGCAGCCAATCCACCGCCGCCCTCCTCCATCATGCCGGAGCCGGTACCCCGACGTTGTCGTCCAACGCAACCGCAACCGCAATGCCCTCAAGGACTTAGCAGCTGAAGCCGAGGCAGAGCTGCCTCCACAACCCCGACACCGACGTGCGCCATACCAGAACCACTCCGACCACGCCGTCCTGCGCCTCACTGTCGCGGCTCCACTGTCGCAACCGTCCACCGCACCGGAGCTGTTCCCGCTACACCGTCATTTGCTGCCTCAGATCTGCTTCCCCGCCGCCGATAGACGGCCACCGCACCACACTCAATAACTTGGCCATGGGTTCGTCCAAGGCTGCACCGTCCTCCACAACTTCTTGTTTCCGGTGAACGACAAGAAGATGGCTAGAAAAACAGAAGGGTGACACAACACTGCCAGCAGAAATAGGTACTCCTCTTCCCTTATTCGTGCAAATCTTACGTCTCCGCTCACACCGTATTCATCCCACGAAAGAAACTAGTTGAGCGCCTCTTACTGCATCTTCTTCGTGATACTAAATGCACAAGGTTTCCTCCCTTTTACTATTTCACATTTGCTAGAGGTCAAGAGTCTACCTGGATTTCAATTCAGTGGTCACGAATCGCAATTAAAAGAAGCAAGACCCGCTTAGGCGGCTGGAGCACCTAGTCACTTTGTTCCCGGGAAGCGGCGCATCGGTGTCTATCATAGGTGTGTGGGGTGCGGGAGCTGCTTGCGCCCGATCTGGAGGTCGGCGGGGCTTGAATGGATGGCCAGGGGGCGGTGCCAAGCACGGCGGTGCGGTGAGGTCGAGGGGAGGGCACAGGCAAGGGAGGAATACTGGGCCGGTGGTCGCTGGCGTTTCAACAAAGATCGTCAACACTGACTGGCTGGAGGTAGATGAAGGCGATCTGCCCGTTCTTTGTACATCAGACGGTTCAAAAAAATGGATTGACCTATTTGCTTTCAATCGACTGTTATTTGCATAGAATCCTGTAGTAATTTAGTGTGCCCTGCATGTTGTAGAGCTATCATATGTCTCCCGTCATTTATTTCTCACCGACCTGCTATCTGCTACCTTTACACTGTACTAATTGTGCACACACTTCACCCATACTCACACTATTGTTTTTATGCATGGGTATTTCAGACTCTGACGCAGTGTTGATGAATGCAGAAAAGAAAAGATGTAAGTCGCTCTAGTGTAATTCAAGATAAGCACTAAGCGTTCAGTAGCTCTAATGGGTGCGGTGTCGCTAGCTTGGAGACAGATGGCGTAGCTCTGCAGTTGATGATCTCAATTGCCACACACAACCATCCCAGTGCTTGCTTTAACTTCGCTACCGTCAAATGTGGTTGCATGTTGCATATGGTGTCTAGCTTGTATTGCTTCCAATTTGGTTAAATTGCATCTACTTACTTTACACATTATACCTTTGATAATGACATGCCTTCCTGTTTTTGATACATACTACACATGTCTATTAACCATGTTCGTACATCAAACTAATGCTCTTTTGTATCCCTCGTCAATCACTTATGATGAGACGGCCACCCGAGTGGGTTACTGTGAGACGCCCTACTCGTTTAAAGAGTGCAGTGTCACCCTTCCCACATGATTCTCAAGAAACAGCAAGGCTAAATGAAGATAGTCAACGTAGCTCTCTAGTTGATCACCGCAATTCCCCCACACCACCATCGCAGGTGCTTGCTCTTACTTGGCAGTGTGATATGTGGTTGCATGTTGCATATGGTGTCTACCTTGTAATGCTTCTAATTAGGGTAAATTGCATATGCTTAGTTAACACAGTATACCTGTGAATATGACATGCCTTCCTGTTTTTGGTACATACTACGTCTTTCTATTAACCATGTTTACATCAAACTACTTTTCTTGCGTATCCCTCATCAATGCTCCTAATTTGTTAAATTGCATCTCCTTAGCTTACACATTATACATGTGAATATGACACGCCTTCCTGTTTTTGGTACATACTACATTTGCCTATCACACCATGTTCTTACATCAAACTACTATTCTTGTGTATCCTGCATCTATCGCTTATGATGAGAAAGTCACGCGCGTGGGTTAATATGAGACGCAATACTCTGATAAAGAATGCAATTTCATCCTTTCCACATGATTCTCAAGAAACAGCAAGCCTAAATGAAGATATTGAACGTAGCTCTATACCTAAAGACCGCACTTCCCCAACACCACCATCACATGTGCTTGCTCTAATTTCGCAGTGTGATATGTGGTTGCATGTTGCATACGGTGTCTAGCTTGTAATGCTTCTAATTAGGGTAAATTGCATCTGCTTAGCTTACACACTATACCTGTGAATATGACATGCCTTCCTATTTTTGGTACACACTACATCTATGTGTTAACCTTGTTCTTACATGAAACTACCTCTCTTCTGTATCCTGCATCAATAACTTACTATGAGTCATCTTTATTCGTTGCATATTGCATATTATTTCTAGCTCATGTTGCCATGTATTGCTTCTAATTTGGTCAAATACATTTGTTAGGGCACCCTTTTAATTTGGCAGTAGTGATATTGGTTTCATCTTTCATATGGTTTCTAGCTTGCATCAATTCTAACAAGTTCAAACACCTTGTGCTTAGTTTACACTTTATACATCATACATGTCAATATGTCACGCGCCGTCTGTTTTTCATACATATTCCATCCTCCTATCATGCGGCTGCCTTACATGAAAGTAGTGTTCACAAGATCATGCATCAATGAGTTCTGAAGAGCAAATTTTATTCCTTTTTCTTGTGGGTTTGACTTGACAAGGTAAAATCAAGAAAGAGGAAGGAAAAGAGTAAGGAAGGCGATGATGGTGGTCCTCTGCACCAACGTAAACGGAGCATCTGTACCGATTCTCCTTGTACTGATAGTGCATTACAAGGTCCAAGTCTCCGCTCCCCTACTCCACCATCCAAGGTGCTTGCTCTAACTTGGCAGTGTGATATATGGTTGCATGTTTCATATGGTGTCTAGCTCGTATTGCTCCTAATTAGTGTAAACTGCATCTGCTTAGCTTACACATGATACATGTGAATATGACACGCTTTCTTGTTTTTGGTACATACTATATATGTCTATCACACCATGTTCTTACATGAAACTACTCTTCTTGTGTATCCTGCATCAGTCACTTATGATGGGACACCTTTAAGTTGGCAGTGTGATATTGGTTTTCGTCTTGAATATCATTTATAGCATGTATTGCTTCTAGTTTGATGAACACCACCTATGACGAGATAGTTTTAACTTGGTAGAGTGATATTGATTGCACCTTGCATATGGTGTCTTGCAGTGTTTCTAATTTGTTGAAGTGCCTTCTGCTTAGTTACCACATCATAGGTGTGAATATGTCAAGCCGTCCATTTTTTCGTACATATTCCATCCTCATATCATAACTTTGCCTTTCATCGAGTAGTAGCGTTAAAGATCATGCATGAATGAGTTCTGAAGAGCGAATAATATTCCTTTTTCTTGTCGGTATGACCTCACAATGCAAAATAAATAAAGCTGAAGGAAATTGGCAAGACATAGGATGATGGTGGTCCTTCACAGATTCTACTCCGCCATCCTCCCAACAAGATTCGCAAGACAACGCAAGGCTAGACAGTCTACATAGCTGTGTAGATGATGAGCACATCTCCCCTACTCCACCATCACAGGTGCTTGCTCTAACTTGGCACTATTATATGTGGTTGCATGTTGCGTATGATGTCTAGCTTGTATTGCTTCTAACTTTGTTGAATTGCATCTACTTACTTTACACATAATGCCTGTGAATATGACATGTGTTCCTGTTTCTACATCAGACTACTATTCTTGCATATCCTACATCAGTCACTTATGATAAGGCACCTTTAAGTCGCCACTGTGATATTGGTTGTGCCTTGCATATGATTTCTAGCATGTACTGCTTCTAATTTGTTGAAACGCCATACAGTTTGAACTTGGCAGAGTGATATTGGTTGCATCTTTCATATGGTGTCTAGCTTGCAAAGGTTTCTAATTTGTTGAAATGCCTTCGCTTAGTTACCACATCATAGGTGTGAATATGTCACACCATCCTGTTTTTCATACATATTCCATCCTCGCATCATGTGTTTGCCTTTCATCCGAGTAGTGTTCATCAGTATCATGCATGAATGAGTTCTGAAGAGCGAATTTTATTCCTTTTTCTTATTGGTTTGACTTCACAATGCAAAATCATTACAACTGGAGGAAATTAGTCCGACAGTGGATGATGGTGGTCCTTCGGAGCAACTCAAACAGGGGATCTCTACAGATTCTACTCCGCCATCCTCCCAACAAGATTCGCAAGACAACACAAGGCTGGACAGTCAACATAGCTGTGTAGATGATGAGCACATCTCTCCTACTCCTCCATCACAGGTGCTTGCTCTAACTTGACACTATTATATGTGGTTGCATGTTGCGTATGATGTCTAGCTTGTATTGCTTCTAACTTGAATTCCATCTGCTTACTTTACACATAATGCATGTGAATATGACATGTGTTCCTGTTTCAAGAACATACGTGTACATGATGAGCACATCTCCCCTACCCCACCATCACAGGTGCTTGCTCTTACTTGGAACTGTTATACATGGTTGCGTTTTCCGTATGATGTCTAGTTTGTATTGCTTCTGATTATGTTGAATTGCATCTGCGTAGCTTACAACTTATACTTGCAACGATCACTTGCCCATAAGAGACATTTAACTTGGGACTGTGACGTAGGTTGCATCTTGCATTGTCTTCTAGCTTGTACTGCTTCTAATTTCTTGAAATGGCACTTACGACGAGACACTTTTTACCGATAGAGTGATATTGGTTGCATGTTCATATGGTGCCTAGCTTTCATTTCTTCTAATTTTGTTCAAATGCCTTCCACTTACTGTTTTTTCATACATATTCCATCCTCCTATAAATGCGTGTGAATATGAAACGCTATCTTTTTGTATATATTCCATCCTCCTATCCTGCGCTTGCCTTACATCAAAGTAGTGTTCGTTTGTATCATGCATCAACCAGTTATGCAGAGCTAATTTTATTCATCTTCTTGTGGTTTTGACTTCATAAGGCAATATCAGAAAATAGGAAGGAAAAGAGTAAGTTAGGGGCTGTTGGTGGTCGTCCGCACCGACGCAAACAGAGACTCTCTAGATTTGCCACTGCTACTGCTAATGAAGTTGAAGTCCCAAGTCTACATGATGAGTTCATCTCCCGTACTCCACCATTGCAGGTGCTTGCTCTAAGTTGACAGTGTGATAATTTGTTTCATGTTGCATATGTTGTCTAGCCTGAATTTCTTCTATTTTGATTAAATTGCACCTGCTGAGTTTATACGTTATACATGTGCATATGACATGGCTTTCTGTGTCTAGAATACATTGCATCTATCTATCTTACCATGTTCTTACATCAAAGTACTGCTGTTGTGTATCCCGCATCAGTCACTCATGATTGGACGCTTTTAACATGGCAGCTTGATAGTGGTTGCATCTTGCATTGATTTCTACGTTGTCTTTGCTTCTAATTTTTCGAAGTGCCACTTATGACAAGACACTTTTAACTTGGCAAAGTAATATTGGTTGCATCTTTCATATGGTGTCTATCTTGCATTACTTCTATTTTCTTGAAAATCCTTCTGCTTAGTTTGCACATCGTAGCTGTGAATATGTCATGCCGTACTGTTTTTCTTACATGTTCCATCCTCATACGGTTGTCTTACATCAAAGTATTGCTTGTCTCAGATCATGCATCAATGAGTTCTCAAGAGTGATTTTATTCTTTTGTGTTGTGGGTACAGCTTGACATGGCAAAGTCAAAAAGAGCAAGGAAAATAATATAGTAGGGAGTCTTGTTACTTGTCGGGTGAAACAAAAAAGGTTCTCGCCGAGATTCTGCTGGTACTTATAGTGCAAGAGAAGGTCCAAGTCCACCGGCTAAATCTACAAACACAGTATCACTGCTTCCACCAGCCGCAGATCCGCTTCAACTGTACTAGCATCTCAACCCAGTTACTCGTTCGTTTGCTCCGAACTGGCGGTTCCCAAGCTGCCTTCACACCTAACACTACTTCAAGCACTTTGACACAACAGGACTTGGCAAGATCAGATGAACCTCATGAGCATCAACACCAAGACGGTACTGACCGAGTCAAGTTGCGATTGCATGCTCCTTTATATGTACTCTCACGGCTTGATGTGCACTAACACTTTCCATATTCGTTGTTGAACTAGCACCACGGCGCAAGCGGAAACAGACATCAGGGGTAATGCTTGACAGATTAACAAAATCTAAAGGAGGAAGAATGGAGATCCATTTCGAGGAAGGTTTAAAAAGGCCACGTGATGCTACAGAGTCAGCCAAGTTAGTATCAGAGGCAGCCGTTTTCCGTTAGGTGTCATGCACGTATCCTCCCAACGTGGATCCAGTACAGGAATGAGAAAAACAATACCTAGTTTAACACCTTCCTTGACCATTTATCCGTAAGTAATGTTATTCATTGCAATTAGTAATATTGTCTTGCTCTGTCCCATACTTTCTAGCTTCCACCTAATAAGACTCACATTCTTTTTTCAATAGATGAGGTTCAAGTTGGATCCGAAAGATGATGCAACTAAACAAGCATGCACTCATGTTTTTCACCGCTTTCATGACAAAGATTTCGGTACCACCTTAGAAAATCTCACTTTGAAGGCAAGGCTAACAATGAAATCGCCCAAACATCTCCAAAGTGGAATATATTACAGATGAAGACCGGACAGCCCTTGTTAAACACCGGTCCGATCGAAAGTATCGGTGTAGGCTATATGTATTTGATCGCACCACATATTGAACTTGTATTTATGTATGTGCCTTACAAGTGTATCTTCTTCTAGGCTAACTGTTTGAAGAACAAAACCAACCGTTCTAAAGTGAAATTCCAACAGAAAACAGGATCTCATAGCTATATTGCACACTGCGAGGCTCTTGTAAATAGCTGCTACTTCCTTCTTTTTTTTGTGCCATATTATCGTATCTATATTGACTTGTTCCAAATACAGAGGAAATCCCGTGCGGACCAAAAAGAACACGAGCAGAATGTAGTGCAAATCTTCAAGGATTGCCACACCAGCAAGATGAAGGGCATGAGCACACCAGTTCAAGCCGCTATTTTAAGTCCTTACTCCTCCTGCCTTGAACTGATTGGTACTGTGATGTGTTCATTTAACTACTTGGTTTGCATACAATGTCAGTTACTCTGTTCACTTTTATTCATAGTTGTCTTAACGTATCATTTCACCTTACATGGTTTAAAAGAGATGAAGGATATTCTTTTGGTCTTGATCTGTAATCTAGTTGTTATGTTCACGTCGCACACAATGATAAAATAGCCTGCTTTGTTTTATATCTGTTTGCCCATGATATGAATGACGTCATACTATGTTCATCCTACTTTAAACCATGTCTCTTTATCCTTAGATGTCAATGAATGTGAGGAAATAGACAATACAGAGGCATGCTACATGGACATATGTTCCGAAAGTGATTTTATTATGTAGTTGGCACTACAATACATGCTAATGTATTACAGTAGTTCACCAAAATAAGTTATGTATAAACGTTTAACCTACTTTGTTTGTTTTTATCTCATTAGTAACTTATCTGTACACTAATCTACAAGTTCAAACTTTCAGGAAGCTATGGAGAAATGATTGAACAGCCACAACCACTTGAAGGTGACGAGGCTACTACAGGCACAATCTCACCTCTTCTTGCTGCGGCGTCAAGATCTCTCCACTAACAAGGCAAAAAGCACCTTCCTGCGTAATTCGGGTTAGTTGTCAAGGTAACCTCGTCCAAATCGCCATCTTGAACAAAATCTTCCTGCTAGACAGAGTGATATATCTGTGCTCCAGACACAAGTCCAATCCCTAATGGACGTTTTTTCGGAAACAAGAATAGTGGTTGACAAATGTCGTCAAGATATGAATGGTTTTGAAACCAGACTATCAGACATTCGCTTCGTTGTTCAAGAGCAATGGCGGAAAAAAGGTGGAGATCGTGCTGCTCCATCAGATTCTACAGCTTGAAACATTAGCACTCAGGTCAAATGATCTGTGCTTCTATACATCTGATGGTGCTTTTATCTGGAAGGACTGTAAACTTTATGCCAACATGCCTTTTGCTGTATGGTTGGAATATATTTTGTTGTGATACAACATTTATGATGCTGCCTCAGGCTGCAGTAATTACGACGTTATTTTTGTATAGTGTAGGTTTATCTTAGTATTATATTCGGCCGAAAGCTTCGTAGGCGCCCAACATGCCAACATTCGTCGGGCCCATTCCAATTGGGCTAAAAACGATTCTGGGCCGAAATTTGCATGTAGCCCACTAAAAATATCTGGGCCTAAATCAGCATAAGATTTCATATTTTTCTGGTAGGCATGTGCCCATAGTGGGCCTTTAACAGCCTACACATAATTTGGGCCCTCGGTAAAAATAGGCCGCTTCTGGTGTAAATATCTCGAGCCCATAAAAAACATGGGCCTTTAATAGACCGAAAGTGAGATTGGGCCCTGATTGTGCCAAATAACCCACTGGACTTAGCAGGCCGAAATGGTGGCCCATTTACAATGCAGATCTTTGACAGGCCGAAATTCGGACGTGCCGTAAATGCACCGACCTAATACACGGGCCTTTAACAGGCCGGAACTTCGGTCGGGCTAGATTATCGTCATTTTTATATGGGCCGTTAATGGGCATGATATGACGTTGGGCCACATATGGCCCATGGTTTACGTCCGGCGTTAAGAGGCCGAAAATGAAAACACGCCGAAAGTGGCCCAAAGCTATAGTGGGCCTCTAATAGGCTGAATGTCAGACATGGCCGAATATGACCCAAATCCTTCACGGTCGTTTATGGGCCGAAAGTTTTGATGGCCTGTAAATGGGCCCAAATGAAGCGGACCTTTAACAGCCGGAAATACACCGGGCCGTAATTCGGCCCAATTACTTAGCGGACTGTTAACGGGCCAGAAGTGACCATGGGCCGCGTTGATGACAAGTTTAGGACAGGCCGTTGATGAGCCGATTTGACAGAGAATGTTGGGCCTTTAGTTGGGCCGACCCATTATGGTCTGCAGAATCTTGTGGGCCTTTAGCTAGGCTGGCCCATTGTGGTCCGCAAAATCTTGTGGGCCTTTAGCTGGGCCGGCCCATTATGGTCTGCAAAATCGTGTGGGCCTTTAGATGGGTCGGCCCATTATGGTCCGCTAAATTTTGTGGGCCTTTAGCTGGGCCGGCCCATTATGGTCCGCTAAATCTTATGGGCCTTCGGTTGGGCCGGCCCAATTAAACTTTGTGGGCCACTTTTGGGCCGGTCCACGTGTCAACGCGGAGCTGCCGCGTGGATCCGTCAGCCAATGAGAATTTTACACGTGGAAAATCGGCATTGGTCGTGGCTGTTAACGGGTTATCGGATCCAAAATCTGACGCGATAGCTTAACGGCGTTCCATTACGATGGATGCCACGTGTCGGTCACCCTTGATGAAAGCACTTCTGTGACGCGCGATTTATCGTCATGGAAGTGGACACTTCTGTGATGATAATTTTGGCAATGTCATGGAACACTTCCACGACAACACAGGTATGACTATCTTGATTCTGTCATAAATTTTTCATGGATGTACATGCATGACAAAAAACGCGGCCTACTGTGACAAACACGTATCATCACGGAAGTGTATTTTTTTTAGTGCATCGAAGGGTGTGGCCACACTGGGACTGCTGAAGCACCGGAGCGTGGTGTGAAGATGGAGATAGAGGTTGTCATCGTCGCTGATGAGGTATTGCTGCACCATGACATCATCGGTGGCATTGTGTTTCCAAAGCCGGAGCCGAAGGTCCACACTGACTCCGGTGACGACTCTTACGACCTCCGGCAATGACTTCGACGAGGACGGACAACCTGTTAGTAATCTATACTCATTTATGTGTAAAATACATCCTAGGGTTTCTCTGGTTACTCCCACCTCCCCCTTTTTGGAATAGAAATCCTTAGGTTATGTTCTCTCAATCCATGAAATCTGAGTAAGTTTCGTTAGATCCGTGTAGTGTATTGATTTTCTGAATGGTACAAATGATATGTGATTAGTTGTTTCATCTATGCAAATGATTTCTGCTAATAATCCGATTAGGGTTAGTGTTCGTGCTAATAATTCCTACCTAGGTCTTGACAATTGATTTTGGATGACCTACATATATGTTTGTGCCATTTTTTCAAGATTGGTCTGTACATAGACGACTGTGCTTAAAAATCAAACCATGATCTTTGGATATATCTAAAAAATTAGTCATAAATTCTTAATCCTACTTTATGGCATGTAAAAATTGATTTGATGCCAAATTTTGGCATCTACCAAATGTTCGCTAGAGATTAGTTTGTATTCCAAATTTGACGCCACGTTTTTTACTATATATATAGGTGCTATCTGACGATGTCCATAGGAGGTACAAGAGGCAAATCCTCAGGGAGCTTTTTATGTGGGAATGCAAAACAAGCGTATTAGGACCTGGAACTGGGGCTTTATATGCCCATTTTGCAACCAAAAGCTTCATGACGCGTATGAAAGTGTTCTGGCACATGCAAGAGGACGAGTCGTTGGTTCATTCACGTAGAAGTATTCTCGCAGGGTGGTGCACACCGCGTGCGGTGAGTTACTGGAGAAGCTTCACGATTCTGCCGGCAGATGAGATGAGATGTGGGATTGAACTATGTATGGCTATGTAGTGTCTTAATTAAAAATGTGCTTGAGTATGCTTAATGATGGTTGAACTATGCTTGTGTACGCTTATTATCTATGCCCGAGTATGTTTATCTATGTTCACTTATGTAAAATGTGGTATATGGATGCACTCAGTTCCGTTCATGGAATTTTATGCATATTTTGGGTGAATGTTTAGCATGCGTGAAAATTTCAGATTCAACCGATGAAGGAAAAGTGGAACCACCCTGAAGCATGGTTATTTTTCCCAAATTGAAATGTGGTTGGCTCTAGCAAACCGTTGCCTCTGAAACTCTTTCTGGGACGGAAAACCCTCACCACCCAATTCAACAAGGAAAAAGGAAAACCATTGCTACTTCTTCAGCTTGTGTTGGTTTTTCATTTGAAGAGGAAAGGGTGATGCAGCAAAGTAGAGATAACTATTTCCCTTAGTTGAGAACCAAGGTATCAATCCAGTAGGAGAAACACGCAAGTCCCCAACATATGAACCTACACAAACAATCAAACACTTGCACCCAACGCGAAATAGGGGTTGTCAATACCTTCATGGTCACTTGCAAAGGTGAAATCTGATAGAGATAGATATAAAAGATTACCCCAATATATGCACCTACACAAGCAATCAAACACTCGCACCCAATGCGAAAAAGGGGTTGTCAATCCCTTCACGGTCACTTGCAAAGGTTAGATCTGATAGATATTGATATAAAAGATTACTAAAATGTAAAAGTAAATAAAAGTAAATAAATTGCAACAAGGTATTTTTGGTATTTTTGGTATATAGATCTGAAAATATATGAAGGAAAATAGACCTGGGGGGCATAGGTTTCACTAGAGTCTTCTCTCTTGAAGGCAAATAATATGGTGGGTGAACAAATTACTGTCGAGCAATTGACAGAAAAGCACAAAGTTATGATGATATTCAAGGCAATGATTATGCATATAGGCATCACGTCCGTGTCAAGTAGACCGACTCCTGCCTACATCTACTACTATTACTCCACACATCGACCACTATCCAGCATGCATCTGGAGTATTAAGTTCATAAAAAATGGAGTAACGCCTTAAGTAAGATGACATGATGTAGAGGGATAAACTCAAGCAATATGATGAAACCCCCATCTTTTTACCCTTGATGGCAACAATACAATACTTGTCTCGCTACCCCTACTTTGTCACTGGGTGAAGTCACGCAAGATTGGGCCCAAAACTAAGCACCTCTCCCATTGCAAGAAATACCAATCTAGCTGGCCAAACCAAACCAATAATTCGAAGAGAAATACAAAGATATCAAATCATGCATATGAGAATTCAGAGAAGATTCAAATAATATTCATAGATAAGATAATCATAAATCCACAATTCATCGATCTCGACAAACGCACCGCAAAAGAAGATTACGTCGGATAGATCTCCAAGAACATCGATGAGAACATGGTATTGAGAATCAAAGAGAGCGAAGAAGCCATCTAGCTACTAGCTATGGACCCGTAGGTCTATGGTAAACTACTCACGCTTCATCGGAAGGGCAATAGGGTTGATGTAGATGCCCTCCATGGTCGAAACCCCTCCGGCAGGATGCCGGAAAAGGCCCTAAGATGGGATCTCACGAGAACAAAAGGTTACAGCCGCAGAAAAGTATTTTGGTGGATGCCTCTGGTGGTTTGGGAATATTTGAGAATTTATAGGCCAAAGAATAGGGTTATAGGAGCTCCGAGGGACCCACAAGGAACCCTTGCCATCGCCTCGGGACTTTTCCGATTTGGTTTCCAAGTCCTGTGTCTTCTGGTCGAAGAAAAATCATCGTAAAGTTTTATTCCGTTTGGACTCCGTTTGATATTCCTTTTGTGCGAAACTCAAAAACAAGCAAAAAACAAAAACTAACACTGGGCTCTAGGTTAATAAGTTCGTCCCAAAAATAGTGTAAAATAGCATATTAATGCAAATAAAACATGCAAAACAGATAATGTAATAGCATGGAACAATAAAAAATTATAGATACGTTGGAGAAGTATCAAGCATCACCAAGCTTAATTCATGCTCGTCCTCGAGTAGGTAAATGATAAAAACGGAATTTTTGATGTGGAATGCTACCTAACTTATTTATCCATGTAATTTCCTTTATTGTGGCATGAATGTTCAGATCCATAAGATTCAAAACAAAAGTTAAATATTGACATAAATACAATAATACTTGAAGCATACTAATAAAGCAATCATGTCTTCTCAAAATAACATGTCCAAAGAAAGTTATCCCTACAAAATCATATAGTCTAGCTATGCTCCATCTTCATCACACAAAGTATTAAATCATGCACAACCCCAATAACAAGCCAAGCAATTGTTTCATACTTTTGATGTTCTCAAACTTTTTCAACTTTCACGCAATACATGAGCGTGAGCCATGGATATAACATTATAGGTGGAATAGAATATGGTGGTTGTGGAGAAGAAAAAAAAGAAGGATATAGTCTCACATCAACTAGGCGTATCAACAGGCTATGGAGATGCCCATCAATAGATATCAATGTGAGTGAGTAGGGATTGCCATGCAACAGATGCACTAGAGTTATAAGTTTACGAAAGCTCAAAAAGAAACTAAGTGGGTGTGCATCCAACTCGCTTGCTCACGAAGACCTAGGGAAATTTGAGGAAGCGCATCATTGGAATATACAATCCAAGTTATATTTTCCCACTAGTATATGAAAGTGACAACATAGGAGACTCTCTATCATGAAGATCATGGTGCTACTTTGAAGCACAAGTGTGCAAAAAGGATAGTAACATTGTCTCTTCTCTATTTTCTCTCATATTTTTTTGGTGGGCTTCTTTGGCCTCTTTTAATTATTATTTTGTGGGCTTCTTTGGCCTCTTTTATTTTTGTAAAGTCCGGAGACTCATCCCAACTTGTGAGGGAATCATAGCTTCCATCATCCTTTCCTCACATGGGACAATGCTCTAATAATGATGATCATCACACTTTTATTACTTAGAACTCAAGAATTACAACTCGATACTTAGAACAAAATATGACTCTATATGAATGCCTCCGGCGGTGTACTAGGATGTGCAATGATCATATGAATGCCTCCGGCGGTGTACTAGGATGTGCAATGATCTAGCATAGGAAATGACATCAAAAAATGGACAATCTATAAAAACATCATGCTAGCTATCTTACGATCATGCAAATTAATATGCTCTTGATGGAGCGTGTCATAATAAAATAGAATGGTAGAAGTTGCATGGAAATATATCTCGGAATGGCCATGGAAATGCCATAATAGGTAGGTATGGTGGCTGTTTTGAGGAAGGTATATGGTGGGTGTAAGGCACCGGCGAAAGTTGCGCGGTAGTAGAGAGGCTAGCAATGGTGGAAGGATGAGAGTGCGTATAATCCATGGACTCAACATTAGTCATAAATAACTCACATACTTATTGCAAAAATCTATAGTCATTGAAACAAAGTACTATGCGCATGCTCCTAGGGGGATAGATTGGTAGGAAAATACCATCACTCATCCCCGACCGCCACTCATAAGGAACACAATCAATAAATAAATCATGCTCTGACTTCATCACATAACGGTTCACCATACGTGCATGCTATGTGAATCACAAACTTTAACACAAGTATTTCTACAATCCACAATTACTCACTAGCATGACTCTAATATCACCATCTCTATATCTCAAAATAATCATAAGGAATCAAACTTCACATAGTATTTAACGCACTTTATATCAAAGTTTTTATTATAGCCCTCTTGGATGCCTATCATATTAGGACTAAATTTATAACCAAAGAAAATTACCATGCTGTTTTGAAAGACTCTCAAAATAATATAAGTGAAGAAAGAGAGTTCAACATTTTCTATAAAATAAAGCCACCGTCGTGCTCTAAAAAGATATAAGTGAAGCACATAGAGTATTCTAATAAATCATGATTCATGTGTGTCCCTCTCAAAAGATGTGTACAGCAAGGATGATTATGGCAAACTAAAAAGCAAAGTCTCATATCATACAGGATGCTCCAAGCAAAACACATATCATGTGGTGAATAAAAATATAGCCTTAAGTAAATTTACCGATAGACGAAGACGAAAGAGGGGATGCCATACGGGGCACCCCAAGCTTAGATGCTTGGTTGTCCTTGAATATTTCGTTGGGGTGCCTTGGGAATCCCCAAACTTAGGCTCTTGCCACTCCTTATTCTGTAGTCCATCAGATCTTTACCCAAAACTTGAAAACTTCACAACACAAAACTCAACAGAAAAATCATGAGATCCATTGGTATAAGAAAATAAGTAACCACTTTTTGGTACTGTTATGGACTCATTATTTATTTATATTGGTGTAATATCTATTGTATCCCAACTTATCCATAGTTCATACCCCCCGATACTACCCATACATTCATCAAAATAAGCAAACTACACATAGAAAACAGAATCTGTCAAAAACAGAACATTCTGTAGTAATCTGTAAACTTCGTATACTTCTGTAACTCCAAAAATTCTGAAAAAATAGGACAACAAAGGAAATTAATATATGAATCTTGTGTAAAAATTCAAGAATGTATCACGTTCCAGCAACTCAGCTCAATTATGTTTCTGGACGCAGAAGTTTCAGTTTTTCAGCAAGATCAAATCAACGATATACCAAAGTGTCCCAAAGGTCTTACTTGGCACAAAAACTAAATTAAAACACCAAAACACATCTAACAAGAGGCTAGATGACAAAATTTATTGAAAAACAGAACCTAAAAAGCAAGAACATAAAATTGGGTTGCCTCCCAACAAACGCTATTGTTTAACACCCCTAGCTAGGCATATTGCAATAGATCTAGGTATTATCATTTTTGGTAAGAAATCCATAAGTGTTCCATGCTCCTCCTTAACGGAAATTGAAATCTAATGTTTCCTTTTTTCATATCAATAATTGCACCAATCGTTCAATGGAAAGGTCTACCAAGAATAATAGGACATGTAGGATTGCAATGTATATCAAGAACAATGAAATCTATGGGCACATAATTCCTATTTGCAACAATAAGAAAATCATTAATCCTTCCCATAGGTTTCTTAATAGTGGAACCCGCAAGATGCAAATTTAATGAACAATCATCAAATTCACGGAAACCTAACACATCACAAAAAGTTTTTGGTATCGTGGAAACGATAGCACCCAAATCACACAAAGCATGGCACTCATAATCTTTAATCTTAATCTTAATAGTAGGTTCCCACTCATCATAAAGTTTTCTAGGAATAGAAACTTTCAATTCAAGCTTTTCTTCAAAAGATTTCATCATAGCATCAACGATGTGTTTAGTAAAAGCTTTATTTTGATTATAATCATGAGGAGAATTTAACATGGATTGCAACAAGGAAATACAATCTATCAAAGAACAATTATCACAATCAAAATCCTTGAAATCCAAAAGAGTGGGTTCATCGCTACTTAAAGTTTTGACCTCTCTGTTGCTTCTATATCCGGCTTATCTCGTAGCAGGGGTCCTAAGCTAGGCGTCTTGGAGCGATGGTAACATGGACACAAGATTTTACCCAGGTTCGGGCCCTCTTTATGGAGGTAAAACCCTACATCCTGCTTTTGATTATATTGATATGGGTGTAGTACAGGGTACATGTGTCTACCACGAGACTGATATAATAAATATAAGATGTCATGGAATGATCTATTGACTAGCCTGGCCTTGGTTTATATATGCACCAAAGGCCTAGGGTTTTGGAGAGTCCTCGTCTTGTGCGCCAAGTTTTGTGGAAACCTCCTTGTATGCGGCACGAGCTACCCGAAGTGGCCCATGAATGAACCACCACGGGGTCCTCGGCCCGATCCAGCTGGTCGGGAGATGACATGGTGAGTACCCCCTAGTCCATGATGCCGTCAGTAGCCCCCTGAACCGGTCTTCAAGTTGGGGACGCTCCTCGGTTCTTCCGAATTGTTCTTCATCTTTGGACACCGGTCTTGAAAACTGGTTCAACAAATCTTCTCATCTTCGATCTTGAGGACTTCCGAAGTGGATCCGAAGAGTTTATACGTCGGGTATCCAAGGAGCCCCTTTAAGTTATCGGCCTTTATCAATACCTTGTTATTTTTCACGCCACACCTCGGGTTTGAAGTTTTTCCCATGGGGCGGTGTCTTCTTGCGTCCGAGCTCCAACGTTGGACTGCATCCGAGCTCCAACTCCGGACTGTATCTAAGCTCCAACGCCGGACTGTATCCGAGCTCCAACACTGGACTATATCTGAGCTATCATAGATGACCTTGGCTCAAAAAAGTTAAAGGAGTTTAGCCGAGCTTAATGCCGGAAATGCCCTCTATGGAGCCAGCCACTTCGATCCGAGCTATATGCCGGACTGCTTACGAGGTGGTGCATCACCTCGGCCGTGGGTTAATTGTTTGCGGATTTCATTTCCGATTGATGCAATTTATTTGCTGACGAGATGTACAGCCAGTAGCCCTCATGGTGTCTGTCGGCCTAAAATCCGAGATGCACCTGAAGGAAAATATGAAACCGCTGATCCTAGTAGTTTGTGAGACTCAGGTCATGAAATCGGCCTGAGGATCAACTCCTAGCTCGGAAACATACATAGGAATAGAAACACGGTGTATTATATTAGAGGTAATAGTGATCAGCGGACGGGCCCTTGAGAGTGGGTCGTGAGAAGCCGCCGTGATATATCAGCTTGATGCCGGATAAGTCCCAGACGGTACTTATTATTGTCCGAAGACGCGCTTGTCCATAGTTCGGTCATGCCGAACACTATGCACTTTGAATTTTATGCATTGAATAGGCAATGCAGTAGACCCCGAGCCACTGGTCGGGTGGCAACACCAGATCAGGGGATCGATGTGCCCCTTTAATATTTATAAATAATGAGCATGAAGCCCAGTAGCCCCCGAGCCATAATGTGGGCACTGGTGGCCGAATTAAGGATCGATATCCATTTGATAGAAAATTTTGTTGTGTTTAACACAAACTTCTTGGAAAGAGAATAAAGATCTCAAAAAGGAGTTAGAGCTAACGAAAGTTGAGCTCGCCAAGTTCGGACTTAAGGGGCTTAATAGATAGGAAATCAATGCCAATAGGGAACTATGAGAGTGTTATGTCAGCTGATCGGTTGTCTCAAAGAGACTGTGCCATTGACTCTTTAAAAGATTGGCTGCGAAAAAATTGATTTTTGCTCACAATTTATGTGTAATGACTCTATGTACCCAAGTACTTTACATCATTAATGCTCGGATCCGTATTGTACAAAACTTTGTTGACCGACTATTCGGCTTCAACCTCTTCGGCCTGTAGCCGAGGAGTGTTTTTCCTACTTTATAAAGGCTGTTATAAGGGCAAAGATTTATGGAAAACAAGGCAATCCGGCCATACGGTTTTATAAACAAAGGTACACGTAGAGATATGTTATATTACATTTTAACATAAGAAACATCTTCCAAAGAAAATAGTCCCGCTATCGGTTCCTTTCTTTGGGTCGTCATGCTTATCATGATCATGAAACCTCACCTCTGATCAATGTGGGAGGAAAATATTGAGGATTTAGTTCGGCGAAAGTTCTGGAACTCTATGGTATTAATGAACCGAAATTTCCACTTCTGTCGTTGCCGACAAATGTGATCCTTTAGGATTGCTAGCTTTCGGCTTCACCCAGTCTGAGGTACTAACTCGGATGACCCGATAGTAACAATCACAGAGGTGCTCCCTTTACCGCCTAGCCGAACAATCGGGAACGTAGGGGTAAGCACAGGAGCCAGGCAACCCAACTTGGCCAAAATCTTAAGTCAAATTGATGCATATTTATGGCTTTATAACGATGATTGTGGAATGCGGCCCTCATATATTAAACACAAACGCCGATGATATGTTTATTTTGACTCCGTTGCGACCGTTTATCAATTGAAAATGGCCCATCGTCGGCTTCCGCCCCCTTGTAGATGCTACGCAGGGTGTTTTCCCAATAACAAAACAACCTTTAGCCGACGTCTCGGTGTCCGAAGGCGGTTGTGTTAGCCGAAACGAGGCAATCGGATATGCGGGCTTTATAAATTTCACTTAGTCATATGAGATTAAAGTTGGGAGGCCAGTTACTAGCCCTCGGCTAGTGTTCGGCGACAGTCGAGGTCAAGCCGTAAACACTTCGACCAATGTTATGAACGGCTCGTCATTTGAAACGGGGTGACCTCTATCAATCTTATAGTTTAACACAGTCATCGGATCGCTGACCAGTTTGCGCTTATTGTGACAGTCAGTTTTCGGCTTTCTCCACAAAGGTGCTTTAACCATGCTAGCTGGAAGCACAATCGCAGTGGTTCTCCCTTTGCACACCTAGCCAAACAAATCGGAATGTAGGAGGCAAGCAAAGGAGACGGACAACCCAACTATTGACCGAAGACACAATTTGAAACTGATGCATATATAGCAATATCTGAGAATGTTTTTGCCGAATCTCTAAAGGTGTCCGGTGTTGCACTGCAAGACTTATGCTGGAAACACACAAATAATTTAAAAGTGCCATAGGCTCGAAAAGCCAAAAAACTTATTCAAATGATTAATGTCTGAACTAGATCAAGTTTTCGGTGCCAATCCGAAAATTGGTCTTAGAAAAAGAAAATTGTGCTTCTGTCGTGCTTTAACATGACACATCCTATCTCAAGACTTCAAGCGGGTCAGCCTACGGCTTCAACCTCCTATCCTGAAGGTGGAGTACTTCTCATTAGGCCTGTTTAGCAAACTAAACTCTAGTGGCTTTGACAGAGAAATTAGGATCCTCGGCTATTGACCACACACCCGCGTCGAAAAAAGGAGTGATAGAAAAAGACTTTGCAACAACTAAGAAGAAGAACATTATTATAAAACAGCTCACACTAATTTAAGAGCCCCCAAGTGACTTGGGTAAAAGAATTTTATGTATAATGATTGTATGTACCGAAGTACTTATATCATATCTGTGTTCACCCGAACTTTAAATGCGTCTGAACTGACCGTCGGCTTCTTCCTCTTCGGTCAAGGGGCAAAAAGTGTTATGTACTCCACCTATCGAGAATATCGACGGTGTTTCCGATAACTAGGCAATCAGGCCATAAGGCTGTAACAGACAAAGCGCGCTTAGGGAACTTATGCTATATTACTGATGAAGTGTAAGAAGCATCTTCAAAGAAAATAGTACCCCCACCGATACCTTTCTTCGTCCGCTCATTGTTACTATGAGACTTGTGCAATAGATTTTTGTACTCATGATTCCGTTGTGTGCCGACCATGATTGAAAACAATAAGAGAGCTAGCTTTCGGCTTCACCCAGTCTGAGGTCCGAGCTCGGATGACCCGATCGTGACAATCGCAGAGGTGCTCCCTTTACTCCCTAGCCGAACAATCGGGAATGTAGGGGTAAACACAGGAGCAAGGCAACCCAGCTTGTGGAACACTTAAGTCAACATGGTGCTTATTGTGGCGTAATACACGAACAAGGAACGAAGCCATACAAGTATAATCATATGCAAGAGGAATGGCTTCATAAAGAAGCCCCCAAGTAAACGGGGTATTTGAATTTTTGTGTCACAAACAAAGTTTTGACAAGGAAGTTCACATACAACTTTTTGCCAAAAAAGTATAATGCTTGGTCGAACCGAACAAAATTTAAAACTAAAAGTTTTTCAGCATGAAAGCGACTTAGCTGGTTAATGTGTTCGGTATTGATGACGCGGTCCGAGCTTACGATGGGGCGAAGTCCTAGCCCCTAAGCCAGTCCCAAGGTGGCAAAGTGAAGAGCTTGGCACTCCGAAGTGGTGAAATAGCATGACCAATGTGGCGAGGTGGAACCCTCAGTCCGACCGAGGCGATGTAGCAGGCCGGCAGTATGACGCCGAAGTCCCCATCGTGGGTTAATGAAGCGATGACGAAGCCCCCGGTCCAGCCGAGGTGATGTGGTATGTCGGTACGCCGAGGTGACAGCGCTGCCCAATCCGGATCATTTACTTGTGCACAAAAAACAGTGCAAGCTGGAGATAATAGTAATAATTAAAAAAATCATTGCATAACTAATAGTTTATGCAAAGTGAGTAGTAAAGAAATATGGCCCGTGTACCGAAAACTCGATGAGGTAGAGCTCCCTTAGCGATGTCGTAGTCCTTGAGGCAACAGCTCATGTCGGTATGGCAATTCGACCGACAAGATGATCACGCAAGCCGATTTATGCCGATTGGGACGATAGCGTTGGCCTGCCAAAGTGACCGCGTGACGCAGTCGAAGTCGATTACCTGATTTTTTTGCTCATGGCGATGTAGAAATCCGTGGTAAAAGGCCGGCATGAATAAACTAGCACCACTTTGTACGGAGATCCTGACCACGGAAAGCATAAATACCTTTGAGTGGATTCCACGTGGGCATCTATTCCATGTAATTTGATCTCTCCAAAGTCTTGCTTTGCATGCCAGCCAGAATTTAAGGTAGCGGCCAAGGATTAATTAAACATGGCTGCAAAACCAGCATATTAGTAGTAGTTGCCTGCATCGAGGTAACAAAGGCTGGATCGTTGCTTTCGAAATAAAAAAAGGAAGAAAAGACAAGGGATCATCCATGCACGTGCGCTGCCCGAACATGATATTTACAAGCTTCATGCGTCCTTAGAGACCAGGGATCGCACGCGACCCGAGGCTAATGCGTCTCTGGTTCGGACGCAGCCTCCACGGTCCTCGGCTGTTCGGGCGTTTTGCTGCTTAACGGCCGCTGCTGCGCGTGAACTCTCTTTATCCTATCTAAGATCAGATTAGACATTGGAGAAACCTACGAAAAACAGGTATTCGAGAACAACAATTCCTAAAGAAATTAATTTGTATATAATAGATCTAAATGAAAAAATATCACCTGATTATCCCATTGATCCGTGACGATCGCCCTGCAGGCTCTCAATGAAAGCACCAATGTCCGTTCTATATCCGGCGTATCTCGTAGTAGGGGTCCTAAGCTAGGCGTCTTGGAGCGATGGTAACATGGACACAGGATTTTACCCAGGTTCGGGCCCTCTTGATGGAGGTAAAACCCTACATCCTGCTTTTGATTATATTGATATGGGTGTAGTACAGGGTACATGTGTCTACCAGGAGACTGATCTAATGAATATATGATGTCATGTAATGATCTATTGACTAGCCTGGCCTCGGTTTATATATGCACCAGAGGCCTAGGGTTTTGGAGAGTCCTCGTCTTGTGCGCCAAATCTTGTGGAAACCTCCTTGTATGCGGCACGGGCTACCTGAAGTGGCCCATGAATGAACCGCCACGGGGTCCTCGGCTCGATCCAGCTGGTCGGGAGATGACGTGCTGAGTACCCCCTAGTCCATGACACCGTCACTCTCCAATCCCACTTTTATCAATTTTTGCATCAAGATCTATAAACTCCAAATCATTGGGACGCCTTTTAAGTAAAGTTGACTCATCTCCAGTCCCATCTTTACCAAGATTTATATTAGAAAAAAATATTGAATAGGCGTCACATCAATCACTTTAAAATATTCATCATTGTTTTCACAAAAACTAGAGAACACGCTTTTATAAACCAATCTCGCTTAGCACGCATCTTAGTGGTTCTTTCTTTACAATCATCAATGGAAATTCTCATAGCTTCCAGAGATTCATTAATATTATGCTTGGGTGGAATATATCTAATTTTCAAAGAATCAATCTCAAGAGAAATTATATCCATGTTCCTAGCCAAATCATCAATCTTAAGCAATTTTTCTTCAACCAAAGCATTGAAATTCTTTTGAGAACTAATAAATTCTTTAATATAGTTCTCAAGATCAGAGGGAATCTTATAATAATTTCCATAATAATTTTTGTATGAATTACCATAATTATTAGAGGAATTACTAGGAAACGGCCTAGGGTTGACCAAAATTGTTCCTACCAACAAAATTCACATCCATAGATTCATTATTATTCTCAATCAAAGTAGACAAAGGTATATCATTGGGATCAACGTGAGCACTCTTACTAGCAAAAAATTTCATAAGTTCATCCATCTTTCCACTTAAAACATTAATCTCTTCAATTGCATGCACTTTTTACTAGTAGAAGATCTTTCGGTATGCCACTGAGAATAATTAACCATAATATTTTCTAGTAGTTTAGTAGCTTCTCCAAAAGTAATTTCCATAAAAGTACCTCCTGCGGCCAAATCTAAAAGATTCCTAGAAGAAGAATTCAATACAGCATAAAAAATTTGTATGATCATCCACAAATTTAAACCATGAGTAGGGCAATTTTGTATCATCAATTTCATCCTCTCCCAAGATTGTGCAACATGTTCATGATCAAGTTGCTTAAAATTCGTAATTTTGTTCATAAGGGAGATGATCTTAGAAGGAGGAAAATACTTGGAAATAAAAGCATCTTTACACTTATTCCATGAATCAATACTATTTTTAGGCAATGATGAAAACCAAGTTTTAGCACGATCTCGTAGTGAGATCAGAAATAGCTTCAATTTAACAATAGCATTATCCACACGTTTCTTCTTTTGCATCTCACACAACTCAACGAAATTATTTAGATGGGATGCGGCATCTACACTAGGAAGGCCAGAAAATTGGTCTTTCGTAACAAGATTCAGCAAAGCGGCATTAATTTCATCCGATTCTGCACTAGTGGCGGGAGCAATCAGAGAACTCATAAAATCATTATTATTAGTATTGGAAAATTCACACAACTTGGTATTCTCTTGAGACATCGTGACAAAGTAAGCAATCTAACACATGAGCAAACAAAAAGCAAATGAAAAGACGAACGGAAGAAGGGCGAATAAAAAGGCAAATCTTTTTGTATTTTTTGAAAATGTTTTAGAAGTGGGGGAGAGGAAAACGAGAGGCGAATGGCAAATAATGTAATGCAAGAGATGAGAGTTTATGATGGGTACTTGGTAGGCTTGATGTAGATCTCCCCGGCAATGGCGCCAAAAATCCTTCCTGCTACTTCTTGAGCTTGCGTTGGTTTTTCCTTTGAAGAGGAAACGGTGATGCAGCAAAGTAGAGATAAGTATTTCCCTTAGTTGAGAACCAAGGTATCAAACCAGTAGGGTAAACACGCGAGTCCCCAATATATGCACCTACACAAACAATCAAACACTTGCACCCAACGCGAAAAAGGGGTTGTCAATCCCTTCATCGTCACTTGCAAAGGTGAGATCCGATAGAGATAAATATAAAAGATTACTAAAACGTAAAAGTAAATAAATTGTAGCAAGGTATTTTTGGTATATAGATCTAAAAATATTTGAAGGAAAATAGACCTGGGGGCCATAGGTTTCACTAGAGGCTTCTCTCTTGAAGGCAAATAATACGGTGGGGGAACAAATTATTGTTGAGCAATTGATAGAAATGTGCAACGTTATGATGATATCAGGGGCAATGATTATACATATAGGAATCACGTCCGTGTCAAGTAAACCGACTCCTGCCGGCATCTACTAC
Source organism: Aegilops bicornis (assembly GCA_021605145.1). Classification (NCBI taxonomy): domain Eukaryota; kingdom Viridiplantae; phylum Streptophyta; class Magnoliopsida; order Poales; family Poaceae; genus Aegilops; species Aegilops bicornis. Next base: position 568,265,493 of record CM038670.1, read on the forward strand.
TATCACTCCACACATCGACCACTATCAAGCATGCATCTTGAGTATTCAGTTCATAAAGAACGGAGTAACGCCTTAAGTAAGACGACATGATGTAGAGGGATAAACTCAAGAAATATGATGAAAACCCTGTCAGATTTCGGGTTCCGCGGACCCTTGAGAGGTTCGAACTCTGGGGTGTGTGCGAAGAACTCAACCTCCCCAGTCTGCCTACTCGCCAATCTCACGGCCTAGCTCGATGAACTCGAAGGAAAGGGGACACGGTAGTTTACCCAGGTTCGGGCCACCTTGCGGTGTAAAACCCTACTCCTGCTTTTTGGTGGATTTCCCTCGAGGGGCTGAGGATGAACTAGTAGAGTGCGAGAACAATCTCAGGAGGAGGCGTGTTCTTGTGCTCCGTTGAGCTGGTGAGTGTGAGGATGATCCGAATGATCCGTCCATCCTGTATGGTGGTGGCTAGGGCCTATTTATAGCGGCCTTGGCCCTCTTCCAAATGAAGGCGGGAAGGGATCCCACAACGGCCAAATTCGAAGGGCGACAACTAGTACATGTTACCCTGACAAAAGTAGTCTTCGCCTGCAAAAGCCTCTGGTCGTGACGCCGTGGTGGACTCGGCGATGACCTCCGTCTCGCTGTCTTGGCCGTCTTGGTCTTGTCGCACTGGAATGGAAACCTTTGGCTGATTCCTCAGCACTTCGCGCCTGCGCTTGCCTCTTTAGCACCAAAGAGGAAACTGGTGCACTGCGTCCGCTGGCGCCCGCCTAGCTTTGGTCGTCATGGCTCACATCATTCGAACCTCGCGAGGTGAAGCTTGCATAGGAATTTCCAATCCTCAGGAGCTAGCCTGAGGAGGCCACTCCTCGTGGAGGTCTTGGTGTCGTCCACCTCGCGAGGGTCTTGAGTTGTTGATGTTGAAGCTGGGCCATACCAGGCCGTTGATGAAGCCACGCCATGGGCCGCAGGCAGGCAAGTCTGGGTACCCCCGTTCCCAGAACGCGAACAGTAGCCCCCCGGCCCAAGGTGCGCTCGGACTTGGCTTCGAGGCGAAGTCAAAGGGCAAGTGTGGAGCGCCGCGGGCCCTAACCACCTGCGGCCTTGGTCGACGCGTGGCACTTGATGGGACGTGGGTGTCCCCACTTCCCCATGCAGGCTCGATAACTGCTGGTTTTGGCGGCCGCCCGTTGCTAGTGCAGCTTTGCCATCATTGCGCGCTGTGCTCGCACTTGGCTCCTCCTCTTTTCTGCGGCCTCGCAGCTCTTCTCCCAGATTCAATGCTAGAACCAATCTTCCTATCATGGCCCTGCGGTCAAAGAAGAAAGGAAAGGCATGCGCCCCGGTCGAATCTCGACCAATCTTGGAGCCTGCTCTTGAGCGGTTGATGGTGATCAATCAGGAGGGGTTGGCCAAAGTCCGGCCGGCCCTTGCCGCCGATTCCAACGAGTGGAAAGTGACAATGTCTTGGCCTGCCTCCCGGGCTTCGATCGACAGGGAGACCACCGAGATCCCCATCCATCTTCATGCCCTCTTGGCTGGCCTGGTCCCCCTGAGAGAGTCCCGGACTAGGGCGTGTCCGGATAGCCGAACTATCATCACGGCCGGACTCCAAGACTATGAAGATACAAGATTGAAGACTTCGTCTCGTGTCCGGATGGGGCTTTCCTTGGCGTGGAAGGCAAGCTTGTCGATACGGATATGTAGATCTCCTACCATTGTAACCGACTACGTGTAACCCTAACCTATCCGGTGTCTATATAAACCGGAGGGTTTTAGTCCGTGAGGACGAACAACAATCATACCATAGGCTAGCTTCTAGGGTTTAGCCTCCTTGATCTCGTGGTAGATCTACTCTTGTACTACCCATATCATCAATATTAATCAAGCAGGAGTAGGGTATTACCTCCATCGAGAGGGCCCGAACCTGGGTAAAAACATCGTGTCCCTTGTCTCCTGTTACCATCCGACTAGACGCACAGTTCGGGACCCCCTACCCGAGATCCGCGGTTTTGACACCGACATTGGTGCTTTCATTGAGAGTTCCTACGTATGCGTCGCCGATAGGCCCGATGGCTCCTTCGATCATCAACAACGGCCGCGGTCCGGTGGGACTTTTCTCCCGGACAGATCTTCGTATTCGGCGGCTTTGCATCATGCGGGCCAATTCGCTTGGCCATCTGGAAGCAGATCGAAGCTACGCCCCTGGCCATCAGGTCAGATTTGGAAGTTTGAACTATACGGCCGATATCCGCGGAGACTTGATCTTCGACGGATTCGAGCCGCAGCCAAGCGTGCCGCACTGTCTCGATGGGCATGATCTAGCTCTGCAGCCGAACAGTGCCCTGGAGGCCGCACCAGTATCTGCTCCGACCCTTAATCCGGAGCCGGATTCCTCGATAGAGGACGAATGGTTGGACGCCGCCTCGGGTTACGATCTCTATGGCGATTGAGCCGAACTCCATCCCTTTCCTTTGCGAAGACCTTGACTCCAGGGTGCCGGACTCCTCTCTGGACTCCGAACCCTCCGCGCCCCTGCCAATCGAATCCGATTGGGCACTGGTCATGGAGTTCACTGCCGCGGACATCTTTCAGCACTCGCCCTTTGGCGACATCCTGAATTCACTACAGTCACTCTCTTTATCCGAAGAACCCTGGCCGGACTACGGACAGGAAGGTTGGGATGCGGACGTCAAAGAAATTGAACACCCACCCACCACCCACTTCGTAGCCACTGTCGAAAGCTTACACGATGTGCTCGATTTCGACTCTGAAGACATCGACGGTATGGATGACGACGTAGGAGACAACCATGAACCAGCGCCTATAGGGTGCTGGACAACCACCTCATCCCACGATGTATACATGGTGGATACACCTAAAGGAATTGAAGACGGGGAACAACGGGATGCTAAGAAGGATAAATCCCTCGAAAAGCAGACAAAACGGCAACGTAAACGCCGAACCAAGTCCCGCCTCAACAGAGACCCAGCCATAGAGCAGGGCGAACCGGTGGACGACGAACATGCTATCGAGCAATCGTCCGAACAAGACAACTTGGATAAACAACCCGTCCCGGCGAAGACAACAGTCCGGACGATCTCACGCCGGACAAATTGTTGGAGCAAAATAACCTCCACAAAAGGCTCGTCGCCATCGCGTAGCCTGAAAAAGCGAAGCGGAAGCTCAAAACAGCGGAAGATGCACTCGAGAATCAGATGGAGCGAGTATTCAACACCATGAGACAAATACGGCGACAGTCGCCGAACAAAGAGCTACCCAAATAGAAAGCTACTGCCAAATTTGATGAGGAGGCCATAGAGCCCCCACAATCAAAAAGTAAGAAGGCCACCCGGTCGGATGGACGACCCCACGACAAAAAGAGAGCGGCAATCAAGCGCCAAGACACAAGCCGATGCGCGATCCGCATAAGGATTCACATCAAAAGGATGGCCCAGTTAGGTGCATCTACGGGCCAAGAAAGCAAGCTCTTCAAAGTAATGCAACACGCCAAATATCCGAACATCACGGCACACCCAAATACAGGGGCGCCGCACACCCCCTATGTTTCACCTATGAGGTGCTGGATCATGAATTTCCAGCGGGATTCAAACCCGTAAACATAGAGGCATACGACGGAACAACAGACCCTGGAGTCTGGATTGAGGGTTACATCCTCCACATACACATGGCTAGAGGAGATGATCTCCACACCATAAAATACTTACCCCTTAAACTCAAAGGGCCAGCTCGGCTTTGGCTTAAAAGCCTCCCCGAAAATACCATTGGAAGCTGGGAAGAGCTCGAGGACGCGTTTTGGGCAAATTTTCAGGGGACCTATGTCCACCCTCCGGATGCAGACGATCTAAGTCACATAACTCAACAACCCGGAGAGTCAGCCCGGAAATTTTGGAACAGGTTCCTTACTAAAAAGAACCAAATAGTCGACTGTTCGGATGTTGAAGCCTTAGCAGCCTTCAAACACAACGTCCGAGACGAATGGCTCGCCAGACACCTTGGCCAAGAAAAGCCAAGAACAATGGCCGCATTAACAAGCCTCATGACCCGCTTTTGCGCGGGAGAGGATAGTCAAGCTAGCAAGATGTAGCACCAGCGACCCAAGTACATCTGAAATCAGGGATGGAAATGGGAAACCACGGCGCAACAAGGACCATCGCCGGATTAAAAGGAACGGTCCAAAGAATGCGGCAGTCAACGCCGGATTCAAAAGCTCACGGCAGAACAATAAAAAACTGCCCCTCAAGGACAATAGCGATGAGCTATCCAACTTAAACAAAATCTTGGACAAGATATGTCAAATCCACAGTACTCCCGGGAGGCCTACAAACCATACCCATAGAGATTGTTGGGTTTTCAAACAGTCCAGCAGACTCAATGCCGAACACAAGGGGCTCGACACACCAAGTGAAGATGATGACGAGCACCACAAGCAGAGCCCCGGAAAACAAAAGAACTTCCCACAAGAGGTTAAAACAGTAAACTCACTTCGCGTGATCAAAGGGAAAAATAGAGCGGCGCCCACTAGAATGCGCGCCGCACAAACTACCCTAGCGGAGTACCAACACTGGTTGTCAAAACCAATCACCTTCGACCATCATGACTATTCCGAAAGTATCCGGAACGCAGGATGGACTGCCTTGATATTGGATCCTATAATCAACAGATTCCAATTTACACACGTCCTCATGGATGGTGGTAGTGACATAAACCTGATATATCAGGACACAATCCGCAGGATGGGGATAGACTCAACCAAAATTCGCCGTAGCAACACCTCCTTTAAAGGATTAATGCCAGGCACATATGCCCATTGTACGGGCTCCATACTGCTAGAAGTTGTGTTTGGTTCATCCGACAACTTCCGTCGCGAAATGTTGATCTTCCATGTCGCCCCGTTTAAAAGTAGCCATCAAGCACTATTGGGACGCGAAGCTTTCGCCTGCTTTAACACAATACCGCATTATGCATCTCTAACGCTTAAAATGCCCGGTCCACGCGGCCCATCTCATTGAAAGGGAATATTAAGTGTTACTTGAGCACGGAAGAACGTGGGACTGCCTTGACAACCCCACACCTATCCGGCTCCGCTAGTCAAAGAACCTGAAAAGGTCATTCAAACCCCGGACACGGCTAGACGAGTCCGACGCCTACTAGCGGCATACCCCATACAAGGGGCTGCATGCATGTATAACAAGAGACAATAAAGCTCAATTTTCTTCACTTCTTCGAATCGTACTCTGTTTATTTAATATACAGTACATCTTTTGCATGATCCTTTTTCTTTTAAACTAAGTTCCTCTCTTTTACAGATGAACAACGTGCTACACCCGTCCAGGATACGGCTAACGGAGACCTGTAGCAGACGTGCAGTAGGGACCCGTTGCAAGGATTCTTTTTGATTAAGACCCTGCGTAAACCTTTTTTACTGTCTCTTGTTGATATACATCCCCCGGTTTCTCACTATAACCGAGGAGGAGGCTGGCGTTTTGGCATTGGCCGCACCAGAATTTTTGCACGTACCTGAACACCAGGGGCTTAGGGCATTGGTCTGCCTGTTTTTATAAAGACCGAATACCTTAGGGAGTGTTCGGCGTCTCGAGTTAGGCCTTATATGCATCAGCTCTGAATCATGTCTTTGGTCAAATGCTGGGTTTGCCCGGCTCCTGTGTTTTGCTGCCTTACGTTCCATTTTATCGGCTAACACGACACCAGGAGAACTACTGCGATTGTGGCCCGGTTCGGCCGGGCGAGCACCTCGGTAGAGAAAGCCGAAAACTGACTGTCATGATATAGTGAGAGACTGGTCAACCCCTCGATGACTCATCGGAATGTTTAGAATTCCTACGCATTAACGAAGGACTGGTTTTCGGTCAGGCACATACGCACCCCGAATTCGGGAGAGTGCGGTGCCCCCAGGGGCTATATAGTAGCCCCACCCTCGAACTCCTATGGCTAAGTGAAAGTGATAAAGCATTATAGTCCGGTTGCCTAGTTTGCTACGCTACCACCTCCTTAACAGGACCAAGACGTTGGATTAAGTGTGAAAAAGCACCTTGTTTGCAAACACCCCGCACTATGTGCGTGAGGGCTGAAACCAAGGACTGCCATCTTTCGAGTTATATATACATATACATAAAGCGGCCGCCTGAGGAGTAGTTTACTACTTGAACGCACAAGTATAAAAAGCTCTTATATTATATTGAAACATTGTTTTCACAAATCATACATGTCATTTAAACATAATATCCTTCAAGCACCTTTGCGTCTCTATTAAACGAGTGCCTGCAGACTTCCTCAAAATAGTGCTCGGCAGGTACTCGGCTTCCGTCCGAATCTTGGGATGCAACGTCGGTGGCCTTCATCTCTGCCCAGTATGTCTTGACACGGGCCAGAGCCATCCGCGCTCCCTCAATACACGCCGACCGCTTCATTGCGTCGATATGCAGTACTGCACTAAGGAACTGCTGCACTAAACCAAAATAACTCTTGGTGAGGTCCGCCCGCCACAAATGAGTCATGACATGCTTCATGGCAAGTCCGGATAGTCGATTCAGCTTGGTCCATTCGGCCAACCGATCGGTCAACGGAAGAAGACGCTCCGGACTATGGAATTGCGACCAATACAGCTCTTCCCTTCTGTGCCCCTTCTGGCCTCGGAAGTGCTCAATCGCGTCGCGGCGCTTGCCGCTAAGTCCGATAAGCATCCTCCAAACTCCACAACTTGTCCAATTGAGCATACTTTGGATCTGTATATTTCCTCCATGGCGAAATGGTTTTCCGGCCGCAATTGTCCCGGCTGACTCAGCTCCTCCTTGGCAGCTCTCAAAGCGAGCGGGCATCCTTGGATTCGCGGCGGCCTTTTCGAGCCCTCTTGCTTCGCTTAACAGCGTTCCTTTTCAAGAACCTCGCAGCGATCGGTAGTATTCTTCAACTTTACGGCCATATCGGCCATTTCCTCTTTAACCCGGCGGTGAGAAGCCCGTTCAGCCTTTAGCTCTTGGCCGCCCTTAAAGCGGCCGCGTACTATTTACGGCTTGCTCTTTTCGCTCGGCGAGTTCCACCGCAGCTCATCCACAAGAGCGGCACCATCTGCATTAAGCATACAAGTAGTAAGACATGGGCGTCAAGCTCCCGTACCAGGTGTCCGCGTAGGAGTCGCATACCTTGTGACTCGTCAAAACGTTTATTGACCAGCGCGATGTCCGCAGCCGCTTCGTCAAGTTGCCGCTTTAGTTCGGCATATTCATCAGTCCGGCTGGCCATCGGACGCCCCGCCACCTGTCTAGGAACGGCGATATGTTATAACTGAGATTTTGATCCTCGGCACGCTGTCAATTTTGACAACATACCGAGTCTCAGGGGCTACTATCTATACAGGGCGCATTCTATATGCATAAGCGCCGGAAAGGTACATCATTTTTTGCGTACCTCGAACCCGTCGATAAGCTTCGACGTCTTCATGCAATCCGCTCTCGCGGATGCAATTCTTTCAATCACCGTACCCATCGAGCGCGGTGATCTTACGAGATAACCGCTTCGCCCGGCAGATCCTTGACTCCTCCGACCGCATGCCACTTGGCGCGGACCTTCCAGCCCGCCCGGACTTGGGGAACCCTCATGACGACACCTCGTGGTCATCCGCCTCGCATGAGAGTCACGGCGGTGGAGGCGTTTAGCTCTCCATCATCTCGGAAGAAGATCCCCGAAATGAGCTCTGCTGAGAAGGGCTGAGGTCCGAACTACAAGGTACAATTTCGGTTATCTTCATAAATAAATACAGGGATGTTCCTTATTCACAAGACCCCTTCTTTTTACTTACGGCTCGCTGGAGGGCTGGTCCCCTTGGGGAAATAGTGCGGCTGGGTTACTTCCCAGCGCCAGACTCTCTGACGAAGATTCCTTTCCCTTCTTTGAGGCCTTGACCTCCGGATCTTCCGAAGCGGTCCTCTTCTCTCCTCGAAAGACGGGACTTTTAATCCCTCCTTCCTTGATAGCCTCCTTCGTAGAGGCAGTTGTTTCCCCGCTCCCCCCTTCGCCTTCTTCAAAAGGCGCGGCCTTCAACATCTTGGCCAGCATGGGATCCGGCGTGGTCTCTGGGAGGGGAGCCGGACACCTTATTAACTTTGCCTTGGCTATCCACTCCTGTTCAAGAAACGGCTCCTTTAAAGGGCATATATATATAATAAATGAATGAACAGCCTGTCCGGTTACAGGACTACTTACTTGAGTATCTGGGCGATTGCAGCTTATCCCTGCGTCCTCAGTTAGGTCCGGACACTTCTCTTGTGATCCGAAGAACAGTTTATACATCTCCACGGGCGTCGTGCCCATAAAATTTTGAGAGGCTCGCGGTCCCTACGGATTAAATTCCCACAAGCGGAGGCGGCGTTTGCGGGGCAGAAGGCGCCCGAATCAACATAACCTGCGCCCATCGCAACCAGATTGATCTCTCTTTCTTGGAGGTCTCGAATCGGCCCTGCAACAAAGGAACGTCCTTGGACGGCCCCCAGTCGAGCCCCTTGTTGACCCATGACGCCAGCCGCTGTGGTGGACCTGGGCGGAAGGCAGGAAGCGCCACCCATTTGGTGCCCCTGCGTGCGGTGATATAAAACCACTCCCATTGCCACAAACCAAGCTCCTCTTGAAAAGAGCCCTCGGGCCACGGAGCATCAGCACATTTGCTTATAACTGCCCCTCCGCACTCTGCTTGTTGCCCCTTGATCATCTTTGGCTCCACCTTGAAGGTCTTGAGCCACAATCCAAAGTGAGGGGTAATATGGAGGAAGGCCTCACATACGACAATGAATGACGAGATATGGAGGATGGACTCTAGATTCAAGTCATGGAAATCCAGCCCATAATAAAACATGAGCCCCCGCACAAAGGGATCCGTCGGGAAGCCTAAACCCGAAGGAAGTGAGACACGAACACCACGTTCTCGCCGGGCTCAGAGTGGGAATGACCTGCCACAGGCAGGCAGCCTATGCGAGATCTCGCCGGTTAGATACCTGGCGTCTCGCAGCTTTAGCACATCTTATTCCGTGACGGAGGAAGACATCCATCGGTCGTGCTGGTCGGAGCCGGACATCTTTGAAGGTCTGAAGCGCCTGAATCTGAAACTCTGGGTGTTAGAACTCGAAGCGCGAGGCGAACTCGATGGAGGGTGTAAAAAGAAGAGGGCATTGGTCTCATTATAAATGGGTTGAATAAAAAGAGCCCTCCCCGTGGTCGATTAGGACTCGCCTTTGATAGAGGAGGCGTGCCGACGGGCACGGTTGGGTTACCCACGCCCGTATTGACGAGAATCCCGAAATAAGGGGGCACGATCTATGCTTTGATAAGACGTGCCAAGGAAACCGCCTCGCTAAACGCGCTAAGGTGGAACGGTAAAAAACGATTCATATAAAGGCCTGGCTGTGGTGTGATGTCACGCCACGGAATACGTCAGCAGATCTGTGCAAAAATTATTCTCTCTACGGTGGTATGTGGAACTTGTTTTGAAGAGACGGACACTATCCTGGTGTTCAAAATCTTCTATGAAGTATTCGGAGAAGGAACCCGCCTTGCAATGCCGAAGACAATATGCGCGCCGGACTCGTCGTCATTGAAGCCTGGTTCAGGGGCTATTGAGGGAGTCCCGGACTAGGGGTGTCCGGATAGCCAAACTATCATCACGGCCGGACTCCAAGACTATGAAGATACAAGATTGAAGACTTCGTCCCGTGTCCGGATGGGACTTTCCTTGGCGTGGAAGGCAAGCTTGGCGATCTGGATATGTAGATCTCCTACCATTGTAACCGACTCTGTGTAACCCTAACCTATCCGGTGTCTATATAAACCGGAGGGTTTTAGTCCGTGGGGACGAACAATAATCATACCATAGGCTAGCTTCTAGGGTTTAGCCTCCTTGATCTCGTGGTAGATCTACTCTTGTACTAACCATATCATCAATATTAATCAAGCAGGAGTAGGGTATTACCTCCATCGAGAGGGCCCGAACCTGGGTAACAACATCGTGTCCCTTGTCTCCTGTTACCATCCGCCTAGACGCATAGTTCGGGACCCCCTACCCGAGATCCGCCGGTTTTGACACCGACACCCCCCTTTCTCTGATTTCTTCAATGCTATAATCTCACACTACCAAATCCAGGCACTGCATCTGGACCCCCAATCCACCATCCTCCTCGTCGTTTTCGCCTTCCTGTGCACGGCTATGGTGGGCATTGCTCCCTCCATCGCCTTTTCGCCATTTCTTCTCGCTTCACCTGGACGACGCCCGCCAGCGCTCAGGATGCGTGACCTTCCAGGCATTGGTGGCGATGGCTGGCTCGGGCATCGACTTCACGCTCCGCCCAGATGTGAAGGGGTTCCGGAAGCAGTGGTGTACATGGATGCCGGCACACTCAGCCCCTGCTCCTGCTCCCGCGAGTGCCGGCGGCGCCTAGCTCCGGCTGGGGTCACGTGAAGCTTGTCAACCATCAGCTTACCCATGTCTGGTCCAGGCTGGCCAAGTTGAAGAAGGTCGGGGTGACGGTGCCGATGGTGGTGAAGGAGTTCATCCGGTGGCGCATCGCTCCGCTCCAGCGCCATTCTCGCCCAATGTGGCCCCTTACTGGCAGCAAAGACCCCATGAGGCTCCAGGTGCCTGCACTTCCTTCCAAGACGCTGCGCGCGATGCTCAAGCTCTTAACGGACGACCCAGCGCTAGCCGCGCTTCTGGAGGAGGGCTGCCTCCTGTACCAATGCTCAAATAAGGAGGATTTCGTGAGGCGGATGCCTCTCTTTGGCGAGTGGGGGCTTCGCCCAGCGGGCCTTGAAGGACCTCGCGAGAATCCCATCTTCATGGCTCCCTTGCTCGTCGATCCTACAACGCACGCCCCGGATGTGGATGCAAGGGGGAAAACGCCATCGGGTACTGCTCGGGTGACTGCTGGGGAGCGGGTGTCATCAGGTGCCCCCGAGGTAGCCACTCCTGAAGTTCTGGCGAGCGCTCTTGAGGGGGCCGCTGGAGGCCTGGTGTGACCCGACGCTCTTGAGGCAGTTACCCTTGAAGCTCGGGCAAGTGGTCCTGAGGTGGTGGCTAGTGGGCAGGTGTGTCCTGGCGTTCCTGAGGCTGCCGCCCAAAAAGTCGCGCCAAGCGCCCTAGCTGCTGAGAGTCACGCCCCAAACCTTGGCCAGCTTCTCCTAAACCTTGAAGAACTCCGCAAGAGGAAGGGGCCTCCGAGCTGCAGTGGTGACACCCGCCGGCCGCTAAAGCAGAGGAAGTACATAGCTGTAGACGAGTAAGTACCTTATCTTCGTGATTTCCCACGTGTCGCTTTCTTTCCTGACAATGGCTTCTCAGGATCCCTTCTGCTATGGCGGTGAAACCTCTTGGGAAGCGACCTCGAGAAGTCCTTGTCCCGCTCTCGATTCCGAGCAGCCCGCACCAGACTCCTGCGCGAGGTACGGCGCCGGTTCGAGAGGAGGATGCGACGCTGGGGGGCGCAAGCCTGTGCTTCTAGCATCCTTCCTTTGCGGTCTGGCCTGGGGCGTAGGAGGCATGCCAAGGGCTCCTCCATTGGTCATCACTAGTGGCTGGGCGATCCCAGCATCAGCTTCATCTTCGAGCAGCGAGACCGTGCCACCCAGCACCTTCGCCGAGGCCCGGAGAGCGACCGGGAAGGCACTGGCCTCCAGCTCCCTGCCAGAGGTAGGCGAGCCGCTCTGCGCCCCTCCGACAGCCCCCGGCGCGAATGATGGGTTTGGACACGCGTTGCAGCTCACGCGGGCACGGCGATGTCTGCCATGAGCTTTTTCGGGAGGCGATGGGCGCACTAAGTCATCTTGGAGAAGAGCTTGCCGACGTCGATGCCCTCCTCAAGACGGAGGACCTTCTCTTGGCGCATGAGTGGCACCAGTTGAAGGTTGCCATCAACCTCGGGCATCTTCAGCATGAGCGCGACAGCGCAAGTGTCGCGGCTTTCCTTGCAGCTTCTTGTGAGGCTTGTGCCCGCGCTCAGGAGGAAGCCAGGGCCGCCGACTGCCATCATGAGGCAACGTAGGAGCGGGAGTGGGAGCTTCAAGCTTCGAACGCTGCCCTCGAGCGACAGATTGAAGCGCGCAGGGATGCCCTGGCAGCATCACTGAACGAGGCCCCTTCGATGAGAAGGAGGTCCAGAAACGCGAGGAGGCACTAGCGCTGGAGGTCTTGGAGCACAACCTGGAGCTTGAGAGGCTGGAGGTGAGGGAGCACCAAGTAGCCTTGGCTGAGGATGCTGTTGCCGCTCAGGAGGCCAGGATCTAGTAGGAGGTCGACCAGAGGGTGACAAAGGTTCGCGTGGCTCTTGCCAACGAGTACCTCCTGAAGTTCAAACTCCTGGAGGCCGAGTTTAAGGGCAGGACCACCACCCTCAAGACGAAGCTGGACGCGGTGGAGCAGCGCGAGAGGGCCGCCAAGGAAGCTGAGGCCTCCTATCAAGCCAACCTGGCCTCGGCTGGCGCCAACCTATCTTCTCTTCAGCAGCAGGTTGAGGGTGCTGCATCTCTCGCAGAGGAGAATGCAAACCAAGCATGCCGCTGCCGAACGATGTAGCATGTGCGCTCCTCGATGCTCCAGGACCTCAGGGTCAAGGCCAACCGGGCCTTGCGGACCATCTACAAGGAGAGCATCACTCACCCGCACGAGGATGATGGCGCCAGCCACCTCCGCTTCTTCACCGAGATCGTGACCCGCCTAGAGGATCGGGCCGCGAGGGCTCGCGAGCTCGTTAAAGAGAGAAGCCGGGGCCTTCTTGGGCGTGCATTATCACGCGTCTTTAGCCACCTCCTCAACCTTGATCCTCATTTTGACTTCAACAGCGCCATAGACCCTGTGCCCAGGGTCATCCAGGACAAATTGGCAAACTGGGTGGACGACAATGTGGACGCCCTGGTCACAGAGTTTGCTCCTGAGGATGATGCGGTCGTGATTGCGGCCGAACAAGACGGTGTGGGTGCCAATGACGAGGACGACACCTACAACAGCGTAGGTGACGCGGATGAAGACGACAAGGACGGTGCCGGAGGTAGTGCATCCAGCTAGGCCTGCATTTCCTTTTGCCTTGATCTGCGTGCAAAAACCTTCGGACACGGCCCTGAGGGGCGCGAAAGCATTTTTGAAGGGGGTGCCCTTATAATGTATGAAAGATGATATGCCTTTAAAATAGGATTTGAAGTGTGCCATCGCGAGCCTGCAGCCTCCCGGGTGGGGTAGTTGTTGCGACTTATCTTTGGTTCCGTAGGTCTTGAGCGGGTCCTGAGGTCGCAGAAGCGCCCTCCTCCTGAGTCGAGCCCTCGGGGGATCGTGAGGTTTTAAGTCTCCCGAGGAGCCTGCTGGCCCGCCCAATATGGCCTCGCGAGGAGTCGATTGCCGGATCATGGCAAGGTGTGCACGCGACGATCCTGCGGTGGTTGCATTCCAGCCCCCCCCCCCCCGGAGGGGGGGGGCTTGGCATCTCTGGAGCCAGCCCGAGCATGCCTTGACGCGCGCATACCGCGCCCAGCCCCCGCTCACGAGGCGCTCAAAGGGGGTAGCAGGCGTGAAACTCACTCTTAAAACACGAAGACAGAAAGAAAGAAATCACCACAAGACAAGAAAAACTCCCACCGTTTTCCTTTCGATAAACACACGAAATTCCAAATTTCATACCAAAAGGCGGCAAGTTGAGTTACAGAAAGAGAGGCGAAATCAAAGGGTTGCATCCGGCACCTAGCTAGTGTTCTTGTCTTCTCACCAGCGCGGAGCTAAGTGCTTCCACTAGGCATGGGTGGGAGCCCCCGTGAGGCCCAACGGCGGCACTCAGGAGACTCCGGGGCGTGTACAGCCCCACTCATTATTACGTGCGTGAGAGTGTCACGAGCGGAGACCTTCACATGCCCAGGCCTTGCTTCATGTCGCCTGACGAGGGCCCCGCCCTGCGCCTCCCCCGAACACTATTGGGGCATCCGGAAACAAGGACGAGACCAAGGGGCAAGGGGGAGGCTAGCGGTGCCCTCGGCGACCACAGGCCCTTCGCTAGGGGGAAGGGCTCGTCGGCGCCTTCCCCGAGAGAGGACCTACCTCCATGCAACACCTTGCTCCATTCGGCATGGGGGAGGCCCTGGCCGCGGGCTCCCCCCATGCAGCCCAGTGCACTTCGCCCGTCTGAAGTGAAACCATCGCCCTGGGGTCCCTGGCTACCACTGTGGCTTGGTTCACCTGCGGTCCATGGTTAGCATAATTGTGCTCCTAAGATATTGGTTGTACCTAATGGCTGTTGTCGTTGAAGGTGTTGGTGAAGCTCCGGGGAGGCTCGCGAAGAGCCTCGGCTTCATGTGCCCCCGACACCCAGCCTGGTGAGGAGAACTGGTCGGGGCCTTCTCTTGACATGTACTGTAGGTCCATCATGGGAGGTACGTAGGCGTCTGAAATTGCTGCGCCAGGGTCGTTGCCTGGGTGCCCCACGTTGTTGGCCACCAGGCTCGGCGCCAGGCTCCGATGGCCACGGGGTGGCATCCCGGTGCGGCCCCAGGAGGGACCGTTCGAGCTTGCCTCATCTGAGGGCAGCATGGTTGAGGTAGGACGAGCGGTGTCGTGGACCGGGTTGGTGCCGTCGGGTCCCCCAGGTGCTCCAGGGAGGGGCGTGCGGGTGTGGTGGGGGCCGGCACATGCCCCCGCCATAGTCTGCGATGTAGGCAGGGTGTAGAAAGGTGCCGCCCCCTGCAGGCGGCATGAAGTAGCTCAACGACCCGCTCCAGTAGGGTGTCACAGCCGCCATTCGCCAACCTGCAACGCAGCAGCTCCCGAGCCACGATGAGCGCGGCTCGCACGTTCGCCTGCGCCTAGCGAGTGTGTGGTGCTATAGCAACGACATAGCTCGAGGACCATGTGGTGGCACGGTTATGGCGCAGCACGAGGGCGGGTGATGGTGGCCCGCACCACCCGCGACCAACGGCACTGGGCGGCATGCGGGCCGCTAGAAGCAAGGAGTGGAGATCTTCTTGTGTGGATGGGACTGCTCGGGCCGGCTGAACTACACAGTGCTCAACGTGAGCCCTCGGAGTGTCAGCCATGAGCACTACGGGGTGGTGGCAGATCGACTGGAGGAAGAGGAGCTCCGCCGCACCCCTAGCTGGCGCGCCAAATGTTGGATTTCGGGTTCCGCAGACCCTTGAGAGGTTCGAACTCTGGGGTGCGTGTGAAGAACTCATCCTCCCCAGTCTGCCTACTTGCCAATCTCACGGCCAAGCTCGACGAATTCGAAGGAAAGGGGACACGGCAGTTTACCCAGGTTCGGGCCACCTTGCGGTGTAAAACCCTACTCTTGCTTTGTGGTGGATTGGCCTCGAGGGGCTGAGGATGAACTAGTACAGTAGGAGAACAACCTCAAGAGGAGGCGTGTTCTTGTGCTCCGGTGAGCTGGTGAGTGTGAGGATGATCCGAATGATATGTTTGTCCTGTATGGTGGTGGCTAGGCCCTATTTATAGTGGTCTTGGTCCTCTTCCCAAATAAAGGCGGGAAGGGATCCCACAACGGCCAAATTCGAAGGGAGACAACTAGTACATGTTACCCTGACAAAAGTTGTCTTCGCCTACAAAATCCTCTGGTTGTGACACCGTGGTGGGCTCGGCGATGACCTCCATCCTGCTGTCCTAGCGTCGTTGGTCTTGTTGCACTAGAATGGAAACCTTTGGCTGATTCCTCGGGACTCCACGCCTGCTCTTGCCTCTTTAGCACCAAAGAGGAAACTTGTGCACTGCGTCTTCTGGCGCCTACCTGGCCTTGGTCGTCATGGCTCACGTCATCCGAACCTCGCGAGGTGAGGCTTGCATAGGAGTCTCCGCTCCTCAGGAGCTAGCCTGAGGAGGCCACTCCTCGTGGAGGTCTTGGTGTCGTCCGCCTCACGAGGCTTGGCCCCTCACGAGGGTCTTAAGTTGTTGATGCTGAAGCTGGGCCGTACCAGTCCGTCGATGAAGCCATGCCGTGGGCCACAGGCAGGCAGTTCTGGGTGCCCCTGTTCCCAGAACACCGACAAACCTCATATTTTTACCCTTGATGGCAACAATACAATACGTTTCCCGCTACCCCTAATTTGTCACTGGGTGAAATTATGCAATACTCGACCCAAAACTAAGCACCTCTCCCATTGCAATAAATACCAATCAAGTTGGCCAAACCAAACCGATAATTCAAAGATAAATACAAAGATATCAAATAATGCGTATAAGAATTCAGAGAAGATTCAAATAATATTCATAGATTAGCTGATCATAAATCCACAATTCATCAATCTCGACAAACACACCGCAAAAGAAGATTACATCGAATAGGTCTCCAAGAACATCGAGGATAACATCTAGCTACTAGCTATGGACCCGTAGGTCTGTGGTAAACTACTCACGCTTCATTGGGAGGGCAATAGGGTTGATGTAGATGCCCTCCGTGATAGAATCCCCCTCCGGAAGGATGCCGGAATAGGCCCCAAGATGGGATCTCACGGGAACAGAAGGTTCAAGCGGCGGAAAAGTATTTTGGTGGACACCTTTGGTAGTTTGGGAATATTTGAGGATTTATTGGCCGAAGAATAGGGTTAGAGGAGCTCCGAGTAACCCACAAGGCAGGGGGGGCCCTGTGACGGTGTCCTGGACTAGGGGGTACTCACCACATCGTCCCTCGATCAGGTGGATAGGGCCGAGGAACCCTATGGCGGTTCACTCATTGGCTACTTCGGGCAGCCCATGCCGCATACAAGGAGGTTTCCACAACACTTGGCGCACAAGCCCTAGGCCTCTGGTATGTTATATAAGCCGAGGCCAGGCTAGTTGATAGATATATCATATTCATTACTACAATCTGGTGGTAGATACATGTACTATGTACTGTCCTCATATCAATACAATCAAAAGCAGGATGTAAGGTATTATCTCTTCAAGAGAGCCCGAACCTGGGTAAAATCATGTGTCCATGTTACCATCGCTCCAAGACGCCTAGCTTAGGACCCCTACTACGAGATATGCGGGATTTGACACTGACACCCTGCACCCTTGCCGTTGCCTCAGGACTCTTCTGACTTGGTTTCCAAGTCCTATATGTGTCTTCTGGTCCAAGAAAAATCATCATAAAGTTTTATTCCGTTTGGACTCCGTTTGATATTCCTTTTCTGGGAAACTCAAAAACAAGGAAAAACAAAAACTGTCACTAGGCTCTAGGTTAATAAGTTAGTCCCAAAAATAATATAAAATATCGTATTAATGCATAGAAAACATCCAAAACATATAATATAATAGCATGGAATAATAAGAAAATAGATATGTTGGAGACGTATCAACCCTCACCATCCCATGTCACAAAAACCCTCACCCCGCCCGCCACTCCTTCCAGTCCCCATTCACACCTGCACGAGCTTCTCTGCGACTCTGCATGGCACCATCTATTGCAGCGGCAACCACTTAGCTCGACACCTGTCGCCGCTACCAGGCTGCCGACAAACCCCCACCACATTTTGCCACTTCCGCTTGGCGCCGCCTATCGCCATCGACTTTCTCGACGCTGCTCGCCATCGACCCAGCTCCGCCCGATAGGAGAATCCACGGTATTGAGGGTTTTTTCTCATGGACAACAAGGTAACTAATTTACTGAGATATTCTCTCATCTCTTATCCCAGTTCATCTGCCTCCTTTAATCACCTGGCCGAAATCGCCTTGAATTCATTTTTATTCGAGCTGATTTGAGGGATTTCTTTCATTCATAGAGTGTACAGTGCACGGACACATCAGGACTTTGCGGCCTCGGCCAGATATTCGTGGAGTTCCATCTCATCATACCAGATGACTTCAAGATGTGCATGGTATGTTCAATCTCATCCTACATTGGTTGGCATGGCCTACTTTCCTGAACATGTACTATATATTGCTACACTGGATAAAAGTTGCCACATGCAACATATACGTCAAAGGGGATTTTTTCCTCTTCTTTCTATATTAGGCAAATTAATGATGTGTTGTTCTTTCAATTACTCTCATATTTCCATGACATCATGGTTACACCCAGTGGCGGAGCTACAGGGAAAAGGTTGGGCGGGCCAGAATAAGGAATTACACATAGTACTTGTACTTAAGGCCCAAATTTCATCTCATCCTTCCCCTTTTTTGGCTGGGCTGGGCGGGTCGCTGCCCATTTGGCCTTGCCTAAGCTCCGGAAGTGGTTACACTATCTGTTTGATCATAGATTGTTGTCCTTTGATTTCAACTATTGTACTATTGTTTCAATTTTGCCCATATTTGCATGTTACCATATTCTTTAACAATCCTACCATTTTCTGCAACACGTCCTTTTCTATGCAAGAGCATCTGTAAGACACAATCTTGCCCTTTACATAACTCAAGACTGCATGGATGTCATACTGAACACAAACCATGGATTTACAATCGTTGCTTCTGTAAGACTTGATGAACATGGTCACTCCTATTTTGGCACGGGCCTTTGGATAGAAATTTCTAAGTTTTATGTATTGAAAGCTAGCACTAAAATTGCACTGCACATAAAAGAGCATGGTCATGAGATATATGCTAACTTCCCCGACGATACCATCCGTCCAGACTTTGTTCGAAGTAAGTGTTCTTTTCAAGTATCTGCATGTTGACTTACCCAGCAATATCAAAGGAATTGTGTAGTATTTAAGCAACCAATTGTTATTCCATTTTCTTACTCTATTCCTACCTACTAACTTCTAGTTACCAATACACTTTTCTTTTGCCTTGTTTGAACTAAATATTCCATGTACTCCCACTTCTATCAGAAGGCGGCGCTGACAAAGAGACTCCAGAGGTGGAGAACGAGGCTGCCAACAAGCGGAGGTGGGTCGAGCAAGAACCGCAAGCGACTCCAGTAGGCCTAGATTTCATCAGCAGCCTCCCCGATGTTGTGTTGATAGTCATCGTCTCCCTCTTCCCAATCAAATATGGGGCACGGACAACCGTCCTTTCCCAGCGGTGGCGCCTCCTATGGCACTCCACCCCTCTCGGCTTCATCGATGCCCACGAGCTCAGCCATGGCTATCGCAAAAGCTTGGATGCATTGTCCCAGATCTTGGCAGTCACCATGGCCCAATCAGAGGCCTTAGCATGGGCAAGTTTCTTCCAACAGCAAGGACCGAGCCAAGATTAACGAGTGGTTCCGATCCCCCGCCCTAGATCAGCTCGAGGAGCTTAGTTTTAATGATGGGCATATGCGCTCACTGCCAATGCCCGCACTCCACCTCGCGCCCACGCTGCTCCTGTGCAAAGTTCATGAACTGCCATTCCCCCCTCCCTTAATGACGCGCCCGCTCTTTTTCTACCATGACTTAAGCACCTCGAGCTCGTCGTTGTCTGCATCCCAAAGGATGACATGGAGCGCCTGCTGTACCGCACTCGAGTACCTTTGTCTTCAGGCGGTCAGTGGGTTGAGTAGCTTCCACATCACCTCCATCACTCTGCGGACTATTTATGTGTGTTGATGGTGCTGAAACAAGACATCACGAAAGGTGTACCACAGTACAGTCACTGAGGACACACCTTCACTTGAGAGATTACTTGTATTTGATCAAGAAGTTCCAACAAGAACCAATGTCATTTATGTGCTAAAATTGACAGTGGTGGGCTACTCGTCTGACAAATACTCCAACTTGTTATTGGATCCACACCCGTTCAGGTACAAAAGTCGCCTTCTACCTCTCCTTCTTGAAATTCACATTATTTCTAATTTTGAAGATGTATGTTCGTCTGTCATCCAGAAAATGATTCCGACAAGCTTGACCCCGAATCTGCGCACAGTGACGGTCTTGGCACTAGAATCTATCGGCCCCAACCTGGACCAAGTTGTCAGTTTCCTGAGATGCTTTCTGCGCCTGGAGAAGCTAAATATCGAGGTGATGCTCCTTTCCTGTTAAATGTTAACCATAAGGGAGTTCAATTTTTGAAACCCTTTCCCTAGTTTAAAATGACAATGTACTACGATTTCTGAAGGAATTTTGGAGAATTTCAGTACATGCATGTCCCCCCCCCCATATTGGTTGCTTGATTCATATGGTTACAATCCATAAGCATTTCTCCTTTGGATTCATCTGTACTAGTTTTGTTAGGGAATTTTCATCCACTCCAACCTCTTGTGAAGAAGGCTACATATTTCTTAATTCTAATCAAATGCCCATGTTAATCATGTCGGATCAAAGATGGCACGTTAGTGCATTTTACAAATCCTGCAAACCAAATAGGCATGTAGTAGTGTTCAAAACTGCATGTAGGCACTAACACGTTTTCTTATTTTGCAGATAATCTTAGGCTCGGTGGTGGATAATGTCATACAATATAACAATCACATTGAATGCCTAGATCTGCATCTTTTAGAGATTATTTTGAACTCCTACCGAGGGACCTTACCGGAGATTATATTTGCCAGGTTCTTTGTCGTCAGAGCAAGGGTGCTGAAGATAATGAGGTTCGTCCTACATTTATCTCACAAAAATGAATGGTTTGTTGATCAGCACCGGCGGCTGCGGTAGAATGGAAAAGGCTCCAAAAAATCCGAATTTCATTTTGGAACTTCAGATGATAGAGTAATCAAAAGTCATTGTGTCAACCCCATACATGACTTGTTAGTGGTTGATCCCTTTGCAGAAATGATGAGGTTTCGAAACCATCCTTACAAGTGATAATATTAGTTTGAACCTCTCTTATATCCATGCTCAGCTGATCAGCGCAACGTTTGCAGCTGAATGAGCTGAATTTCATTTCTAATATCAGTTTGAACCTTGTAATCTTTGAATTTGAGCCATATAACTCTAAAATTTGAACCTTGTAATATTTTGGGATTTTGTGGTACAATTGTTGAAATGGCATCGTATGAGACTCGTATATTGGTAGTACTATTTTGACCTTAATATGCAATGGACTTAGATTTTATTAACCATTCTCGAATGTGTTTCCCTTGTTGATCTCATGGAAAATGATCTGTATAGCTAACTAAACTACAATCTTCGACATTATTGCACACAGTTGGTTTCTTCAACCATGTACCTTGTAGAGCGCATAATTAATTATCGCATTTGAGTGTCCATCATCACCCTTCTCTGTAAGTTTGACATCATCACCACGGGTAAACTTATGATCGAAGTCATTCCACACACTTTGCTTTTGTAAAGCTTTTTGCCAATAAACGCCCATGATTTGCCCCTCTTCTAGACGACGCATGGCAAACTAGGCGGGCGAAAAGCTTTCACGATTGCGCGTGGTAAACTGCACAGTTGTGCAGGAATAGGCTCACCAACGATACATTTGGCGCCTCTTCGAACCCACGAGTGGTCAAACGAAGCACGTGTGGGGTGCTCAAGCGTGCACTGGAATCCTCCGCTATGAATGCAGTGACACGACCTGACAATTATAGGCCGGACGTCCCCCATTTATTATAGTGGTCATTTACCCCTTGTGTCTCTTCAACCTTTCAATCGCGCCCCAGTATTGCAAGAAGCACACCCACCATGACAAATTCTTAGAGGGTATCCTGCGCGGCTCCAATGGCACTTCGAGCGGTTGCCGACGACGGGCGGCAGTTCACCATGCATGTCATGGTGGACACCCACAGAAGGTTCACAGAGCTCTCGGTGGTGTACACCAACAACCCGGTCTGGGTAGAGCACCCCATCCACATCATGGAGCTATTGCTAGCTGAGGAGAAGTACAAGGTGATCAGGTTCGACCTCGAGTACACCCGCTCTCGTGTTGGGTCTCGTCTCAAGGTCATTGTCGCCCAGATGTGCATGTGCAATCACGTCCTCGTCTACCACTACTGCCTGGCCACACGGCCTTGCGAGTGTTTCTCCAGGTTTGTCAATAGCCCCCACTACATGTTCTCTACAATGGACATCACCAACGATGTATATGTGATCAAGAATTCGGGCATCGCCTGCCAGAATCTTGTCAACATCAAGGGCCAATACAAGATCTGGGGCAGCAAGAACCATGAGAAGGGATCGCTGGTTCACCTCACTGAGGCCATCATCGACCCCTACTACAGAGACATGAAGGATTCCTGTAACAAGGACAAGCGTGCCTGGCACTCGGCCTGGATGGAGAAACTTGACAAAGCTCATGTCGTGTATGCGGACAAGGAGGTGTACATGAGATACAAGATGTACGGGCGGATCATTAACATGAGGAAGTGCCTCCTTCCCCAAATTGGCCAGGGATTCAGCCAGAAGCAAAGCAATGGCAAGTGTCATCACAACAACATGTAGATGATTAGATGCTCGTTTCTCCTAGTTTAGTATGCATGTAATTGCTTACTTTGGTGTGTGGAAATGTTATGTGTGTAGCCACTTATGTAATTGTATGCTAAATTTGGTTATGCAGTGCTATTTTTTTAAGTATATATGTTGATTCTCTGTAGACAGAGCGTAGATGGTGTGCGGATAGAGCAAATCACATCGCACATGGACTAAACAATGGAACCCGTAGATGATGATTTCATCAATCACTCACAATTGTATAACAGTAATCATTTGCCCACAACACACACACATCTTGTTAACAAGAATCGTCTGTGTTGTTATCGGTCTTCCCACGCATTTCCGATTACTGGCCTGTTTGCCGAGTATCACACACATCTTGTTAAGTTGAACCATTTCTGTTGTGTTGGCTCATAGCAAACAGTTCATTCGAGTGAACTATATGCCGTATATCGCACACACCTTGATCTGCCTGACTGTTTTCGTTGTGTTTCCTAATCACAAATAGTTCATCCGAGTGAATTGTATGCTGTATATCGCACACACCTTCATCCGTCTGACTGTTTTCTGCTGTTATGCTCATCGCAAATAGTTCATTCGAGTGAACTATATGACACGCATCGCACACGCAACTAGAATCTAAATCATGTTTGATGTCTCTGCCATCGCAAATGTTTTGTACCTTTTTTGACGGTTTTATTACATCACCATTTGCGATTAATGCATCGTACACAGTTTTGTCGAAGGTTCTCTGGTTGTAGTGTCGGGTTAGCAGCATCCTGAAGTAGTGTCACATCTAAGCCCCCCCCCCTAAAACCTCCCACAAGTGGTTAGTGCGTTCATTCATGGAACATAATAGCAAGATCACGCACTAGGGTGGTTCAAGTGGACAAAACACCAAGGCATTAGGCCTGGCCTCTCAATGTTACCGTTAGCCTACCAAATTAATTTTCTCTAGAAGAATGTCACAAAGTGACCCATAGTAACAAATTAAACGTAACCCAAGTAAAGCATGGCATAAGATCTGACCTGGCAACAACCTAAGGATGCATAATGAGTAGGTAAGCAAGAGGTAACATAGAAAAATAAGTTTGCTATGAGGTGGAGGTAGAGGTTGTATAATGGAAATATAAATGGCTTGATAGTGGATAGTTAAATAGGTAACCATGAAAGCATCACAAGAAGTATTGCATGTAAAGCTAGTACAAGTATCCAAGGTAATGATCGTCCTTGCCTGATAAACCATCAGCCTAGTGATAGGTCTGATACTCTGAACTTTCCTCGTAGGTAGGCTCATACTTAACATTGGTTCTAGACTCTAGCGGAAAAAAGCAAGTACTAGAAAGACGCAAATTATGTTAAACATATATTCATGGTTGATGCACAAATATATGCATGCATGACATGTTTAAGGGGATTTAACAAGATATAAACATA
The DNA here is from genome assembly GCA_021605145.1 of Aegilops bicornis. NCBI lineage: Eukaryota > Viridiplantae > Streptophyta > Magnoliopsida > Poales > Poaceae > Aegilops > Aegilops bicornis. Next base: position 568,289,202 of record CM038670.1, read on the forward strand.
TAGGCAAGTTTCAACGACATTTGGAAACAAGTGCGATGATTTCCCTGTGCAAATCCATATGCAATATTAAGTTAAAAGTGATTCTGGATAGAACAATATGTTCTACTAGTTTATCATGCATGAACATGGCATAATCAGATTCCTTGCATTTTTCTAATAGACATGCATATAAAATTTATTAGAAATAGATGTGTCAAGCTCAAGTTATGGTTGAAATAAGTTTTGAAATGCTTTTAAATAAAACATAATGGAAAACCAAAAGCATTTCTTGAATCCTTACGCTAAGGTAATCAAAATGGACCTATGGTTGCAATGATTGGATAAAGGATGTTCAAGATATGAATAGAAACATTAAGAGGGTCCTTTTGCAAAAATAGAATAGAACAATATTTTGGATTGCCCAAACCTGAAATCCAAGTCCTGGAATGGGTTTCTCATATATTTCTGATTGAAAAAATAATTAAACTCGTTTGAATTAGAGTTATAGAACTCAAGTTATGATTTAACCAAGTTTGAAAGGACAGAAAAGTACACATTTGAATTTAAAATCTATAGTTTAATTTTGAAAACCAAGGACAGATTTGGAATCCTCACATTTTCAGATCAAAATATACCTAAATTTCGTCAAATTTGACCAAAGTAATTTAAATATGCAAGCATTTGAAGTTTGCAAGAATTTGAAATAATCTAGAATTTGAATTAATTCGAAGAAGATTTAAACATGAAGTTTTATAACTCAGCCTAGCTAGCCATATATACTGACTAGTGGGATCAATGGGTGCTGATGCAATGGCAGTGCACAACATGTTTGTCACTGAATAGAGCCTTGCCAAAGTCTTTGACATATAGGGCCATACATCCACGTGTGCACTGTTAGCATTGGGACCTAGACCCGCCTGTCAGTGTCTCGCAGAAACGGAAAAGGGTGCTTATTTGCTATTGTGTCAGCTAGAGCTCGAACCCGATGCGATAGGAACGAGAGGCTCAAGCCATTAGGTTGTGTGCATTTGATCGATAAGAAGAGGGGCTCAACGCGCATTGAAGCAACTCGCAAAGCGGAGAGGGGATTTGGGTCGCAGATCTGCCAATCAGATACGTCCATTTTGCATCATGTTTTCCTACTGTTATTTATAATGTTTTGATCATTATAACACTTTGTTATGCAATTATAATGCATTTTCTCTCTTAATTTGCAAGATTTACATGAAGGGGGAGATTACCGGCAACAGGAATTCTAGACCTAAAAAAGCTATATTAGAGTTACCTATTCTGCACAACTCCAAATGACCTGAAATTTCACGGAGAATTTTTATGGAATATATATAATACTGGAGCAAAGAAGTACCAAAGGGGGCCCACCAGTTGCCCACAAAGCAACATGGCGCCCTTGATGCCTTGTGGGCCCCCTGGCAGGCCTCTGGCCCCCATCTTCTGCTATATTAAGGGTTTGACCTAGAAAAAACAAAGACTTTCCGGACAAAGCGCCGTCGTCTTAAGGCAGAACCTGGGCAGGATCACTTTAGCTCTCCGGCGGAGCGATTCCACCGAGGACACTTCCCTCCGGGAGGGGGAAATTGAAGCCATCGACATCACCAACAACGCTCTCATCGTGGGAGGATCAATCTTCATCAACATCTTCACCAGTACCACCTCATCTTGAACCCTAGTTCATCTCTTGTATTCAATATTTTTCCCAAAACCTCATATTAGTACCTGTGTGTGCTAGTAGTGTTGATTACATCTTGTAGTTCATGCTAGTTGGTTTATTTGGTGGAAGATTATATGTTAAGATCCTAGATGATATTCAATACCCTTTGATATTGAACATGAATGTGATTTTTAGTAGTTACTTTTGTTCTTGAGGACATGGGAGAAGTCTTGTTGTAAGTAATCATGTGAATTTGGCATTCGTTCGATATTTTAATGATATGTATGTTGTTGCTTCCTTTAGTGGTGTCATGTGAACGTTGACTACATGACACTTCACCGTGCTTGGGCCTAAGGGAAGGCATTGTGGACTAATAAGTAGATGATGGGTTGCTAGAGTGACAGAAGTTTAAACCCTAGTTTATACATTATTCCATAAGGGGCTGATTTGGATCCATAAATTTCATGCTATGATTAGATTTAGCTTAGTTCTTCTTTCGTAGTTGCGGATGCTTGCGAGAGGGGGTAATCATAAGTGGGAGGCTTGTTCGAGTAAGAACAGCACCCAAGCACCGGTCCACCCACATGTCCAATTATCAAAGTAGCGAACGTGAATCAAACAAACATGGTGAAAGTAACTTGATGATAATTCCCATGTGTCCTCGAGAACTCTTTGCTTGTTATAAGACAACATTCTGGCCGGTCCTTTGCTATAAAAAGGATTGGGCTACTTGCTGCATCTTTTTTACCATTGTCACTTGTTGCTCGTTACAAATCACCTTGCTATCAAACTATCTGTTACTGATAATTACAGTGCTTGCAGAGATTACCTTGCTGAAAACCGCTTGTCATTTCCTTATGTTCATCGTTGGGTTCAACATTTCTAATCATCAAAAGGACTATGATTGATCCCCTATACTTGTGGGTCATCACACTCGACAATGCGTAATGCATCATCATTTCTAATAATGACCATCACTAGCAGATCTGACCATCGTAATGCAGCATCGTTTCTAATCGAGACTGTGGCGTGTCGGCAGTGACAAACAAAGCGGTGGTGGAACTCGCATGTGTGAGCTTCTGACATGCTCTCATCATGTGCGTGTGTGCATTTGTAAGCGAGTGAAAAGCCACACGCCTAGGTGCCTCGCCTGCCCCAAAAGATGACGAAGGCGTCGCCGGCGACAAGACGAGTCAGTGTGGCTCAGGTGTGCCCGGATGTAGTGCTACAAAGGGCCAAACAACGAAATAAAGCATGCAAACCATGCAACGTAGAAGAACTCAAAGATGTGCATGAAAGGAAAGGGCCAGAGGCAAGCATACCTTACGACATGACTGCGCAGCAGTGCATCTCAGGTGCTCATGGAAGTGTGCACGGAGGATGAAATTGACGGGGAAAAGGGCTGGGATATTGCATATGCTCACAAAGAGGTCATCGGTGGAGCCTTAAGAGCCTAGGAAGGACAAACAACGCTCCAATTTGGTGCTGATGAGAAGTGGTCGTAGATTAGAAAGAAGAGGAGTGTCATCAGTTTTGCATTCCAGTCAGACTCTATGCACGTAGTCGACATAAACGTACTTGCGCACCTCCTGGACACGATGGTTTGAACTCGGGAATGAAGGATAACATGGGCGCCATGCATTCTCTCTCTGCTCTCTCTAGTTGCTTGGAGAATGGGGATCTCGAGAGGTGTGGGGCTTCTTGGAGGAGGGGTAAAGGGAGAGGAAAGGATGGGGGAGCGCCTCATGCGGTTGGTGGCTAAAAGGAGGAGGATAGAAGGCTCACTTCAAATCGGATGTTTTTTATGATAGTTCACTTGTGTCACCTAAAATTGATTTTCGTCGCTGAAAATGGTACAACAACAATTTTAAGCCATCACCCCCACTATCACCAAAGTGTTGTTACAAAAAGTAAAATCTTGACGGTACCAGTTTTCTGTCACCTAAGATTGTGTCCTAGGTGATGGACACATTTTTTTCATGAATGGTCATTTTTGGTGATGGGCAAAACTGTCACCTATAATAGGCCAATTTGTCACCTAAGATTATTTTTGGTGACGATAATCCATCACCAGTAATTTGTTAGTTTGACCAGTCAAAGATTCTGACAAATGGGCCCAACAGTTGCTGACTTGGCTGCTTTCATGTGGGTTTGACGTAGGTTTTATCACCGATGGGCATCACCTTTGATGTCACATCCCTAGCCTTGCTATGCACTTGGACTAGTCTTGGTTGTTGCATCATGTTTAAATTTCATTTAAAATTGAAATGGGGATTTTACAAACCCTAGCACCCCTCTCAAATACTAGGGTCAACTAAAAATAATTTCAATGAATCCAATATGCCCTTCACAAAAGTTCATCATTTTTGAATGGGTTGAAAACCTGTGCCAAAAATGGTGCACATTTTTTAGGTCATCCTGGATTTTTGAATTAAATCATCAAGTAATTGAATTTGGGAATTTAATTCTTATATTTATTTTAAATGACCAAATAATTCTGGAAATAGTTGATGGCTGTTGGGAAATATTTCAAAAGTGCCCACAAATTATTTCAGGATTTTATGAAATAGTTTAGTATTTTTGCAAAATCCAAAATAGAAAAATAAAATAGAGAAATAGAAACAAAATAGAAGAAGAGACAGAGAAACTTACCAGGCCACTTACCTGTGCCGGCCAGCCCACCTGGCTAGTGCCAGTCGTCTTCTCCACCGCACCAGGAGGACGCACAAGCGTGCCGGTCGCGCGCACGCCACCTCTTGCTTCCACCACGACGCCTTGGCCCTTCTAGCCTTGCCAGCGCAATGCCCACGAGCTCCTCGCTCCCCTCCCCTTTCTCTTGGTCTCCCTCCCCTCCTCTGCTCTATGTCCTACAACCCTCCAAGAGCACCGACTAGCAGAACTGCGGCCACCGTCCACCCCTTGCCTGACCGACGAGTCCAAAAGAACCGCAGTATCGTCTTCATCATCTACGCCGAGGGACATGTCGCCGGAGGCCGTGAAGCGTCGCCATCAAGCATGACCCCGCCGTCTCTTCTCGGAGATCACCGACAATGCCACGTCGTTGTCCGACCGTCCACGGCCTCACTGTTGCCTCTGCTAAACTCGCCCTGAGCCCCTGCCTCTTTCCCCTCTCTCCCCGTGCTCGTATGCGTCCTCTAACCACTACGGCCATCGGAGCCGACAGCTCCTCTCCACCAGCCATGTCGCCACCATGGTTATGGTCGTGCAAGCTCGCTTCCGAGCACACCACCGTGCTCAGCATGTCTCCAGCAACCCGCAGACACAACCAGCTCGGCCAGAGATGCCCCGTAGCGCCAATCCGACACGCCCGTAGCTCCGGCCGCCGCATACCTCATCGGAAATTGAAATCCATATCTAGGCATTTTATGTGCATAATTCAAAATTGAACTACCTGCACATTCTCCAGTGCATATAAATTGGTTGAAAAATCAAATCAAAGTTGTACTCCAATGTGGAGGCCCACCGGGAAGCGTGCGAGCTGTATGCCGTGCAAGCTCACCGGGAAGCGAGCCCTTTGACTTCCATGGCCGCCTATCTTCCTTGCATCCTCTCCATTAATGGTGCCCAAGCCGAGTTTAATACGGTTTTCTAGAAACACTCATCGCAAACGTTTTAGTTAGAACACCTGTATGCAAACCGACAATTTCCCCAGGAAGCCAAGGGAAAATGTGCCGAGCAGGATTTGTGTAGCTCTTAATCGCAAACGTTTTAGTTAGAACACCCGTATGTAAACCGACAGCTTCCCCAGGAAGCCAAGAGAAAATGTGCCGAGCAGGATTTCTGCAGCTCTTGACCGCAAACGTTTTAGATAGAACACCCGTATGCAAAGAGAGAGCTATGGTCCTCCCCCTTAAGTTAAGAGAAAATTCGCAGCGCGGGATTTGTTCATCCCTTGAACGCAAATGGCTGTTTTGGATGACCTATGTGCAACCACGTACAAATAATTTTGTAAGATTTGCATCTGTCATATTGGGTATGTTCCATTTGTGAAACTGGAAATATTGACATTTGTTGATCTAGTAACATTGCCATTTGTCATTCCTTGTAACACTGTGATTTGTCAAAATATGCAGCTTAAACTCACTAGCACTATCTAATTTTTGCAACTGAAATTCAGTAACTAAGCATAGATTTCATTCATAGATTAAGCAGTCGTTCTTAATTTATACAAACAATTCAACTGGACAGCTGAACCGACCAAACTTTTCCCCAATTATTGCCAACCACGTACTGAAATAGCTAGTTCAACTATATATACTAGCTAATTTTAAGTAGGTCGTATAGTGCCACCACATCTATAGTCAGATGAACTAAACAAAATAGCCCTTAAATACTACTACTACGGAGGGGCTTTGTGCTACTTCCGATAGCCTCTCCTCTGCCGAGCGCGCTCAGTAAGAGGCATAGGAGGAGGACGAGCCTACCAACGAGATGGACAACTGCTATACGGCGCCTGGCGCTGCTGCACGTTCAGCGACACTCGCCGGCTCGAACGCCCACTACCGCTCCGGACGACCCCTCTCGAAGCGGCGGGCCTGCTCGTAGATCTCCTGATTCCTCGCCTCTGCGTCGGCGCGTGCTGCAACCACGGCTGCGGTAAGGCACTTTGCATGCTCGATGAGGCGCTCCTCCTCCTCCCGCAGGAACTCGATGTAGCGTGCAAGGTCGCTGACGCACGTGCGGGCCTCCACCTCTGCCTCCCACCTTCGGGCGGCGGTGGCGGAGCGGGTGATGATCCCGGCAGTCGACGACGGGCTGGAGGCCACGACGGCCACCTCCTGCCTTCGGGCCGCAGTAGCGGAGCAGGTGATGGTGGCCGGCAGTGGGGTGGCGGCCAAGACGGCCACCTCCCGCTTTTGTGCCGCTGTGGCGGAGCGGGTGATGGCCGGTAGTGGGGTGGCGGCCACGACGGCCACCTCCCGCCTTCGGGCCGTGGTGGCGGAGTGGGCGATGGCCCTGGCTTTCGATGGTGTTGTGGCGGCACCGGCAGCCGGCAACAGCTGCTGACGGGCACCGGCGGCGGAGCGTGTGGTGGGTGTTCCACGCACTCCCAACAGGGATGCCACGCGCACTACACTACGCCTGGGACTGCGCCGCCGCCGTGGTGTAGCCTCCCAGCTGGAGCTGTGCTATGATGACGATGGAGTGGCTGAGCAACGTCGATGGACCGGTGCCATTGGAGATTGTGGGAGAAGCAGACGATATAAGCTACAGGGAGGGAGGGGAAAATGCAACGAGGGACTCGCCGGCCGTAAGGGTTTATATAGCAGGCCAGTAAGCATTGGGATTTTGGGGGATTTCACTGAGTTGGGCGGGAAGCTTGTGCGGGAACGTGTGAGGTTGCGTGGGAACAGGCTCACCGACGATTCATTGGCGCCACTTCGAGCTACCTTTTGGTCAAAAGAACGCCCCCGCACGCTGCGCAAGCTTGTGATGTAAGCCGTCTGCAGCAGCGGGGTGACAAGACGTGCGAGAGGAGGACGAAAGAACACGTACACATACGGTTAATATAAAAAAATGTTTGTGATTTAATTACCTACTATACCCCGTCCTGGTTTATACGTAGGATTTAACTAATAAAATACGAATGCATGTCGCCAAAGACTGTATCGTTGGATTCATATTTGAACATAGTTTCCAGTTATACAATTTTTGTAATATGCATTAACACTTTTTTGTTTAAATTTAAGGTTATATACCAGTAAGTGTTTGCCCACAACACACATGGCTTATTCCATCACAAACATCTCGGATGGATCAACTGTATGCCATGTATCACACACACAACTCTAATCTAATTCATGCTTGATGTCTCTGACATCGCTCGCACAGTTCGTCTTATTTGCCACGTATCACTATGCCGGCCTCTGCTCGCGTCCCTCGGCAAGCTCTGCTCGCCGTTAGACGCCGCAGCGTGCTCTGCTCGCCATTAGGCGCAGCAGCGCGCTCTGCCCGCTATTAGGCGCCACGGCACGCACTTCTCTTGTCAGTCGGCGCACTCTACTCGCGCCTGTCGACGCGCTCTGCTCACGTCTGTCGGTGCGCTCGGCTTGTGGATAGATTTTCCTTGCGTGTTCAACTGTTATATGCATATATATGGTTGCCCGTCATTGAGGCGACCGCGGAGCGCTCCTCTCGCGTCCTTCCGCACGTGCTCTACCAGCGGTTGGGCATGCGCACGATCACATCGGGGCCCCATATGCATGCGGTTCCGTCGTGCATGTTACCATGCGATGCAGTTACGTGCGGCACGATGGAGTTACCGCTGCAAATTAGAACTGCCAATAGGGCCTGCCAATATTTCAGGCCGTCCGGCTTCCCCTTTAATTCCCGCGGCCATTATAACCTTAGTCTCTTCAACCTTTCAATCGCGCCCCACAACAAAATAAGCACACCCACGACGAAACATAGAGAGGGGATGTCTAGCGGCGCTCCAATGGAGTTCAGCGAGCATAAAGTGGAGACCCACATGAGGGAGACAGATCTCTCGGTGGTGTACACCATTGACCTGGCCGTGGTGGACGACTACATCAACACCGTTGAGCAGTTGCTTGCTCGAGACAAGTACAAGGTGGTCGGCATCGACCTCCAGTACACCGTCGGCCGTCCCAACATAGATCAGAAGGTTGCCGTCGCCCAGTTGTGCATGGGCCATCATGTCCTCATCTACCACTACTGCATGGCCACATAGCCTTGTGACTGTTTCACCAGGTTTGTCAACAGCACCGACTACAAGTTCGCCATGGTGGAAACCACCAACAATGTAGAAGCGGTCAAGGTAACAGGCTTGGCCTGCAAGAACCTTGTCGAAATCTGTGAGCACTACAGGGTCTGGGGCAGCATGAAGAAGGACTCCCTGGTTGAACTCGCCTCAGCCATCATCGACCCATACTACGAAGAGATGAAGCAAGATGCCAACAAAACACGTCCCATATCCTGGCACATGGCCTGGATAAGGAACCTGGATGAACTTCACCTCAGGTTCGCGGCCAAGAGCGTGTACACATGCACTACAAAAAGAAGACACATACGTGACATTTTGGGCCGAACGAATTTTTTTTCTGTCATACATGTGACACTTCTATGACGATAATTGTGACAAAACCCGGTATCATCATAGATGTGGTGGGCTCCTACTTCTATGACAAAAAATCATGACAGAAAATGGGCTTTTCGTCCAGGGCGGGCCGGAGACACAGCTGCATGACATTCTTTGGGCCGTCTATGACGGGAAAAACCGTGGTAGAAGCGAGGGCGAGGAAAATTTCGGGGAGTTCCCGGTTAAGGTGGGAGGTCAGGGGCCGAGCGATGCGCGTTTCTCTCGCACACGTACGCGCGTGTGTGTGAGGGGTTGGCTCTAACTGAACCCGAGCGAGGCGTTGGGCTCTAACTGAACCCGAGCGATTGCACTGCAGGCTATGCATTACTGAACCCGAGCGATCGATCGATGGCTGTTAACTGAACCCGATCGATCAATTCCTTCGCTACTGCTGCGAACTGAAGCCGATCGATGCTGCCTCTGGGATGAACAGTGAGTGTTGCGGGGGAGGGGGGGTTGGATGAACAGTGAGAGGTGGCGTTGCCTCTGGATGAACAGGACCCCGTGGTGTGGAGGGCTGGATGAACAGTAGACTGTGGAGGGGTGGTTGAACAGGACCCCGTGGTGTGGAGGGCTGGATGAACAGTAGACGGTGGAGGGGTGCCCGTGGAGGGGTGGTTGAACAGGACCTCGTGGTGTGGAGGGCTGGATGAACAGTAGATGGTGGAGGGGTGGATGAACAGGACCCCCGTGGTGTGGATGGCTGGATGAACAGTAGACAGTGGAGGGGAGCCCGTGGAGGGGTGTTTTGAACAGGACCCCGTGGTGTGGAGGGCTGGATGAACAGTAGACAGTGGAGGGGTGGTTGAACAGTAGCCGGTGGAGTAGTGCGCGGTGAAGGCTGGATGAATAGGAGCCCGTGGAGGCTGGAGGAGGTCGACGGTGGAGATGAACAGTATCCCGTGGAGTCCCGTTTCGCGGTACACCACACCCCTCCCGATGAATAGGACCCCCGTTTCGACCGTAGGAGGTCCATTTCGTCCATTTTGCGGTACGCCACTCCCCTCCCGATGAACAGGACCCCCATTTAGACCGTAGGAGGTCCGTTTCGTCCGTTTTGCGGTACACCACACCCCTCCCGATCAACAGGACCCCTGTTTCGACCATAGGAGGTCCGTTTCATCCGTTTTGCGGTACGCCAGACCCCTCCCGATGAACAGGATCCCGTTTCAAACGTGGCCGGTCGAACACAAGGCCGTTTCCTCCGTTCTGCGGTACGCCAGGACTCGTTTCCATCACCTGTTCCGTCCAAGCCCTCCCGATGAACACAACCACGCATTCCGTTCCGACCCAACCGGTTGGCTCCCACGCATTCTGTTGCCTCCCGATGAACACGACGCATTCCGTTGCCTCCCCATGAACACGACGCATTCCGTTGCCTGCCCATGAACACGATGACGACGCTGTTTCTCCTTTCCGACCCAGCCATGTCAACGAGCCCTCGCTGTACGTATGCAAGAGTAGGCGTTCGAGACCCCGCCTGTATGTACACATACGTGGCCGTATTTTCTTTCTTGCATCCTGGGCGCTGTACGTACGTGTACATGCTATGTGCGTGCCTCTACTACGACACGTGCGCGCCTTTACATCCACCAGTATATATGTACGTACACGTTCGCGACCAGAATGACAATGCTACGTACGCTTCGACTAGGTGGGTCCCGACTGTCAGGCAATTCCTTGCGTGCGAAGATGTAGCTGGTGGGTCCCAGCAGTAAGGGGGGTGAATCATTTTGCTTTTTTTGCCCGGACGCACTTCCTTGCGTGCGAAGGTGTAGCTGGTGGGTCCCAGCAGTCAGGGGGAAATGTTTTTTTTCATGTAATACGGTGGCCCATCCGGTGGGTCCCCGCTATCAGGTGGAAGAATAATTATTTTGCGCGTAATAAGGAGGCACTTCCTTGCTGCGGCCGTGGACCCAGCTGTCAGCGTCTCCACGCACAGTATTCTTCCGATGGAAGTCGGTCGTTGACCACATTGACCACGCCGCATCGAGAGCACCACAGCAGTGGACGACGGCAAGGCCTAGGAAGGGGACGGCACGGAGGCAGGGAAGACTCGGCAGTTGTTTTCAAGACGCTGAGGGGAGTACGATCTGTTGTCTGAGGGTTCTTGGTTACGTCTGCCGTCGCCGAAGAATAACGATAGGTGTGGGTGAGTAGAGTGATGGCTAGGCCAGCGATGGGAGTATGGTGGGCGGTGAGGCCTGCGTGGCAAGACAGCCGGCATGAGGAGGAGGAAGCGAGCAGTCCCCGCCGACGCTTGTTTGAGCGGCTGGAGCAGGAAGAGCAGAGATTGAAGAATCATGACGGCCGTTGGATGGACATCCAACAGTCAGTGCTTGTGCATCAACCTTTTTTTAGGAAAGCCTCAAATCTGTGGAAAACAGCATACAACCCATCTGCCATAATTTCTAATAGTTTACAGCCCATTTGCTAATTCTTAAGGTTTTTTTTGGAGCACATATTCTTTTTGTTAGCATTACAGCCCATATTGTGGACACGGTTAAAAAATTATATGAAATTTTGCATATTTCGGTGCGGTCCGAACTGTTTTTAATCCGGAAATTTTGACTCACATTCAAACTGATTTTAAAAATAAATGTATATCAATATAAAATCCAACAAATTCTCCACGCATAAAAATTAATGTAATTTAAAATCTTGAGATGAAAAAAAAAGTTATTTGAAACTAATTGCCGGTTTGATGTGTTTTAAAAATGTACAACCCATTTCTCATTACTGATGGGCCATTTTCTCGGCCAGCCGAATGAAAGCTCTCCTCGTCTTGAAAGATTTGCAGCCCAACAGGCCTGATAAAGCGACTTACTTGGCAAATCACAAAAAAAAACTGGGCTGTGGCCATGGACCCAGCTGTCAGCCTCTCCACGTACAGTACTCTTCCGATGGAAGTCGTTCCTTGACCACGTTGACCACGCCGCGCGGAGAGCACCATGGCGGTGGACGACGGTGAGGCCTAGGAAGGGGACGACGCGGAGCCGGGGAAGACGCGGCAGTGGAAGCCCGCGCGGAGAGGAGTACGAGGGTTCACTGGTTCGGCTGCGGTGTGAGGCTACCGTCGCCGCAGGGCCTGGCCAACGGTGGGAATAGTAGGGGCGGTGAGGCATCTGCGGCAGCACAGCCGGCCACGGGAGGCAGGAGCATGCGGCATGACCGGCGCTGCTTTGGGCGGCTGGAGCAAGAAGACCAGAGGTTGAAGAAGCACGAGGGTCGTTGGATGGACATCGACGGTCACTGGAGCTAGAATCGTTCATATTGACTAAGTTGACAAAGCCCTTCGCCCCGTCAACTTAGTAGGCGCACAAGTCAGCCTCCCACCAAGGTGGGTCCCAGCTAGCCGGGGGAGTATTCATTTTTTTGTGCGTAATAAGGAGGCACTTCCGGTGGGTCCGAGCTGACAGCGGGGGGAACGTTTTTTTCGCGAAATACGGTGACCCGTCCGGTGGGTCCTAGCAGTCAGGGGGAAACGATTTTTTCGCAAAATTCTGGTGGCCCATCCGGTGGGTCCCCGCTGTCAGGTGGAGGAATAATTATTTTCCGCGTAATAAGGAGGCACTTCCTTTCGGCTGCCGTAACCCAGTTGTCAGGCTCTCCACGTACAGTACTCTTCCGATGGAAGTCGTTCGTTGACCACATTGACCACGGCGGTGGATGACGGCGAGGCCTAGGAAGCGGACGACGGGGAGCCGGGAAAGACACAGCAGTGGATGCCCACGTGGAGAGGAGTACGAGCGTTCACTGGTTCGATTGCGGTGTGAGGCTGCCGTCGCCGCAGAATAACAGGGGGTGTGGGTGAGTGGAGGGATGGCCTGGCCAGTGGTGGGAGTAGAATGGGGGCGGTGAGGCCTCCGCGGTAGCACAGCCGGCCACGGGAGGCAGGAGCAAAGCACGACCGGGCGCCGCTTTGGGCGGGCCGGAGCAAGAAGACCAGAGGTTGAAGAAGCACTATGGCCGTTGGATGGACATCATACGGTCACTGGAGTATTGACTAAGTTGACAAATCCCTCCGTCCCCGTCAACTTAGTAGGCCCACAAGTCAGCCCAACAATACGGTGGGCCCCAGCTAGCAGGGGGTATTCATTTTTTGGGCATAATAAGGAGGCACTTCCTTGCGTGCGAAGATATAGCTGGTGGGTCCGACCTATCAGCGGGGGGAACGTTTTTTTTTGGGAAATACAGAGGCCCTTCCTGTGGGTCCTAGCTGTCAAGTGGAGGAATCATTGTTTTGCGCATAATAAGGAGGCATTTCCTTGCGTGCGGCCGTGGACCCAGCTGTCAGCCTCTCCACGTACAGTCCACTTCCGATGGATGTCGTTCATTGACCATGTTGACCAGGCTGCGCCGAGAGCACCAGGGCTGTGGACGATGGCGAGGCCTAGGAAGGGAACGACACGAAGCCAGGGAATACTCGACAGTTGTTTCCCACGTAGAGGAGTACGAGGGTTTACTGGTTCGTCTACCGTCGCCGGAGAATAACAGCATGTGTGGGTGAGTAGAGGGATGGCTAGGCCAGCGATGGGAGTACGGTGGGCCGTGAGGCCTACCCGACAGCATAGCCGGCCGCGAGAGGAGGGAGCAGGCAGTCCCGCCGGCGCTTGTTTGAGCGGCTGGAGCATGAAGAGCAGAGATTGAAGAAGCACGACAGTCATTGGATGGACATCCAACAGTCACTGCTCTCATGTGTTGACTAAGTTGACAGGGTGTTGCGTATGTGTCAACCTTTTTATTATGAAAGCATACGCGTCAACCTGTAGTAGGCGCACAAGTCATCCTCAAATCTATGGAAAACAGCATACAACCCATGTGCCATTATTTCTAATAATGTACAACCCATTTGCTAATTCTTAAGAATTTTTTTGGAGCCAATCTTCTTTTTGTTAGCATTACACCCCATATTGTGGCCACGGTTAAAAAGTATACAAAATTTTGCATATTTCGACGCGGTCAACTGTTTTTAATCCAGAAATATCGATTCACATTCAAACTATTTTGAAAAATAATTTATACAAATATAAAATCCAAATAATTGTCCACGCATAAAAATCAATGGAATTTAAGACTTGTAATGAAAAAAAATTGAAACTAATTCCCGGTTTGATGTGTTTTAAAAAAGTACAACCCATTTCTGGGCAAACCAAATGAAACTCTCCTCGTCTTGAAAGATTTGCAGCCAATAGGCCGATAAAAGCAAGTAGGCCTTGTTTGGGTATTTCTTTAAAAAAATAGAATCGGCGAGCCATTTTCAGCAAGAAGAAAAACACAACTAGGCTCATGATGTGGTAAACATAAATAAAACCCTGGCTAGACAGGCCCACCCCTTGACAGCCCCGTTGTTACCCTGATCCGTCGCTAAACTAGTATAAATAACAACCGCTTGTTCCTCAAAAAACTGCGTGACTTCTTTGGGTCCCCGTGTCAGCCGCTCGTAGTGTAATTCTCTCGTTTATTGACTACGTTGACAACGGTGTGAGCCCCAGATGTCCAACCATTAGGAGGAACCATATTTTTGGGATTGTGCTATAGAGGCACTTGCTTGCGTACTACCATGACGCTGGTGGGTCCCTACTGTCATCCTCTCCACGTACAGTCATCTCCTTCTTCCTCTCGGTTGTTGATGACGTTGACAACGCAAGAGGGCGGCACACCGCGCACGGCGAGCGAACCAAGGCCGCAAGGCGGAGGACGACGACGAGGCCTCGGACAAAACGAACAGGAGCCGTTGAAGATGCGCCGGTCCAGTCGCAGGCGGAGGGGAGTACGAGGGTTGACTGGTTCGGGCGCGGGTGGGTGTTGGGGCTGACGTTGCCGGAGAATAACACGATGTGTGGGGGAATAGAGGGAGGGACTGGCCAACATTGGACAATACGTACGGTAGGGCGGCGGAGGTGCAGCCAGCCATGGGAGGCGGGAGCAGGCGGAGCCGACAGGGTGGTTTGGTTTGGGCGGCTGGAGGAAGAAGAAGACAAGAGATAGAAGATACACGACAGATGTTGGATGTCAATCCAACGGCTGGTAGGCATAATCATTTGTTGACTAGCTAGTAAGTCGACACCACCTTGGATAGGCTATTTCCTCGTGGGTCCCAAATGTCAGAATCCAAATCTGTCACGGTCATGCAGCCTTTCCTATGAAAATTTACAGCCCATTTGATGTGCTAGTTTGAAATAAGTTTGTGGGTGCTGGTGGGGGCTAATCATTTGGCTTCTGTAATGCACAGTGAGCTCAAGCAGCCTGCGGGAGTGATGTTATTTCCCTTGGTTGGGATTTGTTACAATATTTCACTCTAAATTAAACGAATGGCAAGTCATTTGCCTTGTTTCAAAGAAAATATGACAGTCACAGCCGAGTTGAAAACGGCGGAACATCTAACTCCAGCTTACAAACTGTACAAAAGAACGAGGGTTAATTGTTTATCAGGTTTACAAAAAAAAACCAGATTGAAAAGGGCAACAACATCTAACTCCAAAGACTGCTTTTCGGCAGTCACACCAAATGGATCGGTCAGTCCATAGAATGAACATCCCGGTCGTAAAATTTATCGGATTATGACCACAATATGTTGTAAATAGAAGCACGCACGCTCGTAAGCTCTTTTGCCCACCAAACTCCTTTTTTTTCTCTTCGACATACCCATCCGTCAAAACCATGCTACTGATAAACTTAAGCCTGATGGACAATAGTAACCTCGCATTCAGCAGGAAGAATGTGACAAATCTTGTGTTTGCACGGTTGGCTACATATTGTTCTAGCGTTATTGTCTTCAATCTAATCTCACGAGAAGTGAGAAAATCCCGATGCTTATTAATCCACCGATTGGTTATAACTTTCTTACCCCGTCTTGTTGCCTAAATAGACATGAAGATTGAAAACAGTTAAGGTCTAAAAGAAGAGTGTCAAAAGAGCAACAGCTGAACTGTTAATTCTAGTACACTATATGCGGGCTTCCAATGTGCGCGAAATTATCACCTTTATATACAAGTTCTCCAGACATGGAAAGCATTGCAACAAGCCAATAATCTTGTTCAGATCAAAACTATTCATTTGGATATATAAGATCTTGACAGAATCCAGCACCATTGATAGGCCATCCATGGAGAAACTCTTCATTGAGCATAGAACATAATATTAGTACAAAATGTGTACTCCAAGATGATATATAAATTATGCGTAGAAATTTAAAATGCAGCTTATGGTTACAAGTGTAGATGATAATATAAAGTACCTGAAGAACTGTGGAGCCAAACACCATATTGAAATGAGCACAGAGATCATGTATGACACCCAAGGTCTCCAGTTTAGGCGCAGAGAGCACGGTTATTTGCAACATTGAATAACTAGAATCAAGGATCAACCTTTGAAGTGAAGGGGCATCTTGGATGATGAGCTGCCTTCCGTCAAAAGAAATTCCAATTCTTACAAGGTTAGGCGACTTTATTTGGAGACAACCGATTCTAATCAGTGAAAACAAGCATCAAGCACTCCAGCAAGAGGGCAACTGGAGTGGATGATGTTGTGCAATGAGGCCTCCTAGATCTGAACCCGCACAAGTGGAAGTTTCTTGAGAAATGGGAGTCGAAGGTTTAGTACCAGATTGTCTGGTAGGTAGCACAGCGCAAAGGTGGCGGTGTGGAGAGAGGACGAAAACCGCGAGATGGACATCGGTGCTGAGGGCACAAGTTCATGGCATTCGGTATGTGGTATGTGATTTCCAGGGGAATAGTAGAACTCAAGCAGCTATAGTTCTGTGAATTCAGGGGATTTCAGCCAGGCGTCCACCGTGCAGGGCATGGTATGCTTGCTCAGGTAGCATGACGGGACGCAGAGGCTTTGAAGGAGCCCTGGTGGGAGGAGATGACGGCTCTGGGGATTTCAAAATCATTGAAGAGAGATAGCTGACGACAGTCGGGATTAAGGGGCACGGCGCGCCATAGAGGGCGCCACTGAATTGAGAGGACTTAAAAGGCAAAGCAATCCTTGGTGGGGAGAAGTGAGATGATCTCCCCAAGGATGGTGTCCGGGAGATCGCTGATGCGGTCCACCCGAGATTCTACGGGTTCTTGGGATCCGGTGGGGGCGGGGTCGCCGCTTGTCCCCGCGCTGCCGGGTGCGGGATCTACAACAGGCGTCACCGCTAGAGGGAGCCTCATCTTCTTGGCGCTGGGGTCAGCCGACTCCATTTTCCTCGAGGCGCTGCGTCAAGGCCACGGATTTGAGCAGAGTAACGAATGATGAGGCTAGTTGTAGTCTTGACGAAGAAGAAGAAGGGAGCTGGGGGGTTACTGTAGGAGTGAGGAAGAAGGGGAGCTGGGGTTTTCTATAGGAGTGAGGTGAGGAATTTGGGGGTACGAGTGGAGCGAGCTGACGTGAGGTGGGTGGGAACAAGGAGGAAGAAGAGCACCCAGGTTTTTGGGGGGGGCGGTGTGCTGGGTGTGGGTAGTGCCTCTCATTCAGTAAATATATGGGCTTTGAATTGATTTTACTATTTACTAGTGTGGATGGGCTGTTTTGTCTTGGGCCCAGAGAAACAATTACTACTAGTACAGTGGAGACACTCTATAGCTACCCAGAAAAACAATTACTACTAGTACAGTGGAGACACTCTACCGCTTCTGGCTCCTCCTAGGTCGTTGAAACGTCTCCCTCTTCTGAATAATGTTATACTTTTATTCACCGACATGCGGGCCATGCAGCGCGCGGGCCCAAATGCCATCCACCAAACTAGAAGGTAGTATGCAGGCGGAGAGTCACCCCAGTCATTGCGCGGCAGTAACGAGCCGTCGTATCACAAAACCCCACCTCCCCGTAGTCTAAGTTTGACGGACGAAGCAACCATCATTTCACTCTTCACTGAATCCCCTTCTCCCTCACCGTCTTCAAGAAAGGAAACACTCGCATCTGCCACTGTTCTTCTCTCCGAACGAAGGGAAGGTAAGCGGACCCGTGATGTTGGTATATTTTCGTTCAGAGAAAAAGAAGAACTTTTGCAAAGCAGTAACCGATCCTCACTCTCTTTTTTTGTTTCATTGTCATTACGATTGTGTTTTCCTTTCAGTGGTCTCCTAGTGTTCGTCAGTTTCATGATGGACCAAGGAGAACCAGGCAAAGATCTGCCGATATTGGAGCAGACGCGGGATGCTGATCCCCACGACACAGAGAGCTCCAAGAAGATGGAGGCAACCACCGAGCCACGTGGTTTAAATAACTTGTGTTTCTTATATTGAAAAGTAATTCAGAATTTGTTTTTGTTTCAGTTAGAGCCCTGATGCAGACAAGGATTGTGTGGTTGTACATGTCACTCGCTATGAGGCAGACCACCTGAATATACGCACTGGGAAAACAGAGTTCTTAGGCTATTGGATCCTGGAAGCCATTTGCGGTTATACCAATGAAGAGTTGTATTCCAGCCTCACTGTTGTCAGGTGTGTTGTCCAGGGTGTATCAAGCACAAGAAGTTCAAAGCTACTCCTTCGCTTGTGAGGCATACTGTTCTTGTCAAGCTTACGCAGAAGATGACATGGCATGCCTCCACAAACAAGTTTATCGGGCAAGGCCACAGGGTTGTCTTCATGAAGGTTCACAGGATGGAGCTGCTGCGGGACGTCCTTGATGATGTTCATGGCAAGGTCCGTCTTGTGTCCAGCCCAAATTAGATCGAGGCATGAAATAGTTGCCCCAGCTAGTGTTTAATAGTAGTTTGGATTGTTTCTAATTATCTGAACCTTGCTCATATCGACCCCTCCGGGGCTAGTACTGTTTGAATCCATCTATGGGAACTGCTGCTACTTTTGTGTGCCCGTGAATCATGTGAGAACCATCGTAATTGTTGCCGAAACAGATGCGTCCTCACTAGTTTTTTTCATGAATATGGCATGGTAAGACATAAGTTGTCACGGTTTATCATACGAGCAGTGTGTGTTTTGATGAAATAGAGCACTCGTTCGAGAACCGTGCGCCAACGTATACATAAGTACTTGTAAACACTGTTGGTGCTACCCCACTTGTAAGCAGTTGTGCAAAACACGGCACATTGGCTCAGCTCGCTTCAACACTAGGCTATCGACCAGCTAACAATCAACAATTTGTTGTCTGACATATAAGCAACTATGTATCTTGTTACAGTGGTTCATGCAGTTAATTGAGGCCACAATGTAATAAATTCCAAATGTTCACACGCTAGTCCAGCGCTCATGTGGAACACTCACATTAAACCTAGTCTTCATAAAAAACTTGAAAAGCATAAGTTAAGCAATTTTATACATCTCAATGATTCATAGAACATAACAAACATATACTAGTTCACAGCAAAAGACAAAGTTGTGAGAAGGCTTACAAAGCAGGAAAAAACAAGCAAGGCTTCTCTAAGCAAAGGACCTCCCAGCAGGCTTAAATTTCCTGGAGTTCACTCTGGTTTTTTCTTGTTGCCACCATCCAGGTTCTCTCATTCCAGAATAACCAATTATAATTGTGTTCTCAACTGGAATGCTGAACTGAACCATGCAAGATGTCTTGGCCAGCTGAAATGCTTGTGCATTCCACTAAATTTAAGCACCGCTGTTTGCAGAAATAAGCGCACCACAATGCCTCTTGTCCGCCAAGACCTGTCAAAAACCGCCAGGCAGCCGCGTTACTAGTCCTCGATCCATGGATGAACTGGTAGAAAGTGCATTCCGGACTAGGATGCAGTTGTTTTCGCTTCGTCCACCGCGCAATCGGGAAGTAAAAGCGTCTGAATCAGCTTCTTTTAGATTGCGTTGGTCATTCTACCTTAGTTACTACCAATGTAGGGATACCTTGAAGACGGGATGTTAGACGACGGCAACGAGGGATAGCCATCTCATTTTGCACAGTTGTACTAAAACTGAGGTGTGTGCTTTTGATTGCGCGGATAGAAACGATCTGAGAGGCAGACATTCCAAACGATATGGAGATGTACATCCCTGTTTGCGCCAAATCTGAAATACGGTTATTTAAACAAAGGATGATATTACTACTTTCCCCGCTTCCTCTTAAAACCAAGTCCTAGATTCATGCTACAGCTTTCCCACTTTCTTCCCTGTTTGAACCAATGCTTTGAGTCGACTGTATGAACTAGCTTTACTTCTAATAATAGTAGAAGTCTAGGTGGCTTTGGAACAGCGGACGGAAGTAGAAAAGGATCCACACCAAGGGAGCTGGGGTAGTAGAGCAAGGCAGGTTTTGAAGGAATATATACCTGAGGGTCGTCGGCATGTGGCAAAGACGGCGTCGGGAGGCCGCATCTTGGCAACAATACATGAGGAGGAAGAAGGGGTCGGAGGCCCTCCCGGGCCGGCGCTCTCTCGGAGAGAACGGCACGGACGCCGATCGGGATGCGCGGGCAGCCGTTGGTCTCCTCCCTCGCCGACAACGACAGCATGAACGATGCACCTACACCCCTGCCCCGGTCGAGGTTGTCCGGCCGGATTTGTGACCATCCGTGAGCTGAGAGAGAGTGTGGCCACCTATGTGTTGCTTAGATCTAGAGAGCATGAGAGAGTGAACGAGAGGAACCCTAGTAAAGCAAGTGCTAAGGCTCCTGCTTTTATATATAGTGGAGTGATTTTGTTATACCAGCTTCAAAAAATGCGCTCCTACGTGTACCCGCGAGTGGGTGTGAGAGAACTAGTGTGTGCATGCACTGCTTCTCTTCGTGAGAGTACAATATACTATGCCCAAAGAACGTTCGCCGCAAGAGTAATAGTATAAGTGTGTGACGTGTGAGCTAAAATAAAATGTGTGGCGCCGTCTTTTGTTTTAGAAGTTCTAAGGGTAGGGTGTGAAGAGCACATATGTTCGTGGCGTCTACTTGCAGATAGACGGTGGGTGCGACGTCTTGAAGTCTACGAGAGGACTCGGGAGAGTCGTGACTCATGAGGGTGCGTGTGCGTGAGAGAGAGGGGGGCACGTATCAATGCAATGCATGTGTCCGTAAATCATTATCCGACAAACGTTCGCCACAAGCCTTTTCCTGATGAACGTCGTAAGAACCGTTAGATCGACATCCGACAGTGTTAGTTTTGCCATGTCATTTAACAGAACAGCCACTCCTCCTCCACATAAATCTTCCACGTGAGTGTTAGAAATTGCCGCGTTCCGAAATGTAGTGCATATAGCTTTATTGAAAATTCGAACCTCGCAAACTTTTACCGAGTTTTCGTGTACCAAATTGCACATGTAGAATACCATGTATATATCATTTCATTCATCTTCGAGAGGTAACTATAAAGATGGGTGAGGAGTCTACAAAGAAAGACCATCGTATCACCCGCAGCAATTTCAAGCATCCTTTAGTGTCGAGGAATATCATAGGAACTCTATATGATATGATTTTTATAGGATTTTTTCCCTTAGAGCCAATGGGTTCATAGGAATAGATTCATATACTCCACATTTCAAAGGAAATAAACATGATATCATTTCTATAGCTTTAGAGCCACTTGGTTCATATGAATGGATTCCTATACTCCCATAATTTCAAAGGAAAATAAACATTAGCGTATATTCAATAGAAAAGTTCCTATGATATGAACCAAATTACATCTCTTTTCTAATCCCTCCTCATAGGAATTGAGATGCATGTCATCTCTAGATTCAATAGAAAAGTTCCTACGATGTGAACCAAATGACATCTCTTTTCCAATCCCTACTCATAGGAATTGAGATGCTCCATGTCATCTCTTTCCCTACAACTTCCATGTATACATCTTCTATTCCTAAATAGATAGTACAACCCACTAGTAGCTTTTTTCCAAAACATGGAACTATGGCACAAGAACTATATAGTGTGCCAACAATTTTGAAAGATGGTCATTTGGATGAAGCTAACCCGACGGTCAGTAGATAGGAAAATCCGAGCACTACTGGCCGTTCGATATCATCAACATTCCACCGGATCTGCCACATGTACAATTTAGAAGACTCCATGGTTGAACTTAAGCATAATGCACAAACCTCAAAACAAAAGCACTTCTCCTTTGTTCTAGAATCTTCTGTATCATAATTGATTATTTTTTTCTTAATGAATTGCCATTATTTGTTTTTTACTTTATGATTTACAATGCACAACCCCATGAATCTTAACATTTTTATAAAACTAATTGATTTTGAATGAGATGAACTATAAGAACTAAACGAACATCTACATCATGCATATATGACTCAAAGCTTTACATGCTATAGTGTGTATTTATTCATAATTTGGTTTTGAAATCTCATGCGCTCAATACATGTGTACCTTACTAGTTTTGAGTAGAGTAGCAAATTTCACGCTGACCCTGGTATATCAAAATGCAGGCCCATGCATCATTGCCTTTCGGTCGAACCTCGTCCACAATTTTTTTATGCATTTATATCTCCTTTGGTCCCCGAACCCAAAATGCTGCCTCTTTCCCGTAAAACCAAGCGGCCCACACATATTTAAGGTGTCGACTCGAACCCGTTTACTACGACATGGCCCTTGCGCGTAGTACTCCTACAAACCCTACCGCCGCACTCATCATCGGTTTTCTTCAAGAGGACGAGGGAGAAGCCGATTTGTAGTGGAGGCGCTTTTAAAAAGGATGCAGAGTGGAGACCCCTACCCTAGGGCGCCCTAGGTAGCTGCCGCATGCATCATTATTTTCTCTTTTCTTTATGCTCTTGCGCCCTAGAGTGAAATGATGGTTGCTTCGTCCATCCAAATCTTTAATGCGAAAGGTGGGGCTTTGTGATTTGACCCCTCATCCCTCATTTTCTACTACTGGCGCTTCTGATCGGGGTGCCTCCAATTCCAACCGCTGCTCCGAACTGTAATTTGGTGCATCGCACGTGGAACAAGACGGTGGATGAGCCACATGTCGGCCAAAGGGGTCCTGTTAAGTGTGTCGCCATTTCGTGTGTGGGCTGACCCTGCTTGAGTTGCTACGCCAACACGACAGGAGCAACCTACCACTTGGTTTTTCTCCTTGGTGAATCCCGACTATATTGATCTAAAAAGATACATGCTGAACTACCCTCTCTGTCTCGGTTTTTTTATTTTTAGGCGCCTCAGTTTATAGGGCCTACACTTAGTTCTAGGTCATCCATTTGACTAACTAAATATGAGTTACTATGTCACAAAAAGTATATCATTGGATTCTTAAGCGGATGTAGTTGTATTTAAAAGTTGAGGCGGGGCTTTTCTGCTGTAGGCGGGGCAGTTCCGCCTAGTCGGTTTGATGAGACGCGAGAAGACGAGGGAGTAGGCTGCTGCAAATGTAGGGCTGTGTGATTTGACAATGAAGTTCTTCTTTGGACAGGTGGGGCCCCGTGATTTGACTCGCCATTATCATTTTAACTGCGGCGCTATGACCGACGTGAGTCTCCTGATTCCTGACCACCTCCATACAGGTGCCTCTCCCAATACTCCACCATGTAGTAGAGGCTGGCTCTTGCATGAGAGCCCACTTCTCCACTTTTTCCTTGCCTCTCTTTCCTCCACATATGCAAAAATGCCATGTAAAGCGCACTATTGTACTTACTTTACTTGCTCCTACAGGTGCTTAAGCTTGCCACATAGGCATAAAGTCTGATGTGGCAAGTTAGTCAAGAAGAGAGAGACTAGTTTGGTGACCCAAGGAAGAAACGGTGCTAAGCGCGTGTACCTAGGTGAAAAGACAATTTTGAGTCTATAGCTAATTAAATGAAGCAAACTTAGCAACACCATTTCATTGGAAGAGGTCACTCCTTGGAAAATGCAATAAATACTAGTACTCCCTATGTCCCATAATATAAGAACATTTTTGGCACTACACTAGTGTCAAAAACGTTCTTATATTATGGGACGGAGGGAGTACGAAGAAAGAGATAGAGAGGAGTAAAAAAATACACTTATAGCCAACCTTATAGCCAACCTTGTTGTAGTATGAGTGACTAAGTGATGACTATGTATGACATGCCAACATCAGATAGCCCTAACGCACCGTGTTAAATCTCCAAGGGGCGCGACGTGCGGCGGCCGACGGTCGTGGTAGGCGCGACCATGATACGGGCTCTTGGCAGCCCTTGGATCTGAGATCAAGCGATCGCATGCTAAGTTGTGAAAATTTGCGTAATAACCCTCCGAGGATAGGATATTCACCCATAGGTCTAGAATCACGCTGGGCGGCGCAAATGCAGCGACGCCGACGGTCGTGGTAGCGCGACCATGATACGAACTCTTTGGCAGCCCTTGGATCTGAGATCAAACGGTCGCATGCTAAGTTGCTGAAAATTTGCAGAATAACCCTCCAGGATAGGATATTCACCCATAGGTCTAGAATCACGCCTTGCAACCGTTCGATATCAGATCCAAGAGCTCTCGGAAGCCCGTATCATGGGAGAATGGAAAGCCACTACCCTGCCGTTCGCACGCTGGCAGTTCGCTCCTACTCGTCCCCGCACGTCCTTCAATACTACGGCGGTTCGCTCCTAGTCATCCCGTCCATTCACATTACGGCAGTTCCACTAATCCTAACCCTCCTCCCAAATCCATGGCGTCCCAAATCTCCATGATTGACGGTGAGTACAAGGTTAGAACCATCACCGGTGATGAGTTCGACGCCATCTACACCCGTTCTTTCGCGATGGTGAAAGGATGCCTTTCTCGCTTCAGCCGCATGTTCGAAAACTCAGACGATGAGTGGGTCGCTGGGCTAGATGTTGAGTACACCACAGTCCCGGGACGAGAGAAGGATCTAAAGGACGAAGAGAGGAAGAAGCCCGCCGTGATCCAGGTTTGCGTACATAACGTTTGCTTGGTCTACCACATATGCCATGCCGACGTTGAGTGCCAGGATTTTAAGAACTTCCTCAAGGACAAAACAATGAAATTCGTTACTGTAGACTTTAAGAACGATAAAGAAGTCACAGGTCGGATAGGCCTCGTTGTAGGCAACCCTTCGACCTCCGGAAGAGTCGTGGTGCCCTCTCGCCCGACCTTCAATCTTGACCATGGCAGGAGCCATGGTTCATCCTTCGACTGTAAACTGGAGAAACCTCATTACACGTTTCATCGTCATCCATGGCAGCGGAATGTACTAGATATAGACCACATCCACTATGCTGCAATGGATGGCTACCTTTGTTTCAATATCTACAAGGGTCGGATGAAGAGCAACAGCCAAGTGTGTGGTTCAAGCAAAGAAGTATCGGCCAACAGGAAGAGGGACAAGGACGAAGTCGAGGACGTGGACAAGGACTCCGAGTAAGGTGGTAGTGTTGTTTCTCATGGTGGTTCTCAACTTGTAATGCAGTGTCTACCGGATTAGTTGCGTAGTTTAATTTCAGGTGTGCTTAGTTTAATTTGAGGGGTGTGTTGTGCTGAGCCCCCAGCAGAACTATGTTATGTTTCTTCTCGTTACTTTTAACTCTTCAAAGATGTACATACTACTAGTATTTCTTTAATAGAATTTAGCACCCCAATTAAGCACGTACTAGCTTTTTTAATAGTACTATATGCATAACTTGGCGACGAGCGCTCTCTATATGTACCACCTTATTTTTAATTTCAATTTTTGCTCCATGGCTTAATCCATCGATAGTACTACTGTATAAAAGTATAAATTTTTAAAAGGCTAGAGTACTGTTCATCACATATATAGCCAGTTAAATTCTCAACCTAGAACGACGTGCATGCCATGTAGTAAACCGATACGGAGGAAGTATAGTAAAAATGAGGTGATTTTACCGAGCGATCGGCGGGGGAGCATGGCCTATCATGCGGTCCCAGGTGTCATGATGTACCAAGGCGATGTGTGTTTCCCTCTTGAGGCAGAAGCAATACTACGTGGTTTGAGATGATGGCGAACCGAAGTGTGAAATAATGGTTGCTTCGTCCGTCTGGGAAGGTGCGGCATTGTGATTTGACGTCTCATTGCTCATTACTACTACTGGGACGGTACGAGTGGGGTGCGTCCCCTGCTGTTCTGCACTGTTATTTGGTGCTTGACACGTCGACCGGTTGCTATATGTCCCACATGTCGGCGATAGGAAGTACATAATTCATGAAAGGGAGGCGTCGACGGAGGAGTATACTACAGAATTCATGAATGGGAGCGACTTAGTTTTGGAAAAATCTGTTTTTACGGAGTATGTACCCACTAGGGTTTATAGGGCTCATCTAAAAAACATTTGTTTTTCCGTTTGATAAGTCTCAATTCTACTATACTAGTAGTAGTACCATTACATGTTGGATTTCGAGGTGCATTAGATCACCCAACACAAGCAATGTCAAGAGGAAACTAACCAATGCATGTACAAGTTCATGGAAATTTAGTGGTCATTCATGCATTCGTTCTAATTAATTTCTCGGTAAACATAACTTCTTGAGAAAAACGAGCGTACTAATTACTTATGCAAACTACAAAATTAATTCGACCACTCACTGTCTACCTTGGTTGGAGGGATTTTGAAATTGAGCCATAAACTGGAAAGGAGGGAGTAGTAACTTTTGTCTCGATTACTATTTGTGGCCTTGTATAGACGCAAAATATTTTTTTATAGTGGCCTTGTATAAGTAAATGGAGGGAGTACTAACTAAAGTACGTAGTAGGGACGAGGAGTAAACGGAGGGAGTAGTAAAATTTTCTCCTCGTGCTGCGAGCCACCGCGCGCGTGGTCGAGGGAGCGGGCGTAAAGGCGTACAATAGTAGTAGTAGTACTATACTACTACTACTCATAAGCAAGCTTCACCTCATCCTGCGAGCCACCGCGCCCATGGGCGGGGGAGACGGCGTACTAAGCAAGCTTCTCCTCGTTCTACGAGTTGACGGGACACATCAAAAGTACTACAGTGTATAGAGCCTTGCCTCTAAGGTAGGCCCCACATGGTTTGCCTCTTTTTTATTTTTACATAACGCGTCAAGTCGCAATTTGTTTGTTCACCCATTGTAGACGATCCTCCCTCCACCAAGTGGAAAACCAGTACACGTGCCAAATTACCACGTGGGCTGCCTTTTTCGTACAGAAATGAGCTCCACCGTGTACCCACGCGGGTGTGGTTGGGAATGAGACGGGAGTACGTGCGCCGTGCGTGCACCTCTTCTCATCATGCACGTCCCCCACCTACGTGGGTGTGTGTGAGAGAGATACAAACCTAGACATAATGCGCCGTCCATCCCCATGCCTCCGCCCAGTCCGACCACCAGTCACCACCACCGCCCCTCCTCCTCACCTTAGCTCTCATCTTTCTCCCTCCATTTTTATATACAAGGGGCCACTATCAAAATTACAATTTGTAGATATAAAAGGCCACTAACACTAATCGATGCAATATTAATGGTGTTTGCCTTGTGGTACTAGCAAAGGAGGACATTAATTATCCCTTGCATGCATGCGGGAGTTCGTAAAAAACTGCATCTTGATGTTCCGTGCAATGCACAGGCATCTTGCTAGTCCATGAAAACAACACATGGCAAAATTCCACGGCGAACGAGGGATTTGAATCTGTTGGGAGGGGCTGTTTGGATCTTGCCAGGGGTAGCCAAAATATTGGCGACCCTTTTGTACACCGGTGCCTTTGCCACCGATGAACGAGGAATGGCTCGGGTGCTCATGCTGTCATGCATCCTCCAGCGCACACGTTGGAGACGAGCTCGCACGAGCTGTGTTTTTTGTCCCACAACGCCACCTGAGCCGCCAGCAGACCGACCGGCGACCCGCAAATTACGCCATCCAACCGTAGCTGCACACATTATGACAGCAACTCAACCAATCGAACAAAATTCATGCAAACACATAGACAAACTGATATTTCATATAAACAACAACGGAAATCATATAAAATACCAGATTTACATACAAACATGACGGATTTCATTACATTCAAATGAACTACGCGGTGCTAGTTCTGGACAGCACAGGTATATAATACCTAGCCTAAATGGTCGCCCGCCGATCGATTTGTGTTCCTCATGTCCGGCAGCACGATCATCAAACTGCCGGGAGCCCCAGAGGTATATGCTTCAGCGCAAAGGACGGCTCGCTTCCCCCACTGCGCAACTGATATCATTGGCTGGTGCCGAAGATGATGGTGGCCGGCACCGGTTCGAGTTCATCACCGGCCACTACTTCGCCATGGCCGGCACCGGCTCGAGTTCATCCTAACATTCCCCTCTTCCGTGGAGCCCATGCGGGGTCGACGAAGGTCCTCGCAACAAAAGGATCTGGCAAGACACCTGCTGTGTACGCCGGCGTCGCCTCCGCGGTGGCCTTCATGGGACCCAAGCGGCGGCGGCCTCCCGTGTTCTACTTCTCCTTGATGATGGCGGCGGACGCGAGGCGCCACACCGACTTCGTCGCTCTCCGCGCACCCGGCTTCGCCGCTGCTTGCATGGCGCGGGCGCCCGGCATGGAGTCTCGGCCACGTAAACGGAGACGCAGACGAGGCGGCGGCATGGACGGCGGCAACGACGCCTGCACCGCTCCTCATTGAGCTGGCACAGGCGGCGAAGTTCTTTGAACTGCCAGCCCGGCTTGGGGCGGCAACTGGCTCCGTCGGGCGAGGGGAGGTAGGTGGATCAGCGAGCTGCATAGCTCGTATCCGGAGGGCTACCCAGCCGGCTTGGATGCAGAATAACTACTCTTCGTAAGCCATTGTAAGAGAGGACAAAATGGTGGAGGAGATAGGGGAGCGGCGGAGGTGTGCGATTCTTGGACGGCATTTGGCCTCGTTTAAATAGGAGATTAAATAGACGGCGGATGGGAGGAGCTCAGCCGGCGTTGCGTTTAACACCGGCCCGGTCATGAACGGACGTGTGTCTAGAGTGGGTTTCTCGGCTTCCACACGGGCGGGTTTCATGGAGGCATTTGAATGCGGCACAGAGGCGTGTTCAGCCGGGCGTGCCGCGAGTGGCGCCCTCGACTCTGACCTAGGACACCGCGCCATTCTTCCACTGACGTGTGGGCTCTTTGGGTGCATGGCCTGCTTGTCTGTGACCCAACGCAGCAACGCATGCGGAGGAACCTTTGGTGGGCCAGGGCGGTCAGAAGCGGGCATTTCATAAACCGATGATTGGTCATTGAGTGTGGCGTCATCCTTTTCATGTAGATAAGCCTACTATGTTGATAGCCTGTTCGATATGTTGTGATTCATAAAGACCGCTGCAAACATCAATGTTCTGCTTATCACGGACTCCCTCTTTTCCGGTTTATAGGGCTTATCTCAAAATCTTAGTTTTTCCATTTTATAAGGCTCAATTTGGTTGTTCCCTATCACAAGTTTAGATACCAAGGTGCATTAAATCATTGCATGCAAGTATTAAGAGAAAATCGACGAATGCATGTACTTTATGCATGCATTCATTGCAATTAATACATTGGTAAACATAAATTTTTGAGGAAAACAAGAGCATTAATTGGGTGCTTTTGCAAATTACAAAAAGTATTCCACCACTCACCATCTACCTTGGTTGGTGAGATTTTTGAATTGAGCCCTATAAACCGGAAAGGAGGTAGGATAAGATTGATTAATACCTGTAACAATCCATGTCCTTAACAAAGGGTGCATGCACGTATAGGTTGAGCGTGTGTCTTGCGTCGTGTGCTGTGTGCATGCAGGAGTGCGAGTGTTGTGTGCATGCAAGGGTATGTTTCATTGTTGCATGCATGGGTGCGTACGTGCGTGTGTTCATGAGTGCATGTGTACGTGTCAGTGTTGCACGCCAGCATGCGTGCATGTGTACGTGTCGGTGTTGCACGCCTACATGCGTGTGTGTCTTGCGTGCGTGCTGCGTGTCACGTCTTGAGGTGAGGCTACATGTCGGTCGACCGACTTTTTCATCTCTGGTCATTAGATTTTCCAGCCGTTGGATACGAAATCAAGGGCCTCCGGTTTATCATCAAACTCCACCCCCCACGAGCCGCCCACCACCACGGCCGAACCGCCAGCCCAGCCGCCCAGCGGCGGCCGCCCTCCCGAAACCACTCCACACCGCCGGTCCGCCACATACCGCCATCCCTCTACCTCGCTACCGAGCTTTTTCTCCGGGATCCCCACCCCACCGCCCAATGAACGCCCCAACCGCGGTGACTACCAACCGGAGGTCTCACGACTTCGAATACCCACAGACCACTAATTTATTACCATTTCTGTCCTTCATATACATCTTGTGGGTGGGCCCTATGGTAATGTGCATCGCTGAATGTGGACCGTTTGGACCGTCAATTGATCGTGTTATCAACAAATTACGGAGCTGTATGGTGAGCCAGTGACCGTATGATCACCCTAAAATGTACTCCTATTTTATTAACATAGTACAGACTCAAACTACCATTTCTTTATTTCATATACGGGCTGATAGGTGGGCCCCACGGTTACGTGCCCCGATGGTGCAACACTAGTTGTGCCGCGTGGAACGTTTGACTGGTCAATTGATTGTGTCATCAACAAAATACGGAGTTGTACGGGTGAGCCAGTGACCATATAATCATGATATGTATTTGTTTAACACGGTACAGACGCAAGGGCTCATATATACGCTCAAGCACTCACCGCTATAAGCGCACACACGCGAACCCTACCCCTATGAGCACCTTCGAGAGAGTGGGCGGCATATATGATCTTGAGATTTTCTGAAGCCACCATAGGTGCCTCGTAGTCGAGTGGAACGTCTCCTCCCACTGAACATACATCGCCGGAAAATATTGAAATTAACACAAGATAAATGCGAGCACCGGGACTTTAACCTTGGTGGGCTCGAGAAACCACTATCCTCTAACCATCCAACCACATGTTGGTTAGCACGACAAAATGTATGTGGTGACCGTGATGAGCTTATTCGGAAGTCCAGTGACCATATCGTGCTTTAAGCTTCAATACAATGACCGTAAGTGTCGCTAACAAAATACGAAGCACGCATCAAATGCAAAGTCCGTCAGTGTCATCAACAAAATATGGAGACGTATCGTGAGCTAGATATCGTTGTACTATTGTATATGCATATTTTCTTAGTGGATGATTGTGTGTGTGGTGTGGTGGGCACATCATTTCTAGTTGTGGTGGGTCAACATGAAGACTCATGGGTCGGTTCCATCCTGCGCCACATATAGGTTGGACCGAGACGTGTTATACGAAGACCCATGTGGAGGACTCGGCGTACAACACGAAGCTATCAAAGTCGCGGAGGACTCTATCCCCATCGGTGATAAGCCGACTATATATGATTTGTAACCCTAGGCCCTTAGTATGTTATACAAGCTTGGGGGCTAGTTAAATGGATTGTATACACACACGCACAATGCCCGGTATTCACGTGTACTTTGTACACACCCCTATCACTAATATATAGTACCAGAGTAGGCTCTTTCTTCAACTGCAAGGGTCCGATCCGAACTAGGGTAAAACTTTGCCTCAGATACCATCTAGCCTAACAGCCGTGGATATCCTACCGAATGATATGATGAAATCATATCTGCCAACTACTAAGAGAGAGGTGTGTCGGGGAATGTGTGCGAGAGGCCTAAAGATAATGTGCGTCTTGGAGAGACGTAGGCACATATATATATGTGCGTATAGAGGGCTAGTAGAGACCGTGCATGTGTATATATGCATGTGAGAGAAATAGTGTTTTCCAACCGAGATTAGTGAAAAGAGTGGTACATAGTAGTCGAAAGAGAGAGAGAGAAACAGAGGGAGCATGTGCGTGAGACACCCCGACACCCTGAGAGAGATTGTGAGCATGTGTGAAAGAGAAATGTCAATGCATATAAAGTGTGTGCACTTATGCGTTAGATAGAGAGATATATAATGCGTTTGTGAGAACGGGGCGAGGCATAGTGCATCTACGTGTAAAAGGCGGTTCTACACATTAAATTAAAATATAAATGGCATTATTATTTTTGGATGAGATCATGAATTTTGCAAATTGCGTATGGACGAAAATCGGTCTATCGTGACACCCATACTCTATTGAATTCTAGCATGTGCATGTGTTTATTTCATATTATCGATCCATAGAGTGAGAGCGGTTTGAAATACAGTCAATGGATGCTTTTGCAATTCATATATAAACATTAATTAGTGCACTCCATGTTGTTAGTGTGAAGCACTTTATACATTTGTCACTTGCATGGATACATTCCAAATTGCTAGCTACTTAAATAGAATACATGTTGAATTCAACATAAAGGGGTTTCAAGATTGAATTCATAGGAAGTGCATTCATCTATTTGAACCCGAGATAATGGTATTTGTAAATCATATGTAAAGGGGCATCAATCTTTGTTGTGAGTTTGAAAATGCTATATATATTCATACGCATATCTAACTTTTTTTGCAACCAAGGAGATTATATACGGAACCATGCATGAACTGAGGTAAGTTGCATATTTTTTAATATATACTCGTGTACAATGTATATTCAAATGTACCCTCCATTCCAAAATAATCGTAGCTTTAGGATTTTCAAGAGTAAAGATTTGTGAAGTTTGACAAATCCTGAAAGTTCAATTCAAGAGAACCGAAAAGCGTTAATGCTTCGCTCCCAAATATTGAACGGCGCCAAATAGGCCTCTTGTCACCCGAAACCAGCGAGACTAATATTTTGGTGGTAGGAAATTACTGTCCCGACTCTAGCCCGTAGCCTATCGGCCCGATGTCCAAAGGTCTAAATCGGGGTAGGTTTGTAACTTCACCAAGACGCCAGGTCTCAACCGCCTCGAGAAGCATTCATACGCCGGGCGCCTACCCATGAACTCGGCCGAAATCTATCCGCCCACATTTGGGACACACTGACATGATCGTCCTACCCCAACCCATAATATGTCCGAAATTTTAGATGGGGGCAAAGTTTGTAACTTTCCCCAAATTTCAAACAAGCGCGTCTCAAACCGAAACATTGTTCCCCCTTAGTTCCCCGCCTCCCTCCTTTTCCCCATTCATACTTCATGGGCGCGAAAACGCCTTCTCCACCAGCCGCGAAACCCCAGCCTCCTCCGTCCTCCACCCCATAGCGGCCAATCCACCGCCGCCCTCCTCCATCACACTGGAGCCGGTACCCCGATGTCGTTGTCCAACGCAACTGCAACCGCAGCACCCTCAAGGACTTAGCAGTTGAAGCCGAGGCAGAGCTGCCTCCACGACGCCGACACCGACGTGCGCCGTACCAGAACCACTACGACCATACCGTCCTGTGCCTCACTGCTGCGGCTCCACTGTCGCAACCGTCCACCGCACGGGAGCTGTTCCCGCTACGCCGTCGTTCGCCGCCTCGGATCTGCTTCCCCGCTGCCAACAGACGGCCACCACACCACACTCAACAACTTGGCCATGGATTCGTCCAAGGCTGCACCGTCCTCCACAACTTCTGGCTTCCGGCGAACAACAAGAAGATCGTCAGAAAAACAGAACGAGGACACAGCACTGCCAGCAGAAAGAGTTACTCATGTTCCCTTATTCATGCAAATCTTACGTCTCCGCTCACACCGTATTCATCCCACGAAAGAAACTAGTTGAGCGCTTCTTATTGCATCTTCTTCGTGATACTAAATGCACAAGGTTTCCTCCCTTTTACTATTTCACCTTTGCTAGAGGTCAGTGGCCCGCCTGGATTTCAGTTCAGGGCCAGTCGAACCGCAATTAAAAGAAGCAGCACCGCTTAGGCGCTGGAGCACCTAGTCCGCTTGTTCCCGGGAAGCGGTGCATCGGTGTCTATCATAGGGGTGTGGGGCGCAGGAGCGGCTTGCGCCCGATATGGAGGTCGGCGGGGCTTGAATGGATGGTCGGGGGGGGGGGGCGGTGCCAAGCACGGCGGTGCGGTGAGGTCAAGGGGAGGGTGCAGGCAGGGGAGGAATACTGGGCCGGTGGTCGCTGGCGTTTCGAGGAAGATCGTCAACACTGACTGGCTGGAGGTAGATGAAGGCGATCTGCCCATTCTTTGTACATAGGACGGTGCAAAAAAATGGACTGGCCTATTTGCTTTCAGTCGACTGTTATTTTCATAGAATCATGTAGTAATTTAGTGTGCCATGCATGTTGTATAGCTATCATATGTCTCGCGTCATTTATTTCTCACCGACCTGCTATCTGCTACCTTTACCTTTGTACTAATTGTGCACACACTTCACCCATACTCACACTATTGTTTTTTATGCATGGGTATTTCAGACTGACGGCAGTTGTTGATGAATGCGTAAAAGAAAAGGCAAGTCGCCCGATTGTAATTCAAGATAAGCACTAAGCGTTTTCAGCCTAATGGGTGCAAGGTCGTGATTGGAGACATGGAACGTAGCTCTGCAGTTGATGATCTCAATTGCCACACACAACCATCCCAGTGCTTGCTTTAACTTTATTTGTCAAATGTGGTTGCATGTTGCATATGGTGTCTAGCTTGTATTGCTTCCAATTTGGTTAAATTGCATCTGCTTACTTTACACATTATACCTTTGATAATGACATGCCTTCCTTTTTTGATACATACTACATATGTCTATTAACCATGTTCGTACATCAAACTAATGCTCTTTTGTATCCCTCGTCAATAACTTATGATGAGACCGTCAACCGAGTGGGTTACTGTGAGACGCCCTACTCGTTTAAAGAGTGGAGTGTCATCCTCCCCACATGATTCTCAAGAAACAGCAAGGTTAAATGAAGATAGTCAACGTAGCTCTCTAGTTGATCACCGCAATTCCCCCACACCACCATCGCAGGTGCTTGCTCTTACTTGGCAGTGTGATATGTGGTTGCATGTTGCATATGGTGTCTACCTTGTAATGCTTCTAATTAGGGTAAATTTCATCTGCTTAGTTAACACATTATACCTGTGAACATGACATGCCTTCCTGTTTTTGGTACATACTACATCTTTCTATTAACCATGTTCTTACATCAAACTACTTTTCTTGTGTATCCCTCATCAATGCTCCTAGTTTGTTAAATTGCTTCTCCTTAGCTTACACATTATACATGTCAATATGACACGCCTTCCTGTTTTTTGTATATACTACATCTGCCTATCACACCATGTTCTTACATCAAACTACTGTTCTTGTGTACCCTACGTCTATCGCTTATGATGAGACAGTCACGCGCATGGGTTAATATGAGACGCAATACTCTTATAAAGAATGCAATTTCATCCTCTCCACATGATTCTCAAGAATCAGCAAGCCTAAATGAAGATATTGAACGTAGCTCTGTACCTGAAGACCGCACTTCTCCTACACCACCATCACAGGTGCTTGCTCTAACTTCGCAGTGTGATATGTGGTTGCATGTTGCATACGGTGTCTAGTTTGTAATGCTTCTAATTAGGGTAAATTGCATCTTCTTAGTTTACACACTATACCTGTGAATATGACATGCCTTCCTATTTTTGGTACACACTTCATCTATGTGTTAACCTTGTTCTTACATGAAACTACCTCTCTTCTGTATCCTGCATCAATCACTTATGATGAGTCACCTTTATTCGTTGCATATTGCATATAATTTCTAGCATGTTGCCTTGTATTGCTTCTAATTTGGTCAAATACATTTGTTAGGGCACCCTTTTAATTTGGCAGAGTGATATTGGTTTCATCTTTCATATGGTTTCTAGCTTGCATCGATTCTAACAAGTTCAAGCACCTTGTGCTTAGTTTACACTTTATACATCATACATGTCAATATGTCACGCATTCCTGTTTTTCATACTTATTCGATCCTCCTATAATGCGGTGCCTTGCATGAAAGTAGTGTTAAATCGGTATAATGCATCAATGAGTTCAAGAGCAAATTTTATTCCTTTTTCTTGTGGGTTTGACTTGACAAGGCAAAATCAAGAAAGAGGAAGGAAAAAATAAGGAAAGGCGATGATGGTGGTCCTCTCTGACAAGAACGTAAACGGAGCATCTGTATCGATTCTCCTTGTACTGATAGTGCATTACAAGGTCCAAGTCTCCGCTCCCCTACTCCACCATCCAAGGTGCTTGTTCTAACTTGGCAGTGTGATATCTAGTTGCATGTTTCATATGGTGTCTAGCTTGTATTGCTCCTAATTAGTATAAACTGCATTTTCTTAGCTTACACATGATACATGTGAATATGACACGCTTTCCTGTTTTTGGTACATACTATATCTGTCTATCACACCATGTTCTTACATGAAACTACTCTTCTTGTGTATCCTGCATCAGTCACTTATGATGGGACACCTTTAAGTTGGCAGTGTGATATTGGTTTGCGTCTTGAATATGATTTCTAGCATGTATTGCTTCTAGTTTGATGAACGCCACCTATGATGAGACAGTTTTAACTTGGAAGAGTGATATTGATTGCACCTTCCATATGGTGTCTTGCAGTGTTTCTAATTTGTTGAAGTGCCTTCTGCTTAGTTACCACATCATAGGTGTGAATATGTCAAGCCGTCCATTTTTTCGTACATATTCCATCCTCGTATCATGACTTTGCCTTTCATCGAGTAGTGTTCATCAAGATCATGCATGAATGAGTTCTAAGAAGCGAATGACATTCCTTTTTCTTGTGGTATGACCTCACAATGCAAAATCAATAAAGCTGAAGGAAATTGGCAAGGCATTGGATGATGGTGGTCCTTCCGAGCAACTGAAACGGAGGTCCTCTACAGATTCTACTCCGCCATCCTCCCAACAAGATTCGCAAGACAACGTAAGGCTAGACAGTCAACGTAGCTGTGTAGATGATGAGCACATCTCCCCTACTCCACCATCACAGGTGCTTGCTCTAACTTGGCACTATTATATGTGGTTGCATGTTGCGTATGGTGTCTAGCTTGTATTGCTTCTAACTTTGTTGAATTGCATCTGCTTACTTTACACATAATGCATGTGAATATGACATGTGTTCCTGTTTCTACATCAGACTACTATTCTTGCATATCCCGCATCAGTCACTTATGATAAGGCACCTTTAAGTGGCCACTGTGATATTGGTTGTGTCTTGCATATGATTTATAGCATGTCTTTGCTTCTAATTTGTTGAAACGCATATACAGTTTTGAACTTGGCAGAGTGATATTGGTTGCATCTTTCATATGGTGTCTAGCTTGTAGTGCTTCTAATTTCTTGAAATGCCTTACCTTAGTTACCACATCATAGGTGTGAATATGTCACACCATCCTGTTTTTCATACATATTCCATCCTCGCATCATGTGTTTGCCTTTCATCCGAGTAGTGTTAAATCGATTATCATGCATGAATGAGTTACGAAGAGCAAATTTTATTCCTTTTTCTTATCGGTTTGACTTCACAATGCAAAATCATTACAACTGAAGGAAATTAGTCCAGCGGTGGATGATGGTGGTCCTTGAACAACTCAAACAGGGGTCTCTACTGATTCTACTCTGACATCCTCCCAACAAGTTTAGCAAGACAACACAAAAGTGGATACCAACGTAGGCTGTGTAGATGATGAGCACATCTCCCTACTCCACCATCACAGGTGCTTGCTCTAACTTGATACTATTATATGTGGTTGCATGTTGTGTATGATGTCTAGCTTGTATTGCTTCTAACTTGAATTGCATCTGCTTACTTTACACATAATGCCTGTGAATATGACACGTGTTCTGTTTCTAGAACATACGTGTACATGATGAGCACATCTCCCTACTCCACCATCACAGTGCTTGCTCTTACTTGGAACTGCTATACGTGGTTGTGTTTTCCGTATGATGTCTAGTTTGTATTGATTCTCGATTATGTTGAATTGCATCTGCGTAGCTTACAACTTATACCGCAGCGATCACTTACCCATAAGACACATTTAACTTGGGACTGTGATGTAGGTTGCATCTTGTATTGTCTTCTAGCTTGTCTTGCTTCTAATTTTTGAAATGGCACTTACGACGAGACACTTTTTACCCGATAGAGTGATATTGGTTGCATGTTCATATGGTGCCTAGCTTTCATTTCTTCTAATTTTGTTGAAATGCCTTCCGCTTCTTGTTTTTTCATACATATTCCATCCTCCTATTGTAATGCGTGTGAATATGAAACGATGTATTTTTTTGTATATATTCCATCCTCCTATCCTGCGCGTGCCTTACATCAAAGTAGTGTTAAATACGTATCATGCATCAACCAGTTATGCAGAGCTAATTTTATTCATCTTCTTGTGGTTTTGACTTCATAAGGCAATATCGTAAAATAGGAAGGAAAAGAGTAAGTTAGGGATGTTGGTGGTCCTCCGCACCGACGCAACAGAGATTCTCTAGATTTGCCACTACTCATGCTAATGAAGTTGAAGTCCCAAGTCTACATGATGAGTTCATCTCCCGTACTCCACCATCGCAGGTGCTTGCTCTAAGTTGATAGTGTGATAATTGGTTTCATGTTGCATATGTTGTCTAGCCTGTATTTCTTCTATTTTGATTAAATTGCACCTGCTGAGTTTATACGTTATACATGTGCATATGACATGGCTTTCTGTGTCTAGAATACACTGCATCTATCTATCATACCATGTTCTTACATCAAAGTACTGCTGTTGTGTATCCCGCATTAGTCACTCATGATTGGACGCTTTTAACATGGCAGTTTGATAGTGGTTGCATCTTGCATTGATTTCTACGTTGTCTTTGCTTCTAATTTTTCGAATTCCCACTTATGACAAGACGCTTTTAACTTGGCGAGTAATATTGGTTGCATCTTTCATATGGTGTCTAGCTTGCATTACTTCTATTTTCTTGAAAATCCTTCCGCTTAGTTTGCACATCGTGGCTGTGAATATGTCATGTCGTCTGTTTTTCTTACATATTCCATCCTCATACGGTTGTCTTACATCAAAGTATTGCTTATGCAGATCATGCATCAATAAGTTACGAACGGTGATTTTATTCTTTTGTGTTGTGGGTACAGCTTGACATGGCAAAGTCAAAAAGAGCAAGGAAAATAATATAGTAGGGAGTCTTTGTTACTAAATCGGGTGAAACGGAAAAGGTTACGCCGTCGAGATTCTCTTGGTACTTATAGTGCAAGAGAAGGTCCAAGTCCACCGGCTAAATCTACAAACACAGTATCACCGCTCCACCGGTTGCGACATCCGCTTCAACTGTACCACCATCTCAACCAGTTACTCGTTCGTTTGCTCTGGAACTGGCCAGTTCCCAAGCTGCCTTCACACCTAACACTACTTCGGAAGCACTACTAACACAACAGGACTCGGCAAGATCAGATGAACCTCATGAGCATCAACACCAAGATGGTACCTGACCGAGTCAAGTTGCAGTTGCATGCTCCTTTATATGTACTCTCACAGTATGATGAACAATAACACTTTCCATATTTGTTGTTGAACTAGCACCACGGTGCAAGCGGAAACAGACATCAGGGATAATGCTTGACAGATTAACAAAATCTAAAGGAGGAAGAATGGTGATCCATTTTGAGGCAGGTTTAAAAAGGCCACGTGATGCTACAGAGTCAGCCAAGTTAGTATCACAGGCAGCTGTTGCCATTAGGTGTCATGCACGTATCCTCCCAACGTGGATCCAGTATAGGAATGAGAAAGACAATGCCCAGTTTAACACCTTCCTTGACCATTTATCCGTAAGTAATGTTATTCATCGCAATTAGTAATATTGTCTTGCTCTGTCCCATACTTTCTAGCTTCCTCCTAATAAGACTCACATTCTTTTTTCAACAGATGAGGTTCAAGTTGGATCCGAAAGATGATGCAACTAAACAAGCATGCACTCCTGTTTTCAGTCTGCTCTGCGACAATATCGGTACCACCTTAGAAAATCTCACTTTGAAGGCAAGGCTAACAATGAAATCACCCAAACATCTCCAGTGGAATATATTACAGATGAAGACTGGACAGCCCTCGTTAAACACTGGTCTGATCCAAAGTATCAGGTAGGCTACATGTATTTGATCAGACCACATATTGAACTTGTATTTATGTATGTGCCTTACAAGTGTATCTTCTTCTAGGATAACTGTTTGAAGAACAAAACCAACCGTTTTAAAGTGAAATTCCAATGCACAACAGGATCTCGTAGCTATATTGCACATCGCGAGGCTTTTGTAAATAGCTGCTACTTCCTTCTTTTTTGTGCCATATTATCGTATCTATATTGACTTGTTCCAAATACAGAGGAAAGCCCATGCGGACCAAAAAGAACCTGAACAGAATGCAGTGCAAATCTTCAAGGGTTGCCACACCGGCGGATGAAGGGCATGAGCACACCAGTTCAAGCATTGTTGTAAGTCCTTACTCCTCCTGCCTTGAACTGATTGGTACTGTGATGTGTTCATTTAACTACTTGGTTTGCAGCCAATGTCAGTTACTCTGTTCACTTTTATTCACAGTTATCTTAACGTATCATTTCACCTTACATGGTTTAAAAGAGACCAAGGATACTCTTTTGGTCTTGATCTGTAATCTAGTTGTTATGTTCACCTGTGCACACAATGATAAAATAGCATGTTTGTTTTATATCTGTTTGCCCATGATATGAATGATGTCATACTATGTTCATCCTGCTTTAAACCATGTCTCTTTATCCTTAGATGTCAACGAATGTGAGGAAATAGACAATACAGTAGGCATGCTACATGGACATATGTTGCGAAAGTGATTTTATTATGTAGTTGGCACTACAATACATGCTAATGTATTATAGTAGTTCACCAAAATAAGTTATGTATAAACGTTTAACCTACTTTGTTCGTTTTTGTCTCATTAGTAACTTATCTGGTACACTAATCTACAAGTTCAAACTTTCAGGAAGCTATGGAACAAATGATTGAACAGCCACAACCACCTGAAGGTGACGAGACTACTACAGGCACAATGTCACCTCTTGCTGCAGTGCGTCAGTATCTCTCCACTAACAGTGCAAAAAGCACCTTCCTGCGTAATTCTGGGTTGGTTGTCAAGGTAACTGATACGTCTCCAACGTATCTATAATTTTTGATTGCTCCATGCTACTTTATCTACTGTTTTGGACTATATTGGGCTTTATTTTCCACTTTAATATTACTTTTGGGACTAACCTATTAACCGGAGGCCCAACCCAGAATTGCTATTTTTATGCCTATTTCAGTGTTTCGAAGAAACGGAATATCAAACGAAGTCCAAACAGAATGAAACCTTCGGGAACGTGATTTTCTCACCGAACGTGATCCAGGAGACTTGGACCCTACTCCAAGAAGTGCCAAAGGCGGTCACGAGGGTGGAGGGCGCCTCCCTGGGCGCGCCCCTGCCTCGTGGGCCCCCTGACGCTCCACCGATGTACTCCTTCCTCCTATATATACCTACGTATCCCCAAACGATCAGAACAGGAGCCAAAAACCTAATTCCACCACCGCAACTCCCTGTATCCACGAGATCCCATCTTGGGGCATGTTTTGGAGCTCCGCCGGAGGGGGCATCCACCATAGCCCCTCCGATGAAGTGTGATTAGTTTACTTCAGACCTTCGGGTCCATAGCTAGTAGCTAGATGGCTTCTTCTCTCTTTTTGGATATCAATACAATGTTCTCCCCCTCTCTCGTGGAGATCTATTCGATGTAATCTTCTTTTTGCGGTGTGTTTGTTGAGACTGATGGATTGTGGGTTTATGATCCAGCTTATCTATGAATAATATTTAATCTTCTCTGAATTATTTTATGTATGATTGAGTTATCTTTGCAAGTATCTTCGAATTATCCGTTTGGTTTGGCCAACTAGATTGGTAGTTCTTGCAATGGGAGAAGTGGTTAGCTTTGGGTTCAATCTTGCGGTGTCCTTACCCGATGATGAAAGGGTTGCAAGGCACGTATTGTATTGTTGCCATCGAGGATAACAAGATGGGGTATTTATCATATTACATTAATTTATTCCTCTACATC
Source organism: Aegilops bicornis (assembly GCA_021605145.1). Classification (NCBI taxonomy): domain Eukaryota; kingdom Viridiplantae; phylum Streptophyta; class Magnoliopsida; order Poales; family Poaceae; genus Aegilops; species Aegilops bicornis. Next base: position 568,330,796 of record CM038670.1, read on the forward strand.
ATGTCATCTTGCTTAAGGCGTTACTCTGTTTTTAACTTAATACTCTAGATGCATTTTGGATAGCGGTCGATGATTGGAGTAATAGTAGTAGATGCAGAATCGTTTCGGTCTACTTGTCTCGGACGTGATGCCTATATACATGATCATACCTAGATAACCTCATAATTATGCTCAATTCTTTCAATTGCTCAACAGTAATTTGTTCACCCACCGTAGAATACTTATGATCTTGAGAGAAGCCACTAGTGAAACCTATGGCCCCCGGGTCTATTCTCATCATATCAATCTCCAACACTTTATTTACTTGCTTTGTTTTTTACTTCGCTTTTACTTTTTACTTTGCATCTTTATACCAAAAATACCAAAAATATTATCTCTATCAGATCTCACTCTCGTAAGTAACCGTGAAGGGATTGACAACCCCTAATCGCGTTGGTTGCGAGTAGCTATCGTTTTGTGCAGGTACGAGGGACTTGCGCGTGGCCTCCTCTTGAATTGATACATTGGTTCTCAAAAGCTGAGGGAAATACTTACGCTCTTGTGCTGCATCATCCTCTCCTCTTCGGGAAAACCAGCATAAGCTCAAGATGTAGCAAGAACGATTTCTTGCGCCGTTGTCAGGGAGTCTACGCAAAAGTCAACATACCAAGTACCCATCACAATCCCTATCTCTCGCATTACATTATTTTCCATTTGCCTCTCGTTTTCCTCTCCCCCACTTCACCCTTGCCGTTTTATTCGCCCTTCCTCCGTTCAATCTTGTGTTACCATGTGCCTTAATCTTGCTTGCATCTTCGCTTGCTAAGAGTTTATGGATCCTCATCCACTTGCTAATCCCTTTAAGAGATCCAATTAAGATGAACCTATTGCTAGTGGGTAGAGTGCACTAGATTATCTTTATGAGGTTTTGCCTGAATTTCGTGAATCTAAAAATTGTGATAAAGTACTTTATGAAGTGATTCACGATAGATCTTTGAATAAAAAGAATGATTGCAATGATTTTACTATAAATTCTCTTGATGCCAGTTATGTTAATAATATGCAAAACCCTAAGCTTGGGGATGCTAGTTTTGTTGTGTCCACTATTTGTTGCAATGATCATGATTGGGGTGATTTTTCTTATGATCTTGAAAATTTATTTAACCCCCATGATGAATATGAGATTGATAATAGTGTTTGCAATAATATTGAAAGTGGGTTTGGAAGAGTGTCAACTTTAGATCCCCCATATTTGGAGAATGTTCAATCTTACGATATTTTTGATAAAAGTGGGTTTGGAGAGGTCATGACTTTAGCTAATGATAATCCCACTATTCTAGAAGAGTGTCAACTTTACATGCATATGGATCGTGTTGAGAATATTTTATGTGATAGTTATTTTGTTGAATTTTCTTATGATACTACATGTAATTATTATGAGAGAGGAAAATATGGGTGTAGAAACTTTCATGCTACTAAATTACCTCTCGCTATGTTGAGATTGCTATTGTCTCTTTCCGCTTCCTTGCATATGCTAGTTTTTGCTTGCCTTGATTCATTTGCCTATAAGATGCCTATGCATAGGAAGTATGTTAGACTTAGATGTGTTTGTCACATGTTTTATGATGCTCTCTTTGTGCTTCAATTCTTGTCTTTTATGTGAGCATCATTGAAATCTCAATGCCTAGCTAGGGGCGTTAAACGATAGCGCTTGTTGGGAGGCAACCCAATTTTATTTTTAGTTTTTTGGTTTTTCTTATGTTTAGGAATAAATAATCCATCTAGCCTCTGTTTAGATGTGGTTTTATCTTTTAATTAGTGTTTGTGCCAAGTTAAACCTATTAGATCTTCTTGGGAGATAGTTATTTGATCTTGCTGTAATTTCCAGAATCTTTGCGCTCAGTGCCCGAATTGTTAAAAATCACCAGAATGTGATAAAATAGTGATTCCAACTGCTTCTGATCAAGAAAAACAAATTCCAGGTCGTCTAATTTTGGTAGAATTTTTTGAGTTCCAGAAGTTTGCGTTAGTTACAAATTACTGCAGACTGTTCTGTTTTTGACAGATTCTGTTTTGCGTGTGTTGTTTGCTTATTTTGATGAACCTATGGCTAGTAAAATAGTTTATAATCTATAGAGAAGTTGGAATACAGTAGGTTTAACACCAATATAAATAAAGAATGAGTTCATTACAGTACCTTGAAGTAGTCTTTTGTTTTCTTTCTCTAACAGAGCTCATGAGATTTCTATTGAGTTTTGTGTTGTGAAGTTTTCAAGTTTTGGGTGAATTCTTTTGATGGATTAAGGAACAAGGAGTGGAAAGAGCCTAAGCTTGGGTATGCCCATGGCACCCCCAAGATAATCCAAGGACACCAAAAAGTCAAAGCTTGGGGATGCCCCGGAAGGCATCCCCTCTTTCGTCCACTTCCATCGGTAATTACTTGGAGCTATATTTTTATTCACCAACATGATATGTGTTTTGCTTGGAGTGTCTTGTATTATTTCCGTCTTTGCTTGTTATTTTACCGCAATAATCCTTGTTGTACACACCTTTTGAGAGAGCCATACATGATTTGGAATTTGTTAGAATACTCTATGTGCTTCACTTATATCTTTTGAGCTTGATAGTTTTGCTCATAGTGCTTCACTTATATCTTTTGAGCGTGATAATTTTTGCTCTAGTGCTTCACTTAGATCTTTTAGAGCACGGTGGTGGATTTGTTTTAAAGAAACTTGATCTCTCATTCTTCACTAGATTATTTTGAGAGTCGTTGATAGCATGGTAATTTGCTTAATGTTATACTACTTGGTATTCAAGATATGTGAAACTTTCTTTTGAGTGAATTGAATACTAAGATAAATTTAATGCTTGATAATTGTTTTGAGATATGGAGGTAATAATATCAAAGTCGTGCCAGTTGATAATTGTGAATTTGAGAAATACTTGTGTTGAAGTTTGCAAGTCTCATAGCATGCACGTATGGTTAAAGTTGTCTAACAAATTTGAAACATGAAGTGTACCTGGCTTGCGCATCCTTATGAGTGGCGGTCGGGGACGAGCGATGGTCTTTTCCTACCAATCTATCCCCCTAGGAGCATTGCGCGTAGTACTTGATTTTTGATGGCTTCTAAATTTTTTGCAATAAGTATATGAGTTCTTTTGACTAATGTTGAGTCCATGGGTTATACGCACTTTTACCTTCCCGCATTTGCTAGCCTCTTGATCGTGCATTGCCCTTTCTCACCTTGAGAGTTGGTGCAACCTTCGCCGGTGCATCCAAACCCCATGATATGATACGCTCTTTCACACATAAACCTCCTTATATCTTCCTCAAAACAGCCACCATACCTACCTATCGTGGCATTTCCATAGCCATTCCGAGATATATTGCCATGCAACTTCCATCATCATTATTATGACATACATTACTTTTGTCATATTGCCATTGCATGATCATGTAGTTGACATCGTATTTGTGGCAAAGCCACCATGCATTATTTTTCATACATGTCACTCTTGATTCATTGCACCATCCCGGTACACCACCGGAGGCATTCATATAGAGTCATATTTTGTTCTAATTTTCGAGTTGTAATTGTTGAGTTGTAAGAGAAATAAAAGTGTGATGATCATCATTACTAGAGCATTGTCCCAAGTGAGGAAAGGATGATGGAGAATATGATTCCCCCATAAGTCGGGATGAGATTCCGGACGGAAAAAAAAGAGAGCAAGGCCAAAAAATAGAAAGGCCCAAAAAATGAGAGAAAAAGAGAGAAGGGACAATGCTACTATCCTTTTACCAGACTTGTGCTTCAAAGTAGCACTTTGTTCTTCATGTAGTGAGTCTCATATATTGTGCTTCAAAGTAGCACCATGTTTTTCATATAGAGAGTCTCTCATTTTGTCACTTTCATATACTAGTGGGAATTTTTCATTATAGAACTTGGCTTGTATATTCCAATGATGGGCTTCCTCAAAGTGCCCTAGGTCTTCGTGAGCAAGCAAGTTGGATGCACACCCACTTAGTTTCTTTTGTAGAGCTTTCATATACTTATAGCTCTAGTGCATCCGTTGCATGGCAATCCCTACTCCTCATGTTGACATCAATTGATGGGCATCTCCATAGCCCGTTGAGTATCCTCGTCGATATGAGACTTTCTCCTTTTTTGTCTTCTCCACACAATCCCATCATCATATTCTATTCCACCCATAGTGCTATACCCATGGCTCGCGCTCATGTATTGCGTAAAGGTTGAAAGAGTTTGAGATTATTTGAGTATGAAACAATTGCTTGGCTTGTCATCGGGGGTATAGAAGTTGGGAACATCTTTGTGTGACGAAAATGAAGCATAGCTAACTATATGATTTTGTAGGGATGAACTTTCTTTTGCCATGTTATTTTGAGAAGACATGATTGCTTTGATTAGTATGCTTGAAGTATTATTATTTTTATGTCAATATGAACTTTTGTCTCAAATCTTTCGGATCTGAATATTCATATCACAAGTAAGAAGATTTATATTGAAATTATGCCAAAGTATCACTCTGCATCAAAAATTCTCTCTTTATCATTTACCTACTCGAGGACGAGCAGGAATTAAGCTTGGGGATGTCTGATACGTCTCCAACGTATCTATAATTTTTTATTGCTCCATGCTACTTTATCTACTGTTTTGGACTATATTGGGCTTTATTTTCCACTTTTATATTACTTTTGGGACTAATCTATTAACCGGAGGCCCAGCCCAGAATTGTTGTTTTTATATTACTTTTTGCCATGTCTCTTTATCCTTAGATGTCAACGAATGTGAGGAAATAGACAATACAGTAGGCATGCTACATGGACATATGTTGCGAAAGTGATTTTATTATGTAGTTGGCACTACAATACATGCTAATGTATTACAGTAGTTCACCAAAATAAGTTATGTATATATGTTTAACCTACTTTGTTCGTCTTTGTCTCATTAGTAACTTATTTGGTACACTAATCTACAAGTTCAAACTTTCAGGAAGCTATGGAACAAATGATTGAACAACCACAACCACCTGAAGGTGACTAGGCTACTACAGGTACAATGTCACCTCTTCCTGCAGTGCCTCAGTATCTCTCCACTAACAGTGCAAAAAGCACCTTCATGCGTAATTCTGGGTTGGTTGTCAAGGTAACTGATATGTCTCCAACGTATCTATAATTTTTGATTGCCCCAAGCTACTTTATCTACTGTTTTGGACCATATTGGGCTTTATTTTCCACTTTTATATTACTTTTGGGACTAACCTATTAACCGGAGGCCCAGCCCAGAATTGCTGTTTTTTTGCCTATTTCAGTGTTTGAAGAAAGCGGAATATCAAACGGTGTCCAAAGCGGAATGAAACCTTCAGAACCTGATTTTCTCACCGAGCGTGATCCAGGAGACTTGGACCCTACTCCAAGAAGTGCAGGCGGTCACGAGGTGGGCGCCCACAGGCGCGCCCCTGCCTCGTGGGCCCCTGACGCTCCACCCGACATACTCCTTCCTCCTATATATACCTCGTATCCCCAAACGATCGTAGCAGGAGCCAAAACCTAATTCCACCACCGCAACTCCTCAGATCCACGAGATCCCATCTTGGGGCCTGTTAGGAGCTCACGGAGGGGGCATCCACCACGGAGGGCTTCTACATCAACACCATAGCCCCTCCGATGAAGTGTGAGTAATTTACTTCAGACCTTCGGGTCCATAGCTAGTAGCTAGATGGCTTCTTCTCTCTTTTTGGATATCAATACAATGTTCTCCCCCTCTCTCGTGGAGATCTATTCGATGTAATCTTCTTTTTGCGGTGTGTTTGTTGAGACCGATGAATTGTGGGTTTATGATCTAGCTTATCTATGAATAATATTTGAATCTTCTCTGAATTATTTTATGTATGATTGAGTTATCTTTGCAAGTCTCTTCGAAATCTCCGTTTGGTTTGGCCAACTAGATTGGTAGTTCTTGCAATGGGAGAAGTGGTTAGCTTTGGGTTCAATCTTGCGGTGTCCTTACCCGAGGATGTAAAGGGTTGCAAGGCACGTGTGTATTATTGCCATCGAGGATAACAAGATGGGGTATTTATCATATTGCATTAATTTATTCCTCTACATCATGTCATCTTGCTTAAGGTGTTACTCTGCTTTTAACTTAATACTCTAGATGCATCTTTGGATAGCAGTCGATGAGTGGAGTAATAGTAGTAGATGCAGAATCGTTTCGGTCTACTTGTCTCGGACGTGATGCCTATATACATGATCATACCTAGATAACCTCATAACTATGCTCAATTTTATCAATTGCTCAACAGTAATTTGTTCACCCACCGTAGAATACTTATGCTCTTGAGAGAAGCCACTAGTGAAACCTATGGCCCCCGGGTCTATTCTCATCATATCAATCTCCATCACTTTATTTACTTGCTTTATTTTTACTTTGCTTTTACTTTTTACTTTGCATATTTATACCAAAAATACCAAAAATATTATCTCTATCAGATCTCACTCTCGTAAGTGACCGTGAAGGGATTGACAACCCCTAATCGCGTTGGTTGCGAGTAGCTATCGTTTTGTGCAGGTACAAGGGACTTGCGCGTGGCCTCCTACTGGATTGATACCTTGGTTCTCAAAAACTGAGGGAAATACTTATGCTACTGTGCTGCATCATCCTCTCCTCTTCGGGGAAAACCAACGCAAGCTCAAGACATAGCAGAAACCTCGTCCAAATCGCCTACTAAACAAAATCTTCCTGCTAGACAAAGTGGTATATCTGTTCTCCAGACACAAGTCCAATCCCTAATGGATGTTGTTTCGGAAACAAGAATAGTGGTTGAGAAATTTCGTCAAGATATGAATGGTTTTGAAACCAGACTATCAGACATTCACTTTGTTGTTCAAGAGCAATGGCGGAAAAGGTGGAGATCGTGCTGCTCCATCAGATTCTACAGCCTAAAACATTAGCACTCGTGTCAAATGATCGTGCTTCTATACATCCGATGGTGCTTTTATCTGGAAGGATCAGTAAACTTTATGCCAATAGGCCTTTTGTTGTATGGTTGGAATTTATTTTGTTGTGATACAACATTTACGATCTTTGCCTCGAGTCTGCGATAATTACGACACTATTTTTGTATAGTGTAGGTTTATCTTAGTAATGTATTCGACCGAAAGCTTCGTAGGATCCCAACATGCCAACATTCGTCGGGCCCATTCCAATTGGGCTAAAAATGATTACGGGCCGAAATTGGCATGTAGCCCACTAAAAATATCTGAGCCTAAATCAGCATAAGCTTTCATATTTTTCTGGTAGGCCTTTGCCCATAGAGGGCCTTTAAAAGGCCTAAACATAATTTGGGCCCTTGATAAAAATAGGCCGTTCTACAGTGTAAATATCTCGAGCCCATAAAAACATGGGCCTTTAATAGACCGAAAGTGAGATTGGGCCTGATTGTGCCAAATAACCCACTTTGGACTTAGCAGTCGAAATGGTGGCCCATTTACGATGCGGATCTTTGTGAGCGAAATTGGATGGGCCGTAAATGCCCGACCTAATACATGGGCCTTTAACAGGTCGGAACTTCGGTCGGGCTAGATTATCGTCATTTTTATATGGGCTGTTAATGGGCCCGATATGACGTTGGGCCACATATGGCCCATGGTTTACGTCCGGCGTTAACAGGCTGAAAATGACAACAGGCCGAAAGTGGCCCAAAGCTATAGTGGGCCTCTAACAGGCCGAATGTCAGACATGGCCGAATATGACCCAAATCCTTCACGGTCATTTATGGGCCGAAAGTTTTGATGGCCTGTAAATGGGACCAAATGAAGCTGGACCTTTAACAGGCCAGAAATACACCGGGCCGTAATTCGGCCCGATTACTTAGCAGATTGTTAACGGGCCAGAAGTGACCATGGGCCGCGTTGATGACAAGTTTAGGACAGGTCGTTAACGGGCCGATTTGACAGATAATGTTGGGCCTTTAGCTGGGCCGGCCCATTATGGTCTGCAGAATCTTGTGGGCCTTTAGCTGGGCCAGCCCATTGTGGTCCGCAAAATCTTTTGGGCCTTTAGCTGGGCCGGCCCATTATGGTCTGCAAAATCGTGTGGGCCTTTAGCTGGGCCATCCCATTATGGTCCACTAAATTTTGTGGGCCTTTAGCTGGGCCGGCCCATTATGGTCCGCTAAATCTTATGGGTCTTCGGTTGGGCCGGCCCATTTAAACTTTGTGGGCCACTTTTGGGCCGGTCCACGTGTCAACATATCATAGGCCCATCTCGACCGTTGGATGAGTGACACCTATGCCAACGCGAGCGGCGTGGATCCGTCGATAATGAGAATTTTACACGTGGAAAATCGGCATTGGTCGTGGCTGTTAACGGGTTATCGGATCCAAAATCTGACCCGATAGCTTAACGGCTTTCCGTTACGGTGTATGCCACATGTCGGTCACCCTTGACGAAAGCACTTCTGTGATGCGTGATTTATTGTCATGAAAGTGGACACTTCCGTGATGATAATTTTGGCAATGTCATGGAACACTTCTACGACAGCACAGGTATGAGTATCTTGATTCTGTCATAAATTTGTCATGGATGTACATGCATGACAGAAAACGCGACCTACTGTGACAAACACGTTTCATCACGGAAGTGTATTTTTTTTGTAGTGATGCTACGAGATGCACAGGTGGATCGTTGACATGAGGAAGTGCCTTGTTACGGAAATCGAGGAGGCCGGATCGAGCCACAACCAGAGCAAGCGTCACAAGAAGTAGATGATGATTAGATGATCATTTATCGTAGTTAATCATGCATGTAATATATAGTTTACTTTGGTATGTGGAAATGTTATGTGTGTAGTAGCCACCTATGTAATTATGCATGTAATAATTTACTTTGGTGTGTGCAAATGCCATGGTTGTAGTAGCCACCTATGTAAGTGGATGTTTAATTTGGTTATGCAACCATGTCCTTATAAGTGTGTGTGTGTCTATATATATATATATATATATATATATATATATATATATATATATATATATATATATATATATATATATATATATATATATATATATATATATATTTTAGCGTGAGTGTAGAATAGCTTATTCTACACCCCTAGTAACGCTTATGTACAAAATCTAGTAAAACGTGTACAAAATGTAGTAATTGAAAAATATTTTTATCATCTAAGTTTGTAATTTACCAATTTTTTACGAAAATTACTATATTTTACATAGTGTGTTACTGTATTTTGTATGTGCCGTTACTGGGGTGTAGAATAAGCTATTCTACACTCACGCTTAGTTTAGCGTTACTATATATATATATACACACACACATCTGGGCTATTCTGTTATGCGTAATATAATATTATTCTGTTACCCTACTTGAACTGATAAATTCAAGCGGTTGAACTGATGAAATTCGAGCGGTTGAACTGATGCTTTCTGTTGCTGTTAAAAATCGTCTTCTTTAGTTCAATTTTTTTTCAATTTTTTTTTCGAAACGGGGCGTGTAATATATCGTTGGAAAGCTCTTGACATCCAGATTACAATCTTATAATTTGTTTTTGCAAAAAAAATATGTTTTAAGAGCAGTTTTGAAAAAACCGTTTTTTTTCAAAACCGAAAACGCGAATCGTATTTTCGACTTAATTTTCAAACGGTTCGTCGGAATTGAGCAAATGAGATGGCCTTGGAAAGCTTGTGAAAATCCGCATCATCCATATATCTACTATTTTTTCAAATTCTATATGATTTAAAAGTAATTTGAAAAACGGTGAAATTCTGGGCGAAATGTTTTTTCACTGTTTTTTGCAAACGGTTTGTCGGATTGACGCAAATGATACTGTGTTGGAAAGCTATGGAAAATGCGCAACTTTTGCGTATAGAAAGTTTTTTCTAATTCCTTACGGTGTAAATACGAATTAAAATACAGTTAAAATTGGTTTTGAACGCGGTTTTTTTAAAAAGTTTTTCGAAATGGGGCAAATAATATACCGTTGGATTGCTATCAAAAATGCGAAGCTTAGTCATGTTGAACGTTTTCTCTACTTTGAAACCGTTTAAAAGTAATTTTGAATAAGGTGAAACCCATTTGTGTTGTTTTTTCGTGTCTTAAAACAGAGTACTCGTATGATCTATGTCTATGTTTGTACTGAGGTATTTTTCACAAAGTAGTTTTGAATGGTTCTGAAAAAAGAATACTTTGAACGGATTTCTTTATGATTTTGTACTTGCTCCCATCTTTTAAGAGTAATTTTGAATTACGGTGAGACTCATCGTGTTGTTTTTCTCGTCTCAAAAAAGAGTACTCGTACTGATCTATGTGTGTATTTGTACTGAGGTATTTTTCAGAGTAATTTTGAATGGTTCCGAGAAAAGAGTACTTGCACTAATGTTCGTATGGTTTTGTACTGAGCACGTTTTCACATACTAGACTACACTCTGTTTTTTGGGTATCATAGTCCCCGAACTTGCATGGTTTATATCGTTGAACTGAATGATATTTTTTCAAAAGGAAATAATTTCGGGTGTTTGTTTTTTCAAACTCAATTTTCTTGCAAGATGCTTTGGACTTCTCTTGTTTTGCGACTTGAACTGTTGGGTTTCATTTTGTTTGAGCTTTTTTCTCAAACTTATTTGGGACGTCGTGTTGAACTTACAACTTTTTAAATTGTGAACTTGCTGTGTTTTTGCAATGCCAATATTTAGGAGAGCAGGGCGAGGACAAAGGAAATAATTTCGTGTGTTTGTTTTTTTAACTCAATTTTTCTTGCAAGATGTTTTGGACTTCTCTTGTTTTGCAACTTGAACTTTTACCATTTGAGTTTTCATTGGGTTTCATTTTGTTTGAGCTTTTTTCTCAAACTTATCTGGGACGTCGTGTTGAACTTACAACTTTTTTAATTGTGAACTTGCTGTGTTTTTGCAATGCCAATATTGAGGAGAGCAGGGCGAGGACAACGATAGAAGAAGCTGTGTTTTCACTGTTTTTTTGCAAATGGTTTGTCGGATTGACGCAAATGATCCGGAGTTGGAAAGCTATGGAAAATGCACAACTTTTTTGTATAGAAATGTTTTTCTAATTCCTTACAGTTTAAACTTGATTTTGAATACAGTCAAACTTGATTTTGAATACAGTCAACTTGAATTGTTGCACGGCACTTCTGCTTTGAGGAAAATTTTGTTGAACTGAAAACTACTGCTTCCATCTGCTCCCTGCTGCATCCTTTTTTTCAAAATTTCTCAAATTTAGTATTTGCGAGTAACTACATCCAAGGGATCTACAAAAACAAAAAGAACATGAGCTAGTAAGTACTTCTCTCAAACACAGTGCAAAGTCAAAATAACACCCACATCCATCGTAAATATTTTTCTCTAACACACACTGATCTACTTTTGTGTTTCTCTATGAACTGATGGTATAACACACCCACATCCAAAAATTTTGAAGCTCCGTGGTTTTTCATTCTCTGAATTTACTCGGTTTTGATATGTAAAATCATTGGGTTTCAAAAGGCAAAATATATACATATGGTTACTATTCTTTTTCTTGGGAAAACAATGAAATTCAATCTCCGTTTCTCAACTTTGAACTTCTGTATGAATTTTCTCTTTACTTATTGTATCCTCCAAGTCTGAACTGATGCAAGCATATACGAATTCCAAGCATTATGACACGTAGCTATCAAACAGGTAATTCATTTTTGCCCTGTTATACCAATTAAAAAAGAGCGTAAATTTTTAGGGTTCTCATAGCCATTTTGACAACCACGTAGATAGCATTAATATGTGCACCGAATTAGCACGAGATTGAATTAAGCAGCATCAGGACACAAGTGAAAAGAAGTAGCAGCATTAGCTCAAGTTGTTCCTCTTGTTTTTTTGCTCCTATCTTTTGAAGCATCAAACCACAGTAACTGTAATTGACTTTTTTGGTTTCACCTGAATAGCATGCATGGAAAGTATATAATGCACAAACATTTTTTTTTATAAAACTCCACAAGATCACGTGTAGCTTCTGTCAAATTACTGATAAAACCCAGAATTTTTTCACGAAACCACACTTGAACTCGCTCTATGACAATCTGCGAACTTATGCATGCAGATAAATACTTTAGAACAAAAACAAAATCCCCTACTCTTGCCTCCGTGTTGTGCTCGACATCTACACACTGTTCCTGTCCAGCAAACACACTGGAAGGCTGATGCGCCCTCGTGCATACTGCTTGTTGGCGCCGCCTCACAGTGGCTGCACCCGGTGGCGCGGGCGTTGGTGAACTGGAGGGAACTCTATCTGCTACAGACTAAAAGAGACTGACCAAAGGAAATTCAGATCATAACATTACTGGTGTTCTTTGTAGAGTGGACTTTTTGTTTCTTTTTATGTACTGGACTATTGAAAGTTTGAACTTTGAACTTTCGCTACAGTTTTCTATTCGCTACTGTTTCTGCACTACTTTCTAAAATATATTCAAAAAAATCACACAATCTTTTATGGAACAGAGGGAAGAAGAAAAATTTGTAATACAATCTAAATTTTTGCTTAAACATGCAGAATGCTATGCTCCAGTACTAAAGAATGGGCAGCCAGCAGCTACCAGACCAAAACAAGATACAATTGCAGAACTTGCTATTAGAAACAGTAAAGATATAAAATAGTCGTGTGCTCAAACTTGAAGTAAGATATGATTTCATTTCCTTATCCATTAATAAAATCATAATATGTGCATTTGTAGAATACTTGCTCTCAGTACTAGTCATTCTACTTAGTTATCCAAAATGGTTGTGAATGCTGCATCCATTTTTCTCAAGAAAATTTAACATATAAGTTTTATACATACAGAAATATGCACCAAAATATATACCCAAAATTCAAGTTTTATAGCATCAGAAGAAACAAATAATTTGATGCCAACCTAAGTGAGCACTGAAAGATGCAAAGAAGAGGCTTTTTTGAGACTTTGACTTTGGTACATGTTTTGCTCTACAAATTGATAAAACAAGAGTAGTACAGATGCTCTTTTCTCATGCTTAACCACAAGCACACGTTTGTTCTATAGGAAGCTGGAAACATAAAGGGGAAATTGGACTTACGATGAGGAAGTAGGTGTACTAAAAAGCATATGAAAGATGAACTGATGGGTACTTTTTGTGTATTTCTATTACTGCACATGAAGTTAAAGCAACACCAAAACCAGCAACTCTATCAGCTTCATCTTTTAGAATTAAATGCACACGAAGGTAGAAGAATACTGAAACCAACAACTCTAATACTTCATCTTTAGAAGTTAGTGCACATGAAGGTAAAAGAACACTGATGAGCCAGTAAATGTAACATTGTAAAAAACTATGAGATGCATAAACCACACAATAAAAACTAAGAGCATGTGTGGAAACTCAAACTATATGGTTTTGTAGGTAGCATAACATGGTAGCTCAGAACAAAATCAAACGTAGTGGTCAGCTATATGATGTTTCTGTGACCATGTTGTATCTACGACACAACAATAACATTACATCATGAGAGAAAGGATGCAACATCAACAGTTCAGGAGATAGAACGGGCAGAGCAGAAGTAAATATGTTTTGAGGAGATGAACTGACCAGGATTTAAATGAACTCTCACAAGCAGTAATTTTTGTACTTCTCATGTAGTAATACATGGACTTGTTGTCAAACAGTTCAGGTAGTTGAACTGGCCACACCGCTTCACCCTGTCGCCGAGCCCCTTCTCGTTCACCTGCTTATTGTGTTCGCCGACGAGCACCCTGGGCTTCACCATGAACCCGGTTAAAATATATATGGGACGGGACCCTGTAGTTTTAAATGAACTCTCACTAGAAGTAATTTTTGTACTTCCCATGTAGTACTACATGGACTTGCTGTAAAATACATGGACCATGTAATAATTTTGAAGTTAATTATATGATCATCTCAAGGAGCTCAAGTTGGACTGAAACTCACTCGATAACTGAAACTACTAGGGTGAGGGGCGGGATCCAGGGTGCTGCTGGTAATGAACGGCCTGGGGTGGTGGCGTTAAATGGCCTGGAGTGGTGGCTGTGAAAGGCCAGGGTGCTCTGGCAGCAGAGCCCCACCGGGAGATGGCAATGCAATCAAAACTTCAGAGACAATTTTACTCCATTTTCTCATGTGTTGTTTTCACATTAAACTCTTGTGCAATCAAAATTACAGCTGCAAGCTAGCAAGGATACTGTAGATTTTTGTTTTGCACTATGGTCATGGAGTCAAATCAGATCAAACATGCCAGGCATATAAAATTTGTTGTGTTGATGTTACCATGAGTAGTGGTTACATAGTAAATTCAAAGAAAAACAAAACATGGCAGGAACATCATAGATAGTAGTAACAGCAATTCATTTGGAAGCATCTCCTACCAAAAATGTAATAGCAACGACAAATTCATTTGGAAGCAACCGCTATATATAAGTGATTCCAAAAATGTTCCCCAACCTGTACTGAGCAGTTTCAGAGCCTGTACTGACAATGAACTAAAAGATTATGTAATAGTACATTTTTCATCAACTTGATATTAATCGGTACTAGTATGCCTGAAAAATAAGTTCATATTTGTATAGTACAAGATCATGTAATAGTACATTTTTCATAGCAAAATCAGTTCTGATTCGGTGTAAAAGAGCAAACTTTCTGCTCACGCCGAATACTAGAATGTAGATACAGAAACAAATCATTTTTATCTAAAGCTTCATAGCCCATTTGGCTTCAACCTTCAGAAGATGAAATTTTTTGGTCGCGCGAAAGACAAACATCTAACCTACAGTATATTGCACTGACTGCTTCTTACATGGTGAAATTTTTACTTGCAGTTGCCCAAATCACAGACTATGGAGAAAGAAAGCCTCCATGATTATTTGCGGGCACAACCTAGTAGCAAATTTGGAGGGAGATGGAGAAGGTACGGAGACGCGCAGGAGCAGGGAGTTTACGGGGACGAACCTGATCGACAGAGTGGAGGAGGACAGCCGAATCAGGGGGGCTCCTGCTTGCACAAATGAGTGGTTGGAGCCATGGTGGTCGGAGGGAGGGCGGCGGCCGGAGCTGAACGGAGATGTTGCCGGCGATGGGGATAGGGCTGGGCGGCAGCACGCTCGGGAGGAGGCCGGGCGACGGCGCGGTGGGGAGGAGGGTGGCCAGAGGCACGGTGGGAGCAGCAGGCGGCGCGGGGGGATGAGGCGGGCGGCACGGGGAGGGGGGAGGAGGCCGGGCGGCGACGCAGGGGAGAGGAGGTCGGGCGGCAGCGCAGGGAGGAGGGGGAAGAGGCCGGAAGGCGGCGCAGAGTGGAGGAGGTCGGGCGGCGGCGCGAGGGGGGGGGCAGGAGGCCGGGCAACATGGGGGAGGAGGCGGCGCGTGGGGAGGAGGTCAAGGCAAGGGAGGGGGCAGGAGGCCGGGTGGCGGCGCATGGGGGGAGGAGGTCAGGTGGTGGCGCGGTGAGGAGGAAGCGGCCGACGGCGGGCTCGGGAGGAGGTGGTGTGGAGGATCTGCAGGAGGAGTCGGGCAGTTTTCTTTCTATTTGGACGGGCGCGCCTTATAGGGGCGACAGGTATGTGAATATTATTCTCACATTAGTAATAACTCTGTCTATATATATATATATATATATATATATATATATATATATATATATATATATATATATATATATATATATATATATATATATATATATATATATATATATATATATATATAGGTGGGACTATTTAGAAACCCTCCTATAGAGTTCCTAAATAAGCTTATTTAGGAACCACCCTCTCCTAACCTTTTTCTTTTCGAAGGAGCGAGCGAGGGAGCGGCGGCAGTAGCGACGCTGTGGGAGCGAGCGAGCTTGTGTCGGCAAGCCATGGTCTGAACCCGCGCCGTGCTGCCACCTAACCCGGCCGCCTCGCCAACCAACCAACCACGGTCGCCTGCTGGATAAAAAGCACTGTAAAAGAACACCAAATCCCCAAATCCAGCACCATCGCCACCCATCTCCTTCCTCACCACCACTCTCTCTTCCCTATGAATGCTAGGTGCGACACCGCCCATCCACTCACCCCACCGCCTACCGCCATAGCCCCGCACCACCGCCCAACCCGACGGCTATGTTATTTGGCCACCTCGAGCACTGCTACCCCGCCAGGCAGGGCAGCCACAACTCCGCCCTGAGCATATCGATCCCGCTGCTCGCCTTGGCACTCCTGCCATCCTCGGTCTTCCCAATGGCCCAGGAGGCGGGTGCCATGGATTTCGGCAACAGGCATCGCTAGTCGCCCCGTGCATTCCCTCTCCTTGCCTCCTTCCTCATCGGGCATCCATCCATGGGATTTGAAGGTCCCCGCCATGGATTGGATCCAGCGGTGGCTTGCGGGATCCAGTGGAGGCCCTGTGCCCTGCGGCACACCTCCCCCTTTTCAGTCGACGGCCACGGCCATATCTCCAGTTCTTCTTCTCTGGCCGATGAGAAAAGCACATGTCGTTCCCCTCCTTTCCTCATGTAGGTGCTGGTCGTGGTTACCCATGGTCGTTGCAGCATTTACCAGATAGGTGGGCGGGCGGGGGCTTGTTGGGTGGCGCACACGGGGGAGGTTGCTGGTGGCGGCACACCGACGGGGTGGGCCGGTGTGGCGCACCGGCAACCATCGTCGACATGGACTCAGCGCCGGCTCTTCCTCCCGGAAACTCCATCACCTCCTCTGCTCCACCCATCTCTTCCTCTGCCATAGGCCAGGGTGACCTGATTCATGGCAAGCACGGCCGGATCTACTCCAACATAGCTCATCTGATCCACCAGTGCTCTCCTCCAACGCAGTTAGTGAACTAAAACTGTAGTAGTTGACTTGTGCTTAGATTAGCAGTTGGCTTATGATACTGTGTTCGTTTGTTTCTTTAGAAGTTACTATCATTTTTAGGTGGAGCAGTTGAAAAAACATGCGGTGCCCCCATGTTTGGTTTTGGTAATTGATGACAATCTCTATGGACTAATGGTTGCCTTGAGTTATATTTGAAGGTTTTGTCCATAGGCTTTTCTTGGAGTACATGTGTTGGTTTCAAGGAGAGTTTGTGTCGACCAAGGTGCTATTCAAGGAATTACCTAAAAGATTGGTCTTGTGTGAGGTGGATCAAGACTAAGTCAAAGATTGAATCAAGTTGATCAACACACAAAGCGTAGAAGATGTACCGAGAGGGATCAAGTGATCCCATGGTATGGTAAGCATTGTCCATTGCACTTTGTGTACTAACCCATGGTCTATGTGAGAGTTCTATGTGGGGTTAGGTACATGTCCATGGGCTTGCGTCAAGAGGAAGATATCATACAACCCATGGAAAGGATGACATCAAGTAGTGATCGTCATCAAGATTGTCATGTGCAAGTTCAAGTGTACCATCACGAAGAGATCAAGTGCTTGAAGCTTGCCATCCATTGTGGTGTCAATGGACTTGTGAAGATGTGTCAAGAGTGGCTCACCCATAGTGGAGTATGGGGAGCAATCATCTAGTCTCCATCGACCCAACGCAATCAAGAAAGGTGGTCCATCTTGCGGAGGACAAGATCGTCATCATCTAGCTCAAGTGGATCATGTGCAAGGCAAAGGTTTGCCCTGGATAGGTTTTCTATTTTACCGGTCTCATGGTGGTAGTTGGGAGACCGGGTTATAGGATCGATAGCCGTACTATCAAGGGGGGCTCTCAAGTGAGTAGCTTGATCGTATCATTCATCGAGAGCTCAAACCATTGCATCCTTGCATCATGTTTCTTGGTTCTTGTTTGGTTCTCTTTGTGAGTCTTAGAGCTTATGGTCATCTTGATGACAAGCTTGAGTTCATCAAAAACGGAGTTTGCATGCGTCTTCTATGATGTTTTCGGTGTTGGAGGTTTTACCGGTCTTTTCCGAGGAAGGGTTCTCACCCTTTTCTTTTGGGCCTTTTCTCATTTGCTTATTATTGGTATTTCTATCAATATTGTGTTATCCCTTGTCGCTAGCTTTCCAACAAACTTGGTTTCGTCGAATTTGGAGTTTGAATGCAGAAGTTGTGGTAGTTTTGGTGTTCTGAAAAGGCTGCAGCGGTACTACCGCGGGTAGGAGCGGAAGTAATTTTTTACTACCGCCCTTGGGAGTGGTACTACCGCTTGGAGCAGTACTACCGCGGCTACTTCCGTGGCTACTTCCGCTCGGGACCAAAAACTCGTCACAAGTCCAGTGGTGGTAGGCACGGATGTAATTTTTTAGTACCGCTCGCAAGCAGTAGTACCACTACCCCTAGCGGTAGTACCGTGATGTCAAGCGGTACTACCGCTCGGTGCGGGCTGTGAGCATAACGGTTGGATTTTCCCCCACCTATAAAAGGGGGTCTTCTTCCCCATTGAAACTTATCCTTTGAGCTCGTGTTCTTCCCCCATTGTTGACCTTCTTCGAGCTTGCTAACTCTCAATCCCTCCAATGATTCTTGCTAGTTCTTGAGGCAAAAGAGAGAGGAGATCTAGATCCAAGTTTCCACCAATCACTTTCTCCTCTATGTGAGGGGAACCCCTTGGATCTAGATCTTGGAGTTCTTGGTGTTCTCCGTCTTGTTCTTCCTCTCTTTTTCCACCCTAGCATTAGTTGCTTCGGTGGGATTTCAGAGAGAAGGACTTGGGCACTCCGTGTGCCCTTGCCATTGCATTTGGTGCATCGGTTTGAGTTCTCCACGGTGATACGTGGAAGTTACAAGTTGAGAAGCTTATTACTCTTGGGTGCTTGGTGCCCTTGAGCTTGTTCCTCTTGGGTGCTTGGGCGCCCTAGACGGTTGGTGGTGTTCGGAGCTCAATCATTTTGGTGCAAGGTTCCGGGCAAGCATCGGGGTCTCCAATTAGGTTGTGGAGATCGCCCCGAGCGACTTGTGCGGTACCGGTGCCCGCCCCCAAGGGTTGCCAAAGTGTACGGGTTCGGTGACCGCCCCCAAGGGTTGCCATTTGTACGGGTTCGGTGACCGCCCTCAAGGGTCCCTTAGTGGAATCACGGCATCTTGCATTGTGCGAGGGCGTGAGGAGATTACTGATGGCCCTAGTGGCTTCTTGGGGAGCATTGTGCCTCCACACCGCTCCAAACGGAGATTAGCATCCGCAAGGGTGTGAACTTCGGGATACATCGTCGTCCCCGCGTGCCTCGGTTATCTCTTACCCGAGCCCTTTACTTATGCACTTTTCTTTGTGATAGCCATATTGTTTCTTGTCATATATCTTGCTATCAATTAGTTGTTTACCTTGCTTAGCATAAGTTGTTGGTGCACATAGGTGAGCCTAGTTGTTGTAGGTTTTGTGCTTGTCAAATTAACTGCTAGGTTTATTCCGCATTTGTTCTAGCCTAAACCGTAATTATTTTAAAGCGCCTATTCACCCCCTCTAGGCGACATCCACGATCTTTCAATTGGTATCGAGCCTCGTCTCTCTTTGTTGGGCTTAACCGCCTAGAGAGTAAAGATGTCGACTAGGGGTTTAGGATTCTCTGACACTCTTAGTTTCGATGGCACAAATTTTGATGTTTGGGTAATTCGCATGCTTAATCTCTTTAGGGTCATGGACCCAAATTTAGAGCGAATTGTAGATATGGGTTTTTCTCATCCAAAGGATTCCTAAAGATTATCTTTAGAGGATGAGAAAAACTCTTATCTCAATGCTCAAGCTTCTAATGTGCTTTCGATGCTTTGAGCAATGTAGTTATATGTCAACTCATGCCGTTCCGGGATGCTCATGAGTTGTGGACGAAGCTTCAAGATAAATATGGTGTGTCCAAGATTTGTAGGGATGATTGTTCTCCCTCCACCTCCGGCCGTATAGTCTTCTCAACTTCTTCTACTTCACCTACATGTGGTTTGCCACAAGGTAATGATATGGTGAGTAGTGTCAGTCATTGCAATGATGATGGTGTGCTTTTATGGATGATTCTTCATCACTATATTATTGCAATGCTCCGTCTTTGGGCTTTAGCACTTCGAGCACTCCAAATGTTTCGCTTGCTTGTGTTGATAGTCCTTGCATATCATGTAGAAATTGCTTGACTAAATCTCATGATGATATGCTTGCTATATCTTGTTGACATGATAAATTTGCATGTATTTCCTCGAGTTGTTGTGCTAACAATGTAGATGAAACCCAACACTCCATGGAACAAGATGTGGTCTTGATTGGTGCTTCAAGGGATCCTATATCATCATCTATTGCATTTTGCCTTATGGCCAAGGCTTCAAAGGTATCTCCCACTTTGAATCCCAATATATCTTGTGATGATATTGATGATGGCAAGAGTGATGATGATGTTGATTATGATGAAGAGAGTGATGATGTTGCCTCCTTAAAAATTAAGGGGAAATGATTTTTAAAGCTCTTCTTAAGAATAAAATTGCTCGTTCCAACTTCATGGAAATCATTTCTATTGCTATTGAGGGCAAGAAATATATTGATGAGTTGGAATCTCGTCTTGAGGAGCATGAGGTCACCATTGATAAAATGGAAGGTCATGAGCGTGATTACGCTAATGAGATTGTGGACCTCTCTCAAGCTCTTGAACTTGAACAAACCACCAAGGAATCTCTTGAGGAGACTTTTGCTCTAGAATTATCTAGAGTGAGGGAATCTCGTGATAGAGCTCTCGAGGTGGCCAATGATTTTGAAACTAAAAATGAGGAGCTTGAGGTTGTGCATGCTAAACTCCTTGAGGACTTTGAGCACCTAGAAAATGGCTCAAGGGTCATTAAGAGTGAGCTCATCAAACTCACCGAGTCTCATGCTCAACTTAAAGCTTCATATTCAAAAGAGCTTGCCAAGTTGTCTTCTCCTCTTGTTGCTAATGGTGATGCTTGTGCTACTAACTCTATCTCTTGTGAAGCATCCATATTGAAGGAGAATGTTGAGCTAAGGGCTCAACTTGAGTTGTTATCTAGCAATTATGGGATGTTGGAAGAAAATCATGTAAGGCTCACAAGCTCTCATGATGATCTTCTAGTATCCCATAATGTGCTAAAGATAGCTCATGAGGCCATGCTTGCTAAGGTAACATCTAGTGAGCCTCATGTAGATACTAGCACTACTTCTAGTCAAAATGCTATATTGATATGTGCTAGTCCTTGTAATTCATCTACTCACAATGTTGGTACATCTTGTGATGAATTGCTTTCCTTGCCTTGTTGCTCTAACGATGAAGCTTATACTTCCCCTAGTACTTGTGTTGAGACTAACCATGTAGAGGAAATCAAAGAGCTCAAGGCCCAAGTCACTTCCTTGATGAAAGACTTGGAAAAGTGTCATGAAGGGAAGGTCACACTCAACAATATATTGAGTGTGCAAAAATCCCCCAATGACAAAGGTGGACTTGGATTCAACTCCAATAAGAAGAAGAAGTCCAAGATCAACAGCAAGAAGGGCCAAAAACACGTCAAGAGTTCGGCCAAGATTATTTGCTTCAAGTGCAAAATGGAAGGGCACCATGTTAGATCTTGCCCATTGAAGAAGAAGGCCATTAGTGACAAGCAACAAGGGAAGCGGCTACAAGTGCATTCTCATGCTAAACCTCAAGTTGAAGAAAGGCCTCTTCCCAAGAAGACTCAAGCTAATGCTTCTCAAGTTGAGAAATCAAGTGAGAAGAAAGTGAAGAGTAGTCGTTGCTACCTATGTCGTGAGAAAGGTCAGCTTGCTTCTTCATGCACTAGTGGTAACTTATCCAACCCAATTATTATTGATGATGTCTATTCTCTTGGGAAGGATAAGGTTGGCAATGTGGTTGCCAAGTTTGTTGGTACTCAAAGTGGTTTGAAGCAAAGAACCATTTGGGTAGCCAAGCCTATTGTGACTAACCTCTTAGGACCCAACTTGGTTGGGGACCAACTAGCTCAAACTTGATCAACATGTGTTGTTGGAGGTCATTGGAGACTTGGCTACTTTATGAAGAATTAAAGGGACTTCATCATTCTAATTGTCTCAAGCCAAGTTATTCAGATTATCAAGTTTCTATCTTATATCCAATGTTCCTCCATGCGGTAACTCATGCTTAAAGTGTTTGCATTGATAGTTACTTACCCCTTTACATGTTTGGTTTCGTTCCTTGCATGTGTTTGTATATGTTGTGCTTCCAACTTGATTATCTTGAGCAATCAAGTATGTGTGTGTTGGCTTGCACATCATGTACGTGTGTGTCATGCGTTGAGCCTTTTGCATCTTGTTTATTTCTTAGTTGGATCGTGTGAGAGATTAATGGAATATCCCATTATGGGGGAGTGATGTGCTTTGTGCACCTCAAAATCCTATATATGTGTGTACATGAGTAATACCATCTAGTATTGATATTTCAAGATTATCTAGTCTCTATGTGGTATGTCTTCTCATGTGAAATTCAAATTCTAAATAGTCCATTAATTATCTCTTGTTGGATCCTTTAACTGCCTCTTGTCTATCTTTAATTGGTATCACATTATGGGGGAGTAATATGCTATGTGTATATTACTAGCCTAGAAAATGTGTACATTTGAGATATTGTCATCTAGAGTTGATATTGTAAATTATCTTGTTCCTAGGTGGCATGTTAGCTCTACAAGTTGCAATTTGCTTTTTGTTTGGTGTGAAGATGATGTCGTATATCCTTGCTATCTACCACCAGGAATTATTTCCAAATACTTCTTGTCTTTTGACAATTGGTACTCACTTATGTGTGGTAGAAATTATTGATCATCTTTACATTGGCCTTTGCTTTCATTTGCTTTATCTCTTGCCTAGGATTGTGTCAACTCCCATTGTATTCCATACCACTTGTGGATCTTGTTAATTTCTTGACCTTGTCTAGTGTTTTCTAGATATAGTGAAAGTGGTGATCCCACCTTGTGCATTTTGTATTCAAATGCAAATTCTCTATAATGCACTAGTCTTGGGGGAGCTATCCTATTCTCTATAAAACACTCATCTTCTGATCCTTATCAAGTGTGTGTTTGTGGAAGGCAAGCCGTTTCTTTTTGGTACTTTGTGCCATCATGAAACTTTGTAAGAGGTCTTGGTTTGTTTGGAACCATTCTCTCTTTTGGGAGTTTGACATCTTTCTTTTTGAGTGTATCAATGGATATCTCATTCCTTGATGTATCTTTTACGGATATCCTCCAAGTGATGATTTATTCATTCGGTATCTCTTCTTCACTTGGTAATTCTTTGTCAATTGGTATCAGTTCTTGAAAATATTGAGCATGCATATTAACTTCATGTAGTCTCCTTGGCATGCTTTCTTTCTTTCTTTGACCCAATATATAGGGGAAACTCCACCAAGTCTCAAATTGGATGAGATGTGCATGAAATTCATTCTCATATCTATATGCACATATTTATGTGGAGTTTGTCCTATGTATTGGTGTTTCTAACTATTTGGTCCCGATGAGTTTGGGTACCGTTTAGTTTGTGTTGTTCTTATAGGAACATTTGGAGATGCATCGGATGCTCGGCTCACCCACAAGGAAGGTGTTGTCACCATGTGCATATTGGAGTCAAACTAGGATGATCAATGAACTACTATCTACCTTCAATTGGTATCTACTACATCCTTCCAATGGTATCTCGGAAATAAGTATCATCATCTACTACATGCACACATTACTTGCATCAACCTTGTGTAGGTTGTATCATGACATGTATTTCATTCTTTCTTGTGATACTTGTTTCCTTTCTCAAAGCATCTCAACGATGATCTCATGTTGCTAGTTGTGATGTCTTTGATGTTAAATTGGTAGGAATTCATTTATATACAATAAGACCATATCTAGCCAAGCGCTATGCTTTCAAGCAAATATCTTATTGGTATATTTATGACTTCCTTGTGGATATCTTGTTCCTTCATGTTGTAACTATTTCGGGTGTACATCCTTCTTTGTAGATATATATCATCATTATTTCGTCTACCTAGAACCTTATACACTTGAGAGAAATTACATCTCTGGTTGATATCCTTTCTTTCACGTCCACCTTGTCTTCCTTTGTTATTTCTTTGGTGGCTCTGTGAAAGCTTTTGCCTTGAGTGCGTGTCCTCTATCGTTGCATCTTGATGCACTCTTGTGTGGTGAAGATTATTTTCCTCTTGCTTATCTTTACGATGCTTTTGCCATCTTAATTGGTACCCCTCGTCTTGATGAGCCTCTCATCGTCTATCTTCACCACGGGTTGTCACGAGCATAGGTTCTCTTTTCTTTTTAGTAAGCTTGTGAACCCATTTGCTAACGTGAGTGTGGGAATGATAGGCCTTGCACCGTATGCCTCATTCTTTCAAGACTATGTTGATGCTTAATGCTCATCCTAATCTTAGTCTTCTCAAGTGCTTCGCCATGACTCACACACATCATTTGGTTGATCCTATTCTTTAGTTGCCTCGTTTACAATGTTGCTCAACCATGTGCTTGTTGCAAGCGCCAGGCTTAGTTTCCTATGTGCTCACTTGCACTTGTTGTTAGTTTCTATTGACTTTGGGGGAGCTATGATCCTATTTTGTGCACTTTGTATCCAAATACAAAAATTCTTGATGTGCACAAATCATGGGGAGCTTCTCTAGTTTCTTTAGAACAATCCTCTGCTCATATCATAATATCTTTTCATGTGGCTCGTAGGATCTTTGGTCTGTTTGGTTCAATTGATATCTTTTGATTGCTTGTTTCTCTCTTTATTATGTCTTTGTGGCATATCTTTCTTTTGCAATCTTTGGGCCTCAATATAGTTTGTCTTCCTCCAAGTATTTACCATTGGATATGTGTATTGCATTCCACTCTCTTTTTGAGAGATACACAATTTTTGGAGGACCACAATTTATTTTGGCCTTCTAAGCTTTTCGCCCATTTTGGCAATCGATGCCAATGGGGGAGAAGTTTCAGAGAGTTTTGTGGAGTAGCTTTGGTTTTTGTTTCCTTAGCATTTGCATCTCTTCGCATGCATTATTGGTTGGTGCATTGCATGGTGTTGCATAATTCCTTGTATAAACTCTCTTGAAAGTGATTGTCATCAATTACCAAAATGGGAGAGATTGAAAGAACATGCGGTGCCCCCATGTTTGGTTTTAGTAATTGATGACAATCTCTATGGACTAATGGTTGCCTTGAGTTATATTTGAAGGTTTTGTCCATAGGCTTTTCTTGGAGTACATGTGTTGGTTTCAAGGAGAGTTTGTGTCGACCAAGGTGTTATTCAAGGAATTACCTAAAAGATTGGTCTTGTGAGAGGTGGATCAAGACTAAGTCAAAGAGTGAATCAAGTTGATCAACACACAAAGCGTAGAAGATGTACCGAGAGGGATCAAGTGATCCCATGGTATGGTAAGCATTGTCCATTGCACTTTGTGTACTAACCCATGGTCTATGTGAGAGTTCTATGTGGGGTTAGGTACATGTCCATGGGCTTGCGTCAAGAGGAAGATATCATACAACCCATGGAAAGGATGACATCAAGTAGTGATCGTCATCAAGATTGTCATGTGCAAGTTCAAGTGTACCATCACGAAGAGATCAAGTGCTTGAAGCTTTCCATCCATTGTGGTGTGAATGGACTTGTGAAGATGTGCCGAAGAGTGGCTCACCCATAGTGGAGTATGGGGGAGCAATCATCTAGTCTCCATCGACCCAACGCAATCAAGAAAGGTGGTCCATCTTGTGGAGGACAAGATCGTCATCATCTAGCTCAAGTGGATCATGTGCAAGGCAAAGGTTTGCCCTTGATAGGTTTTCTATTTTACCGCTCTATGGTGGTAGTTGGGAGACCGGGTTATAGGATCGATAGTCGTACTATCAAGGGGGGCTCTCAAGTGAGTAGCTTGATCGTATCGTTCGTCGAGAGCTCAAACCATTGCATCCTTGCATCATGTTTCTTGTTTCTTGTTTGGTTCTCTTTGCGAGTCTTAGAGCTTATGGTCCTCTTGATGACAAGCTTGAGTTCATCGAAAACGGAGTTTCCATACGTCTTCTATGATGTTTTCAGTGTTGGAGGTTTTACCGGTCTTTTCCGAGGAAGGGTTCTCACCCTTTTCTTTTGGGCCTTTTCTCATTTGCTTATTATTAGTATTTCTATCAAAATTGTGTTAGCCCTTGTCGCTAGCTTTCCAACAAACTTGGTTTCGTCGAATTCGGAGTTCGAATGCAGAAGTTGTGGTAGTTTTGGTGTTCTAAAAAGGCTGCAGCGGTACTACCGCGGGTAGGAGCGGAAGTAATTTTTTACTACCGCCCTTGGGAGCGGTACTACCGCTTGGAGCAGTACTACCGCGGCTACTTCCGTGGCTACTTCCGCTCGGGACCAAAAACTCGTCACAAGTCCAGCGGTGGTAGGTGCGGATGTAATTTTTTAGTACCGCTCGCAAGCAGTAGTACCGCTACCCCTAGCGGTAGTACCGTGATGTCAAGCGGTACTACCGCTTCGGTCTTGATCGTGAGCATAACGGTTGGATTTTTCCCCACCTATAAAAGGGGTCTTCTTCCCATTGAACCTTATCCTTTGAGCTCGTGTTCTTCCCCCATTGTTGACCTTCTTCGAGCTTGCTAACTCTCAATCCCTCCAATGATTCTTGCTAGTTCTTGAGGCAAAAGAGAGAGGAGATCTAGATCCACGTTTCCACCAATCACTTTTCTCCTCTATGTGAGGGGAACCCCTTGGATTTAGATCTTGGATTTCTTGGTGTTCTCCGTCTTGTTCTTCCTCTCTTTTTCCACCCTAGCATTAGTTGCTTCGGTGGGATTTCAGAGAGAAGGACTTGGGCACTCCGTGTGCCCTTGCCATTGCAGTTGGTGCATCGGTTTGAGTTCTCCACGGTGATACGTGGAAGTTACAAGTTGAGAAGCTTATTACTCTTGGGTGCTTGGTGCCCTTGAGCTTGTTCCTCTTGGGTGCTTGGGCGCCCTAGACGGTTGGTGGTGTTCGGAGCTCAATCATTGTGGTGCAAGGCTCCTGGCAAGCGTCCGGGTCTCCAATTAGGTTGTGGAGATCGCCTGAGCGACTTGTCGAATGCACGGTGCCCGCCCCAAGGGTTGCCAAAGTGTACGGGTTCGGTGACCGCCCCAAGGGTTGCCATTTGTACGGGTTCGGTGACCGCCTCAAGGGTCCCTTAGTGGAATCACGGCATCTTGCATTGTGCGAGGGCGTGAGGAGATTACGGTGGCCCTAGTGGCTTCTTGGGGAGCATTGTGCCTACACACCGCTCCAAACGGAGATTAGCATCCGCAAGGGTGTGAACTTTGGGATACATCATCGTCCCCGCGTGCCTCGGTTATCTCTTACCCGAGCCCTTTACTTATGCACTTTACTTTGTGATAGCCATATTGTTTCTTGTCATATATCTTGCTATCACTTAGTTGTTTACCTTGCTTAGCATAAGTTGTTGGTGCACATAGGTGAGCCTAGTTGTTGTAGGTTTTGTGCTTGTCAAATTAACTGCTAGGTTTATTCCGCATTTGTTCTAGCCTAAACCGTAATTATTTTAAAGCGCCTATTCACCCCCCCTCTAGGCGACATCCACGATCTTTCCGCAGTTAATCCATGATACTGTAGCAGTTAACTATTAAAAATGTGAAAAAGCTTTTACTTAAGTAAACAGGGAAGTTAGTTTTTTGTGACGTGTCAGTTAAGTGCACGAAGTGCAAACAGCTAAAGTGTTCCAAAACTTTTTATATTGTTAGTCTAATTTTTATTGCATATGGTAGTTAAGTGGGCGAGTTGTGGAAGTTAACTTGAACACTTAATCGCCTTGCGCTTTTCGAAAGCGATTAGCATGACCTTGGTAAAAAAGAACGAAAGAAAAAAGTTGATATCTTCAGTCAAGCAGTTCATTAGTTCTTAACTGCCGCAGTCCTGACAGTTAGCTATTTCAGGCCCCGCAGTTGGAATGACCTAGGGAAAGTAATAAAAAATTAGTACCTTCAGTCCTGCAGTTAACTTGTTGTTAACTGCCGCAATCCCGGACAGTTAGCTATTTCAATACCGGCAGTTAGCTTGATCCGGGAAAAACCAGGAAAAAAGTTTCTTCAGTACCGGCAGTTAGCTCGGGTACAAAAAATAGCAATCTAATGAGAGGGTTCAGTTTGTTTGCCAAGTCCCTGCTTGCTTGAGGTACAAAAAATAATTTTAATCCCGGCAGTTAACTCGGTGTTAACTGCCGCAATCCCTGGCAGTTAGCTATTTTACTCCCGGCCGTTAGCTTGAACCGGGCAAAAAACAAAAGAAGGTATTTTCAATCATGACAGTTAACTATCGCAGTCTCGACAGTTAGCTATTCCATTCCCGCGCGGTTAACTTGACCAAGGAAAAAATAGAAAAAAAATAAAAACTAAAGAAGCAAAAAAAAGTATTATCAGCCATTGCAGTTAGCTTGCTCATCACGTGCATTAGGTATTTCATACCCGCAGTTAGTGTGACCCAATCAAAAAAGAAAAAAAACATTTTCAGTCCCGCAGTTAACTTGGTGCTAACTGTTGCGATTCATGGCAGCTAGCTATTTCACTCCCGGAAGTTAACTTGACCTGACGATAAAAGTATAGAAGAAAAAAAACAAATTTCTTCAGTCTTAGCAATTAGCTTGTCAAAGATATGTCGCTTAGCTATTCCGCCATGAAAGCGATTAGCGTGTTCTGTACTAGTTCGGGCAAAAAATGTCGAAAATGATGTTGGTTTTTTTAAAACTGCTCTTAAATCGTAGCCAATCCGAAAACATGTTATATATGCCAAAGTTCGGGTTAATCGGTGCCTTTCTAACAGTGTATCATAAGCATCATTCCGACAAAAGCTTTGAAAATTCCTTTCACAAAAACATTGAAAACTCATTTGATGGATTTTTAGTTTTTTTGAATTTTGTTTAAAAACTGGATCGATTTTGGGAAAACGACCAAAATGAGTTTTTTGCTCCTTCTCAATAGCTATCCAAAGGTATATCAGTTGCATCAATCCAATTAGTGGTTAAATAATTACGACCCAAAAAACAGTGCAAACAAACGATGCCAGCAAAAGTCCGCTCATGAGTTAACTAGTATAGTTCGCATAGTTAGCTATCTATTCTCGTGCAGTTAGGAACGGTTCCTGAATAGCTTATTCAGGAATGGGTTGCAGAATAGCTCGGATGTATATATATAAATATATATATATATATATATATATATATATATATATTTATATATATATATATATATATATATATATATATATATATATACATCTAGGCTATTCTGTTACCCTACTTGAACTGATGAATTCAAGCGATTGAACTGATGAAATTCAAGCGGTTGAACTGGTACTTTCTGTTCCTGTTAAAAATCGTCTTCTTTAGTTTATTTTTTTTGCAATTTTTTTGTCAAAATGGGGCGTGTAATATATCGTTGGAAAGCTCTTGACAACTAAATTACAATTGTATAATTTGTTTTTGCAAAAAAAATATGATTTAAGAGCAGTTTTGAAAAAAACGTTTTTTTCAAAACCAAAAACGTGAATCGTATTTTCGACTTAATTTTCAAACGGTTTGTCGGAATTGAGAAAATGAGATGGCGTTGGAAAGCTTGTGAAAATCCGCATCTTCCATATATGTACTATTTTTTTAATTCTATATTATTTAAAAGTAATTTGAAAAACGGTGAAATTCTGGGCGAAATGTTTTTTCACTGTTTTTTGCAAATGGTTTGTCGAATTGACGCAAATGATACGACATTGGAAAGCTATGGAAAATGCGCAACTTTTGAGTATAGAAAGTTTTTTCTAATTCTTTACGGTTTAAATACGAATTCAAATACGGTTAAAATTGGTTTTGAACACGGTTTTTAAAAAAAGTTTGTCGAAATGGGGCAAATAATATATCGTTGGATAGCTATCGAAAATACGAAACTTAGTCATGTTGGACATTTTTTCTACCTCGCAACCGTTTAAGTGTAATTTGGAATACGGCAAGACGGATCCTGCTGTTTTCCCGTCTGAAAAACAGAGTACTCGTACTGATATATGTTTGTGTTTGTACTGAGCTATTTTTTGTAGAGTAATTTTGAATTATTCTGAAAAAAGAGTACTTGTATTGATGTTTGCATGGGTTTGTACTAAGCATGTTTTCACTAGCTAACTTTTGCTCTGTTTTGGGTAATATTTTTGCTCGTAAATTTTCAACGGTTTACTGTATCGTCGCCCCTATACTTGCATGGTTTGTATTATCGAACTGAATGCTATTTTATTCAAAAAGAAAATATTTTGTTTTATTTCTTTTTTTTGAACTCAACATTTTTTTGACAACGATGTTCTGAACTTCTCTCATATTACGACTTGTACTGAGGTACTTTACTAAGCAGGATTTTCATGGGTTTTTTTTCTTTACTTGAATTTTTACAATTCGAATTTTTGCCATTTCTTTTATTCCGAACGGACCACCGTTTTTAACTCGTACTGAGGTGCTTACTACGCCCGAACTGGGATGGTTGTCGCGTGTCTCGGCGAGGAAGAAGACAAAGCTCGGGGGCGAGGCTGGATTCAATGGCTGGTCCGGTCGATGAGATGCTTCAAAGCGGGGTGACAAAGGGCGGCGGGGCTTGGAGTGGCGGCGCACGAAGAAGGGGCTCGGGGTGGCGGCGCGGGGCGGGGATGGCGGTGCGCGGCGGCGGAGGGAGGCTGGGACGGCGCGCGGCAGAAAACAAGTAAAGGATGTTCTAGTAATAGAGCATAATGGATAAATAAATTCTGAGAAGTATAAACCAACATTAGATATCAAAATGTAAGATAAAGTCTCTGCTTTGAGGCATAACAACAGCTAGTCAACATGATTTTTTCCTCCAAATCAAGACTTCCCAAGAATAAGCTAGCATCTGGACTGAATCCACTGGATAGATCGATCGACTAGCTTGTACTCATACAAGAACATTTTTGCAACCTGAATACGAATGAAAAAAAGCATGGTGATAATGCAAATTCAGAAGCCATGTTTAGCAACGCATTCATCTGTCCATGTTCACTCCATGACTAATAGCACTACTAAAATCACCAGGGTGCTACAGATTCGCAAGCTCGCCTACGATTACGGAAGCACCATCCGTACTTGTGCTCCATTCCTCTGCACCAAGTTCTCTGTCACTGCACAAAGTAAGAGAAGTGGCCCCAAAATCAGTTCACCTACTTCACCAGAACTAAGAAACAAATAGAAATCCAAGAGGATCAACCTGCAACATTACTACGAGCATCGCCGGTACGAGAAGCCCGCTGGAGTGAACTAAGAAACAAAAAATATTTTTAGTAATTTAGTAATTGAACTGATGGTATTTTTGTCGAATCGTGCACTAAATAACTGCTGTAGAATATGGAAAATATACCAAAGAGAAACAGGAGGTGTGGCGGCACTGCTGCAACACTTGTGGATTTTATAACATTCTCAAGAGAATCGGACCATACACTTGCTGGAAAAATGGAACTTCAAATAAATCTATTCGGCAAGAGGAAACATAGGGTATCCTTTCTTTGCCCTATTATACCAAATACCAAACAACAAAAATTGGTTCTCATAAGCATTTCAACAAGCACCTATAGACCATCAATTATTCTCATATAAGTAGCATAGAATCGAATGGAGCAGCAGTAGGGCATGAGAAGAAAGAAGTAGCAGCAACACCTCAAGATCCTACCATTTTTTTGTACATGATGCATCTCCCCTGCCGTTGAGATACAGGAGGCCATTGAGTTCACTTACTGGAGATCATTCAGTTAAGTTTGTGTATATGCTCGCATTCCGCATCAGACACCAGGCATGCATCAGCACACACGCCACAGTACACACACAAGTTCTAGTAGGCAGCATGGATTATTTTGTTGAATCCATTGAACGGAAGGGAGCTCCTTCGACCTGTAAGATGAACGGAAAAAGCATACAAGGTGAAATAAATTTGTCAAGGTCGAAATGACCATAATCATGTAAAACATGTAAAAATAACGACAAGTTCATGCATAGTAACATTAGAAGTATACAAAGAAACCTAAATAGAAGTTTTGTACTTTAAAATACTTCATTTTAGTTCCCAAATACTTCATTTGTTTCGAAATATGAACTTCTATATTTATTTTCTTAGAACTTATTATGTTTCCCCTGCAAATTTTATATATAAGTGAATTATTTCCCATCAACCAACATATTTCACTTTTTTATGTTCAACTGCTACAAATCTATTTTTGTTAGCAAAACTTGAACGGGAAAAGCCTGCAAAGGTGTACACAACTATAGCACATCCTATGTAAAGGCCATTGGAGAAAGAATTAGCAAAACTGAAACAAAAATATATGTTACCAGAACTGAAAGCAATGGTTTTTCAAACTTTTGGGTGAGTGCACGGTGCTCTAATTCAACTGCATATATCTGAAACTCCACAAGTGACCTGAACTTATGCATAACAGTATGAGTGAAGAATTCTTGTAAACATAAGAAAAAGACATAGAGTGCACATATAATTTTTCAAGATTTCCTTGATGTTCTGCACATTAAAGTTGATGTACTGAAAAGAATGCAAATTTTGAACTGAAAATCAAGTAAAAGCTGAACTCTTATAAAGTTCAAGGTCAAAAGAACCTCCACACGCACCAAACTTACAGAATTTTTTCTCTGAACCTATTTAGTGATACATCTAAACTTACAGGATTCCGAAACATGAACTGATGATTTTTCTGCACAAGGACCCAAGAATTCTGTAGCATCACACGTGCTATGCATGTTTAGGTAAAAGGAGATGCCAATTTTGTCCATATAGTTACTTCTGGCTACCAGCAAATTTCGTAAAATGGAAGACAGATAGGTCTAGCTACTCTATTATGAAGCTCACCTTAATACTTGAGATACCAATGAACCACTAACGAAGGGGCTCCCTGGGGCCGCTCCCGCTCCCTATCTCCAACCGAAAAAAGACCGATGACAATGCACATGAACCAGTACGATCGCCGTGGGGTAGGAACCATGACGACGGCGGCCTGATCATTGAAAAAAATCCAGGGCGGAGCACGGGGTGGCCTGCACGCAGCTCTTGTCGTGAACGGCAGCGGAGGGTGCAGTTGTACTGCCAAGATGAATATCCTCGCCCTCCTGCCGCTGAGCGCAACGTCACAGAATACCAACTACCATCAGTTGTAGTCAAAGCACTTACTGAAAAGGTCCCATTGGCATCCGAAGTTGCTTATTTACTCGATATTCTGAAAAGATGAATGCCAAGACTAACATCATAACTTGATTTTTTCTAGTGGATACATACTGATGAACTACTACAGGTCTTGTTGTTGAATTGTCCTTGCTGTTCAGGATGTTTTTTCTTTTTACAAAATTTAACTGAAGAGTACTCCATTTTACAAAAAATATGAATTTTACGGAAAAGAACGCCTGAACGTTTGAGATGGTAGTGTGTGAACTTCTAGATAAAACATTTTATTTTAAATGTTTGTGCGATCAAAAATAGAAAAGAGTGGGAAATAGGATGTGCACTTTCCTGTACAGAAAGTTTGAACTCCCTGTCAAATGATTGGTTTCAGTAGTAGAGAAAAATGGCTGAACCTCTTACGTACAAAACTGAACTTGATTCAACCTTCACACATCAAGAAGTTTGAACTTCACTCAAACATTTAAATAGTTCAACCAAATACATACAAACATAAAACATACTATAATCGGTCTTGTTTTGCAAACTCTCAAGCAAGCAGCGCATTATTTTTGGGCAGAGACTTACATTGGTCTGGGTGATGATGAGCTGGACTTGTTATAGTACTAGCACTTGCTTCCTGATATCAAACCACCATCTTCTTTTATTTTCTCCATTGGGAATCTTGTGATGACCATTTGTCTCTGAAACAAAGAAGGGCAGTAGTTTAGCCCTCGCAACACATAGGAAATAGAAAAGGGAGCGAGTTGCGCAGAGTACTTAGTATGTACTCAACTATTCACATCATGCAGAGTTAAGCAACTTCAAAAAAAGAAAGTGCAGATTAAGCAAAAGAGTGACAGAAGTTGAAGTACAATTTTAACAACAACAAATCAAACCACCACGGTGTTTTGATGATTGGTGCTCAGCAACAAATAGAATTTTAACAACAACTATCTACTAGTAGTACTAACCATCGAGTGGTGCTCAGCAACGTACTCTCATCCACTATCGTTGTGGCTGTACATGATTAAACCCCCATATGGTTCATATGATGCTTATCGTTCAGTTCAACATCACGCTCACGCACCTAGTAGATAGCCATCGATCAACAGAAGGAGGAGGCAGCGACCTGCAGTAGTAGGAGACAACGACCTACAGGTGGAAGAGGCCGCGAATTGCAGCGGAGGTCGGGAGGCAGACACGTTGGCCGCCTGGAAGGCGGAGCTCAGGAGGCGGCCGCGACTGTCTGTACTTTTGGGGCGGCTGGCCGGGGCGGTGGCGCTTCGCGGGGGCCGGCGCGGCGGCGCTTCAACAAGAAGAAAATCCATTTAAACTCCTGTGTATAGCCAACAACCATCAAATTTCATATACCTGAACTTCCATTTATTGATATACTTGAACTTATTTGCTGTTAATGTACATGGACTTTGTAATTAAACATAGAAACTGAGAGAAATAGCAGTCTTTGAACTGAAACAAAATTAGGAATTGAATTGGACTGAATCAAGAAATTGAACTGAGTGTGCCATGATTTAGTCAATGTAGAAGATCATTCCATTTTTCTATCTCTCTCACACACTCACATCACCCTATTGAACCAACAAACAATAGTTGCGCACCAATGCAAGCAGTAGGGGCTTCATGCAACAGCAGACAGTAGCAACCAATACTAGCACATTTTCCGAACTCTCCTTTTCTTTTATCTCTTTTTTCTCAAACTTCCGCCGGTGAACCCTGGACTTATCTGCTTTTATAATTTGAACTTTTTAAAAATAATTTGTGTAAAGAAAAGCAGAGGATATTCCACAGTTGATCGTGTGATTGAAAGGTCTAAATAACCGGTTATTATGTCTCCAACTTTGAGAGCCCACCCAAGCTGAATCATCACTGTACCACTTTTGCTCCATAGAGCAAAGTGCAATAAGAAAGAATCATTACACAGCCTCAGTTTTTTCTATTTGGAATTCATTGAACTGAATAAAATCCTATAGTGTGTACTGAAAAAAACACTATAAGGTATTTAAATGAACTCTCACCAGCAGTATTTTTTGTACTTCTCATATAGTAATTCATGGACTTGCTGTTAAATACGTACATGGACCATGTAGTAATCTTGAACTTAATAATAATCTCATGGACTTGTTCTCTTTCTGCAGTTAAACTGATGTAGGTCCTTGTGTCAAACTTCTACTTACTATTCTGAGGTCTTTTAATGAAAACTTACTGAAGAAAATAAAGGGGCGAAGGATGTTTTCTGGTATGGAATATGAAGAGGAGGCAAACAGCTGCACAATCATTTTTTTGCCCATCGTTGTCCTTCGCTGGGTGCATCCATGGCCACTGTAATACATGAGTGAACACAAGTACAAAATTAGCGATAACACAAGTACAGAATTAGCGAGAACACAAGTTCAGTAACATGGTCAGTTCAGTACCATAGACAAGCAAACACGGCTGAATTATCATTAGTGCAAATGCACAAGCAGCTGAACCGCGTCACATCATTGGCATACACGAGCAAGACAGTGAAGACCCATCTCTTTTCCTCTAAAAACAAGCAGAATAGAACAAGCTGCAGTACAGATAAAAAACCATATCAGCTAGAGAGAGGAGAGCGGCACGGGAGAGAGGTCATTTTGCCGTAGTTGTACACATGATGGCAATTTCAAAAAGCTGACCTTCAGTAAGTGGCGAAGATGAACGGCCGGCGAGCTGGCGGTGGCCAGAGGAAGAACAAGCCAGCGGCGGCCTGGAAAGCCGACGAGCCAGCGGTTTGGGGCAGGTGCACGTGTGGCAGGCGGCGTGGGGCGGGGCGCGCTGCCGGCGCCTGGAGGAGGACGGAGGCACGCACAGGCGGCATGGGCGGCCGCTGCTGTGGGATGTAGGAGGTGGTGGTGGAGTGACGCCGGGATCCTGGGTGGTAGGGGCTGGGGCGGCACCGGGTGCGCGGGAGGTGGTGGGGGCGGGGCGTCGCCGATATCCTGGGAGGTTGGGAGTCGGGAGGCGGCGGGAGCGAGGAAGGAGGTTGGGGCGGGGCATCGCCGGGATCCGGGGAGAAAGTGGGGGTGGGCGGCGCCGGGAGCCGGGGAGGTGGGGGCGGGCGGCGCCGCGAGCAGGGAAGAGGTGGGTGGGCGGCCCCGGGAGCCGGGGAGGTGGGGGCGGGCGGCGCCAGGAACCGGGGGGAGGTGGGGGTGGGCGGCGCCGGGAGCCGAGGAGGAGGTGGGGGTGGGCGGCGCCGGGAGCCGGGGGGAGGTGGGGGCCGGCGGCGCCAGGAACCGGGGGGAGGTGGGGGTGGGCGGCGCCGGGAGCCGGGGAGGTGGTGGGGGCAGGCGGCGCCAGGAACCTGGGGGAGGTGGGGTGGGCGACGCCGGGAGCCGGGGAGGTGGGGGGGCGGCCGGCGCCGGCACCAGGAGCGGGGAGAAGGTGGGGCCGAGCCGCGCCGGGAGCCAGCAGAAGGTGAGATGGGGATGGGACGTCTCTATAGGGCGCCGGAGTAACAGAATAATATTCTGTTATGGATAACAGAATAGTCTAACCCTATATATATATATATATATATATATATATATATATAGTGTTACTATTCATCACCGACGGTGCAGAATAAATTATTCTTCATCCGAGGTAATCTTACGATCATTTTATAAACAAATTACATTTAAAATACAAATAGTTACATTCATATTGATTTGCTGCATAAAATTTGGCATAACAAAAATAATATAGGTTAAAATTGTATTTTATGTACATTTTACACTATGTTTTTACATTTGTAATTTTACGTAACATAAAAAAAAAATATTACGACGATTATAGGTTTTCTTACGTTCTCTTTTTATGTCTAAAATAAGATAAAATTTACGAAACATGAAATTACGGTGCATAGATGTTAAATTAGAGGTGGGTGAAGAATAACTATTCCTCACCCAGGGTGACGAATAGTCAATCCCTATATATATATATATATATATATATATCAATCCCTATATATATATATATATATATTGTTACAGTACGTAATGGGCCTAATGGGCCCATTAGTCTTAGGGTTAATTAGAGATAAGAGTCGCTTGCTTAGGGGTCAAGTAAGCCTTGCTTGGGAGTCAAGTAAACCTCTCTCTATATAAAGAGAGGAGATGTATCAATCTAATGAAGCAAGAATTAAGAAGTAAATCCCTTCCCTCTTGCCCGGCCGTGGGCAGAAAGGCCCCCGGCCGGCCCTCTCGTGCCCTCCTTCTAGCACCGCCATAATAATTTGGTATCAGCTAGCTTTGGTTCGATCATGTCTTCACTGCCGCCAAGCCCGTCTCTTCTGCTGCCGGTCACCTTGTCGCCTCCGGCGACCACCACGACCGTCGCCCGCTTCGCTTGCCACGATCCTCCGTCGCGCCCGCTTGCCCTCACCCCGGAGGAGGTGTTCGGTCTTCATGACCCAACCCAGCGGTCCAGAGATCCACATGTTCTTGGTCTGGCCCCACGGGCCACCCGGCCGCGCCGCCCATCGCCGCCACGCGCCGTGGTCGCTGTGGCAACCGCCGCACCAGCGGCGGTTTTCGCCGCCGACGCTGCGTACCGCCATCCATCGCCACCACCGCCACCGGCCGCAGCGGGACCGCCGCTCCTGAGGCCTCCGCCGCACCAGCGCGCTGCATTACCGCCACGCCCGCGACACCGCAACAACCACCGCCGGCCGCTCCACCGCTTAGTATGGGATGCCCACGACGGATCACGGCGACCTTGTTCCCATCAACGCCGCCGCCATCCTGTATGCGTCCACATCCAGCAGATCAAGTCCCCGCACCGATCACCGCTTAGTCTTGGACCGCTACCCGCCACGTATCGGGCGGTGAGGTCAGCAGGTCGCCGCTGCTGACCTCCTAGCGTCGGCGTGTCGGAGATGCGTGGTCTCATACCGCCACTCCTCCAAGTTGCCCTTCGCCTAAGGACCTCGATCTCGTCCCGCTTGGGGATCTTGGGCATGCGGTTTCCCCAGGCGGCGGGCATGTGTTTTCCCCATGGGCGGCGACCTCAAAGTCTGCGACATCGGCGGTTGAAGCGCACCTCCTCGACATTCTCCATCGCAAGCCCTCCACTCTTCCCCTGTAAAGGCGCATCAACAACCATACACATGCACTTCTTTTGTCCGTGTGGTGTCCATGGGATCCGTGGTCGTACACGCACGCCCAAAATAAAAGCGCCCCGATCTATTTCAGTTTGAGATTAATAACACAAGCCGAGATGTAAACGGCTTGTTTTTAGGTGTTAGGTTTGTGTTGCGTCGAGTCATGGTTATAAGTTGGTTAGGCTGCAGCGAGGACAAGCTGCATGTCCAGTGGGGTGTAGTGTTACAAGATGCGTAATGGGCCTAATGGGCCCATTAGTCTTAGGGTTAATTAGAGATAAGGGTCGCTTGCTTAGGGGTCAAGTAAGCCTTGCTTGGGAGTCAAGTAAACCTCTCTATATAAAGAGAGGAGATGTATCAATCTAATGAAGCAAGAATTAAGAAGGAAATCCTTCCCTCTTGCCCTGTGGGCGAAAAGGCCCCGGCCGCCCTCTCGCCTCCTTCTAGCAGTAGCCATAACATATATATATATATATATATATATATATATATATATATATATATATATATATATATATATATATATATATATATATATATATATATATATATATATATATATATACAGCCGGTCTATTCAGCTAATATTAGCAGAATATCTATTCTGATAACACTTCCGCACTGCACACTCAACGCAAGTGCACGTCATTGCTTGAACCAAGTGTGCTGCAGCACTCACACAAGTGAACTTCCCGTCGGAAAAAACTGCACGCGTTGATTTTTCGGTACTGTTTTCGCTCTAGTTTTTTAACCGTTTATCGGAACAAGGCGTGTAATATATCGTTGAAAAGCTATGGATTAGGTGCAACTTCGCCATGTTGAACACTTTTCGAGATTCCTCACGGTTTAAGAGCAGTTTTGAAAATGGTGCGACTCACAACGAGTGGCAGCGAGCGTTTTTTCACTTTTTTTCTAAACCGCTCGTCAAAATGAAGAAAATGATACACCGTTGGAAAGATATCATCGAGGCGCATCTTTTTCATATCTATTATTTTCTCTAATTCGTTACGGTTTAAGAGCAGTTTTGAATTTACTAAATCGCGGAATTCTGTTTTTCAAAAAAAATCAAATTTTCGGTACTGTTTTCGCTCTAGTTTTTTAACCGTTTGTCGAAATGAGGCGTGTAATATATCGTTGAAAAGCTATGGACGAGTCGCAACTTTCATGTTTTTGCGATTCCTTACGATTTTAAGTTAATTTTGAAAATCGTGTGGCGGACGACGAGTGGCAGCTGCTGTTTTTCGTGAATTTTTTACAAACCACTGGTCGGAATGATTCAAACGATACACTGCTGGAAAGATATCAACGAGACGGAACTTTTTCATGTAGAACACTCTCTCTAATTCCTTACGGTTTAAGAGCAGTTTTAGATTTACTGAAATGCGGACACTCTGTTTTTCGCGACACCCAAATCGACGTGGGTACTTCATCCGACTGAAAACCGCACTGCATCGGACGAAAAACCGCACTGCATCAGACGGGTAAGAGAACTGCATGGTTTCTTTTATTCAAACATAATTTTTTAAAGGACGAGAAAGTAGAGTGCACTTCACATCGGGTGTAAATGAAACACAACACTATCAAGAAGTGAACCACATACTTTTCTTCATTTCCGTAACAATTATTTTGCACTTACGGGATGAACAACATCATACGGCCGACTACACTGCTTCAGAATGAAAACCACACTCCATCGGACGGGCAAACGAGCTGCATGGTTCTTGTACTCTTTTTCCATTTTATTTTTATGAATAAGTTCTTTTTTTATGAACGAGAGTGGACCGCAGAGATAAGGCCAAGTGAACCACATCAAGAGAAAAAGTGAAACGCAACACGAGTCTAAGTGAAACGTTGAACCATATCATTTTTTTTTTGTTTTTTTAACTTTTTTATAAATGCATCCGAGCTGCATGGTGAAATATAACGAGCTTCATCTTTTTTGGTCTTTATTATATTTCTTTTTTATTTACCCTATTTTTTGTTTTTCTAATTTCTGTTTGATTAACCTATTTGGACGTGGGAGGAGTGTAAACTGCATGTTGTTTATTCGAAAAGAGCCAAAGCGTACTTCCTGAATTGGGAAACATCTTTTCTTTTTATGAGAAGTGGACTGTGGAGTCCCTCGAAGTGCACTGGATTGCAGTTTTCTTTTTTCGAGTTGTTTTGCCAAAGTGGGCAACTTTTGCAATTAACACAGATGTCCTTCAATATGCAAACAAAAAACGAACGACAAAAATCGAAGTGTTCCTGTAGTCGGTGCTGACAGTATGAAAGTGTACTGCTTGGGGAGTCGGCGATGGCCTGGTGAGTCTGATGGTAGAAATGGGTCTAGTGGCAGTGTGAGCCGGGCCATCCCGGAGGCGGAGTTCACTTTTTCTCTTTTTTTGTTGTTTCCCCATCTCCTGCAAAAGCAAACTGAACCGTAAGAACAACGGATAGCAAATTGCAGTGCACTGAAGATTTCCATCCACGAGTGTACTAAAGAGAGTACCGAACGTCCATCAAACACACTGAAACTCCACGCTGATGTTTTTGCTCCCAAACCATGTATGCATACTCGATATCCGTCCATGCCCAGACCGCACACACACATGATCCGCACCACACAGCCAGACTCTGAATTTCATTGGCACACTGCACAAACTGCACGGGAGCTTGCGGGTGCTAGAGCAGTGGGTGTCCTCGTCTTCCCAATTTGACCCTAAGGATGAAGAACAAAGCGGCATGACTTAGTGGGAGAACATCAATTGCTTCAAAAGTCTGCAGCGGTGAGGAATAGGTAGCAAAGGCATGCAGCCTAGGGGGGACAAGAAGTTGCCATAGAGCCAGGATAAAGACAAGCATAACAACACACACAGAAGTTGAGAGCAGCATATAACGATTGGGAGGAGTAGATTCCAGCACTATCAATTTTCCACACTAGGGGAATCCTCTTTTTCCTGAATGTTGTGGTAGAGGGGCTGCTGTGCACGGAAGCTCGCTGGACTTGACGTGCACAGATGCTCGTCGAAGTGCACAAGAACGAGCCTGAACCGCATGGCGAGGGTCCCCAAACTGCATGCCATGGCCGACAGACTGCAGGGGAATAGATGGCCCTCGCTGGATTGCACACGCATGACCACAACACCCGCATACTGTGAGGCACAATCCTTCTTCTGGACTCTTCGGCCACGAGGAGGAGCACCTCATCTCGCATGGAGTGAACTGCACATGCCGCCGGTGGAGCCCCGTGCGCCCGCACCTCCTCCCGCCATGAGCACGCTCCTCTGCCGCCGCTCCTCACTCCCTCAATCGGCGTGGGTGAGGGGAAAGGAGAGACGGAGGCAACCGAGCTACACGGGAGCCGCGACCGAGCTGCATAGGGGTGGGGCGGCACCCGAGCACCACGGATGACGCAGATGATGCCCTGGCCGGAGACCGCAACGAGGAGGAGAGAGCTCGCCACGGCTCGATCTGAACCAGGGAGGAGAAGGCAGGGCGGCCCCATGCGACGGAGGGAGAGGAGGCGGCTCGCGCGAGGGCTTGTTGTCTCCGAACCGGCGATGGATGGCCTCGCGGCGGCTCGTGGTGCCCGGGCTCGTCGTGGTGTGGCCCGTAGCGGGATCAAGTGGCGAAGGAGCGCGGTGGCTTGGTCCTGGGCAAGGCAGCGGCACCCTGTATAGGAGGAAGGTGGAGGGGATCGCCGGGGCAGTTCTGCTGCTAGCGGTGGCGGAGTGAGGGGAGAAGGTGCATGGGAAGAAGGTAGGGTGCGATTTTTGTTGGGGAGGGACAGATCCCATCGCTGGCTCGCCGGAGTAGGATGGAGCGGTGGGGTGGTGAGCTACCGGCAACTGCCCCTAGCGTCGGGCCACCAGCGGCAGAAGGTTGGTGGTGGGGGTGGGGGCAGGCGGTGAGGCAGGGAAGGCTGGCCGGCGGTGGGGGTGGCATCTGCGGAGGAAGGTGGAGGGGGGCGTGGGTGTGGGTTGGCGGTAGGTGGCCTGCTTCAGTTCGGGTGGGTGCGGGCTGAGTAGTTTTCTAGTGTTAGCAGAATAAGAAGGTTTTGATGTACAGAATAAGACTCTAGAGGGTGTTATCATAATAGACCCACCCTATATATATATATATATATGTATATATATATATATATATATATAGCACATATGCCCGTGCGTTGCAACGGGAGAGAAATTATTGTTCCCACTGTACATGGAAACGACCATCATCATGGTATAATAAAATCTGAAAGTGTCACCTAAATATGTTTGTACGTTGCAGCGGGAGAAAAACTCACCTCACCCTCCCATCCCAGTAAGCAAATTATGATTTAAGCCTAAACACGGCCTAAAACATAAGCAATGATTTGATTTACGATACACATCAATTATTCCCAGATGAATAAAAATTGGGTGCTTTCAACAGTACTATAGAAAAGCTAACCTTGATTGATCAATGTGAGCTTGCACGGGTAGTTGTTCAGTTACCCTTTGCATATACCAAGATATGCAAATTACCACAAGTAAGTGTTAGTTTTCCTGAAAGCACAATGAAATGAATATTATGATTTTGGCCTTGAAGATGACCAAAAAAAAGTAATTCTCCTTGAAGATGAACAAAGAAAGGTAACATGCATGCCAATCTGCATTGCATTGAGAGGATCCCAATCCTTGCAATATATTTTTCTAGCACGCTTCGAGTTATGCAAAATGCATATCATGTCAGATAGAAATACATGTTGGAAAAAAAACAGAATTGAAGGAATATGAAAATACCTCATTTTCTCCTCCTCGTGGAACAGTTATTTATTGCGAGTCAGTTAAGCTATGAAAACCTGATGCATGGACGCTCAGCTAGGAAGAGCAGAAAAGAAAAAAATCAAGCAGCTATTAATAAAAGACTAACTTGACTCATTGAAGCTAGGGTTGTGCACCTACTAGTTGAATCACGTGCAAGTTCTCAGGGAGCAATTAATCCTGCTTAACATGTACTCATGTGTTTAGCTGGGAAAGAATCAAGGTAGCCGGCACCCTGCAGCTCGTAGCTAGTTTGGACTCCCATGTATATATTTTTGGGTCAGGTTACGATGTGTGGCCGGCCACTTCGCTTTTGTTTCAATTAAGTTTCCTTTAAAGGTACGTCCTGGTTTTGTTTGTATTGTCTCAGTTTTATTTGTTTGCATGTATGTTTGTCAAACGGACAAAACTAAAAAAAATAGTGCACGTAAAATAGTCAAAACAGGACGAAAGAAAGCGAAACCAAACCAAGAATATCTATTCCCTTTAATAGTAGGTATATATATGTATATATATGTTGTTGTTCTGTATGCAATCCCATCGCACAACACACACGTCTTATTAGTATCAACCGTCTGTGTTATTATGTGTCTTCGCACACATTTTTGATTACAGACCTGTTTGCCGCGTATCACACACATCTTGTTATATTGAACTGCTTCTGTTCTCTTGTCTCAACGCAAACAGTTTAGCCGAGTGAACTGCATGCCATATATCGCACACACCTTGATCTAGCTGACCGTTTTTTTTGTGTTGCCTAATCACAAACAGTTCATCCGAGTGAACCGTATGATGTATATCGCACACACCTTCATCTGGCTGCCTGTTTCTTTTGTTACTCCACATCAGAAACAGTTAATTGAACTGAACCGTATGCCCTGCATCACACACGCAACTAAAATATGAACCGTGTATGATGCATCCGTCATCACAAACGTTTTGCACCTCTTTTAACGGGTTTTTTACACCATCGTTTGCGATTATTGCATCGCACACAGTTTCGTCGAAGGGTCTTTGATTGTAGTGTCGCGTTAGCAGCATCCTGTAGTAGTGAGTGATCCACGGAGGGCTTCGCCTAAGCACTATGGAGATATGACCGGGGGTGTAATCTGTGGAGGGAGGCGCCACACACAGCTAACAGATGTTGTTGTGTGTTCTAGGCGCCTCCCCCCTCATATATATAGGTGGGAGGAAGAGGGGGCACCAAAGGGGCGCCCAAGTAGGAGGAATCCTACTTGGGGCCCTAATCCTATTCGGCTCCCCCTACCATAATTCCCGGAGGGGAAGGAAGGAGGAGGGAGGAGAGAAGGAAGGGGGAGGCCGAATACCTCCCCTTCCTTTCTCTCTTCTCCTCTTTCCTTCCCCCTATTTCGGCCTACATGGGGCGAACCAGCCCCCTAGAGGCTGGTCTT
The DNA here is from genome assembly GCA_021605145.1 of Aegilops bicornis. Lineage (NCBI taxonomy): Eukaryota > Viridiplantae > Streptophyta > Magnoliopsida > Poales > Poaceae > Aegilops > Aegilops bicornis. The sequence goes on from CM038670.1 coordinate 568,375,225, forward strand.
GTTGGGAAACGTAGCATGCAATTTCAAAAAAATTCCTACGCTCACGCAAGATCTATCTAGGAGATGCATAGCAACGAGAGGGGGGAGAGTGTGTCCACGTACCCTCGTAGACCGAAAGCGGAAGCGTTTGAAAATGTGGTTGATGTAGTCGAACTTCTTCTCGTTCCGACCGATCAAGCACCGAACGTACGGCACCTCTGAGTTCTGCACACATTCAGCGCGATGACGTCCCTCGAACTCTTGATCTAGCAAAGTGACGAGGGAGAGTTCCTTCCGCACGATGGTGTGGTGACGGTGATGGTGAAGTAATCCACGCAGGGCTTCGCCTAAGCACTACGTGAATATGGCCGGAGGCGTAAACTGTGGAGAGGGGGCGCCGCACACGGGTAGGAATCAATGTTGTGTCTTCTAGTGGTGCCCCCCTCATATATATAGGTTGGAGGGGAGGAAAGGCAGCCAAGGGGGCGCCCCAAGTAGGAGTAATCCTACTTGGGCGCCTCCCAATTCGGCCTCCCTCCTTCCATATTCATCCGGAGGGGGAAGGAAGGAGGAGGGAGGAGAGAAGGAAGGGGGAGGCCGAATCCCTCCCCTTCCTTTTCCTCTTCTCCTCTTTCCTTTCCCCTTATTTTGGCCTACATGGGACGCACAAGCCCCCTAGGGGTTGGTCTGTGCCCTTCTTGGCCCATTAGGCCCATGTAGTTGCCTGGGGGATGCCCGGAACCCCTTCCGGTGACCCGATATGTACCCGGTACCCCCAGAACACTTCCGGTGTTCGAATATCATTGTCCTATATATGAATATTTACCTCTCGACCATTTCGAGACTCCTCGCCATGTCCGTGATATCATCCGAGACTCCAAGAAACACACGGTCACTGTCGGTGTCAAAACCGACGGATCTCGGGTAGGGGGTCCCGAACTGTGCGTCTAGGCGGATGGTAACAGGAGACAAGGGACACGATGTTTTTACACAGGTTCGGGCCCTCTCGATGGAGGTAATACCCTACTCCTGCTTGATTAATATTGATGATATGGGTAGTACAAGAGTAGATCTACCACGAGATCAAGGAGGCTAAACCCTAGAAGCTAGCCTATGGTATGATTGTTGTTCGTCCCTACGGACTAAGACCCTCTGGTTTATATAGACCTTTGGATAAGTTAGGGTTACACAGAGTCGGTTACAATGGTAGGAGATCTACATATCCAGACGCCAAGCTTGCCTTCCACGCCAAGGAAAGTCCCATCTGGACACGGACGAAGTCTTCAATCTTGTATCTTCATAGTCTTGGAGTCCGCCGTGATGATAGTTCGCTATCCGGACACCCCTAGTCCAGGACTCTCTCTGTAGCCCCGAACCAGGCTTCAATGACGACGAGTCCGGCGCGCATATTGTCTTGACATTGCAAGGCGGGTTCCTCCTCGAATACTTCATAGAAGGTTTTGAACACCGAGGATAGTGTCCGACTACGCAAAACAAGTTCCACATACCACCGTAGAGAGAATAATTTTTGCACAGATCTGCTGACGTATTCCGCGGCGTGACATCACACCACGGCCAGCCTTTATATGAATCGTTTTACCGTTCCACCTTAGCGGCGTTTAGCGGCGGTTTCCACAGCGCGTCTTTATCAAAGCATAAATCGTGCCCCTTATTCCGGGATTCCCATCAATACGGACGTGGGTAACCCATCCGCGCCATTGATTACGGGCGCTTGGGAGATAAGCGAGTTTTACCAGTCGGTGGGGACGCATAGCTTCGTCCGTCCATATAAGGGATAAGGATCCACCTTTTTCACCCTCGCCTTCTTCCTCCTTTGCTCATCCATTTCACAAGACTTGAGCTCTAGTGCCCAAGTCCGCACACCCCACCTCAACCTTCTCCAACTATGTCCGGAGCGGGAGGCGGGTGGGCGGCCTCCTCCGTCACGGAGGGCACATCACAAGATCGCGGGAGGCGGATACTTGTCCCATGACATCGCGTGTCGGCTACCCGATGAGGGGCAGCTCATCCCAACTCCCGAGCCCCATGAGAGGGTGGTGTTCCTCACCCACTTCCTCCATGGACTAGGTTTTCCACTTCACCCATTTGTCCGGGGCTCATGTTCTACTATGGCACAGATTTCCATGATCTGCCCCAAACTTCATCCTCAATATCTCGGCGTTTATCGTGGGTATGCGAAACCTTCCTCTGCATCCAAGCCCACTTTGGTTTATGGTTGAAGACCTTTAGCGTCAAGCCGAAGATAGTGGGCGGCCGGCGAGGAGTCTTGAGGCGCTATGGTGGGCAGGATGCCCAATGTCCTTTGGCTTGAGGGCTCCTTCGTGGAGACAATAAAGGGGTGGCAATCGGGGTGGTTCTACATCACCGAGCCGCGCGACTCCAACTGGGCGGCGGCCCCCGAATTCAGATCTAGCTCCCCCACACGGCTCACATCATGGAAAGAGACGGGCCTGAAGTGGGGTGATTCGAAAGAGCTGACCGGACTTCAAACCTGTGTCCGAAACCTGGTGGACAAGAAGCTCAAGCTTGTCCACGTAGCCCAGTTTATGCTCATCCGCCGGATTCTCCCATGCCAGGAACGGGCCTTTAATTTGTGGGAGTTTGATCCGGCACAAGACCGGTTCTGAGCGGCTCTTGACACTACGTCACGAAGATGCTCGGAAGGTGTTGTTCAAGGGCGCCGAAGCCCCCGCATCCGCTAACAAAGATCGCGGATACAGCTCACAGCGTCAAGCCGGCGAGGTAAGTTATTTTACCCTTTATGGGACTCTTTTTTCATAGTTTGACTCTATGCGGGATCTAAAACTCCCTAACCTTTAACAGACTGGTGAAGACGTCCGGATAGATTAATCCGGCTCCTTTGTCGGAAGACCCAGTGACGCCCGATTGACGGGCTGCTGGCTCCGGTACCCGTGTGGTGCCGTAGAAGAAGGCCAAAAGGAGGCCACGGGAACTCGAAGGAGCTCGGCAGACGCTTTGTCGGTCTGAAGCAGAATCTTCTCCACGAGAACGAGGAGGAGGAAAAAGCCTCTCCCGGGGAGGAGAGGAAAAGGAAGGCCGCCCCAACTGGGGAGGCCGGAGGGTCTAAGAAGGGAAGGACCCTTCCTCCGGCTTCTCCACCAACGTCGACGACGACGAGGAGTGGCCAACGAGGACCAAGCCCCTGGCGAGATCGTAAGTGCCCGGATACCCATGGCTTTTTTATCATTGCATAGTGTTATCTAATGCCGAACAATCATGCAGCCCGCCCAAGGGCGAGCTCGCCGCTTCGACGAGCGGGTCCCTGAGTTCATCGGAAATGGAGAGTACTTCACTTCCGGCCGCCTCCTCACCTCACGCTGTGGACGACGCCGAGGTGGGGCCCCAAGGGGGGCCTGGTCCAGAGGAGGTGGCGCAGGAGGCGCTGCAAGGCAACCTCCCGGACTCCAGGCGCGTGGGGAGCGAAACCCCCAGGGGCTCTAAGCCCGACCCTCGTCCGGACTCCATGCCGGAACCTTCAGCGGTTCCGGAGTCCGGCAAGTGGTCCCTTCGTAAGAAGGGTAAGACGCCGGTGTCCTCCGTCCAACCGGAGGCACCAGATAAGCTTCGGAGGTGCTTAACGGCGCTTCCATCAAGGAGGAGCACCACCTTTGTTATGAGTGCGGTGATCCGGACAGTTCAGATCCGCCAAGAGCGGGCCGACTGAAGCCTGTACCAGCCTTCTAACAGGCTTTGAGGTAAGTTTAGAATATGTAAAAAATATTACCGCATAGACAGTAGCCCCTGATGCTTAGTTCGGTGTTCGAAAAGAAAAGCTGGACTAAGGATCTAAAAATATATACGCATGATTCTAATATAAGTATGTCAATATGGGAATGCAGTCACGACCTCTGCCCACCATTGCGGAGGTCAATGCATTGAAGCAGCGCCTCGAGCGGTCCAAGAACGAGCTCGGCCTTACCAAGAAGCAGCTCGAGGACAAGGAAGGTAAGTAATACCTTATTAAAGAAATACCTTATTAAAGAAATACCTTATAAAAAAGGTTTTGGTTGCGAAAAAATAACATGAATAACATGGGTACTGCAGGGGCCACGAACGAGGTGGCGACCCTGAAGGAAGCGGTGTCCGTGGCTGAAAGCAAAGCAGCCATGGAGCGCATCGAGCGAGAGAAAGGGGAGGCGCAGCTGGCGGAGGTGCGGCAAGAGCTCCAGGCTCTCGTGAAAAAACACGAGGGTTTGGAGCGTGACTTGAAGACCTGAGAGTCCGAGCTTGCCTCGGCTCTTGAGAGTGCCAAAGCTGCTAAGGCCGAGGCCCAAAAAGCCCTCCAAGAAATTGAATCATTAAAGAAGATAGCGGTGGGTAAGGCATTCTTTATGCAAAGCAAGCATGTGAAAGTGAACTACCTATTACTTACCCGGATTTGGAGCTCTCCAGGAGCATTCGCAGATCTGCCCCGTAGTGTGTCTGATGCTGCCGCATTCTACCGCGCCAAGGAGGGGAGCTCAACAGAGAAGGTGTTCTGGTCTCAATATCTTTGAGGCCGGACATCCGGTGCCCCTAAGCGACCAAAGAAGCGATTGGTCGAGCTCCACAAGGTCGCCGAACAGGCCATGAAGGGCCTCATAGTTTGGCCGTGGCCATTGGAAGCCATGCACAGGAGCTACTTTGGGCTAGTCTGGCGGTGGTGGGCCTTTGTCCACGGGTTGAAGTCATCAAACGCTCCGTCTGCATTGAAGGTGTCCGTCGGGCCCTTGCCCGTGCTAAAGTGCACAGGGGCAAGCTGGATGCAGAGAAGCTTGTGACGGACGGGCCACCGAAGGGCAAGGAGCATCGCACGCCCGAAATGTACTACGAGGGCCTCCTGAAGGGTACCCGCCGAATAGCGGATGAGTGCTCCAAAGATGTAATTTTTGAATAGACTCGCATTTGTTATCCTGTACGCTGAAAACTTGTTCATATGCGCTAAGCAACGCTTGTTAATTTAAAATATTACCTTACATGCGGCCGTTTATCAAATTTGAGAGATGGCAAGTCGTTGGCTTCAGCCCCATGCCACAGTCTTTGGGGTGTTCGGGTTAAACTTGAGCACTCTTGTTCCCATTCTTGGGTCCATCTAGGGAGGCGCTCAACGCAATGAACAAGGCAACCGGACTTATAATGCTTGAACACTCTCACTTAGCCATAGAATTCTATAATTTTGAATTTTGGCGAAGCCCCTAGTATTCGGAAGACCGAGTTCGGGGCGCTATCCACGCCTTGGCCGGACAATTCCGGTTCCTCGCTCTAAGCGGCATAAGTCTTTAGGGACCCAAAAAACCTCTCGAACAGCGACCGGCTCTCGCCCTATCATGACGGTCAGTTTTAGCTTTCTGCACTGAGGTGCTCAACCCAGCTCAACCGGGGCACAATCGCAGTGGTTCTCCTAGTGCTACCTTAGCCGATATAACGGAATGTAAGGTACCAAAACATAGGATCCGGGCAAACCCAACTATTGACCCAAGACATGATTCGGAGCCGATGCATATAATGCTATAAGTTCGGGGTGCCGCACTTGTGAAAGTGTTCGGACTTATCACACCATAATTTTGGGGTACATAAGCCCCTGGTGTGTTGGCTGTACCAAAGTGTACGGGTGCAACATGTCGTGAAATGAACATATATATAGATAATGGAAGGAGTGCAATAATAGGCAAAAGCTATGTATTGTTTATTCAAAAAGCTACTGCAATGAAAGCATAATGATACAAATAGTGCGATAAGCAAGGGATGAGACTATTTAACATGTCCCCCTCCAGGGGTAAGCTGCGGGATGGTATGTAAAACAGGTATAATGCTCGTAATAGAGACCACCTGAAGACTCGACGTAGCTTTCTGCTTCCCTGGCTGTTGCATCGTGAGTTCGGCGATTCTAGTGTCAGACGGGGCTTCTGGAAAACGGAGTCCTGAAAGTAAGAAAAAGGAAGAAAAAGGAAAAAGAAAAAGAATGACACAATCGGGAGCCCCTGGTGCGGTTGAGCCGCATTCTAGGCGTGCCGTGGTCGTGCCCCTCCGCTTATGCCCATGGTATCTCCAGAGCGTAGTTATGTACGCAGCGTAATCTTGGCTTCGCAATTTCGCGAGGGCTGGGGTTGGGGCGGATTACTACGGGTGCTTGAATCGTCTTTGGCGGTCTTGTTGTAGGTTACTCGGTGCGCTTGATTGTCCGGACGCTTAGCGGCCGGACTCGAATTGCTGTGAGAGGCTGCTTTGCACCTCCGCCATGAGGGCCGCCGTGTGCTCCTCCGTCGCGGAGAAGGCGTTCGGTGTTTCCATTGACCGTGATTACTCCTCGAGGGCTGGCATCTTGAGCTTGAGGTATGTAGTGCGGCACCGCATTGAACTTTGCAAATGCGGTTCGTCCGAAAGCAAAGTGCATGATAGCCGCCATGAACGGGACGATGTCGAAGATTAACTCTTCGCTTTGGAAGTTATCCGGGATCCGAAGACCACTTCGAGTGTAACCGAGCACTGTACAATTGGCCTCTACACCGGCATGACGCCTTTAAAGGTCGTCTTTGTAGGTTTAATCCTTGAGGGTCTATGCCCATTTTGCGCCGTATCCTGATAAAGCAGGTTCAGTTGCTACCGCCGTCCATCAGGACTCTGGTGAGGTGAAATCCGCCAATAATTGGGTCAAGAACCAATGCGGCGAAACCGCCATGACGAATGCTAGTGGGTTGGTCCCTTCGATCGAAGGTGATCGGGCAGGAAGACCATGGGTTGAACTTTGGGGCGACTGGCTCCATCGCATATACGTCCCTTAGTGCGCGCTTCCGCTCCCTTTTGGGTATGTGGGTTGCGTATATCATGTTCACCGTCCGCACCTGTGTGGGAAAGCCCTTCTTTCCTCTATTGTTTGGCGGCCGGGGCTCTTCCTCGTCATCGCTATGCAGCCCCTTGTCATTGAGTTCGGCACTTAACTTGCCTGCTTGCTTGAACACCCAACAATCCTGTTGGTGTGATTGGCTGGTTTTTCAGGTGCCATGTATCCGCACAAGCGATCGAGTATTCGGTCCAAGTTGGGCCAGACCTGGGTATTTCTTTTGAATGGCTTCTTCACGACCGGGTTTAGAGCCTCTGAATCCGGCATTGACTGCCGTATCTTCGGCATTATCACCGTTAATGCGGTGTTTGTTCTTGTTGCGACAGGACCTGCCATTGCTGTCCTTGGTATCCGAACTATCAGGGTGTTTGGCCAAGTTGTTGCTTCGAGCTAGCCAGCTGTCCTCTCCCGCGCAAAAGCAGGTCATGAGTGTTGTGAGGGCTGCCATGGATTTCGGCTTTTCCTGTCCTAGGTGCGGGCAAGCCATTAAATCGTCGGATGTTATGTTTGAAGGCTGCAAGGGCCTCCGCATCCGGACAGTCAGCGGTTTGATTTTTCTTTGTTAGGAACCGTGTCCGTAATTGTCCGCCGATTCTTCCGGCTGCTGAATTATATGGCTAAGGTCATCGGCGTCGGTGGTCGCACATATGTGCCCTGGAAGTTATCAAGGAATGCGGCTTCCAGGTCCTCCCAACAACCAATTGATTCTGTTGGCAAGCTGTTGAGCCAATGCCGAGCTGGTCCTTTATGCTTTAGTGGGAGGTATTTGATGGCATGTAGATCATCACCGCGGGCCATGTGGATATGCAGGAGATAGTCCTCGATCCAGACCGCAGGATCTGTGGTACCATCATATGATTCGATGTTTACGGGTTTGAAGCCCTCAATGATTTGATGATCCATTACTTCATATGTGAAGCATAGTGGGTGTGCGGCGCCTCTGTATTGGGCTATATCACGACGTAGCTCATATGAGCTTTGTCTACTGTGTTCGGCCCGGCCGGGTTTGCTGTATCCGGCGCGACGGTAATCATCCCGAGTCGTTGGGCGCCCACGCGATCCGTAGATCGATCTTGTATGTTTTGCCTTATCCTCCAATATATCTCGCAAGTCCGGCGCGTTTTCCCGTGCCTTGGTACTTTTTGAGCGGCGTCGGGGTGTGGCTTGAGCGGAGGGCCGAGAGGCTTCTCTGTCATGACCACGAGGGTGGTCGATCTGCCATGTCGCGGCGCTGGTGACTTGGGTGCTTCCTCCTCCGATCGAGGCAACGGCCTGCGTTTGGGGTAGCTTTTGAGGGGCGTTCGAGTTCATACTCTTCGGCTGCAAGGACTTGATCCATCTGTCACCTAGCGTGTCTTGGTCAGCTCTAAGTCGTTGCTGCTTTCTTGAGGCTGCTTGCCGTGGCTATAAGCTTTGTGTTTGAAATGCTCATGTTCGGCGGGATCCTCGGGCACGACAAATTAAATGCGTCGTCGAGGCTTGCCTCATCTTCGGAGGGAGGCGCATAATTATTGTCCTCGACCTCTCTTTCTGCCGCACTGTCGTGCGGACTTGCTTCTCCCTCCTCCTACGCTGACTCCTGCTGGAGGGGGTTGTCTTCAACCGTCAGGGTGTTATTATCTTCCGTGCCGGAATCACCGTTTTTGCTGTGGCGGGATTTAGAGCGGGGCCGCTTATGTCGGCGCTTCGGTTGCTTCTTGAAGGGGTCATCCTCCGTTGTTCCATCGCTGTTCCCATCTTTTGGGATGTCCACCATGTATATGTTGTATGACGAGGTGGCCTTCCAATGCCCTGTAGGCGCTGGGTCTTGGTCGTCTCCGGCATCGTCGTCCATACCGTCGATGTCTTCGGAGTCGAAGTCGAGCATGTCGGTTAAATCATCGACAGTGGCTACAAAGTGGGTGGTGGGTGGGCGTTGAATTTCTTCGTCGTCCGTACCCCAACCTTACTGACCGTAGTCCGGCCATGGATCTCCGGATAAAGAGAGAGACTTTAGTGAATTCAGGATGTCGCCAAAGGGCGAGTGCTGAAAGATGTCTCTGGCGATGAACTCCATGACCGGCGCCCAATCGGATTCGATTGGCGAGGCACGGAGGGTTCGAGTCCGGAGAGGAGTCCGGCACCACAGAGTCAAGGTCTTCGCATAAGCGACAGGGATGGAGTTCGGCTCAATCACCGTAGAGATCGTAGCCCCGAGGCGGTGTCCAACCACTCGCCCTCGATCGGGGAATCCGGCTCCGGATTGAGGGTCGGAGCGGATCTTTGGTGCGGCCTCGAGGCACCTTGTTGGCGGCAGAGCTAGATCATACCCATCGAGACAGTCGCGGCACGCTCGGTATGGCTCGAATCCGTCGAAGATCAAGTCTCCGCGGACATCGGCCGTATAGTTCAAACTTCCAAATCTGACCTGATGGCGGGCGTAGCTTTCGATCTGCTCCGGATGGCTGGTTTAATTGGCACGCAGCGGCAAAGCCACCGAATCTGAAGATCTATCCGGGAGAAAAGTCTCACCACTGGACCGCGTCGTTGTTGATGATCGAAGGAGCCATCGGGCCTATCGCTGACGACACGTAGGAACTCTCAATGAAAGCACCAATGTCGGTGTCAAAACCGGCGGATCTCGGGTAGGGGTCCCGAACGCGTCTAGGCGGATGGTAATAGGAGACAAGGGACACGATGTTTTTACCCAGGTTCGGCCCTCTCGATGGAGGTAATACCCTACTCCTGCTTGATTAATATTGATGATATGGGTAGTACAAGAGTAGATCTACCACGAGATCAAGGAGGCTAAACCCTAAAAGCTAGCCTATGGTATGATTGTTGTTCGTCCCACGGACTAAGACCCTCCGGTTTATATAGACACCGGATAGGTTAGGGTTACACGTAGTCGGTTACAATGGTAGGAGATCTACATATCCGTATCGCCAAGCTTGCCTTCCATGCCAAGGAAAGTCCCATCCGGACACGGGACGAAGTCTTCAATCCTGTATCTTCATAGTCTTGGAGTCCGGCCGTGATGATAGTTCGGCTATCCGGACACCCCCTAGTCCAGGACTCCCTCAGTCACCAAATCACATAACTCATATAATACAAAATCGTCATCAAACGTTAAGCATGCGGACCCTACGGGTTCGAGAACTATGTAGACATGACTGTCGGTGTCAAAACCGGTGGATCTCGGGTAGGGGGTCCCGTACTGTGCGTCTAGGCGGATGGTAACAGGAGACAAGGGACACGATGTTTTTACCCAGGTTCGGGCCCTCTCGATGGAGGTAATACCCTACTCACCTTGATTAATATTGATGATATGGGTAGTACAAGAGTAGATCTACCACGAGATCAAGGAGGCTAAACCCTAGAAGCTAGCCTATGGTATGATTGTTGTTAGATCTCTGGACTAAAACCCTTCGGTTTATATAGACATCGAATAGGGTTAGGGTTACGAGTCGGTTACAATGGTAGGAGATCTACATATCCGTATCGCCAAGCTTGCCTTCCACGCCAAGGAAAGTCCCATCCGGACACGGGACGAAGTCTTCAATCTTGTATCTTCATAGTCCAGGAGTCCGGCCAACGGTGATAGTTCGGCTATCCGTACACCCCCTAATCCAGGACTCCCTCAATGACCGAGACACCTCTCTGTTCAATAACCAACAGCGAAACCTGGATGCTCATATTGGTTCCCACATATTCTACGAGGATCTTTATCGGTCGTGCCATAATGACAACATACGTTATTCCCTTTGTCATCGGTATGTTACTTGCCCGAGATTCGATCGTCGATATCTTCATACCTCGTTCAATCTCGTTACCAGCAAGTCTCTTTACTCGTTCCTTAATGCATCATCCCGCAACTAACTCATTAGTCACATTGTTTGCAAGGCTTATTTTGAAGTGCATTACCAAGAGGGCCTAGAGATACCTCTCCGATACTCGGAGTGACAAATCCTAATCTCGATCTATGCCGACCCAACAAACACCTTCGAAGATACCTTTAGAGCATCTTTATAATCACCCAGTTATGTTGTGACGTTTCATAGCACACAAGGTATTCCTCCGGTATCCGGGAGTTGCATAATCTCATAGTCGAAGGAATATGTATTTGACATGAAGAAAGCAATAGCAATAAAACTAAACGATCAACATGCTAAGCTGACGGATGGGTCTTGTCCATCACATCATTCTCCTAATGATGTGATCCCGTTCATCAAATGACCACACATGTCTATGGTTAGGAAACTTAACCATTTTTTATTAACGAGCTAGTCTAGTAGAGGCCTACTAGGGACACCGGGTTTTTTCTATGTATCCGCACATGTATCAAGTTTCCGGTTAATACAATTCTAGCATGAATAGTAAACTTTTATCATGATATAAGGAAATATAAAATAACAACTTTATTATTGCCTCTAGGGCATATTTTCTTCAGTCTCCCACTTGCACTAGAGTGAATAATCTAGTTCACATCGCCATGTGATTTAACACCAATAGTTCACATCACCATGTCATTAACACCCATAGTTCACATCGCCATGTGACCAACACCCAAAGGGTTTACTAGAGTCAGTAATCTAGTTCACATTGCCATGTGATTAACACCCAAAGAGTACTAAGGTGTGATCATGTTTTGCTTGTGAGAGAGGATTAGTCAATGGGTCTGCCCATTCAGATCCATATGTATTTTGCGAATTTCTATGTCTACAATGCTCTGCATGGAGCTACTCTAGCTAAATGCTCCCACTTTCAATATGTATCCAAACTGAGACTCGGAGTCATCCAGATCAGTGTCAAAGCTTGCATCAACGTAACTCTTTACGAAGAACTCTTTATCACCTCCATAACTGAGAAATATTTCCTTAGTCCTCTAAGGATAATTTTGACCGTTGTCCAGTGATCTACTCCTAGATCACTATTGTACTCCCTTGCCAAACTCATGGCAAGGTATACAATAGGTCTGGTACACAACATGGCATACTTTATAGAACCTATGGCTGAGGCATAGGGAATGACTTTCATTCTCTCCCTATCTTCTGTCGTGGTCGGGCTTTGAGGCTTACTCAACTTCACACCTTGCAACACATGCAAGAACCTTTCTTTGACTGATCCATTTTGAACTTCTTAAAAATCTTGTCAAGGTATGTGCTTTGTGAAATTCCTATTAAGTGTCTCGATCTATCCCTATAGATCTTGATGCCCAATATATAAGTAGCTTCACCGAGGTATTTCATTGAAGAAATTCTTATTCAAGTATCCTTTTATGCTATCCAGAAATTATATATCATTTCCAATCAACAATATGTCATACACATATAATATCAGAAATGCTATAGAGCTCCCACTCACTTTCTTGTAAATACAGGCTTCACCATAAGTCTATATAAAACCATATGTTTTGATCACCTTACCAAAGCGTATATTCCAACTCCGAGATGCTTGCACCAGTCCATAGATGGATTGCTGGAGTTTGCACACTTTGTTAGCACCTTTAGGATCGATAAAACCTTCTAGTTGCATCATATACAACTCTTCTTTAAGAAATCCATTAAGGAATGCAGTTTTTACATCCATTTGCCAGATTTCATAAAATGTGGCAATTGCTAACATGATTCGGACAGACTTAAGCATCGCTATGAGTAAGAAAATCTCATCGTAGTCAACACCTTCAACTTGTCGAAAACCTTTTGCGGCAAGTCGAGCCTTGTAGGTAGTAACACTACCATCAGGGTCCGTTGAGCGAGTCCTGGACTAAGGGGTCCTCGGGCGTCCGGCCCGTTAGCCATGGGTCGGACTAATGGGATGTGAAGATACAAAGACCGAAGACTTTACCCGTGTCTGAATGGGACTCTCCTTGGCGTGGAAGGCAAGCTTGGTGATCAAATATGAAGATTCCCTTCTCTGTAACCGACTTTGTGTAACCCTAGTTCCCTTCGGTGTCTATATAAACCGGATGGCTTAGTCCATAGAGGGGAGAGATACAATCATAATCATAGAGGCTAGACTTCTAGGGTTTTAGCCATTATGATCTCATGGTAGATCAACTCTTGTAATATTCATATTCATCAAGATCAATCAAGCAGGAAGTAGGGTGTTACCTCCATAGAGAGGGCCCGAACCTGGGTAAACATTATGTCCCATGTCTCCTGTTACCATCGACCTTAGACGCACAGTTCGGGACCCCTACCCGAGATCCGCCGGTTTTGACACCGACATTGGTGCTTTCATTGAGAGTTCCACTGTGTCATCCTCAAAAGGTTTGATGGCTCCTTCAATCATCAACAACGATGTTGTCCAAGGGGAAACCTTCCTTTCCGGACAGATCTTCGTGTTCGGTGACTTCGCACTGCGGGCCAACTCGCTTGGCCGTTTGGAGCAGATTGACAGCTACGCCCCTGGCCATCTGGTCAGGTTCGGGAGCTTGAACTATGTCGCGGACATCCGTGGAGACTTGATCTTCGACGAATTCGAGACCACGGCAGCCGCTCCCTGTCCCTACGATGAACATGACTTAAATCTATCATCGCACCATACTCAGGAAATTGCACCTGTAACCGCTCTGGCCTTAGATCCAGAGCAGATCGCGCCATCCAAGGACGGGAAGCTCAACCCCGCCACGTAAGCCGCAGACTCCGCGGTGTTGGAGCCACACACAGACCTAACCTCGGGTGATATCTGTGTCTCCGGAACCTCGGACTCGTTTCCGGCCATAAGTTCCGAACCATGTGTGTCCGCGCACTTTGAGCTGGATCAGTCATCAATTATCGAATTCAGCGCCACAGACATCTTCCGACACTCGCCTTTAGGCGATGTGCTAAAATCATTAAAAAAATATCCTTAGCAGAGGGCTCACGACCGCATAATATCCGGTTCGAATTGGAGGCTGATGACGGGGAATTTAGACTCCCACCCGCCACCCACTTTATAGCCATTGTCGAGGACTTAAGTGACATGCTCAATTACGGCTCCGAATACATCAACAGTATGGACGACGATGCCGATGAGGAGCAGGGCCAAAACCCGCCGTTTACCGGACACTGGACGGCCACTTATTCGTACGATGTATACATGGTGGATACACCTAAAGAAACTAACGATGATGAAAAAGAAGATCCATTTGAGGAAAAACCTCATGAGACACAGCCCAGACACTAGCGTCAGCGGCACCGCTCTAAGTCATGTCCTGCAAAAGGCAGCAATACCGGAACCGGAGAAAACAATACTCCGGACGATGCCGAAGACAATGAAGACCATGTTGAGGCAACCTCCGAACAGGACGAACGGGAAGACGGGCACATTAGCCCTGATGAACATGCCATACATGAAGACTCGGGGGACAGTAATTATCTTCCGCTCTCCGAGGATGAGGAGAGCCTCGGCAACGAGGATTTCATCGTGCCCTAGGAACCTCTCGAGCGGGGCGCTTTAAACGTCGGTGATAGCCACCGCAAGAAGCTCGAAAAAAGCGACAATGACTTCAAGCTGACCAAGACCTGCTCAACGATAGATGGACAGATATCCTAGCAGCCGATGAATATGGCCTCAAGCGCCCAAACAAGGGTTACCCGAAGCGCAGATTGCTACCTCAATTCGATGAGGAGGCGCTGGAACCTATACCACACGGTCGGGACAATGCGGCTAACCGACCACCACGTGGTCGGGATAAAGCGGCACCTCAAGCCGAATACCAACCCGCCCCGCCTCACCGTAAAGGCAGAGATAAAACAGCTCGGGGTTATACATATGACCTCCGGCAGGACCTGGACAGTATAGCAGGACATACCAGATCGATCTACGGATCACGAGGACGTGCCCCAACGCGCGGCGACGACTATCTACGCGGACGCGACAAGCCTAGCCACGCTCGGGCCAAAAACCGCAGACAGACTCCATCGGAGCTACACTGCAATGTGGCCCAATGTAGAGGTGCCACACATCCTCTTTGCTTTACAGACGAAGTAATGGAGCACGAATTCCCAGATGGGTTTAAGCTCATGAATATCGAATCATACGACGGAACAATTGATCCCGCGGTATGGATCGAGGATTTCCTTCTCCATATCCACATGGCCCGCGGAGATGACCTTCATGCCATCAAATACCTGCCACTAAAACTCAAAGGACCAGCTCGGTACTGGACTAGGTTCTTAGTTAAAAAGAACCAAATCATCGACTATCCGGACGCAGAAGCCCTAGTGGCCTTCAAACACAGCGTCCGGGACGAGTGGCTCGCCCGCCACCTCGGTCAAGAAAAACCAAAATCCATGTCAGCCCTTACCGCTCTGATTACCGGCTTTTGCGCGGGAGAAGACAGCTGGCTCGCTCATAGAAGCAACAGTGCCTGCGATCCGGGCACTTCCGAAGTCCGAGACGGCAATGGCAAGCCACGACGCAGTAAACACAAAACGTCGCAATGATAATGAAAGAACACACGACACATCGATCAACGCCGGATTCAGTGGCCCCAAACCCGGTCAACGGAAAAATCCATTCAAGGCAAACAGAGACGGACCATCCAATTTAGACAAGATATTGGATCGGCCCTGCCAGATTCATGGCCACCCCGATAAACCAGCTAACCATACCAACAGAAGTTGTTGGGTCTTCAAGCAGGCCGGCAAGCTCAACGCCGAACACAAGGGGAGGAGGCCTCCTGGTGATAGCGACGACGAAGAGACTCACCAACCAAATACCTGGGGTCAGAAGCAATTTTCCCCCGAAGTAAAAATAGTGAACATGGTATACGTGACACACAACTCTATAGGGGAGCACGAGAAGTACTCCCTCCGGACTGAGGACCATACATACGACAACCTCAGCCGAAGTACAAAGCGGTCTCATTAAACTGCATACTTTGTCGGCCATTAAGCCACCGGTCTCCATGCAACAGGATCGACCAGTTTCGGAGCTGAACTAGTAGTTCGGCTTCCGCCGTCTGCCTCATATACCTGCGAAATCTGTACCGTGCATACATAACTATGCACTTCAAATACCATGGGCATCGACAGAAGCACAATACGGACGGGCCTACAAGTACTCCCATAAACTACTTCCTTTTTATTTTTCTAACTACTCTTTCTTTTTTCATTATCCTTCGCGACAGGTGGCTCATAAGTCCGGTCATCTCACCGACTCTATCAGACTTCAGCTTCGCAGACTTACCCAAAGCCACTCCTGTTAAATAACCCCTGCACCAAGGAACGGCGACGCAGACGTGCCACAAGAGGTCCAAAACAACTTTTTGTAGACCGCACTCTCCATTTTACGAGCCTGTAAAGTGCATGTTTCCTCAGTCGTCGACCCCTCGCATGTCAAATAGCCGGGGTTGTGGTGTTATTATCTATAAATTGACGACTGGCATGTCACTTAGGTTCCAGTGAACATAGTCCGTATCCGGTATTCACTTTTCTATAAAGAACTGAATTTTGCTCCTTTGGTTGTTTCACACACACACACTCGCATAACTTGCCAGATGCTTGGCATGGGAACAAAATGAGTTGCCAACAAAGTCCGAACAGCTTTATAACATACTTCGGCTTCGCGAGTTTGGCCTTATATGCATCATCTCCGAATCATGTCTTGGGTCAATAGTTGGGTTGCCCGGCTCCTGTGCTTACTACCTTACGTTCCGCTCTATCGGCTAGGGTAGTAAAGGGATAACTACTGCAATTGTGTTTCCGGTTCATCTGGTCAAACACCTCAGTAGAGAAAGCCGGAAACAGATTGTCATGGTGCGGTGAGAGCTGGTCGACCACTCGATGACTTAACGAAATCTTTCGCGATTCCCCGTATTACATGAAGGACCTTCTTTCAGGTCATACATGTAACGCACCACATTGGGATAACCGCATACTTAATAGGGTCTTTATCGTAGATCCACCATAAAACTCCTATGGCTAAGTGAAAGTGTTAACGCCCTATAGTCTGATTGCCTAGTTCACCACATTGACACCTCCTTCATGGACCAAGATGTTGGGTTAAGAGTGATCAATTGATTTTCCGAACACCCTGATACATCTCCGTCGTATCTACTTTTCCAAACACTTTTGCCCTTGTTTTGGACTCTAACTTGCATGATTTGAATGGAACTAACCCGGACTGACGTTGTTTTCAGCAGAATTGCCATGGTGTTATTTATGCGAAACAAAAGTTCTCGTAATGACACGAAACTCCACGGAATGTCTATTTGGAAATAATAAAAAACCTTGCAAAAGATGAAGACCAGGGGCCCACACCCTGTCCACGAGGGTGGGGGGCGCCCCCCCCCTAGGGCGCGCCCCTACCTCGTGGGCCCCCTGGAGCTCCTCCCACGCCAACTCCAACTCTATATATTTGCTTTCGGGGAGAAAAAATCAGAGAGAAGGATTCATCGCGTTTCACGATATGGAGCCGCCGCCAAGCCCTAAAACCTCTTGGGAGGGCTGATCTGGAGTCCGTTCGGGGCTTCGGAGAGGGGAATCCGTCGCCCTCATCATCATCAACCATCCTCCATCACCAATTTCATGATGCTCACCGCCGTGCGTGAGTAATTCCATCGTAGGCTTCTTTGGGCGGTGATGGGTTGGATGAGATTTATCATGTAATCGATTTAGTTTTGTTAGGGTTTGATCCCTAGTATCCACTATGTTCTGAGATTGATGTTGCTATGACTTTGCTATGCTTAATGCTTGTCACTAGGGCCCTAGTGCCATGATTTAAGATCTGAACCTATTATGCTTTCATGAATATATGTGAGTTCTTGATCCTATCTTGCAAGTCTATAGTCACCTACTATGTGTTATGATCCGGCAACCCCGAAGTGACAATAATCGGGAGCACTCCCGGTGATGACCATAGTTTGAGGAGTTCATGTATTCACTATGTGTTAATGCTTTGGTCCGGTACTCTATTAAAAGGAGGCCTTAATATCGCTTAGTTTCCGCTAGGACCCCGCTGCCACAGGAGGGTAGGACAAAAGATGTCATGCAAGTTCTTTTCCATAAGCACGTATGACTATATTCGGAATACATGCCTACATTACATTGATGAATTGGAGCTAGTTCTGTGTCACCCTATGTTATGACTGTTACATGATGAACCGCATACGGCATAATTCTCCATCACCGATCCAATGCCTACGAGCTTTTCCTATATTGTTCTCCGCTTATTTACTTTCCCGTTGCTCCTGTTACAATCACTACAAAACACCAAAAATATTACTTTTGCTTCCGTTACTTTTGTTACCGTTACCACTACTATCATATTACTTTGCTACTAAATACTTTGCTGCAGATACTAAGTTATCCAGGTGTGGCTGAATTGACAAATCAATTGCTAATACTTGTAAATATTCTTTGGCTCCCCTTGTGTCAAATCAATAAATTTGGGTTGAATACTCTACCCTCGAAAACTGTTGCGATCCCCTATACTTGTGGGTTATCAAGACTATTTTCTGGCGCCGTTGCAGGGGAGCATAGCTCTATTCTTTGAGTCACTTGGGATTTATATCTGCTGGTCACTATGAAGAACTTGAAAGACGCTAAGACAACAATCTATCCCTCAACTACGAGGGGAGGTAAGGAACTGCCATCTAGCTCTACACTTGATTCACCTTCTGTTTTGAGTAAGCTTGCGACACCTAAACCTGCTTCTGCTATTGGTTCTGATACGTCGCATGTTATTGATGATGCCACTTCAGCTATGGATGATACTTATGATGAAACTACTTTTATGCTTGATACTACTGTGCCACTTAGTGAATTTCTTGATGAACAAATTGCTAGAGCTAGAGAGAAAGAAATTATTGAAACTGATTGTATTGATGACATTGATGATGAAGACTTGCCTATTATTCATGAGGGTTATATTTTTGATAAAGAAGCTTATGCATCTATTTTAGCTTGCAAAGATATTTATGAACTCAGGAGGTTATTAGCTAAATGGAATCAACAATCTCTTAATGATAGAATGAGACCTGACCCTGCTTTTGCAACTTCACCTATCTGTGTATCCGATAAGGATTATGAATTCTCTGTTGATCCTGATATAATTACTTTGGTTGAATCTGATCCTTTTCATGGTTATGAATCTGAAACTGTTGTGGCACATCTTACTAAATTAAATGATATAGCCACCCTGTTCACTAATGATGAGAGATCTCGCTACTTTTATATCCTTAAAATATTTCCGTTCTCATTAAAGGGTGATGCTAAGATATGGTTTAATTCTCTTGATCCTTGTTGTGTGCGTAGTCCCCAGAATATGATTTATCACTTCTCTGCTAAAAATATTTCCCTGCTCATAAGAAACAAGCTGCTTTGAGGGAAATATACAACTTTGTGCAAATTGAAGAAGAGAGGCTCCCACAAGCTTGGGGGAGGCTTCTCAAGTTACTTAATGCTTTGCCTGATCATCCTCTTAAAATGAAATACTTGATATCTTTTATAATGGACTAACCGATGCTTCCAGAAATTACCTGGACAGTTGTGCTGGTTCTGTTTTCAGGGAAAGAACACCGGATGAAGTTGAAATTCTACTGAATAATATGTTGACAAATGAAAATAATTGGACACTTCCTGAGCCAGCTCCCAAGCCAATTACCGAGCCTATTCCTAAACCAACTCCGAAGAAGAGAGGTGTTATATTTCTCAGTCCTGAAGATATGCAAGAGGCAAAGAAATCTATGAAAGAAAAAGGTATTAAAGCTGAAGATGTTAATAATTTACCTCCTATTGAAGAAATACATGGTCTTAATCTACCGTGTGTTGACGAAACATATGATCTTAATCCATTACCTATTGAAGAAACTCATGGTCTTGATAACCCAACACAGGTAGTAAAGGTAAATTCTCTTTATAGATATGATAGAGCTGAAATTCCTCCTACTAAAATTGCTAGCCAATGCTTGGATGAGTTTGATAACTTTATGGTTAAGCAAGAGGATTTCAATGCTTATTTTGGTAGACAATTAAAACAAAATGCTTATATGATTAAACACTTGGGTGATTATATGGCTAATGTTAAAGGTGAACTTTAAAATCGTTAGCAAGCATGCTTCTACGGTTACCACTCAAGTAGAACAAGTACTTAAAGCTCAAAATTATTTTCTCAATGAAATGAATAGTAAGGAAAATGATTATGCTGTTAAAGTGGCTACTAAAACTGGTAGAATGACTCGGGAACCTTTGTATCCTGAAGGCCACCCTAAGAGAATGAGCAAGATTCTCAGAGAAATAATATTGATGCACCTAGTTCTTCTAAAAGGAAGAAAAAGAAAAATTATAGGACTTTGCATGCTTCTAGTGAACCTGTTGCTGAAACACCTAAGAATCCAAATGATATATCTATTTCTGATGCTGAAACACAATCTGGTAATGAACATGAACCTAGTGAAAATGTTAATGATGATGTTCAACCTAGTAATGACAGTGATGTAGAAATTGAACCTGCTGTTGATCTTGATAACCCACAATCAAAGAATCAACGTTATGATAACAGAGACTTTGTCGCTAGGAAACATTGTAAAGAAAGAGAACCATGGGTTTAGAAACCCATGCCTTTTCCTCCCAAACCATCCAAGAAAAAGGATGATGAGGATTTTGAGCCCTTTGCTGAAATGATTAGACCTATCTTTTTGCATATGCGATTAACTGATATGCTCAAAATGAATCCTTATGCTAAGTATATGAAAGAAATTGTTACAAATAAGAGAAAGATACCTGAAGCTGAGATTTCCACCATGCTTGCTAATTATACTTTTAAGGGTGGAATACCAAAGAAACTAGGAGATCCAGGAGTACCCACTATACCATGCTCCATTAAAAGAAATTATGTTAAAACTGCTTTAGGTGATCTTGGAGCCGATGGTAGTGTTATGCCTCTCTCTTTATATCGTAGAATTGATTTGAATAAGTTGACACCTACTGAAATATCTTTGCAAATGGCCGATAAATCAACTGCTATACCTGTTGGTATTTGTGAGGATGTGCCTATTGTGGTTGCAAACGTTACTATTTTAACGGACTTTGTTATTCTTGATATACCCGAGGATGATAGTATATCTATTATTCTTGGAAGACCTTTCTTGAATACTGTAGGGGCTGTTATTGATTGCAACAAAGGCAATGCCACTTTTCATGTTAATGGTAATGAGCATACGGTACACTTTCCGAGGAAACAACCTCAAGTTCATAGTATCAACTCTATTGGAAAAATTCCATCAATTATTTTTGGAGGTTTTGAATTTCCTCTTCCTGCTGTTAAGAAGAAATATGATATTCTTATTATAGGGGATGTGCATATCCCCGTTGAGGTAACACGGTGTTATTCGAAATTTCTCCGGTTTCATGTTATTCGGAATGAGTTTGTTAACAAGACTTGATCAACCTTGTTAGTGGCTTCCTTTTGATGAGCATGAGATGGATGAAACTAGAAGCACAATCTTCTGTACCCTCTCTCTACTTTCTGTTATTTAGTTGAAATAAAGTAAAAATAGTATTTTTCTGTCTGTTTTCTGATTTATCCGTGCAATATAAAAATGCCCCGAAAATAAAAGTTCTCCAAATGCCCTGAAAATGAAATATGATTTTTTCTAGAATATTTGAGGATTTGTGGAACTGAGAACACAACAGGGGGTCAACCACGTGGCCATGAGGGTGGAGGGTGTGCCGTACCCCCCAGGGCGCGCCCCCTGTCTCGTGGGCCCACGGTGGCCCTCCTCACCTTATTCCTGCACCCATACATTCCTTCTTCCTCCCACAAACACCAATATCCAGCTCAAGCATGAGTTCTAGCTCACTTTCCTGCGATTTTTGATCTCCTTGCTCAAAGCACCTCTCACAAAACTGCTTGGGGGGATTATTCCTTGGTATGTGACTCCTCCATTGGTCCAATTAGTTTTTGTTCTAGTGCTCTATTCATTGAAAATTTGTGCTGCCTAGGTGACCATGTTCTTGAGCTTGCATGTCAAATTTATATGGTTCCAAGTAGTTCTAATGCATGATATAGGCTCTAGGCACTTGTAGGAGTAGTTGCTATCAATTTTATTGAGTTTGGTTCACTTTTATTTTGAAGTTACTAAAAATTTCAGAAATTTTTCAGGGGAAGAAATATGTTTAGGAAAATGTTCCAAGGTGGTTCTTCAAGGAAGCAAGGACCCAGGCTTGCAATGCGTGATGCTGATGATGAGGCACCAAGGGACGCTCCAGTGCGGCCCTATGAATGGCCTTCAGAAAATTTTATGGATCGAGCGGGAATCAAGGAAGAATTTAACGCATATTTGCGTAACGCTGATCTTGTGAGCTTTGAGGCAGACAAATGCCCCCAATACCATCATCTCACTAGCTCATTTGTGAGGAGGTTTGAATTTTCATCTTCACGTAATTCTCCAACGGTCATGTTTGATCTTTATGAAAAATCTTATACCATGGACTTAGAGGATTTTACTTACGCTTGCAAACTTCCACAATGGGGTAGTGTTAGTGATCCCCGTAAATCTGAATTTAGAGACTTTCTTGCTGGTATAACCGTAGGGGAATCTTGAGATATAGCACAAGCTACCATAGGGAGCATTCACTTTCCTGCTATACATTATTTTGCTCTCTTCATAGTAGGTGCATAAATGGTAAAGATGAAGCATGTCACATGTGTGTCCCTGATCTCAGTATTCTTAGGAGTGCTGTGTTAGGAGACCAAACTTATAATTTGGGAGCCATTGTTGCACGTAGGTTGCATCATAATATATTTAATGGAGATTTCTTTGGAGGAATTTATGCAACCCGCTTAGCTGATTTTCTCGATGTGGACGTTCGAGAGGATGATATGGAGTTGCCTCCTACTTATTTAGACTATAATTCTATTGTCTATCACCAGTTTGTCGAGAAGAATGAATCACCCCTCCAGTATCGACTAATCTTTGCCAAACAGCGTGTTGTCCGTATTACTCTCCCTGCTCCTGCCTTCTTTGATTATCAGGCAAAGGGAAGATATGCTATTACCAGAGAGGAGGCAGATGTGTACGAGAGGAGGGAGGAGGCAGCTCGCCACCACGCTGCAGCTCAGGAGGCGATATCCACTGCATCTCAGTACGAGCCCAGCTACACCTATGGATATCCGCCAGGCCATCCTTGGCAATGAACCAACTTAGGCCAAAAGCCTAAGCTTGGGGGAGTACGTATTTCTCACCGACATTACATTTATGTTCACACACTCATTGCTAGATGTCGGTGCTCATACTCTTTCACTGTAATATCCATGCTAGTTTATTTTCTTTTTCCTGCTTTTTTCTTGTGTGTTTAATAAACCTTAAGAAAAACCAAAAAAAATAGTAATAGCTTTTAGCTAGTTTACTTTCTTGCTGAAGTAGTAATAATTAAAATAAAACCCAAAAATATTTCCCGTTCTTCTTTTGCTTGTTGGGAGCTTTCCCGTGTAAATAGTTTTTATTTCTTTTCTTTTCTTTGGGGGTCGATAGGAGAAGACCATAATTAAATTGTTGAAGTGGCTCTTATATGCATTATTGTTGATTTAACTAAGAGCCCATATTGCCTTGTCTTCTCCTGTTTATTGAATGCTCGCAGATTCCAGCTGGGTCCAATGCACGTGCACTCTTATTTTATTCACATCATTCGGTCGTGCAAGTGAAAGGCAATTATGATGATATATGATGGACTGACTGAGATAAGAAAAGCTGGTATGAACTCGACCTCTCTTGTTTTTGTAAATATGATGAGTTCATCGTTCTTGATTCAGCTTATTATGAATAAACATGTTTGCAATGACAATTAGAGATCATAGTTGCTCGTGCCATGCTTGATTAGCTATGAGTTATAATGGTTTACCTTGCGTGCCAACATGCTATTAAAATGGTTGTGATGTGGTATGATGGGGTGGTATCCTCCTTTGAATGATTTAAGTGACTTGACTTGGCACATGTTCACGCATGTAGTTGAAACAAATAAACATAGCCTTCACGATATTTATGTTCATGGTGGATTATATCCTACTCATGCTTGCATCCAATGTTTATTAATTTTAATGCATGTTCATGACTGTTGTCGCTCTCTAGTTGGTCGCTTCCCAGTCTTTTGCTAGCCTTCACTTGTACTAAGCGAGAATACTGCTTGTGCATCCAATCCCTTAAACCCCAAAGTTATTCCATATGAGTCCACCATACCTTCCTATATGCGGTATTTACCTGCCGTTCCAAGTAAATTTGTATGTGCCAAACTCTAAACCTTCAAATAAACATTCTGTTTTGTATGCTCGAATAGCTTATGTATCAACTAGGTCTGCCCTTATCTTCCATGTTAGGCGGGTTATTCTCAAGAGGAGTGGACCCCTCTCCTTACTCACGAGAAAATGGCTGGTCACCGGGATGCCCAGTCCCATGCTTTATGCAAACTAAATCAAAATAATTGCAAACAAAACTCCCCTGGGACTGTTGCTAGTTGGAGACACTCGTTGTTTCGAGCAAGTCATGTATTGATGCTTGTTGGTGGAGGGGGAGTATAAACTTTACCATTCTGTTTGGGAACCGCCTATAATGTGTGTAGCATGGAAGATATCGCCATCTCTTAGTTGTTATGTTGACAATGAAAGTATGCGGCTCAAAATATTATTTATCTCTATTTCAAAACCGAGCTCGCACCTCTACAAATCCTCGCTTCCCTATCTGAAGGGCCTATCTATTTACTTTTATGTTGAGTCATCACCCTCTTATTAAAAAGCACTAGCTGGAGAGCGCAATTGTCATTTGCATCCATTACTGTTAATTTATATTGGGTATGACTATGATTGGATCTCTTTTACCATGAATTACAATGTCTAGTCAGACCTTGATCTTTAAAGGTGCTCTGCATTTATGTTTTGCGGTCTCAGAAAGGGCTAGCGAGATACCATCTTGTTATATCATATTATGATTGTTTTGAGAAAGTGTTGTCATCCGAGATTTATTATATTGGCTCGCTAGTTGATTATGCTATTGATATGAGTAAACATGAGACCTGAGAGTTATTGCAAATGTGGTTAGTCATAATCTTTGCGGAAAACTTGAATGTTTGCTTTACATATTTACAACAACAAGAGCAAACCGAATTTGTAAAAGTTTTTCTTTATCACTTTCAGTTTGTCAACTGAATTGCTTGAGGACAAGCAAAGGTTTAAGCTTGGTGGAGTTGATACGTCTGCATCGTATCTACTTTTCCAAACACTTTTGCCCTTGTTTTGGACTCTAACTTGCATGATTTGAATGGAACTAACCCGGACTGACGCTATTTTCAGCAGAATTGCCATGGTGTTATTTATGTGCAGAAAAAAAAGTTCTCGGAATGACCTGAAACTCCACGGAACGTCTATTTGGAAATAATAAAAAATCCTTGCAAAAGATGAAGACCAGGGGGCCCACACCCTGTCCACGAGGGTGGGGGGCGCCCCCTACCTCGTGGGCCCCCTGGAGCTCCTCCCACGCCAACTCCAACTCTATATATTTGCTTTCGGGGAGAAAAAAAATAAGAGAGAAGGATTTATCGTGTTTCACGATACGGAGCCGCCGCCAAGCCCTAAAACCTCTCGGGAGGGCTGATCTGGAGTCCGTTCGGGGCTCCAGAGAGGGGAATCCGTCACTGTCGTCATCATCAACCATCCTCCATCACCAATTTCATGATGCTCACCGCCGTGCGTGAGTAATTCCATCGTAGGCTTGCTGGACGGTGATGGGTTGGATGAGATTTATCATGTAATCGAGTTCGTTTTGTTAGGGTTTGATCCCTAGTATCCACTATGTTCTGAGATTGATGTTGCTATGACTTTGCTATGCTTAATGCTTGTCACTAGGGCCCGAGTGCCATGATTTAAGATCTGAACCTATTATGTTTTCATGAATATATGTGAGTTCTTGATCCTATCTTGCAAGTCTATAGTCACCTACTATGTGTTATGATCGGGCAACCCCGAAGTGACAATAATCGGGACCACTCCCGGTGATGACCATAGTTTGAGGAGTTCATGTATTCACTATGTGTTAATGCTTTGGTCTGGTACTCTATTAAAAGGAGGCATTAATATCCCTTAGTTTCCGCTTGGACCCCGCTGCCATGGGAGGGTAGGACAAAAGATGTCATGCAAGTTCTTTTCCATTAGCACGTATGACTATATTCGGAATACATGCCTACATTACATTGATGAATTGGAGCTAGTTCTGTGTCACCCTATGTTATGACTGTTACATGATGAACCGCATCCGGCACAATTCTCCATCACCGATCGAATGCCTACGAGCTTTTCCTATATTGTTCTCCGCTTATTTACTTTCCCGTTGCTACTGTTACAATCACTACAAAACACCAAAAATATTACTTTTGCTTCCGTTACTTTTGTTACCGTTACAACTACCATCATATTACTTTGCTACTAAATACTTTGCTGCAGATACTAAGTTATCCAGGTGTGGCTGAATTCACAACTCAGTTGCTAATACTTGAGAATATTCTTTGGCTCCCCTTGTGTCGAATCAATAAATTTGGGTTGAATACTCTACCCTCGAAAACTGTTGCGTTCCCCTATACTTGTGGGTTATCACACATGCGTACTTTCTACTGGGCTGAAGCCGAAATCGGAAAACTTTCAGATTATATAAAAACGGCCGCTCAGGAGGAATAAAAGCTTTCAAGCAACTCTAAAATGAAAAATAGCTTTATTATTTCATAATATTGTCTTTTACAATTTCAAATACATCTCAGTCGAATATCATTTCTTTCGAGCACTGACCCTCTATCAAGTGGGCACCCTCTAAGACGTCCTCGAAATAATACTCTGGTGCGTGGTTGTCCTTGCCCTTGGGTGGACTCTTCGTTGCAACATCGGTGGCCTTCATCTTCGCCCAGTATGTCTTAACACAGGCAAAAGCCATTCGTGCACCTTCAATGCATGACGACCGTTTCACGGCGTTGATACGCGGCACCGCATCAACAAATCGTTGCACCAGACTGAAATAACTATCCAGAATTGGCTCGATCGGCCACAGCCGGACCACGACGTCCTTCATGGCAGATCCGGACATCTTATGGAGCTCTGGCCATTGGGCAATCTGTTCGTTCAGCAACGGCGGACGCTTCAACATGCTAAACTGCGACCAGAACAACTTTTCTGTTGTACGTCCTTCTTGCGCTTGAAAAAACTGGTTCACATCAAAGACACTCTTCGACAAGTCCAACAATGCGTCTGGAGAACTCCACACTTGATTAAGCGGGGCATAATTCGGATCACTGAACTTAGTTTGTAATAAAAAGGGCCTACCAGCCGCGATCTCCCCCGCTTGTCGGATCTCCTCCCGGGCCACTCTAGTCGGACCGCGCTTCTTTCGCCTCTTGTAAGGCCTTGTCAAGGTCAGCCGTTTTAGCTTTATTATCCTTCTCGATCCTTTAGCTCAAGTGCCATCGTGGACATCCTCTCCTCATACTGGCGCCGAGCAACCTGTTCGGCCTTTAATTCGGCCAATGCCTTTTCGGTAGCCGCATTACTAATCCGGGCATGCTCCTTGTCCCGGGCTAGCTCAGCCCACATGATCTCAACTGCAGCAGCACCATCTGCAGTCATGCATATTTCAGTATACAATTCTTAGCGTCATGCTAATATTATAAGAACGTGCACGTAACGACTACCCGAAGACATACCTTGCGACTCGTCAAGACGCCTGTTGATAAGCGTAAGGTCATCTCCCGCCACATCAAGCTTCCGCTCCAGATCGGCAACTTCTGTAGTCCAGGCGGACGCCAGGGAGGTAACAACATGTGTTTGAAATAATCATATTATTTCCCTGACATATCTTTTTTGATCCTCTGATCACCTCCCTCGGTAAGCCAATCCGAGTCTCAGGGGCTACTATCTATACACAGGTGCATTTTGCAAATAAAAGCACAATCAAAAATATTACATTACAAACCTCGAAGCCTCTTAGCAGGCTCGTAAAGGCTTCATTCAATCCGCTTTTCGCGGATAGATCCCTTTCAACCACCGTACCCATCAAGGTACGATGTTCCTCTGAGACAGACGCCTGTCGCAGCATGTTCGTCAATACATCCGGCGCTTCTGAATCTCCGGAAGCTGCCGTAGGAGTACGGCCTCCCTTTGAAGGTATCCGTTTATTCGTCCCCGGAGTTGTCTCCGGCTATAGGCCGGACAGTTCAGGGCCTTCGTTGTTGCCCCCGGACACTGGGCTACCAAAGTATTACCTTCAGGTTGTGTCTTCGTCATCCCTCACACCACTTGTTGATCAGGAGAGACCCTCTGCGATAACACCTCGAAGTCGTCCGTCCTATTGGGCGAGGAGACCGGTGGAGGTGTCTCGCTTTCCATCATCTCTGGGAGAGGGTCCCCCGAGGAAGAGGATTGTTGAAGAAGATTGTGTGCCGATCTGCAAAAACAACATATATTCTAGATGTTACCTTGGTAGCAGGAAAGGAGCGGGATATGTTTAAAACACCCTTGTTCACTTACGATTTGGCTAAAGGCTTGTCCTCACTGTGGGACTGCGCGATGACGTCGTCCTCCAAGCCCGAGCCGCCCGATAGGGGCCTCTTGCCTCGCTTAGGAGACTTTCCCTCCAAACCGTCGGAGGCGGCCCTTTTCTTACCATGGGGAGAAGAGATGTCGACTTCTCCTTCACTTTTTTCTTTGGATGATGGAATTTTGATTCCCCCAGACACAATGTCTGATATACCTTCGGGATGGAGGCTGCCTTTTGTCCTCCCGCTCTCCGTCTTGTCCTCCTTCGCAGGCATCTGGTATGGTGTCGGGGCTAGCATCCTTGTTAGTACAGGATCCGCTGAGTCTTCGAGGAGGGGCGCGAACACCTAATTCACTCCGATTTCTTTATCCAGCCCTGGAAGAAGATAGTTTTCTCAATAACGTATTATGGTAAAATTAATTACAAAGTGTTCGGGAGTTGGGTGCTTACCGAGGTATCCAGATGGTTGCAGTCGAGGCCGATGTCCTCGGTGGTGTCGGGCAACTGTTTTCGTTTCCCGAAAAACAACTTCCACATTCCTCTTTGCGTAGTGCCGAAGAAGTGTTAGGTTTCGTGGTCCTTCCGGATTGAACTCCCACATGCGGAGAGGCCGACGCTGGCATGGCAGGGCTCGGCGGACTAGCATTACTTGAATCACGTAGACAAGATCGATATCCTTCTCAAGGAAGGTTCAGATGCAGCTCTGTAGAGTCTGCACTTCATCAACTGATCCCTAGTCCAGCCCCTTATTAATCCATGATGCAAGCTGTAACGGAGGGCCAGAACGGAACGCATGTATGGTTGCCCACCTGGTACCGCAGGGTTCTGCGATGTAAAACCACTCCCGCTGCCATTCGTTGGAAGTTTCGATGAAAGAGCCTTTTGGCCAAAGAGTGTTGGTAAGCTTGCTTACTAAAGCACCGCCGCACTCCGCATGTTCTCCGTCGACTACCTTCGGCTTCACACTAAAGGTATTGAGCCATAAGCCGAAGTGTGGGGGAATTCGGAGGAAGGCCTCGCACGTGATGATAAACGCCGAGACGTGGAGGAGAGAATCGGGGGCTAGATCGTGAAAATCTAGTCCATAATAAAACATGAGCCCCCGGACGAAGGGGTGAAGAGCGAATCCTAGCCCTCGGAGGAAGTGAGAGGTGAATACGACCCTCTCGCCGGATCTGGGGGTCAGAATAACCTGTCCTTGAGCAGGAAGCCTATGGGGGATCTTTGCGGTCAGGTATCTGGCCGCCCGAAGCTTCGCAATGTCCTCCTCTGTAACAAAGAAAGCCACCCATCGGCCCTGTGGGCTGGGTCCGGGCATGATTGGGAAGCTTGAAGCAATGAAGTCGAAGCTTGCATGCTAGAACTTGAGGTTGGAAAGGCTGAGGAGAGGTTTGGCGGAAAAAGAGACGACCCTTGGCTCCTTTATAAAAGCAACGGGTATCGGACGCCTCCTCCTAAGCCTGAAAACCTGCCTATTCCTAAGGAATCATCCCAATGGGACAGTTGGGTTACCCACGCTCGCATTGATGAGAATACCGCAATAAGGGGACACGATCTCTGCTTCGACAAGGCGTGCCAATAAAAGCCACACCTCGAAACATGGAGCGGCAGGAAAAGTAACAGTTCAAAATAAGACCGGACAAGTGTGATGTCACGTTACAAGAAGTTGTCAGCAGATTGGACTCGTGAAATATTACACTGTCTGCGGTTGTGTGTGGTACTTGTGTTGCAGATCCGGACACGTTTGCTGCGTCCGAAGACTATCTTGGAGTATACGGAAAGGGGAACCCGCCTTGCAATGCCGAAGACAATCTACACGCCGGACACCTTGTCATTCAAGCCTGGTTCAGGGGCTACTGAGGGAGTCCTGGACTAAGGGGTCCTCGGGCGTCCGGCCTATTAGCCATGGGCCGGACTAATGGGCTGTGAAGATACAAAGACCGAAGAGTTTACCCGTGTCTGGATGGGACTCTCCTTGGCGTGGAAGGCAAGCTTGTCGATCAAATATGAAGATTCCCTTCTCTGTAACCGACTTTGTGTAACCCTAGTTCCCTCCGGTGTCTATATAAACCGGAAGGCTTAGTCCGTAGAGGGGAGAGATACAATCATAATCATACAGGCTAGACTTCTAGGGTTTTAGCCATTACGATCTCGTGGTAGATCAACTCTTGTAATACTCATATTCATCAAGATCAATCAAGTAGTAAGTAGGGTGTTACCTCCATAGAGAGGGCCCGAACCTGGGTAAACATTGTGTCCCTTGTCTCCTGTTACCATCGACCTTAGATGCACAGTTCGGGACCCCCTAGACGAGATCCGCCGGTTTTGACACCGACATCCGTCTTCCTCTTGAAGACCCATTTATTCTCAATGGCTTGCCGATCATCGGGCAAGTACGCCAAAGTCCACACTTTGTTCTCATACATGGATCTATCTCAGATGTCATGGCCTCAAGCCATTTAACGGAATCTGGGCTCATCATGGCTTCCTCATAGTTCGTAGGTTCGTCATGGTCTAGTAACATGACTTTCAGAACAGGATTACCGTACCACTCTGGTGTGGATCATGCTCTGGTTGACCTACGAGGTTTGGTAGTAACTTGATCTGAAGTTTCATGATCATTATCATTAGCTTCCTCTCTAGTTGGTGTAGGCATCACGGGAACGGTTTTCTGTGATGAGCTACTATCCAATTCCAGAGAAAAGATACAATTACCTCATCAAGTTCTACTTTCCTCCCGCTCACATCTTTCGAGAAACTCCTTCTCTAGAAAGGATCCATTCTTAGCAACAAATATCTTGCCTTCAGATCTGTGATAGAAGGTGTACCCAACAGTTTCTTTTTTGGTATCCTATGAAGATGCATTTCTCCAATTTGGGTTCGAGCTTATCAGGCTAAAGCTTTTTCACATAAGCATCGCAACCCCAAACTTTAAGAAACGACATCTTAGGTTTCTTGCCAAACCACAGTTCATATGGTGTCGTCTCAACGGATTTATACGACGCCCTATTTGACGTGAATGCAGATGTCTCTAATGCATAACACGAAAACGATAGTGATAAATCGGTAAGAGACATCATAGATCGCACCATATCTAATAAAGTATGGTTACGACATCGGACACACCATTACACTGTGGTGTTCCAGGTGGCGTGAGTTGTGAAACTATTCCACATTGTTTTAAATGAAGGCCAAACTCGTAACTCAAATATTCGCCTCCGAGATCAGACCATAGAAACTTTACTTTCTTGTTATGATGATTCTCCACTTCACTCTGAAATTCTTTGAACTTTTCAAATGTTTCAGACTTGTGTTTCATTAAGTAGATATACCCATATCTGCTCAAATCATCTGTGAAGGTCAGAAAATAATGATACCCGTCGCGAGCCTCAACACTCATTGGACCGGATACAGCGGTATGTATTATTTCCAATAAGTCAGGGGTTCGCTCCATTGTTCCGAGAACGGAGCTTTAGTCATCTTGCCCAGGAGGCATGTTACGCAAGTATCAAATGATTCATAATCAAGTGATTCCAAAAGCCCATCTGCAAGGAGTTTCTTCATGCGATTTACACCAATATGACCTAAACGACAGTGCCACAAGTATGTTGCACTATTATTATTAACTTTGCATCTTTTGGCAACAATATTATGAATATGTGTATTACTACGATCGAGATTCAATAAACCATTTACATTGGGTGTATGACCATAGAAGGTTTGATTCATGTAAACAGAATAACAATTATTCTCTGGCTTAAATGAATAACCGTATTGCAATAATTATGATCCAATCATATACATGCTCTACGCTGACACCGAATAACATTTATTTAGTTCAACACTAATCCCGAAGGTAGAGGGAGTATGCGATGTTGATCTTATCAACCTTGTTCATTTGTAATTTCCTATTTCGAGTTACTAATCTTAGCAACTGAACCATTATCAAATACCCAGGGGCTACTATGAACACTAGTAAAGTACACATCAATAACATGTATATCAAATATACCTTTTGTAACATCCCAAATTTTCAATTTGGCATGTTATACACAGGTCATCCATGCATATCATATTTTATTGCATTTTCATTTGCTATCCTCGAAATCCTAAGCAACTCAAGGACCCTCGGAGAGAGTTGGGGATTTTCCGATTTTCACATTTGAATTTTATCAAATAATGAAGACGAGGATTTTGGATTTTATAATTTTTGTCTCTGGAAAATATTTCATGTTTAAAAATAAACGAGAGGAGATAATATGACTTCTCCAAAAATAATTGAAATACTCGAGGAAAAATGTTAAAATCATTTTTGGGATTTTATTTTACTTATTTGGAATTTTAATTGCCTAGGGAAAAATTTGCATATTTTTAAAATTGCATTTTAGGGGCCAAGAAAAGTTCATCTTGTTCTAAATATTTTATTTAGGCAAAGAAAACTTGTTTTGGCATTTTTAGATTTTTATTTATTTTTCTAGGATTTTTACAAATTTAGTGAATGTTTTAAAAAAAGGAACCGCCTTGACTGGGCCAACGGCAGCCCAAGCCGCCCGCCGCCCACCTGTGCTGTGCCGGCCCTTGCCCAGCGTCGGACTCGAGTCCGAGTCGGACTCCTCCCGCCGCCTTGCCCCTCCTCCAAGCCACCTCCCTCCCTCTTTATATACCGTCACCCCCTCTCCCTTAGCCACCACCACCACGCCTGACCCGAGGAGCCGAGGCAGGCCCGCCGCCCGCCGCGCCGCCTCCCGCCCGTCGCCCCCTCCCCCCTCGAGCCGCCGCCCTAGCCGCCACTCGTCGCCACGGGACCCAGCCGAGTCAGCCCGCCCACGGACGATCGCCGGAGGTAGCCCCGTCGCCGGTTTTTTTTAAAAATAACCCTTCGGTTTTTTGGAAAAACCCTAGCCGATTTTTTATTATTAGATCGGTTTATTTTCCCGGTTTATTTATTTTGAGAACGTTCACCCGTTCGTTCATTTTTACGAACATGTTCGTCGTTTAGTTTCTGCTAACGAATGTTCGTTCGTTTAGCCGTTAAATCGTTTTCTTTTATCGGATTTATTCCGCGGTTATTCAATTCGATTTCTGAACCAATGTTCAAATTAGTATAACTTTTCGCTCGTTTATCGAAATCAGGCGATTCAAGCGCCTGGAGTTTCATCTCGAAACCCTCTTTCCGAATAGTCAACTTAAACCAGCTTTTATCTTTGTAAAATTTGACTCTAGTTCAGATTAGTAAACGGACCATGTTTTTCTCGCCGTTTGAGTTTCGTTGTTCCGTTTGGTTTGATTCTTTTTGCAAACCGGAGTTCTTAAGTTGAACTCTCCGGTCAACCTCTTTCAGTTGAAGTTTCGTTTGTGCATCTTTATTTGTTACTTATGTATGTATTGTTTGCTTGCGATAGAATTCCCGGAGTGCGAAGCGTGTTACTACGAGTCTCTAGGATTCACGGATCGTCAGCAAGGCAAGTAACATTTTGATCATACCTTTTCATACCCAGTTTTATGCATTAGCTCAACCCTCCAACATTGCATGATTAGGATGTCATTAATTTGTGGGTTGGGAAGTAGATGATGAGGTAGGAACCTATTGCCTGTTGCTATCAAACCCTTGGGAGTTACTTCTACGTGTTGCTTATATTGCCATGCTATGCTCGTAGACGTGGTTTGGGTTTGAGAGATATTCACGACAGATGTGAGATTATTAATTAATGGTTTACTTTAAGGTGGCAACTTAAATACACATCTGGGTGGATTGAGGCACCTGGGGAACCCAGTGTTGTCTGTTTTACTTTTTGGAAATCCCGGGGTACCCGTGATCTTCCTTTGGACCGCCACCCAGGCTCAAAGGGAACTGAGATTATTCATGCTAGAAACTTCCGTGTGCAGCCACAAGCTATTATGGGCTCTAGCATAGTTGAGTAAGTTACGTGAAGCTTTCGAAGAGGTAGATCAGTGGTAGTGGGTTTTATAGGTTTGGTATGATCTATCCTGAGTAGAGAGTTAATGTTTACGAAGATCGTGTCTCGGTCATCCGTCTCTCAAACACCATGCAGTCACGAGAAACCAACGGAGGCGATCGAGTCTTGTGGGGAAAAGTGCATAAACCTCTGCAGAGTGTACAATCTAATCATGGTTAGCCGTGTCCCGGTTATGGACAATTCTGAGTATCTAGTACTTGAGTATTCACATGTATCTCATCACTCTAAATTAATACTGTTGGGTTGTTAATCACTTTAAGTGGGATTGAGTTGGGGTTATACCTTCTCAATGATGTTTCAACCACCATGATAGTTAAAATAAAAATTTATTCCTTTGACATAGGGAAAATTTGGCTTTTTTGCAAAACTGTAACCATAGAGCTTTGCACCAGCCATATATGCATGTAGTATAGATTATTCTTTCATTACTCTCTATGTGTTACATTGCCAGCATATTCCATGTGCTGACCCGTTCTCGGGCTGCAACATTTTATGTTGCAGACTTTTCAGACGAGGAGTAAGGATTGTAGGTCGTTGCCGTGCAGCTCAGTTATGCCGTTGGAGTTGATGGACTCACTTTATCTTCCAAGTCTTCCGCTATTGTCGCATTAGATGGCCTTAAGCCATATTTTTGTAATAAGTTCTCTTTTGAGACATTCGATGTAATAAGTGTGTGATTGCTACTCTATTATAAATCCTTCGAGTCTTGTGTGTCAAAGATTACCGATCCAGGATGACATGTATACGTAGACTTGACCATCCGAGGTCTGTTCGCTACAAGATGGTATCGAGCACACGCCGAGTGTAGGACACGACCACTAAGATAAAACCATAGGTCACTCCTCTCTACTCATTTCGACCCCTCTCCATTTTTCCACTCTTTAGGATGACGGAGATGAAGTACAAGTTTGCCCAACCGATGAAGACACACCCTTGGACGCCACTTGAAGGAAGTCACTAGGTACCTGAATATTGGAATACCAAGCTTCATCGGGACGCATAACGCCACCTTACCGTAAGAAGAATCCTGGAAGATTCAAGCTCTAGTTCCCGAAGGACGCTTATGCCAAGCACGGAGCCCATAGTATGTGTTTTCAATGCACCAACATGGAGTTTGGGAAAGAGTATGGCAGCTCGCATTATCATGGGACACATTGGAGAAGTCTACAATAAGGAGCTTAAAGACACCATATACCAAATATGTGGGCGCCGAGACGAGCAATGGGAAGTAATCAGCACCAAGAAGGTTAGATCCATTGTAGCCCTACATCCAGGAAGTAAACCAGCACATTCGACGTCATGAGAACCAGATGTGCACAGACATGATGGATTTGAAGAAGGCGAAAACTAAGATCATCGAGCTGGAGGAAGAACTCAAGTCTACACGCGATGGATATGAGGAAGAAATCAAAATACTATTGGAGAAGAACGACGACCTAGTCAAGAAGATTGGAGTCTTCATGGGAGGACCAAGCACCCAAGGAAGAGGAGCAAGAAGAGGAAGAAGATCCCGCTTGTCCGCACAACTACATCATCATCGACAACACCGACTCAGATCCAAGTGATGATGACTATGAAGACGGTGGAGCGGACATCATGGAGTCTTCCACCGATCAAAATTTCTAGATGACCACCATATAATAGTAGTATTATCCCCATGTAACTAGTAGTAGTTGAGCACTTATGCGATAGTCCTAGATCGTTTTGTATTCCCTTGCTTGCTTGATTGAATGAATGTGTGTTTGCCTCATGTGCATATGGGTAGTGTTTTCTCACTAGACCTCTTTCTATTCTAATCTCTCCCATCTAAACCTTCAGATGCCTCCGAGACGTGACCACGGTTTTGTTTTCCCTCCGGAGCTCACTCAGTTGATCCAACAGCAGAATGCCTTGATGCAATTGCTAGTTCAGAACCAGGGCAATGCCAACAACAACAACAACAACAACAACCCGCCGCCAGTGGACAATTTAGCCCGTTTTCTAAGGTTACAACCGCCAGTGTTTTCCAGTAGCATCGAGCCAATAGTTGCAGATGACTGGTTACGCCGTATTGGAAGGGAGTTAACCACCGCAGGATGCACGGATGCTGAAAGAGTGCGCTTTGGCGCACATCAATTGGGAGAATTACACGGCTACTTTTCCTATAGCCAATGTCACTTGGGACCAGTTCCAACAAGCCTTTCGCACGGCCCATGTTTCAACTGGAGCCATGCAGATAAAGAAGCGTGAGTTCCACAACTTATGCCAGGGGAACCGTACCGTGGCTCAGTATGTGGATGAGTTTAGCAAGTTATCACGCTATGCCCCTGATGATGTGTCCACAGATGCCGCGAAGCAAGAGAAGTTTATGGAAGGGCTGAATGATGAGATGAGTATGCAAACGATGGTGGCAACTTTCAACAACTACCGTGGAGTTGGTAGATAAGGCCCTAATGATTGAAGGAAAGCAGCAGAAATTGAGAATCGTAAGAGGAAGTATGGACAAGGGAAGTATAACTCAGGAGCTCACCAGAAACCTCGCTTAACCCCAAACTCGGGAGGACTAGTTCATAACCATGGAGGACATAACCATACTGGAGGAGGATCACATAATGGTGCGAAGAATGGGAACGGAAATGCAGCCAACAATAATCAGAATCGCTCAAACCCAGCTACACCCGCCAAGAGAGACTTGAGCCAAGTTATTTGCTTTAAGTGCGGGAAGACAGGCACTATGCCAACGACCGCCTTAAGGAAAGAATGGAAACGGAAATGGGAGCGCTGGGAAGAAGCCCAATCCATTCAACAAAGGACAAGTGAACCACGTCAACGTGGAGGAAGTTGAAGAAGAACAGCGGACGCTGTAATAGGTAAGTTTTGGTTCAGTCATTTACCGCTATTGTTCTCTTCGATCTTGGTGCATCGCATTCATACATATCAAGGGATTTGTGGATAAGTTTAAGTTACCAACCCGGACCCTTAGGACCCCTCTTTTAGTGAGCTACTTTGGAGCAGAGTACATGGCTAGCAAGTGGTGCACCCAGATACCCTAATCATTGGCACGCATGTTTTTCCGTCGACCTAATTATCTTGGAGTCGCAAGGATTGGATGTGATATTAGGTATGGATTGTATGTCGAAGTTTTGAGGAAGTATTGACTGTGCTAGCAAGTCAATTTATCTTACCAACCCAGAGGGAAAAAGGATTAAGTATGTATCTAGGCATGTGCCTAGGAGGAGCCAAGTGAATACCCTCACGGAGTTGTACAAGAGGAAGTACTTGTAGTGAAGGATTATCCGGATGTTTTTCCGGAAGAGTTACCGGGCATGCCACCGGATCGAGACATCGAAGTTTACGATAGAACTAATGCCGTGCACAGGCCAATATCAAAGAGACCCTATCGGATGCCCGCAAATGATCTGGAGGAAATTAAGAAGCGGATCAAGGAGCTATTGGAGAAAGGTTACATTCAGAGAAGTTCATCACCTTGGGGAGCTCCAATACTTTTGGTGGAGAAGAAGGATAAATCCCTAAGGATGGTTGTTGATTACCGAGCTCTGAATGAAGTAACGATAAAGAACAAGTACCCCTTACCGATGATAAATGATCTGTTTGATCAGTTGCAAGGAGCTAAGGTGTTTTCTAAGATTGATCTACGATCAGGATGCGTGAAGATCCGAGAGAAGGATATACCAAAGACAACATTCACCACACGATATGGATTATATGAGTATACGGTCATGTCATTTGGACTGACTAACGCCCCTGCCTATTTTATGAGTATGATGAACAAAGTGTTCATGGAGTATTTGGACAAGTTTGTTGTGGTGTTCATCGATGATATTATGGTTTACTCGAAGAACGAAGAGGAGCATGCAGAACACTTACATTTGGTTCTTGAGAAACTTCGAGAACACCAGTTATATGCCAAATTCAGCAAGTGCGAGTTTTGGTTGAAGGAAGTTGGATTTCTTGGGCATGTTATATCGTGAGAAGGTATAGCAAGAGATCCCAAAGAAATTCAGTCGATCCTTTGAATGGTTGGCACCCACTTCAGTCAGCGAGATTCGCAGTTTCCTTGGACTAGCAGGATATTATCGGAGGTTCATTGAGAATTTTTCCAAGATTGCTAAACCAATGACAGAATTGCTAAAGAAGGATACCAAGTTCAAATGAACAGAGGATTGTGATACAAGATTCCAAGAGTTGAAGAAACGGTTGACTACAGCCACAATGCTGACATTGCCAGATATACATAAGGAGTTTCAAGTGTATTGTGATGCCTCTCGCTTGGGACTTGGATGTGTTCTTATGCAGGACGGAAAAGTTGTTTCGTATGCCTCACGACAATGAAGCCTCATGAGTTGAACTATGCCATGCATGATTTGGAGTTAGTAGCTGTAGTACATGCGTTGAAGACACGGAGACATTATCTCATGGGAAACCGTTGTGATGTGTACACGGATCATAAGAGTTTAAAGTACATTTTCACACGTATGAGTTAAACCTCGGGAAGAGGAGATGGCTGGAACTTATAAAGGATTACGACATGAAGCTACACTATCATCCGTGAAAGGCCAACGCGTTGTAGCGCACGCTTTGAGTCGGAAGAGTTATGCCAATATCCTTGAAGGTAGAGGACTGCCAAAGGAGTTAGCGAGAGGATATTATGGAACTTCAGTTGGAGATTGTTCCAAGAGGTTTTCTTGCAACAATGGAGGTTCAGTCGACCTTGTTAGACAAGATTCGAGACGTTCAAAAGGAGGATAAAGAGATTGCTGAGATAAAGGAAAAGATGGGCAAAGGAAAAGCCAAAGGTTTTCGCGAGGATGAGCACGATACCTTGTGGTTTGAGGATCGGATTTATGTGCCCAACAATTCGGAGATCGTGAAGTTAATACTTCAAGAGGCCCATGATTCACCATACTCGATTCACCCCGGAAACACCAAGATGTATTTGGACTTGAAGGAACGTTTCTGGTGGACTAGTATGAAGGAGGATATTGTCGAGTATGTAGCCGTTTGCGATGTATGTCAGAGAGTGAAGGCAGAGCATCAAAAGCCGCAGGATCTGTTGCAGCCTATGCCAATACCGAATGGAAGTGGGACAAACTTGGCATGGATTTTATCACCGGATTACCCGGAACCAAAGCGGATATGATTCAATATGGGTAGTTGTGGATCGTTTGACCAAAGTAGCTCACTTCATCCCGGTGAAAACAACTTATACAAGTGCCAAGTTGGCCAAGATATATATGACCAGGATCGTATGTTTGCATGGAGTTCCGGGAGCATCGTATCGAGATAGAGGAACACGATTTACTTCAAAGTTTTGGCATCAACTACACCGGACTTTGGGTACCAGATTGGAGTTTAGTACCGCGTTCCACCAATGTAGACGGATGGATGACAGAGAGAGTTAACCAGATTACGGAGGATATGTTAAGAGCACATGCGCTAGATTATGGATCTAGTTGGGATGACAATTTGCCGTACGCAGAATTCTCATATAACAACAGCTACCAGGCCAGTTTGAAAATGGCATCGTTCGAAGCTCTGTACGGACGCAGATGTAGAACACCCTTGATGTGGGATGAGGTCGGAGACTGTCAGTTGTTTGGACCAGATTTGATCAAAGACTCAGAGGAGAAGGTTAAACTGATTAGAGACAGACTAAAGATTGCTCAGTCTAGACAGAAGAGTTACGCAGATTCAAAACGCAAGGAAGTAACCTATGAAATCGGAGATGAGCCTATCTGCAGTATCACCCACGAGGGTGAAAGCGTTTTGGAGTAAAGGGAAAGTTAGCCCCAAGGTTTGTAGGACCGTATCGTGTTTTGGAACGAATGGGAGAAGTTGCCTACAAGCTGGAGTTACCCGAAGGACTATCAGGAGTTCACGATGTGTTTCACGTATCACAGTTGAAGAAGTGCCACGCTGAGATGGCTGATATACCATTAAAGGATACAGTTCCCCTGGAGGCGATACAATTGAATAGTAATTTGACTTATGAGGAGAAGCCAGTAAAGATTTTGGATTTTGACAACCGAGTCACTCGCAGCAAAGTTATCAAGTTTTGTAAAGTTCAGTGGAGCCACCATACCGAGGAGGAAGCCACACGGGCGAGAAGATGATATTCGCAAGAACCATCCGCACCTATTTTCTAGCCAACCCGAATCTCGAGGGCTAGATTCATCTTAAGGGGTAGGTTTGTAACATCCCAAATTTTCAATTTGGCATGTTATACACAGTCATCCATGCATATCATATTTTATTGCATTTTCATTTGATATCCTCGAAATCCTAAGCAACTCAAGGACCCTCGGAGAGAGTTGGGGATTTTCCGATTTTCACATTTGAATTTTATCAAATAATGAAGACGAGGATTTTGGATTTTATAATTTTTGTCTCCGGAAAATATTTCATGTTTAAAAATAAACGAGAGGAGATAATATGACTTCTCCAAAATAATTGAAATACCGGAGGAAAAATGTTAAAATCATTTTTGGGATTTTATTTTACTTATTTGGAATTTTAATTGCCTAGGGAAAAATTTGCATATATTTAAAATTGCATTTTAGGGGCCAAGAAAAGTTCATCTTGTTCTAAATATTTTATTTAGGCAAAGAAAACTTGTTTTTGCATTTTAGATTTTATTTATTTTTCTAGGATTTTTACAATTTTCGGAATGTTTTTTTATGAATCATACCGATCGGGCTAACGGCCCAGCCGAAAGCAAAGCGCCAAGCCGCCGCCTCACTGCAGCCGCGCCTTGTCATGGACTCGAGTCCGAGCCGAACTCCTCCCCGCCTTGCCCCCTCCTCCAAGCCACCTCCCTCCCTCTTTATATACCGCCCCCTCTCCCTTAGCCACCACCACCACCACCACCGCCCGAACCCGGAGGAGCCGAGGCCCAGCCGCCGCCCGCCCTTGGCCGCCGCCTCCTGTGTGTCGCCCCCGAGCCGCCGCCCTAGCCGCCTCGTCGCCCATTGAACCCAGAGCCACCGCCCGCCCCCCCGGACGATCGCTGGAGGTAGCCCCGTCGCCGGTTTTTTTTAAAATAACCCTTCGGTTTTTTTGGAAAAACCCTAGCCGTTTTTTTATTAGTAGATCAGTTTATTTTCCCGGTTTATTTATTTTTAGAACGGTCACCCGTTAGTTCGCTTTTTCTGAACATGTTAAATCGTTTAGTTTTCGCTATGAGCGTTCGCTCGTTTAGCCATTCGTTGTTTTCTTTTATCGGATTTATTCCGCGGTTATTCAATTTGATTTACGAACCAATGTTCAAATTAGTATAACTTTTCATTGTTTATCGTAATCAGCGATTCAAGCGCTGGAGTTTCATCTCGAAACCCTCTTTCCGAATAGTCAACTTAAACCAGCTTTTATCTTTGTAAAATTTGACTCTAGTTCAGATTAGTAAACGGACCATGTTTTTCTCGCCGTTTGAGTTTCGTTGTTCCGTTTGGTTTGATTCTTTTTGCAAACCGGAGTTCTTAAGTTGAACTCTCCGGTCAACCTCTTTCAGTTGAAGTTTCGTTTGTGCATCTTTGTTTGTTACTTATGTATGTATTGTTTGCTTGCTATAGAATTCCCGGAGTGCGAAGCGTGTTACTACGAGTCTCTAGGATTCACGGATCGTCAGCAAGGCAAGTAACATTTTGATCATACCTTTTCATACCCAGTTTTATGCATTAGCTCAAGCCTCCAACATTGCATGATTAGGATGTCATTAATATGTGGGTTGGGAATTATATGATGAGGTAGGAACCTATTGCCCTGTTGCTATCAAACCCTTGGGAGTTACTTCTACGTGTTGCTTATATTGCCATGCTATGCTCGTAGACGTGGTTTGGGTTTGAGAGATATGACGACAGATGCGAGATTATTAATTAATGGTTTACTTTAAGGTGGCAACTTAAATACACATCTGGGTGGATTGAGGCACCTGGGGAACCTAGTGTTGTCTGTTTTACTTTTTGGAAATCACGGGGTACCCGTGTGATCTTCCTATGGACCGCCACCCAGTCTCAAAGGG
Source organism: Aegilops bicornis (assembly GCA_021605145.1). Lineage (NCBI taxonomy): Eukaryota > Viridiplantae > Streptophyta > Magnoliopsida > Poales > Poaceae > Aegilops > Aegilops bicornis. The sequence goes on from CM038670.1 coordinate 568,417,536, forward strand.
AAATGAGATTATTCATGCTAGAAACTTCCGTGTGCAGCCACAAGCTATTATGGGCTCTAGCATAGTTGAGTAAGTTACGTGAAGCTTTCGAAGAGGTAGATCAGCAGGTAGTGGGTTTTATAGGTTTGGTATGATCTATCCGGAGTAGAGAGTTAATGTTTCTGAAAGACTGTGTCTCGGTCATCCGTCTCTCAAACACCATGCAGTGTGAGAAACCAACGGAGGCGATCGAGTCTTGTGGGGAAAAGTGCGCAAACCTCTGCAGAGTGTACAATCTAATCATGGTTAGCCGTGTCCCCGGTTATGGACACTTCTGAGTATCTAGTACTTGAGTATTCACATGTATCTCATCACTCTAAATTAATACTTTGGGTTGTTAATCACTTTAATTGGGATTGAGTTGGGGTTATACCTTCTCAATGATGTTTCAACCACCATGATAGTTAAAATAAAAATTTATTCCTTTGACATAGGGAAAAATTGGCTTTTTTGCAAAACTGTAACCATAGAGCTTTCCACCAGCCATATATGCATGTAGTATAGATTATTATTTCATTACTCTCTATGTGTTACATTGCCAGCATATTCCATGTGCTGACCCGTTCTCGGGCTGCAACATTTTATGTTGCAGACTTTTCGCACGAGGAGTAAGGATTGTAGGTCGTTGCCGTGCAGCTCGCTTATGCCGTTGGAGTTGATGGACTCACTTTATCTTCCAAGTCTTCCGCTGTTATCGCATTAGATGGCCTTAAGCCATATTTTTGTAATAAGTTCTCTTTTGAGACATTCGATGTAATAAGTGTGTGATTGCTACTCTGTTATAAATCCTTCGAGTAATGTGTGTGTCAGCATTACCGATCCAGGGATGACACAGAAGCACAGAGACTTGACCATCTGAGGTCGGGTCGCTACACCTTTATTCACTTTGCCATCCTTCTTGTCCGCCAAGTATTTGGAGTAGTTCTGCTTCCAGTGACCAGTCCCTTTGCAGTACAAGCACTCAGTCTCAGGCTTGGGTCTAGCTTTGGGCTTCTTCCTGGGAGTGTCAACTTGCTTGCCACTCTTCCTGAAGTTCCCTTTCTTTCCCTTTTCCCTTTTTCTTGAAACTAGTGGTCTTGTTAACCATCAACACTTGATGCTCTTTCTTGATTTCTACCTTCGCCGATTTCTTCATCGCGAAGAGCTCGGGAATTGCTTTCGTTATCCCTAGCATATTATAGTTCATCATGAAGTTCTAGTAACTTGGTGATACTGACTAGAGAACTCTGTCAATCACTATTTTATCTGGAACATTAACTCCCACTTGATTTAAGCGATTGTAGTACCCAGACATTCTGAGCACATGCTCACTGGCTGAGATATTCTCCTCCATCTAGTAGGCAAAGTACTTGTCAACGGTCTCATACCTCTCGACATGGGCATGAGTCTGAAATACCAATTTCAACTCTTGGAACATCTCATATGCTCCGTGGCGTTCAAAATGTTTTTGAAGTCCCGGGTCTAAGCCGTAAATCATGGTGAACTAAACTATCAAGTAGTCATCATACCGAGCATTGTCAAACGTTCATAACGTTTGCATCTGCTCCTGCAATAGGTCTGTGACCTAGCGGTGCATCAAGTACATAATTTTTCTGTGCAGCAATGAGGATAATCCTTAGATCATGGACCCATTCCACATCATTGCTACTATCGTCTTTCAACTTTTCTCAAGGAGCATATCTATATATATAGGAGCTATATCGCGAGCTATTGATCTACAACATAGATATGCAAATACCATCAGGACTAAGTTCATGATAAGTTAAGTTCTATTAATCATATTAATTAAGAACTCTCACTTAGATAGACATCCCTCGAGTCATCTAAATGATTACGTGATCCAAATCAACTAAACCATGTCCGATCATCACGTGAGATGGAGTAGTCTTCAATGATGAACATATCTATGTTCATCATATCTACTATATGATTCACGTTCGACCTTTCGGTCTCCAGTGTTCCGAAGCCATGTCTGTACATGCTAGGCTCGTCAAGTTTAACCCGAGTATTCCGCATGTGCAAAAATGTCTTGCGCCCGTTGTGTGTGAATGTAGAGCTTATCACACCCGATCATCACGTGGTGTCTCGGCACGACGAACTGTCGCAACGGTGCTTACTCCGGGAGAACACTTATACCTTAAAATTTTAGTGAGGGATCATCTTATAATGCTACCGTCGTACTAAAGCAAAATAAGATGGATAAAAAGATAAACATCACATGCAATCAAAATATGTGACATGATATGGCCATCATCATCTTGTGCCTTTGATCTCCATCTCCAAAGCACTGTCATGATCTCCATCGTCACCGGCTTGACACCTTGATCTCCATGGCAGCATCGTTGTCGTCTTGCCAACTATCGCTAACGCATAGTGATAAAGTAAAGCAATTACATGGCATTTGCATTTCAAACAATAAGGCTCTTGCCAGTTGCCGATAACTTTTACAAAACATGATCATCTCATACAACAACGTATATCACATCATGTCTTGACCATATCACATCACAACATGCCCTGCAAAAACAAGTTAGACGACTTCTACTTTGTTGTTGCAAGTTTTACGTGGTTGCCACGAGCTTCTAGTAAGAACCGTTCTTACCTATGAATCAAACCCACAACGGTGATTTATCAAGTTTGTTGCTTTAACCTTCAACAAGGACCGGCCGTAGTCAAATTCTATTCAACTAAAGTTGGAGAAACAGACACCCGCCATCTACCTTTATGCAAAACTAGTTGCATGTCTCTCATTGGAACCGGTCTCATGAACGTGGTAATGTAAGGTTGTTCCGGGACGCTTCATCCAACAATACCGCCGAATCAAAATAATACGTTGATACGTCTCCAATGTATCTATAATTTTTTATTGTTCCATTCTATTATATTATCTGTTTTGGATGTTTATGGGCTTTATTAAACACTTTTATATTATTTTTGGGACTAACCTATTGACCCAGAGCCCAGTGTATGTTCCTGTTTTTTCCCTTGTTTCAGTGTTTCGAAGAAAAGGAATATCAAACGGAATGAAACCTTCTGGAGAAGATATTTTTGGAAGGAAAGCTACCCGAAAGACTTGGAGTGCATGTCAGGAAAGAATCGAGGGAGCCACGAGGCAGGGGGCCGCGCCCACCCCCAAGGGCGCGCCCTCCACCCTCGTGGGCCCCTCGTGGCTCCCCTGACGTACTTCTTCCGCCTATATATCTCCATATACCCTAAAAACTTCGGGAAAATGAATAGATCTGGAGTTCCACCGCCACAAGCCTCTATAGCCACCAAAAACCTCTCGGGAGCCCATTCCGGCACCCTGCCGGAGGGGGGATCCCTCACCGGTGGCCATCTTCATCATCCCGGCGCTCTCCATGACGAGGAGGCAATAGTTCACCCTCGGCCGAGGGTATGTACCAAGAGCTATGTGTTTGATCTCTCTCTCTCTCTCTCGTGTTCTTGATTTGGCACGATCTTGATGTATCCACGAGCTTTGCTATTATAGTTGGATCTTATATTTCTTCTCCCCCTCTACTCTCTTGTAATGGATTGAGTTTTCCCTTTGAAGTAATCTTATCGGATTGAGTCTTTAATGACTTGAGAACACTTGATGTATGTCTTGCCGTGCGTATCTGTGGTGACAATGGGATATCACGTGATTCACTTCATGTATTTTTTGGTGATCAACTTGCAGGTTCCGCCCATGAACCTATGCATAGGGGTTGGCACATGTTTTCGTCGTGATTCTCCGATAGAAACTTTGGGGCACTCTTTGAGGTTCTATGTGTTGGTTGAATAGATGAATCTGAGATTGTGTGATGCATATCGTATAATCGTACCCACGGATACTTGAGGTGACATTGGAGTATCTATGTGACATTAGGGTTTTGGTTGATTTGTGTCTTAAGGTGTTATTCTAGTACGAACTCTAGGGATGTTTGTGACACTTATTGGAATAGCCCAACGGATTGATTGGAAAGAATAACTTTGAGGTGGTTTCGTACACTACCATAATCTCTTTGTTTGTTCTCCGCTATTAGTGACTTTGGAGTGACTCTTTGTTGCATGTTGAGGGATAGTTATATGATCCAGTTATGTTATTATTGTTGAGAGAACTTGCACTAGTGAAAGTATGGACCCTAGGCCTTGTTTCCTAGCATTGCAATATCGTTTGCGCTCACTTTTACCACTTGTTACATTGCTGTTTTTATATTTTTAGATTACAAAAACCTATATCTACCATCCATATTGCACTTGTATCACCATCTCTTCGCCGAACTAGTGCACCTATACAATTTACCATTGTATTGGGTGTGTTGGGGACACAGGAGACTCTTTGTTATTTGGTTGCAGAGTTGCTTGAGGGAGACCATCTTCATCCTACGCCTCCCATGGATTGATAAACCTTAGGTCATCCACTTGAGGGAAATTTGCTACTGTCCTACAAACCTCTGCACTTGGAGGCCCAACAACGTCTACAAGAAGAAGGTTGCGTAGTAGACATCAAGCTCTTTTCGGGCGCCGTTGCCGGGGAGGTGAGTTCTTGAAGGTATATCTTTAGATCTTGCAATCGAATCTATTTGTTTCTTGTTTTAGCACTAGTTTAGTTCATAAAAGAAAACTGCAAAAAAATGGAATTGAGTTTGTCTCATACGCTTCATATTTTTAATATCTATCGTGAGTATGATGGAAAAGAAAATTGTGCCAAAGTGTTAGAAGAAGAATGCCTTAAAATGTTTGGCACTAAATCTTTGAATGATGAGCATGGTTGCAATGTTGTTAGTATGAACTCCTTGAATATCCATAGTACTAATGATGATTGCACTAGTTATGATGAAAATGCCTCCTATAAACATGTCAATTTTTTGTGGAGTGCATTGGGTTTGCAAGTACACCCCAAATAGGGAAGATAGATATTGCAAGAGGCATAAGCATGTAGAAACTAAATTGTTGCAAGAAAGGCTAGATGTTTGCGCTGAAGATTTAAATTTTATTGGCCATACGTGTGAACTTTGCAATGAAAGTGGTCATTTAGCTATCCGTTGCAAATTGTTTCATGATCTAATCGTGTCCAAGAATTGTGATGAGTTGATTTCCCTTGCACATTATAAAGAACTTAGTTTGCTTATGGGTTATGAAGAAATGAAACGTTTAACTAGTCATCTTCCAGAATTTGCCCGTTACAAACTTCTTAGCTTTGATCTAGAGGAAATTTATATGTGTTGTGCGGTGAATTGCATTGAGAATCCTTATATTGCCAATTACATAAAGAAAAGAAAACAAATAGAGGATGAACAGAATACTAATGAAAGGGAAGATACTTCCCAATATCCTCCTATTATTTCTTATGATGAATCAGGTAATGAGGAGGAGCCTTCTATTCAACCAATCTCATTAATAAGGAGCTCCAAAAAGAGGATTGAACCCAAACATGATGTGGTGAAGAAGAAGAAAAGAAAAAGGAAGAGAGGTAAAAATATATCTCTCCCAAATAATGTTGCTCCTATTATTGTTGTGCCTTATGAAAATGAATCAAAAATAATTGTGGAAGATGATGCACTTGATGATGATCTCGTTATGCCTATTGCTTGTTGTGATGATTATGATTGGGAAGATAATGATACTTCCTATGATCTTGAAAATCTTTTTGGCACTTGCTTGGAAGAATATGATAATTGTTATACTATTGGTGCTATCCATACTATTAATGATGAGAGTGATTATGCTTATGATATAAAAAGGCCCAAGCTTGGGGATGCTATGTTTGAAGAAGATGATGTTTTTGAGAATATATTTGCTGCAATTAATGTTTGTCCCAAGCTTGGGGATGCTATGTTTAAAGAAGATTATATTTTTAGCCTCCCAAGTTTTGATATGCAAATTTATAATAATGATAGCATGCCTCCTACTTATGATGATTTTATTGATGAAAGTGGGTTTGGAAGAGTGTCAACTTTAGGAAGTAGTGATCCCACAATATTGGAGGATGTTGAATCTTATTGTGATATTTATGGAAGTGGATTTGGAGAGGTCATGACTTTATGTAGTGATGTATCCACTATTTCGGAAGAGGTTTCAATTGATTATGATGAGAACAAAGTTGCTACTTATGATGATTATTGTGATGAAACTTGTGCTATAAAAAGTAGTGATGATTATATTTTTAAAACTTGTCATGATTATGATTATCCTTTTTCTGAACATTACTCTTTTAATGTGGAAACAATTTATAGTATTCAAGTCTCTTATGATACTCCCACTTTTCCGAACAAGAAGAATTTTGCTTATGTGGAGAGTAGTAAAATTTCTATGCAAGTAGATCATGAAAAGAATGATTTAGGTGCTGTTATATTGTTGAATTTATTCATGATGCTACTGAAAATAATTATGAGGGAGGAATATATGCTTGTAGGAATTGCAATAATATCAAGTTTCCTCTCTATGTGCTTAAAGTTTTGAAGTTATGCTTGTTTTGCCTTCCTATGCTAGTTGTTTATTGTTCCCATAAGTTGTTTGATCACAAAATCCCAATGCATAGGAAGAGGGTTAGACTTAAATGTGCTAGTCATATTCTTCATGATGCTCTCTTTATGTTTCAATTCCTATCTTTTATGTGAGCATCATTAAAATCATCATGCCTAGCTAGGGGTGTTAAACGTTAGCGCTTGTTGGGAGGTAACCCAAATTTTATTTTAGTTTCTTGATTTTTGGTTCTGTTTAGTAATAAATAATCCATATAGCTTCTGTTTAGATGTGGTTTTATGTTTTAATTAGTGTTTGTGCCAAGTAGAACCTTTGGGAAGACTTGGGTGAAGTCTTTATGATCATGCTGTAAAAAACAGAAACTTTAGCGCTCACGAGATTAGCTTCAACTTTTTACTGGAGAGTGATATTTAGTTGATTCTTTTTGCATATGATTACTAGAAAATTCCTCAGGTCCACCAATTTATTTTAGAATTTTTGGAGTTCCATAAGTATACGTTTGATACAGATTACTACAGACTGTTCTGTTTTTGACAGATTCTGTTTTCATTGTGTTGCTTGCTTATTTTGATGAATCTATGGCTAGTAAAATAGTTTATAAACTATAGAGAAGTTGGAATACAGTAGGTTTAACACCAATATAAATAAAGAATGAGTTCATTACAGTAACTTGAAGTGGTGCTTTGTTTTCTTTCGCTAACGGAGCTTACGAGTTTTCTGTTAAGTATTGTGTTGTGAAGTTTTCAAGTTTTGGGTAAAGATTCGATGGACTATGGAATAAGGAGTGGCAAGAGCCTAAGCTTGGAGATGCCCAAGGCACACCAAGGTAATAATCTAAGGACACCATAAAGCCAAAGCTTGGGACTGCCCCGGATGGCATCCCCTCTTTCGTCTTCGTTCATCGGTAACTTTACTTGGAGCTATATTTTTATTCACCACACGATATGTGTTTTGCTTGGAGCGTCATTTTATTTTATTTATCTTTGCTTGCTATTTTAATAAAGTACAAAGATCTGAAATTATTAAATGGGAGAGTCTTCACATAGTTGCATAATTATCCGACTACTCATTGATCTTCACTTTTATCTTTTGGAGTAATTTGCCGTTTGCTCTAGTGCTTAACTTATATATTTTAGAGCACGGCGGTAGTTTTATTTTAAAGAAATAGATGAACTCTCATGCTTAACTTATATTATTTTGAGAGTCTTTAGAACAACATGGTAATTTGCTTTGGTTATGGATTTTGTCCTAATGTGATGGGCATCCAAGAGGGATATAATAAAACTATCATATAAAGTGCATTGAATACTATGAGAAGTTTGATTCTTGATAATTGTTTTGAGATATAAATATGGTGATATTTGAGTCATGCTAGTTGAGTAGTTGTGAATTTGAGAGATACTTGTGTTAAAGTTTGTGATTCCCGTAGCATGCACGTATGGTGAACCGTTATGTGATGAAGTCGGAGCATGATTTATTTATTGATTGTCTTCCTTATGAGTGGCGGTCGGGGACGGCGATGGTCTTTTCCTACCAATCTATCCCCTAGGAGCATGCGTGTAGTACTTTGTTTCGATAACTAATAGATTTTTGCAATAAGTATGTGAGTTCTTTATGACTAATGTTGAGTCCATGGATTATACGCACTCTCACCCTTCCACCATTTCTGGCCTCTCTAATACCGCACACCTTTCGCCGGTATCATACACCCACCATATACCTTCCTCAAAACAGCCACCATACCTACCTATTATGGCATTTCCATAGCCATTCCGAGATATATTGCCATGCAACTTACCACCGTTCCGTTTATTATGACACGCTCCATCATTGTCATATTACTTTGCATGATCATGCAGTTGACATCGTATTTGTGGAAAAGCCACCGTTCATAATTCTTTCATACATGTTACTCATGAGTCATTGCACATCCCGGTACACCGCCGGAGGCATTCATATGGAGTCATATTTTATTCTAAGTATCGAGTTGTAATTCATGAGTTGTAAGTAAATAAAAGTGTGATGATCATCATTATTAGAGCATTGTCCCAGTGAGGAAACGACGATGGAGACTATGATTCCCCCACAAGTCGGGATGAGACTCCGGACGAAAAAAAAGAGGCCATAAAAAAAGAGAAAGGCCCAAATAAAAAATATAAAAAATAAAAAAATGAGAGAAAAAGAGAGAAGGGACAATGTTACTATCCTTTTACCACACTTGTGCTTCAAAGTAGCACCATGATCTTCATGATAGAGAGTCTCCTATGTTGTCACTTCATATACTAGTGGCAATTTTTCATTATAGAACTTGGCTTGTATATTCCAATGATGGGCTTCCTCAAATTGCCCTAGGTCTTCGTGAGCAAGCAAGTTGGATGCACACCCACTTAGTTTCTTTTGTTGAGCTTTCATACACTTATAGCTCTAGTGCATCCGTTGCATGGCAATCCCTACTCACTCACATTGATATCTATTAATGGGCATCTCCATAGCCCGTTGATACGCCTAGTTGATGTGAGACTATCTTCTCATCTTTGTCTTCTCCACAACCACCATTCTATTCCACCTATAGTGCTATGTCCATGGCTCACGCTCATGTATTGCGTGAAGATTGAAAAAGTTTGAGAACATCAAAAGTATGAAACAATTGCTTGGCTTGTCATCGGGGTTGTGCTTGATTTAAATATTTTGTGTGATGAAGATAGAGCATAGACAGACTATATGATTTTGTAGGGATAGCTTGCTTTGGCCATGTTATTTTGAGAAGACATGATTGCTTTGTTAGTATGCTTGAACTATTATTGTTCTCATCTCAATATTAAACTTTTGTTTTGAATCTTATGGATCTGAATATTCTTGCCACAATAAAGAAAATTACATTGATAAATATGCTAGGTAGCATTCCACATCAAAATTCTGTTTTTATCATTTACCTACTCGAGGACGAAAGGTGAATTAAGCTTAGATGCCGATACGTCTCCAACGTATCTATAATTTTTATTGTTCCATGCTATTATATTATCTGTTTTGGATGTTTATGGGCTTTATTAAACACTTTTATATTATTTTTGGGGCTAACCTATTGACCCAGAGCCCTGTGCCAGTTCCTATTTGTTCCCTTGTTTCAATGTTTCGAAGAAAAGGAATATCAAATGGAGTTGAAACGGAATGAAACCTTCTGGATAAGTTAATTTTTGGAAGGAAAGCTACCCGAAAGACTTGGAGTGCACGTCATGAAAGAAATGAGGGAGCCACGAGGCAGGGGCGCGCCCACCCCCCCCCCAGGGCACGCCCTCCACCCTCGTGGGCCCCTCGTGGCTCCCCTGACGTACTTCTGCCGCCTATATATCTCCATATACCCTAAAAACTTCGGGAAACAGAATAGATCTGGAGTTCCGCCGCCGCAAGCCTCTGTAGCCACCAAAATCCTCTTGGGAGCCCGTTCCGGCACCCTGCCGGGGGGGGGGGATCCCTCACCGGTGTCCATCTTTATCATCCCGACGCTCTCCATGACGAGGAGGGAGTAGTTCACCCTCGGGGCTGAGGGTATGTACCAGTAGCTATGTGTTTGATCTCTCTCTCTCATGTTCTTGATTTGGCACGATCTTGATGTATTGCGAGCTTTGCTATTATAGTTGGATCTTATGTTTCTTTCCCCCCTCTACTCTCGTGTAATGGATTGAGTTTTCCCTTTGAAGTAATCTTATCGGATTGAGTCTTTAATGACTTGAGAACACTTGATGTATGTCTTGCCGTGCGTATCTGTGGTGACAATGGGATATCACGTGATTCACTTCATGTATGTTTTGGTGATCAACTTGCGGGTTCCGCCCATGAACCTATGCATAGGGGTTGGCACACGTTTTCGTCGTGATTCTCTGATAGAAACTTTGGGGCACTCTTTGAGGTTCTATGTGTTGGTTGAATAGATGAATCTGAGAGTGTGTGATGCATATCGTATAATCATACCCACGGATACTTGAGGTGACATTGGGGTATCTAGGTGACATTAGGGTTTTGGTTGATTTGTGTCTTAAGGTGTTATTCTAGTACTAACTCTAGGGTTGTTTGTGACACTTATATGAATAGCCCAACGGATTGATTGGAAAGAATAACTTTGAGGTGGTTTCGTACCCTACCATAATCTCTTCGTTTGTTCTCCGCTATTAGTGACTTTGGAGTGACTCTTTGTTACATGTTGAGGGATAGTTATATGATCCAGTTATGTTATTATTGTTGAGAGAACTTGCACTAGTGAAAGTATGGACCCTAGGCCTTGTTTCCTAGCATTGCAATATCGTTTACGCTCACTTTTACCACTTTTTACCTTGATTTTTTTATATTTTCAGATTACAAAAACCTATATCTACCATCTATATTGCACTTGTATCACCATCTCTTCGCCGAACTAGTGCACCTATACAATTTACCATTGTATTGGGTGTGTTGGGGACACAAGAGACTCTCCGTTATTTGGTTGCAGGGTTGCTTGAGAGAGACCATCTTCATCCTACGCCTCCCATGGATTGATAAACCTTAGGTCATCCACTTGAGGGAAATTTGCTACTGTCCTACAAACCTCTGCACTTGGAGGCCCAACAACGTCTACAAGAAGAAGGTTGCGTAGTAGACATCAAACGTTGGTGGTAAGCAGTATGACTATCACGTCCCACAACTCTTTGTGTCCAACTCGTGCATATCATCTACGCATAGACCTGGCTCGGATGCCACTATTAGGAAACGTAGCATGCAATTTCAAAATAAATCCTACGCTCACACAAGATCTATCACTACAAAAAAAGACACATCCGTGACATTTTGGGCCGAACAATTTTTTTTTCTGTCATGCTTATGACACTTCTATGACGATAATTGTGACAAAACCCGGTATCACCATAGATGTTGTGGGCTCCTACTTCTATGACAAAAAATCATGACAGAAAATGGGCTTTTCGTCATGGGCGGAAATTTGAGACGGTAGCATGACATTCTTTGGGCCGTCCATGACAGAAAAAACCGTGGTAGAAGCGAGGGCGAGGAAAATATCGTGGAGTTCCCGTGAACGGTGGGTGGTCGGGCTGCCAAGCGCGCGCTGCTTTCTCGTGCATATGTACGCGCTGCAGTGCGAGGCGTTGGGCTCTAACTGAACCCGAGCGATTGCACTACAGGCTACGCGTTACTGAACCAGAGCGATCGATCAATCCCTTGCTGTTAACTGAACCCGAGTGATTCCTTCGCTACTGCTGCTAACTGAAGCTGATCGAACCCTGTTGCCTCCTTCCCTTGATGAACAAGGAGCATTGTTGGGGGGGGGGGTGGATGAACAGTTCCCGGTGGGGGGTTGGATGAACAGGACCCCGTGGTAGTAGAGGTCATTGCCGTTGGATGAACAGGACCCCGATCGAGCCGGTTGGGAGTGGATGAACAGGACCCCGTGGAGGGCTAGATGAACAGGACACCATGGAGGGCTGGTTGAACAGTAGCCGGTGGAGGGCTGGATGAACAGTAGCCCGTGGAGGGGTGGTTGAACAGGACCCTGTGGAGAGGGTTGGTTGAACAGTAGCCGGTGGAGGAGCGCGCGGTGGAGGCTGGATGAAGAGGAGCCCATAGATGAACACTCACAGGTGGAGGCTGGAGGAGGTCGATGGTGGATGAACAGTAGCCCGTGGAGGAAGTCGACGGTAGAGATGAACAGTATCCCGCAGAGTCCCGTTTTGCAGTGCGCCACACCCCTCCTGATGAACAGGACCCCCATTTCGACCGTAGTGCTCCAACACAAGTCTGTTTCCTCCGTTTTGCGGTACGCCACACCCCTCCGGATCAGCTGGACACTGTTTCGACTGTAGGAGGTCCAAGAGAAGTATGTTTCCTCCGTTTTGCGGTACTCCTGACCCCTCCCGATGAACAGGATCCCGGTTCGACCGTGGCCGGTCAAACACAAGGTCGTTTCCTTTGTTCTGCGATACGTTGGGCCTCGTGTCCATCGGTTGTTCTGTCCAAGCCAGTTGGCTCCCGATGAACACGATGACGCATTCCGTTTCGACCCTGCCGGTTGGCTCCCCATGAACACGACGACGATGCAATTTCTCCGTTCCGACCCAGCCATGTACACGAGCCCTGGCCGTACGTATGCGCGAGTAGGCGTTTGAGACCCCGCTCGTATGTATGTACGTGGCCGTATTTACTTTCTTGCACCCTGGCTGTATGTACATGTACATGCTACGTGCGCGCCTCTACTACAACACGTGCCCTTCCTTACTCGGCCATGGTTCACACGCAGCCTGCAGCATGCACCGATCGACCGGTATGTACGCATACCGTTCGCGACTGAATGACAATGCTATATGTACGCTTCGACCAGGTGGGTCCCGACCGAGCACTTCCTTGCGTCGCGAAGATGTAGCCGGTGGGTCCCAAAGCGGTCGAATCATTTTTTGCCCGTAATATGGAGGCACTTCCTTGCGTGCGAAGATGTAGCTGGTGGGTCCCAGCAGTCACGGGAGAAAACATTATTTTTCAGGATAAAAAGGATGTAGTTGCATGCATGCGTACATGGGAGTGGTGCGTCCCCACTGTCAGCCTCTCATGTATAGTCATCTTTCGATGACTCTCATTTGTTGACCACGTTGACCACACCGTGCCGAGCGCACCAAGGCGGTGGACGACGGCAAGGCCCCATACTGGAACGACCCCGGAGATGGGGAAGACGTGGCAGTGGAGTCGCAGATGGAGAGGAGGGAAACTTGATCGGTTCGGGTCTTGGCAAAGACTTCGCCCACGGGAGACAGGAACAAGAACAGAGGTTGAAGAAGGAGCACGGCTGTTGGATTAACATCCGATGGTCCAGCTGCTAGAATCATTTGTTGATTAAGTTGACAAAGCCCTGCGTACACGTCCGCTTAGTAGGCCCACAAGTCAGCCAACAAATCTGACGGGTCCCAGCTGTCAATGGTAGGAATAGTTTTTTTTCCCATAACAAGGAATAACTTCCTTTCGTTCGAAGATACAGCCGGTGGGTCCCAGCTGTCAGGGGGAGGAAACATTTTTTCAGCTTAATAAGGAGGAACTTTCCTTGCATGCGACCATGGACCTCACGGGTCCCAGCCATAAGGCTCTCCACATACAGTCCTGTTCCGATGACTCTCGGTTGTTGACCATGCCGCGCCTTGATGAGAAGCGGTGGACTACAATGAGGCCCCAAACCTGAACGACCCGGAGATGGGGAAGACGTGGCGATGAGTCGCAGAGAGAGTAGTGAGAAACTTGACTAGTTCGGTGCGGTGGGCCTACACTCGGCAGAGAATAACAGAGGTGCGGAGTGGAGGGATGGCCTGGCCGTCGGGTAGCGTTTATTGCGGTAGCATAAAACAATGACTTGGGCCTGGAGGCTGGAAGCGGTCTGGCAACAATGGCGGAAGAAGACGAGAGATTGAAGAAGAATGTCGGTCGTTGGATGTAAACCCAATGCCTTGCTTAGGCTTCGACCTTTGTATTTTTATTTTTTGCGAAAGTGCTTAGGCTTCGACCTACTGGCCCACGTGCCAGCCAACCCATTTGGTTTTTTTAGTCCATTTGGTGGGCTGGGTGAAACAATGATGTAGCATCTATGCAGCCCGTTTATATATTATGGTAGAATTTAAAGCCCATTTGCATTTTTCTTGAAATCCGCGGACTTGCTGGGCTGGGTGAAAATATCATGTTGGGCTGGACGGAGAAATGTTATAAAAACATAAACACATGATTGCACGTTTATTACTGCATTGGTCAATAAAAATCTTTGCAAGCTTATGTACGCAATCACCGGGAGTTAACTTGTCAAGTTATATATAAACAATTATTATTATTATTTTGTAAGAACTTTCAATTTATGAAATAAAATATCATTTTAATTTGATGAGATAATAGGACGTGGGGTATTATTATTTTTTAGGCTAGACGTGAGACAATTGAGTTGGTTCTAGGGAAAAGTACTGGGAGAAAACTCAGTTTACATTGAAAAAGAAAATGAGAGAAAATTCAGATATAGGATTAATGAAAACGAAAAATAAAGGAAGTGGGAAGGTCTATAAAATGATTGGACGAACGACAGGTTTAACAGAACCTTATGTTGTTTCTATTATATATTAAGGACAGTATAACCGCACCTAAAGCGAGCCCTCTCAGCACTTCGCATTTCTGGCCGTCCGTTTACGCGATCTGGACGATTTTGGCCGTCTGATGTCAGATCTACAGCCATCTGTCCCGCTTGTGTTAAGCAGTGGCCCAGCTGTCCTAATGGCCTGCTACTCCAGAGGCCGAAATGAAGCCATCTGGTTAACTGGGCCGCTTGTGCCAGCCCAAACCTGCGATGGTCCAGCGATGTGTTGCCTTCTACGGAGAAAAACTATTCCCCGGACACGGCATGAATGGATTGGCCGCCGCTCAACATCGGTGTCGCGAGCGATACAGAGGAGGGGATCCAATCGACCCGCGCATGATGCGGGCGACGCATCTTCTGATGGGATCCAGCCGACGCGCCGAAGGAAAGGAGGGGACGCGGGATGGCCGACGCCTCATCTGATCTAAACCGCTCCGCTGAGACTTGAAAGCTGCAATGATACTTCAGTTTCTGCGTCCATTCATGGCGGGTGATGTGCCGATCCTTTCCGCTGCCAAGGGGTAGATGTACGTCTATATATTCTTCCTTCCCTATCACTCTTCGCTCACCCTTTCCACTCCGGCACCACATCATTCAGCAAGATGCTTGGGTAGGTTTCCCTAAATTTCTTTCAGTTCATGTATGATTCAATGTTGCACCAAGCAAATACACGCATGTACATGTATATATGCTTCCTCCCCTGCAGCACAATATCCATCAGCAAGTTGCTTCGCTAGGTACCTATATATTTCGTTCCTATTCATGTATGATTCCTTCTTTCACCAAACAAATACATTGTCCTCATATCCTCTCAATCCTAAATTTGTACAGGTGTTGTTCGCATTGGCCATGGTCTGGGCAGATCTTGGAGAATGATACTTGTTTCTATTACTTTGGAAATTCTTCGGCTCGTAATATCCAATGGCTTGTGGATAAGTAATTACTTCAACTATACTGCCAGATCTTATCCTTCCATGTTTTTAGAACACTGATTGTTTAGAATATATGTTTATGTGTTTTTCATATCATGGTGCTACCTTCGACATTTTCACACAGTTTATTTGGAGAAGACTATAAGAGAATTCATACTATTTTAATTACAGGACAAATTGATAATTGGTTGTTCATAGTTTGACCAAGCTGGCACTATTGAGTATTGATGCATTAGTTCACAAGAAGTTTCTTTAAAATGGAATTCTTTGCAAGGGTTTGTTGGTTGGGTCTATCGCTATTCTCAAGTAGCTGAGGATATATGTTATTTGTGAAAAAATGATTTGCCACCATTGTTGAACTACTCTGCTACCATGTCAAGAAATTGGTCTAACTGTTGAATATATTGTCCATTTTAGGTGCCTGCTCTTCATACATCTTGCACTCTGTTGTCTCATTGTAACGCAGAAAAACTGCTGAAAAAGGTATTTTTCATAAACTTTAATGTTTTGCACTATAGGATCTTGCTTCGCAGTTATTTCAGACACATTCATTCGATCCCCCAACTAATATTTATATTTCCATTTGTACCTTTACTTTCAAGAAATTAACTTGACCAACTCTGGCTAAAGCTGTACATTGATGCCAGTTTTATTAGTGAAACATGCCAAAGCTCATGGGTAGCGAGATGTCACAGGTTGAGTTATGTGGTGTGTGTGTGTGTGTGTGTGGCCACATTCAGAGCTGCAAAGAAGCAGTCTCCGGAAGCAATAGCTTGCATGGAAGGAGTCTGGCGTTGTCTGTTTCATGCCGACCAGTGATCTCCGGAAGAGATTGAGATGTTGTCGAGGATCTGAAAATGTATGGACCAGCAGATGTTCAGTTGAAAGGGTGATTAGAAAAACAAGAAAACAAGACAACTAAGGCTACTACCAGGCTAAGGGTGGTGCCGATTATTAACATAAAAAGTAATGAAGATGCGCACATTCTGGTTTAGTAGAGACTAGAGAGGTCTTGAGTGTGGTGTTTGCAAGATCTCCGGCCTACGTGTTGAGAGTTACACCGCACAATTGGTAATGCTACCTCTTAACCTTGACTAATATACACCTATTTTATTAGTCGCTTTTGGAAGTTGCATACATTTCATCTTATACTTACAATTATCAGTTATTTAGACAAATGTATCATACTATATGTTATGTCGCGCATTTCCCTGCACAGAACAAGAGTCATCTTATCCTTCAAAAAAGTGTGTTATTTACTGGACTCCAAGCAACTTTATCTGTATTATAATTTTCATGTTTCACACATACGTTGAATACTTTCTACCACTCTATCGAAAGTATAGAGGGGTGTGCTAACCCTGCCCTCTTGAGCCCAAACAGTCCACGATCTATCAGAGACATATCCTTGTACCATCCTAATTCAAAACACTACACTTGGAGACATCATGATCCAAAAGATGCCACAAATCTATCACAAAACATGTATCGGCCGTCCTAATTCAAAGCGCACACAGTTGAAACCCAAGCTCAAACCAAGTATATCCGACCTAATAAGGAAGAAAAAAGCTCATAACACTATCTTGATAGCCTAAAAGATTCTTATTAAATTACATATACCATTATTTTTTTAATGAAAGAGACAAGCATAGGCTACGAGAAAGCCAAACCAAGTATATCTGACCTAATAAGAAAGAAGAAAAGCTCATAACACTACTTTCTTGATAGCCTAAAAGATTCTTCATCAAATACATAACATTATTGTTTTTAAATGAAGGAGACAAGCACAAGCTACAAGAAAGCATGATACTTCAAAGCATTCCAAACAAATATATACAAATTACTTTATATCCTTAATAACTAAGAGATAAAATAGACGGGCGCAGCAACGCGCGTCATCAACGATCTAGTATGTAATAAAATAAGATATATATATATATATATATATACTATTATAGAATGGAAAACATAGGTTCAGTTTTGCATTCTTATAGAAAAATAGAAATGAGTTGTGCGTCATCTTGAAAAAACAAACATAACTTGGGCTGCTGATGTTATAGACAAGCTAGGTTGGGAGGCCCAGAGGCCGCTTGATACCTGCTGGATCCAAAAAACGTTGAAACATGTCGTGGGCTGCCATGTTAAACAACAAAACCTAGGCCATGGACCATGTGGGCCCGGGACTGTCAGCCTCTCGACGAACAGTTGTCTCCCGATTCCTCTTGTTTTGCTGACCATGTTGGGAACGACAGACGGCCGCGCTGCGATGAGAGCATCAAGGCGGAGGACGACGTCGAGAACTCGGACCGAACGAACCGGAGCGGGGGAAGACGCGGGCGGAGGGGAGTACGAGGGTTGACTTGTTCGGGTGCAGGGTGGGCCGGTGGATCTGCTGTCGCCGGACAACGTGTGGGAGTAGAGGGATGGCCTGGCTAACGCCATAGGCTATGATGGTCAGCCAATGTATAGGAAGAGGATGAAAGATTGAACAAAATAAAGAAATACAAATGGATAGGTGGTTGGTCCCATATGTCTGTGTACAAGACCTGCTGGGTCCAACTGAGAATGGGAATATGTTGGGAGGAAGGAGATTCAAAGCACGGCAGCCGAGTGAACTAGTTTTTTTTAAACGGACGAGTGAACTAGTTACATACATAAGCAAATAGACACTAAAAAGCAAACAGGTTAATGGGTTCTTAGAAGAAATATTTCGAACAAAATAGATAATTACGACACATAAGCTAATGCATGAAACGCTCAGATGATAAAGGTGCTTAAACAGATAAAGTACAACATCTAGACCTTCCTGGCACGCTTGATCATGACGCTGCGGCTGTCCGTGTACTCGTCGATTCTGAAGCGGAACCGCCCTCATGTCCAAGATCCGCCTGTACATGTCGTAGCATGCGTATGCGTCCTTGGTTGTGTAGTTTATGTAGGCTAGATTCAGAGGTACCTCCCACGTGTTCAGGTCCTTGGTATCGTTGTCTTCTTTCATGTTGGCGTAGTAGGGGTCGATGATGGTCTCGGCAAGGTCAACCACGGAGTCCTTCTCCTGCCCGTTGCCAATGATCTTGCATTGCTTATGGATGTCGACAAGCTTGTTGCACCAGATGGCCGAATCGTCATGTTCTTCCTTCTCTCCACCGTAGCGAAGGTGTAGTAGGCGCTGCCGATGAAATGGGCGAATGCTCCAGAACCTCTGATGGCCCTACAGAATGGGAGACGAGAACCTCATCCCGCACGCATACCTGGGTGACCGCGATCTGCTGGTCCCTGTCAGGAGACGAATGGATGGGCACAAGGCCTAGTCTTGCGACCTTGTGCTTTCTCGTCCTGTAGGTACTGCTTGAACTCGACGAGGCAGAGCTTCACCAAGTCCGGATCGTTGGTGTACATCACATTCAACTTGGTGCAGCCATGGCACTTAACAGCGAACTCAAAGTTGAACTCCTTGGTGAAGCCAATACCCAGCAGACTCACCCCTTGGATCGCCATTGGAGTCTCTTCAAGTGAATGAGTGGATAAGCGGCAGCGGCAGTTCGTTTTTCAGCTCCTGGGGAACTGGATTCAACAATAAACTGAGTGTGTACAAGCGACAACAGCTACTACCCCTCCCTCGCCCGCTGCACGCCCGGCAGAACATGCACCCTTGGCGCATTCAAACGCCCCCATTAAGAAACTTATTCTGGCCACACGTCGGTTCATGAGCGGGTCTCAGATTGAATTGTAATAACAAGTGTTAGTGGTCACTTTACTTAAATTTAATTAGCTTTAATAGAAATTTATTCTCAAAACAAGCAATGCATTGGCTCGTTCTATCGATTGCCACGGATCAACATGCACAACAATTAGAATTATTATTCTCGGGGCCTGCAAGACATTTGTCGCACTTTCACATAGATAATACTACCAAATTTGAACTGTTTGTTATGGTTGTTGTCCTCTGCGTCATCATGATGTGTTTCCCATCTTGCAAGATTCAGAACCAACAAATAAAATTCAAATAATAAGTACATCAAAGATGCCTACACATCTCATTGATTCCCAACTTGCAAGATTCAGAACCAACAAATAAGATTCAAACAATAAGTACAACAAAGATCCCTACACATCTCATTGATTCCCAGCTTGCAATATTCAGAACCAACCCATTAGAGCCTTTTCATAAACTGAATATCGGGATTAAATTCATCTTGGCTAGCCGTGTCATACAACCCAAGAACTTGGCGAATGCTCTTGACCATCACAACAACTGTAATTGAGTATTCCTGTTTGCACAGATAAGAAAGAGCATGATTACTACTGTATAATAGTGGCACTAGTTGAAACAAACTTTATTTCCAAAATGAGAAAAGATTGCGATAGAATAGCTTTATTTAAAAAATAGATCATTGGCATAGTATGGCAAAGCACAATCATGTTGATAAAGGACAGTACTGACCGGTGTGAGGGGCCCTATGCCGCCACGACTCGATGTGGTGAACATGCAACTCCACTCGGATGAGGCTAGCCTGGAGTTCCATGATTCAATTCATGCGCCTTTTTCTACAGTTCATCTGAAATGAAGCAAAGATTGCATCATTCAGCTAGCAAGAAGTACTTGCTCTCGTGAGCTGGCAGGTTCTTCTTTAGTAGTTGCACTAAAATTCAGCAACATTATGGTTGGTTGTCCTGCTCATGTGCAACTATAATTTGCTTATCCTTTTGTGCAGTTCCACTAAAATAAAGTGCCATTTGTGGTGACAGTGACGGCTCATCTTGCAAAAGCTAATAAAATGTTGCACAAGATTACCAGCAGAATTTGATGGAGATTTTGGAAACTCCAATCACCATTTTGTGCAGTTCCACCAAAATTGAGAGATGTTGCCCACGTGATATTTTAGTTGAACTGCACAAGACACTCATTCCAAAAAAAGTGTTTTGTGCAGTTCACCAAAAGGTCACAATAGCAACAAGGTGAAATGGATATCCCTATCTGCACAAAAAGATAGAAAGTAAACAGATTCTTTGGTCAATAAGAATATCTGAAACATACACGAAATGAAAAGAGGCATCTTAATTAAGTTCATGGCAATCACGCAAGGACAATAGAAATTTTAATACATCAGCAATGCTTCATGTTACCGGAAGCATTACGATCAAATATGGCATTCGTCAAATATGGGATTACTTTAATGGTGGCATTTTTGGTTTACCAGATACAGTAAATCAACAACAGCTAAAGAGTTGGTTTAAGGGCATGGTACCGTGGGGACACCAGGTCACTCAGCAGCGTAAAGAAGCAACTTACTTATCATACTGGGGAAAACAGCAGGAGTACCATTTGTAACAAAGTTTAATTACATCATATCACTGGAGGCATTACATTAACAATAACACTGGTTAGACATGTCCTTAAGGTAATAGTGTGATCGCTTCATTTTACATGCACCCTTACATTAACAACAACAAAAATTTGGTATAAGGACATGCGACAGTGGACGCATCAGCACAATGTACCAACAAGGAGGCATAAAGTGGTGATGCCGAGTTTGTTCATGCTCTGTGAGGGCAGAAAAACTAATCCTAGAGACCTTTTACTATGTGAGGGCAGCAAATCAAATCCTGGACATACTCTGTTGACTTGTCCACTAGCTGCCACTTTCTATTCTTTTTTCAACCAATAATAGATCTGTTCCTTATCCAGTTTGTACTAAGTTTTCCCATTATTTCCCTTTTCAACCAAGAGACCGGTTGGGTATCCGGTCTCTACTACTTTCCCCCTATCATTTCCTCTTTGAATCAAGTCCTAGATTCATGCTACGACCCCCCCCCCCTTCTTTGTTGTTCGAACCAAGTCCTAGATTTGAATGCATGAAGTAGCTTTACCTCTAATAATACTAAAAAAGTTAGGTGGATTTGGAAGAGCTGATGGAAGTAGAAAAAGATGCACATGCAGACACGTGGGGCAGATGGGGCTCGAAGAACTTGTACCTGACGGTCGTCGGGATGTCGGCAGTGGCAGGTCCGATCTGCGCACAATACGGCGGGGAGGAAGAAGGGTCGGAGGAGCACCCAAGCCGGCGCTGTGTCGGAGAGAACGTCACGGGCAGAGGATCGGGCCTCGCCGGCAGCTGTGGGTTTCCTCCCTCGCCGGCGATGACCGCATACGATGTGCCTTTTAGTCATCTACACACACCGGCCGAAGGGATCCGGCTGGATCTGTGACCAGCGGTGAGCAAAGAAAAAATGTCGCTACAGCTGTCTTGTTTAGATGTGGAGAGGATGAGAGAATGAAGAGAGCAACCCTAGTAAAGCAAGCGCTCAGGCCCCTACGTACATATATAGTGGAGTGATTATCTTTTTCTCTCCACAACAAGCGTTTCAATTTGTGT
Source organism: Aegilops bicornis (assembly GCA_021605145.1). Classification (NCBI taxonomy): domain Eukaryota; kingdom Viridiplantae; phylum Streptophyta; class Magnoliopsida; order Poales; family Poaceae; genus Aegilops; species Aegilops bicornis. The sequence continues at coordinate 568,439,489 of CM038670.1, forward strand.
ACATGGCATTAAAGAAAAGAAACTCTCTATTCAAGGTGACTAACTATAGGACTCCTATTGTTCACTTGTGCTCCCAGGCCCTCCATTCATCGAACAACCCCACAGGTGAATCAACATACAATACTAGTATTTATATAGAACGAACACGCTTGAACTATTTTCGCGTACTTAAAAGTTGAGGGCGGGGCTTTTCCCGGGTAGTACGCGCAGTAGTTTTCGCGTAGGTGGTTTGACAGAGAGGCGAGGAGGTCGAGAAGAGTCCGGACTGGTGTTCACCTAACGAGCTGATAGCGCTGCAGACGCGCGTTCAAAGCATGGTGACCAAGAACATCAAGCTTGTTGACGTCATCCAGGTGATGCTGGTCCACTGGATTCTTCCGTGCCAGCGCCAAAGTCGCCCTTTGTGGGAGTTCAATTCAAAGAAGCACCAGACCTTGGTAAGGCTCTTCGAAACTACTCACGAAGGCGCGTGGAAGTTTCTTTTTAAGGGCAACGAGAAGCCACAGGCCACGGATTTAGACCGTGGTCATGATTGTACACACCCCGCCAGCAAGGTATGTTATTTCTAACGTATCCCCAACCTCATCGTTTCGAGGGTGACGTCTGAGCTTTTATTATGGTTCCTTTAGGACTGGATGGAGAGGGCGAAGCAGATCCAGTGTCCGGCTCCGCTGCTGAAGAACCGGTCATCCCACGCCTAAGCGGAGATCTTTGGTGTCGGCGCCATACAAGGCGCCGGAGAAGAAGGCCAAGAAGAAGGCCAAGGGGGCCAAGAGTGGCCCTCGTCGCAAGGGCACTTCGGACGCGACGTCCGAAGACGACGAGGCCCATTCCTCCGTTCCTGAGGACAACGACGAGGAGGAGGAAAACAACCCTCCTCCCGAGGAGGAGAAGAAGAAGAGGGCGGCCTCGCCACATCCGGATGCGAAAGCGGCCAAAAAGGGGAAGGGCCCCTCAGTGGTCAACACCGCGTGGGACGTTGACAGTAGTCCGGAACGGCGCCCCCGCACTAAGCCCCAGGCCACATCATAAGTGACAGGGCTCGCTCGTGCGCACATCCAGCCCTTTCTCTCCTTTATCTTGATGTAGATAACTGTACTATTGCAACTGTACTATTGCAGTCCGGCCCGCGACCTAATCCAGCGATCCTCATCTGGAGGTTCGTTGGCTCTGTTGGAGATGGCGAGCCAATCGCCACCGCCTGATTACTCCCCCGGGGCCAGGGACGACACCGAAGTGCTGTCCCGGAGGGCCGATCCAAACCGGGGAGGAGCCCAGGACCTGTCGGCGAGGCGCCACGAGGCGAAGCCTCCACTGCCAGACACATGGAGGAGACGATCCCCATGGAAACTGGTGAAGAGGGCCGCATCCAGTTTGGCCCTCAGCCGAATACGATTCCGGAGAGCCATATGGCTCCGGAGTCAGGCGAGCAGCCCCCTTTGAAGGAGGGGGTGCACCGCTTCCGCCGGTGGTCCCTGTCCATCCAGGGGCGCCGGACAACCTGATGGAGGCGCTGCGAGGCGCCTCCATTATGGAAGAGCACCACGTCCTTATGGGCACGGCGATTGAGAAGGTTCAGTCCACCGATGGTGGACTGAACGAGGCCTGCAGCAACCTGTTGACAGGTTTCGAGGTAAGTGACATAGAAAGAGAAAAAAACACATAGTCGGTAGTCTCGAGACACGAGACCTTTGTCGTGAAAAGAACCGGACAGAGGATCCATTGTAGGAGACTAACATAGCATGTATGCATAAGCAGGCGTCGCTGTTGGCCGCAACCTCGCATGCTGCCGAAGTCTCTGAATTGAGGCAGAGGCTGGAGCGGACCGAGAACGAACTCGGCGAGGGTAGGGTTCAGCTCCAGGAGAAGCAAGGTGAATAACGACTTGCTGTATATTTGGAAAGCGTAAGCGATGTATATTGACTGTAGTGTCGTAATATGTGCAGGAGCCGCGACCGAGGTCGAGGCCCTGAGGAAGGCCCTGGCCGAGGAGAAAGCTGTCCAGCAGCAAGCCGCCCGTAAGAAGCTCGAGGCCCGGGTCAAGGAAATCTAGCAGGAGCTCTAGGATGCGGTGAAAAAATGTGAGACCTTGGAGAATGATGCGTCGGCTCAAGAGGCCGAGCTCACCAAGGCTCGTCAGAGCGCGGAGACCGCACGGAATGAGGCCCAGGCCGCCCTCCAAGAGATCCAGGAGGCCAAGAAGATCATGGAAGGGGAAGGCATTTAAGATGCAAAGCAAGTATGCGGAGAAGCAATACCTTTTACTAACCCGGGTTCGGAGTTCCCCAGGGCTTTTGCGGATCTACCATGCAGCGTATCAGACGCTACAGAGTTCTACCAAGCCGAAGGAGGAGGTTCTACGGAGAAGCTATTCTGGTCGCAGTATGCGACACCATAGCATCCAGTGTCCTTCACCAATCAGCTGAAGCAGCTGGTGGAGCTGCACAGGGTGGCCGAACTAGCCATGAAGGATTTGCCAATCCGGCTATGGCCAGCCGAAGCTATGCCCGTCAGCTACTTCGGACTCGTGAGGCGTCTGGTGGAGGCCTGTCCGCGGCTGGATATCATCAAGCGCTCCGCCTGTATTGAAGGTGCCTGTATGGCCTTCGCTCGCTGCAAGATGTGGTGGGCTAAGATGAACGCTGTTGAAGTTGCCAGCGGGCCGCTGGAGGGCAAGGAGCACCGCACACCCGAGCGATATTTCGCAGATGTCGTAGAGGGGTCTCGACTTATGGCGGCGCAATGTTCGCATGACATTGTATTTGAATAAATATATTCATGTTGCATTTGCCTTGTATTATGGGAACAAAGCCGGTGTTTGTAAAATAATTTTATTATGCTTTGAATTGTTTCCTCCTATGCGGCCGTGTTATTTGTAATCTGAGGGTTGGCCAGTCATCGACTTTCGCCCTCACGTAGGTAGTACAGAGGTGTTCGGGATGGATTCTAAACAATCCTGATCCAATTATATGGTCCTTTGGAGGAGTTGTTTAGCGCAACGAATAAGGCAATCGGATTGTACGGCTTGAACGCCCTCACTTAGCCATAGGAGTTTTATAAATAAGCAAGTGTGCAGCCCCTGGTCCAGGCCAGGGTGCTGTCAGCATCTGAATGGGAAGTGTCGATCCTTCGTATGATGCGGAAAAAATGTCCAACAATTTTGTAACCCTCGAACAGCTGACCGGCTCTCGCCGTATCATGACAGTCAGTTTTTGGCTTTCTCTACAAAGGTGCTCATCCGGTCAAGGCCAGGGCAAAATCGCAGTAGTTTTCCCTTTACTACCCTAGTTGATAGAGCGGAACATAGGGTAGCAAGCACAGGAGCCGGGCAACCCAACTATTGACCAAAGACATGATTCGGAGCCAATGCATATAATGCTAAATTCGGGGTGCCGAACTTATATATAAGAATTGCTCAGACTTTGCTGCCGTATTGTGGGGCGACAAGTAGCCCCTGGCGAATATGAAACATACAGAAGAGTATCGGTGCTGCAAATAAGCGGATCGAAATAAAACGAAGTAAGAAGCGAAAACCACAGAAACTGGGCCACGGACCATTTTTATTATAACTAGATGGATACGTCAAGGCGTATCTTGTACAGATGGTGCGAGAAGTATCCGGGCTATTTAACATGCCGGGATCAGTAGGGTGCAGTGTGCGGGTCCTGTGAAATAAGTTTGAATATCGTCAAGAAGAACGTATAAAGGTTACCCTACACACCTGTGCTGCTTGCCTCCGGTGTATGCCAGTCCTTCTAAAGGATTTGCGATCAGGCCCGCGGAAAAAGGAACCTGAAACAAGAAAAAAGGTAAAAGTATGTGTGTCCGGGATCTCTCTGGCCGAACTGTAGACCCCGGGCTATCTTGTGCCTCCGTCGATGTCCATGGAATTTTGAGTGCGTAATTGTGTACGCGTGGTACGAATGCCACTACGTCATTGGGACTGGGGCGGAGGCCGGATTGCTAGTCGAGCTCTTGACGAGCCACGCCGTCCTGTTGCAGTATAGTCCGGGACCTCTTAATGATGTCCGAGGGCTCGGCGGCCGTACTATGGTGCTTCTTGAGAAGGCCGCTCTGTACTTCTGCTGCTAGGGCGGCGGTGTGCTCCTCTGTTCGGAGGGAGCATTCCGTATTGCCATTGACTGTTATGACGCTGCATGGACCGGACATCTTAAGCTTGAGATAAGCATAGTGTGGCACTGTGTTGAATCTAGCAAACGCGGTTCGTCCGAGCAGTGCGTGATAGCAGCTGCAGAAGGGGACGATATCGAAGATTAACTCTTCGCTTTGGAAGTTGTCTGGAGAACCGAAGACCACCTCTAGCGTGATTGAGCCCTTACAGTGGGCTTCTACGCCTCGTATGACTCCTTTAAAGGTAGTCTTTGTTGGTTTTATTCGTGAGGGGTCAATGCCCATTTTCCGCACTGCGTCTTGATAGCAAGTTGAGGCTGCTACCACCGTCCATCAGGACTCGTGTTAGGTGAAACCCGTCAATAATTGGGTCGAGGACTAGTGCGGCTGAACCGCCATGGCGGATACTGGTTGGGTGATCTCGACGATCGAAGGTGATCGGGAATGATGACCATGGATTGAATTTTGGGGTGACTGGCTCTACCGCGAAGACGTCCCTAAGTGCTTTCTTACACTCCCTTTTGGGGATGTGCGTAGCGTATATCATGTTCACCGTTTTGACTTGAGGGGGAAATTTCTTCTGCCCTCCGGTGTTCGGCTGCCGGGGCTCTTCGTCATCGTCCTCGCTCTGTGATTCCCCTTCCTTGTTTCTGCTATTTATTTTGCTAGCTTGTTTGAATACCCGGCAATCTCTGTTGGTATGATTAGCTTGCTTATCCGGTGTGCCGTGTATCTGGCACGGACGGTCGAGTATGCGGCCCAGGCTGGAAGGTCCTTCATTATTCCTTTTGTAGGGCTTCTTCCGTTGGCCGGACTTGGAGCCAGTGAATCCGGCGTTGACCGTGGTGTCATCGGTGTTGTTTCCATTGCTTCGGCGTTTGTGTCTATTGCGCCGGAGCTTGCTAGTGCTATTCTTGGCCTCAGAGGGGCCTGTCTCGCTGGTTGTGTTGTTACTACGGGCCAACCAACTGTCCTCTCTCGTGCAAAAGCGGGTCATGAGTGCCGTGAGGGCTGCCATGGACTTCGGCTTTTCTTGGCCGAGGTGGCCTGCTAGCCATTCGTTACGGATGCTGTGTTGAAGGCTGCTAAGGCCTCGGCATCCGGACAGTCAACGATCTGGTTCTTTTTGGTTAGGAACCTAGTCCAGAATTTTCTGGCTGATTCCCCAGGTTGTTGAACTATGTGGCCTAAGTCATCGGCGTCTGGTGGCCGGACATAGGTTCCTTGGAAGTTGTCTAGGAAAGCTTCTTCCAAGTCCTCCCAGTTGCCGATAGAATTTTTAGGCAGGCTATTAAGCCAGTGCCGAGATGGCCCTTTGAGCTTTAGTGGGAGGTATTTAATGGCGTGGAGGTCATCTCCTCAAGCCATATGGATATGGAGAATGAAATCCTCGATCCATACTGCGGGATCGGTTGTGCCATCGTATGATTCGATATTGACGGGCTTGAACACCTTAGGGAATTCGTGATCCAGTACTTCATATGTGAAGCAGAGAGGGTGTGCGGCACCTCTATATCGGGCCGCGTCGTGGCGTAGCTCAGATGGAGTCCGTCTGCGGTATTCGGCCCGGGCGTGGTTAGATTTATCACGTCCGAATAGGTAGCTGTCGTCGTGCTCAAAGCACGCCCTCGCGATCCGTAGATCGATCTTGTGTGTCATGTTCTATCGTCCAGGATCTGCCGGAGGTCGTATGTGTGACCCCGAACTCTTCCATCTCTGTTTTTGCGAGGCGGTGGGGCAGGCTGCTGTTCAGCCTATGTTGCCGCTTTATCCCGGCCGCGGGGTGGCCGGTCGGCCGCCCTGTCTCTACCACGTGGTGGTCGTTCCTCGTTATGCGAGGGAGATGTGTGCTCTGGTGCTTCCTCATCGAATTGAGGTAGCAGTCTGCGTTTCGGCTAGCTCTTGGCTGGGCGCCTAAGGTCGTATTCTTCAGCTGTCAGGACATCAGTCCATCTGTCGACGCACAGATCTTGTTCAGCTTGAAGCTGCTGGTGTTTCTTTTTCAGTCTCCTTGTAGTGGCTATGAAGTGAAGCTTAAAGCGCTCCTGCTCCAGAGGATCCTCAGGCACGATGAAGTCTTCGTTGCCGAGGCTTGTCTCCTCCTCGGAGGGTGGATGGTAACTATCGTCCTCCGAGTCATCTTCTATGGCCTGTTCATCAGGGTTATCTTGCCCGTTGTCGTTTTCTTCCTGTTCGGATGTAGCTTCGACAGGGTCTTCGTTGTTTTCGGCATCGCTTGGAGTGCTATTTTCTCCAGTGCCTGTGTTGCCATCTTTCGAGCGTCGAGGCTTAGTGCGGCGTTTGGCACACCATCGTTTGGACTACGTCGCAGAAGGCTTATTCGCGTCTGGCTCTTCTTTGTTGTTGCCAAATTCTTTAGGTGTATCAAACATGTACACGTCGTACGAAGAGGTGGCCGTCCAGCGTCTTGTAAATGGTGGGTCTTGGCCTTGCTCCTTGTTCGCATCGCCGTCCATATCGTCGATGTATTCGGAGCCATAGTCAAGCACGTCGGTTAAGTCATCGACGGTGGCTATGAAGTGGGTGGCGGGTGGGAAGCAAAATTCCTCGTCATCCGCCTCTAATTCGAACCGAACATAGTTCGATTGTGAGTCCTCCTCCAAGGATAAGTTCTTTAAAGAATTTAGCATGTCACCAAAAGGTGAGTGCTGGATGAAGACTGCGGCGCCAAATTCGAAAATCGATAACCGATCCAGCTCGGTGTCCGCAGGCGCGCCTGGTCTGGAACATGTAGCCGAAAACGAGTCCGGAGTTTCATTGACGCAAGTATTGCAGGATATCGAGTCCATGTGCGGCTCTAATGCCGTCGACCTTATGGCCTCGAACGACACGATCTGCTTCGGTTCTGAGGCCGTTGCAGGAATAGGATCCATCTCCTGGGTGTGATCCGATGACAGATTTAAGTCATGTTCATCGGGGAGCGATCACTGCACTCTTGAATCCATCGGAGATCAAGTCTTCCTGAGTATCCGCGACGTAGTTCACGCTTCCAGATCTGACCCGATGGCCAGGGGCGTGACTATCAACCTTCTCCAGATGGCCAAGCAAGTTGGCCCGCGGTACGAAGTCGCCAAACACAAAGGTTTGTCCGGGGAGGAAGGTTTCCCTCTGAACGTCGCCATTACTGACGATCGAATGGGCCATCGAGTCCTTTGCCAACGGCACAGTGGAACTCTCAATGAAAGCACCAATGTCGGTGTCAAAACCAGCGGATCTCAGGTAGGGGGTCCCGAATCAAGGCGTCTAGGATCGATGGTAACAGGAGACGGGGGACACGATGTTTACCCAGGTTCGAGCCCTCTCTATGGAGGTAATACCCTACTTCCTGCTTGATTGATCTTTATTAATATGAGTGTTACAAGAGTTGATCTACCACGAGATCGTAATGGCTAAACCCTAGAAGCCTAGCCTATGTGTATATGGTAATGAATGTGTCCTATCCGGACTATGCTCTCCAGTTTATATAGACACCGGAGAGATCTAGGGTTACACGGGGTTGGTTACATAAGAAGGAATCTTTATAGTCGGTCGCCAAGCTTGCCCTCCATGCCAAGTAGAGTCCAATCCGGACATGGTGCAGTCTTCGGCCTTCATGTCTTCACAGCCCATCAGTCCGACCCATGGATAGCAGGCTGGACGCTCGAGGACCCCTTAGTCCAGGACTCCCTCAGCTGTCCCACATGTCGGCGAAGTAGTACGTAGTAAGAAGGAGCAAAGAATCATGCAGTATATACTCGTACTACTACTCACATCGGAGGAGTGCGAACCACGGCAGCCCAGTGAACCAGAAGTGCGAACCACGACAGCCTAGTGAACCAGCAGTAGAAAACAATGTGGTGATATGGCCATAAAAACAATGTGCTACGGTCCAAACTATAGCATGTACAGTACTACTCCTCTTTGTTTAGATCCCTGAGTTAGAGCTAGTTTGGGTTGAAATAGCCTCAATTATCCAAATAGGAGGGGTTAGTTTGAGCTAGTTTGCTCTAACCCAGCTAAAAAAACTAGCCCGGTGGAGAGGTTCTAATTGGGTTTGTTCTCCTCGGACCCACTAAAAGAGAACTAAAAAATCTCCCCTGACCACACCAGATCGCTCCCCCCCCCCCCCCCCCCCCCCTGTCGGTGTCAAAACCGGCGGATCTCGGGTTGGGGGTCCCGAACTGTGCGTGTAGGATCGATGGTAACAGGAGATGGGGGACATGATGTTTACCCAGGTTCGGGCCCTCTCTATGGAGGTAATACCCTACTTCCTGCTTGATTGATCTTGATGAATATGAGTGTTACAAGAGTTGATCTACCACAAGATCGTAATGGCTAAACCCTAAAAGTCTAGCCTATGAGTATATGGTAATGAATCTGTCCTATCCGAACTATGCTCTCCTGTTTATATAGACACCGGAGATATCTAGGGTTACATGAGCTCGGTTACATAAGAGGGAATTGAGGGAGTCCTGGATTAGGGGGTGTCCGAATAGCCGAACTATCACCGTTGGCCGGACTCCTGGACTATGAAGATACAAGATTGAAGACTTCGTCCCGTGTCCGGATGGGACTTTCCTTGGTGTGGAAGGCAAGCTTGGCGATACGGATATGTACATCTCCTACCATTGTAACCGACTCTGTGTAACCCTAACCCTATCCGGTGTCTATATAAACCAGAGGGTTTTAGTCCGTGGGGACTAACAACAATCATACCATAGGCTAGCTTCTAGGGTTTAGCCTCTCGATCTCGTGGTAGATCCACTCTTGTACTACCCATATCATCAATATTAATCAAGCAAGAGAAGGGTTTTACCTCTATCGAGAGGGCCCGAACCTGGGTAAAAACTTCGTGTCCCTTGTCTCCTGTTACCATCCGCCTAGACGCACAGTTCGGGACCCCTACCCGAGATCCGCCGGTTTGACACCGACATTGGTGCTTTCATTGAGAGTTCCTCTGTGTCGTCTGTCAGGAAGGATGCCTCATCCCGTCTTTAAAGACGGCACCGTTGCTAAAGGAGCTTTGGCCACCGGCCAAACTCTTCGGCTAGGCGGTTTTCTTATGACCGCCTGTTCGGCCGCCGTGCCAACGATGACTTCTCGGGTCATCGAAAGCAATCTTCACGTTAACTCGGAACTCGCCGAGCAGTTAGATCCGATGGAGCTCTCTTCCTTGAACGAGCTCTTGGATCGCATCACCGCCCTGGGAGTCGCTACAGACTACGATCAGATTGGGCCTAAAACCGATCTGAGAGAGATCAACTCTCCCCAGGCTACCCACCACGTTGCTGTGGTAGAGGAACAATACGGCGACTCTTCTTCTACCTTAAGGACTAGCTATGTCCGGATTCCTGACCCCTCCATGTCGGATTCCCGCGGAGGGGAGGACACCACTCAAGCCCTGACTTAAAGTTAGGCAGCAGGCTAGATTCATTGGACAACCTCCAAGAACCCAAGCTTCCAAGTTCGGAAACTTCTTGGCCCCCAAATCTTAGATCGGACGGGGTTCGGAATTTAATTCCACCCGCCCACCCAAACATAGGCGATCTATCCCAAATCCGGCAAGAGCCCGGTGAAACAGTACATCATTATCGGGCCGATTCCTCCCGGTTATGGACAGGATAAAGGATTGCCGCGAGGAGGACGCAATCTCATTCTTCCGCAATAATTGCACGGACAAGGGAATCCTAAACGCCATAAGTCGTCATTGAAATTACACGCTTACTGACTTGGCGTCCATAGTACGAAAATCTTGATGGAGAGCGCCTCGAAAACCGAAATCAAATTTTGGGATAATCCGCCCCGAATACGACCCTAGTCCGAAATAAAGGGTGCATCATCACCAGCACCGGTTACATACCAAAAAGTAAAAACCCCCAAAGGGCATGGAACCGTCTTGGAGGGATGGCTCAATGGACCCTGCAAAATTCATAGTACAGAGGGCGCCACTCCAACTCATAGCCTTAGAGCATGTTGGATACTACGGCAGGTGGCCAAAAGTGGCGAAGAGCTTTTAGCTCCAGAGCACCAGCCCAGCAACACTAGTACGGTATTAACAATCTTCAAGACTTTCGCATCAAATAATATGCGGAAACGAACACTCCGCAGCCTTCCCGAGGTCTACCAGATAGCAACAATAAATCCATGGAGTGACACGGCTATTACCTTTAACGCTAGTGACGAACCTAAATTCCGAACAGCCCGAGCACTGGCCACATTGGTCCTTAGTCCAATAGTGGACGACTTTCGCCTTACCAAGGTACTCATGGACGGTGGCAGCGGATTAAACCTCATCTACAAGGAAACCCTTCGAAAAATGGAAATAGACTGGAGCCGAATTGAGCAAAGCAGCACAACCTTTAGAGGAATAATCCCCAGTCGGGAAGCATGCTTTGTCAGAGGAAAGATCACACTAGATGTGGTGTTACGCACGGACAATTATAGGTCCGAGGAGGTCACATTCCAAGTGGCCCCTGCTGAGCAGCCGGATACCACGCCTATTAGGGCGAGAGACATTCACAATTTTTCAAGCTATACCCCATTACGGGTACATGAAGCTCAAAATGCCCGGACCCAACGGAATTATCACTCTCGCTAGTGACCCGGACATAGCGCTCCGCGCCGAAAATAAAACAGCCGCGCTTGCCCTTGAGGCACTATCCGAAGCCCTAGCGGCAGAGGAACTCACTCGCTGCGCTCCACGGTGAACAGGGACGATGTGATACTCGATAAGAGATCCAAGTCCACCTCTTTTAAACCGGCAGACGAAATAGTCAAATTCCAAGTCCATCCAACGGACCCTACAAAAACGGCCTCCATCGGGGCACAATTAAACCCTGATGTGGACGCCGCATTACGAGAATTCCTACGCGAAAATTGGGACATTTTTTCCTGGCACACTTCAGACATGCCAGGAATCCCACGCCGGCTGGCCGACCACAGCCTAAATATCCTAAAAGGATTCAAGCCAGTCAAACAACCTCTTCGGCGTTTCTCCGAACCCAAGAGACAGGCCATGGGAGAGGAGCTAGCCAAACTATTGGAGGCCGGATTCATCAGAGACATTAAACATCCGGACTGGCTAGCAAACTTGGTAATGGTACCAAAGAAGGACAAATCCTGGCGCCTATGTGTCGATTTTAAGGACCTTAACAAGGCTTGCCCAAAGGATCCCTTCCCGTCCCCCGCATCGATCAAATTATCAACGCTACCGTAGGACATGATTCATCGTGTTTCCTCGACGCATACTCCGGCTACCACCAAATTCAGATGGCAGAGCTAGACCAAGCCGCAACGGCATTCATCACTCCATACGGCCCATTCTGCTTCAACACAATGCCCTTTGGGCTCAAAACGCCGCGCAACATATCGGCGCATGATTCGTATATATCCGCAAACCAGGTCGGCAAAACAGTGGAGGCATACATAGACGATGTGGTCATCAAATCCAAGCATGTCGAAACCCTAGTCGACGACTTGAGGCTCACATTCGATAATCTCCGAACATATGACATCAAGCTCAACCCGGAAACATGCATTTTCGCGCATCACCGGAAAGCTCTTGGGCTTCATTGTATCCGGTAGAGGAATTGAAGCAAACCCAGCCAAGATCCGAGCTCTGTCACAATTGGATATCCCCAAAGACCTCAAACAAATACAAAAATTGACTGGAGAAAAGGCATTACCCCTTTATCGCCTCCTCCGATGCACCGAACACTTTGAGTGGACGGATGCTGCCACGGCCGGACTCGAAGAAATCAAAGCCATATTGGCAACAAATCCGGTCCTAGCCGCGCCCAACATGGGCGAACCAATGCTATTATACATCGCAGCAACCCATCAAGTTGTAAGAGCGGTGCTCGTTGTCGAACGAGTAACGGACCGACACAAGTTCCCTCTCCAAAAACCAGTTTACTACGTGTCCACTGTCCTAACTCCATGCAAGTCACGGTACCCGCATTATCAAAAGATAGCATACGCGGTGTTTATGGCATCCCGGAAGCTGCGACACTACTTCCAAGAGTGTTCGATAATAGTAGCCTCCGAAGTACCTCTTAGTGACATTATAAATAACCGCGACGCAACGGGCCAGATTGCTAAATGGGCCATTGAGCTCCTCCCGTTCGACATAACCTACAAGCCACGGCGAGCTATTAAGTCGCAAGTTTTGGCTGACTTCATCGCCCGAATGGTGAAGCCGAACTCCCTATAGAGTACGACGCATATTCCAACTGGATCATGCACTTCGACGGCTCCAAAATGTTGGCCGGCCTGGGGGATGGCGTCGTTCTGACGTCCCCAACCGGAGATACAGTCCAATACGTACTTAAAATAATGTACACGGACTTCAACAACGCAGCCGAATACGAGGCCCTTCTACATGGTCTCCGGATGGCAGTCTCCATGGGCATTCAACGCCTAGAGGTGCGCGGGGATTTGAACCTCGCGATATCCCAAATAAATGGGGACTTTGATGCCAAGGATCTGAAAATGGCAGCTTATCGCAATGCCGTCCTAAAAATGTCAGCTCGGTTTGAGGGGCTCGAATTTCACCATATAGCCCGGATAACAACTAGGCAAAGAGCGTGTTGGCACGCATTGGCAAAAGCGATGCCGTCCCCAACATCTTCCTAGAGAGGCTTTTCAAGCCATCCGTACTATGGGAGGGAGAGTCCTGAAATAACAACCCGGACCCAACCACACTGCCCCACACCAAACATTCCGACATAGTTGGTGGTCCCGCCAACGAAATAACACCGTCAGCCCACACAATAATGGCAGTCATCGCCGGGTGGACAGAACCATTCCTAGCCTACCTAACTAGGCAGGAACTTCCCGAGGACCAAAACGAGGCCCGCTGCATAGTGCGGCGGTCTAAAGCCTACAAGGTCCATGAGGGAGAGCTTTATAAGAAAAGCACAACCGGAGTCCTTCAAAGGTGTATCTCCGAAGAGGAAGGGCGGAATCTCCTGGCTAAAATTCATGCCGGACTCGGTGCGCACCATGCCGCAGCCCGGGCCCTTGTAGGCAAGGCCTTCCGTCTGCAGATTTTATTGGCCGACGGCCCGGGCAGATGCTCAGGACTTAGTCCACCGATGCGTCGGTTGCCAGCTCTTTGCTAATCAAAGCCACATGCCACCCACCGCCCTTAAAACTATACCCATAACCTGGCCCTTCACGGTCTGGGGGCTTGACATGGTTGGACCCCTTAAAGGAGGAACCCACAAGCAAAAATACCTATTGGTCATGGTGGATAAATTCACCAAATGGATAGAGGCCAAGCACAGAAGACGGCGAATCCGGACCGTGATAGACTTCATATCGGGGTAGTACACGTCTGGCGTCCCCATAGCATCATCATCGATAACGGCACGACCTTCACGGCCGACGAGGTCAAACTCGGTGCAAAAACATGGGCATCAAGCTCGACTACGCTTGATCTATCACCCCCAAACTAACAGTCAAGTCGAGCGAGCAAACGGTCTAATCATGAGCGGCATTAAACCCAGACTAGTGCGGTCCCTCAAGGAATCTAACACGACACGGTAGAGGAGCTCGACTCCGTACTCTGGGGGCTGCGGACCACGCCGAATCGCACTACCGGATTCACACAATTTTTTATGGTATACGGCGCAGAGGCAGTTTTGCCCTGCGACATAATTCATGACTCACCTCGCGTGTGCATGTACGAAGAAAGAGAAGCCGAGCTCGATCGGCAGGACAGCTTGGATGCCTTGGAGGAGGAGCGTGACGTGGAAAAAGCTCGTTCCGCATTCTATCAACAAAGCAGGCTCGAAGATATCAAAGCGAGGAAGTACGGGCCAAAGCTTACAATGTTGGCGAACTAGTTCTACGCTGCCGGACAAGAAAAAGGACAAACTAAAGCCCAAATGGGAGGGTCCCTTCATCATCGACCAAGTCCTCGACCGGGCGGAGCGCATCACCGTCTAAACGCATCGGATAACCGACTCGAGCCGAACCCATGGAACGCAGCCCGTCTCCGAAGATTCTCGCCTAGCGTCGGATTACGAAGTTCGCCTCCTTCCTTCGCCTATATTTTATACTTTAAGCCGCCTTTTATTTCTCTCCTTCTCCCTCCTTTTTTCCGAAGCCGTTAAAGGCTCGTTTGCGCATCGTTACACACTTGACGCCGCTTATCCGCTCATTATACTGAGGGCTTCTTTAATAGAAGCTTATTTATACGGGCTTTATGCCCAACACATGTGTCACACTTCCGCATGTACCTTTTATTCACCATTATATGCATCGATATGACTTAAGTTTTGGCCAAGCCGGGTTGCTCGGCTCTCGTGGCTTACCCCTACGCTCCCGATTGTTCGGCTAGGTGGTAATGGGAGCACCTCTGCGATTGTTACCGCCGGTCAGCCGGACGTGTACCTCGACCGGGTGAAGCCGAAGCTAGCATTCTTAAGGGAATATTCGGTCGGTGAACTAAAAGATGATTTTTATTTTTCATTTATCTGCCCCGATGCTTTTACGCTTTTTTCGCATCCGACATGCACTTTAGGGCATGCCTCCCGAGAAAGGAACCCCTAATGTAACTATTCTCCTGGAAGATGTTTCTTACTAACCATGTAATATAACATAATTAGTTGGGCACTTGTCTGATAAAGCACTCATGACCCCTACGCCTGGTCTCCACGCATGCCCCGGTTTTTACATAACCGCGAGGGTATTCGGACACACTGCGTACTATTGGGTCCCGAGGTTGAAGCAAAAAGGTACGCTACGAAAAACGATCTACAATTCGGCTAGAAGGCATTTTACATGTCATTTTAAATTACATAGTCAAATTGACTGATTGTATTCCTCTTCAATGCCGTCTAATAGGCTGTCTAGTTTACAGTCCTGCTGGGAATACTTTGCGGCCAACTCTACTTGGCTGTACACTAAGCTCACAGGGATCTCCTTCCTGTCGGGCCCCACAGTCCGACCTCGGCCATGTGGTTTGGGTCCGCCGTACCGCTGCGTCTTCACCATGGCCCGTGCCTCCTGGCGCCTTGACGACAGGACGATATCTTCCATAGTCGGAAGCATCGCCGTGCTCCCTGAAGCTTCTCTGCAAGCTCTCCAAGGCCTTTGGGCAGGGAGATAGATGGCCACAAGGCCTGGGTGACGCCTTTCATCACCTGCCGAACTCGTTCGTGCAGTTGCAATAGCTCGGGAAGAAGGTCACCCGTAGAACCGGGCATTTCCTCTTCAGGACGACCCGTGAGCATACCTACAGACATAACTCTGTTAGTTTACTTCCTCGCCGAACTCTTTTTCAAAGTTCGCTCAAGCACTTACTATAAATGCCGCGACGAAGTCGCCGATTCTCCTTCACGGAGTCAGACAGCTGGGCACGAACATCCTTTAGTTCCTCACCCAGCTGGGTGTTGGCATCTTGGAGATTATTTTTCTCTTGCCTCACCCTTGTAAGCACATTCTCGCCGGCCTTCAACCGGTGCAAGAGTTGTTGCTTGTCCGGATCTAGTCCGGCGCCATCTGCAATATTATTGTCAGATTTACACACACGCCGCACTTCACAAACTACTTATATTTTGAAGCATATATTACCGTGAGGGGTCTCTGTGGCTCAGATGGCGGCTAGTGCGGCCTCAAGTTGGGCCTTGCACTCTTCAAGCTCCTGGGACAGTCGGGTATTCTTTTTCAGAAGATCTGCATAACAAATGATCCTTAAATCAGTTATTCTAACTATTTTAAGTCTCGGGGCTCTTGGCATATATAACCGTCAAATTTCCTCACCCTTATGTCCTTTACATACCGCTCCGTGGCTCGCTAGACCATCTTGAGCGGCACGGAGGTGCGCATCTCCCGAATTGAAGGCATTTAATGCCTCTTGGGAGAAACATGCGTCACGAAGAACTGTCCGGCGGCGCCTGTGATTCATGGTGCTCTCCACCTCGGAGTTGGTGGCGGACAATCTGTCGGCATCCTCTGTCGGAGGAGCATCCGACGCATGCCTCGTGCTCGCCTCCACTTCGACCCGGCTTTGGAGCCCGGTGGCGGAGGCTCGATTATAACCTCTCCGGACCACGATCCGGCGGCGCTCTTTTTCTGAAAAGAGCACCAGCGTTAATACGCCTTCAGGAATCAATCACGGGAATATGGTGACGTGCCATACCGTTGCGGCGGCGTTTGATCCGGACCGCACTTCTTTTTTAGCTTTCTGAGGCCGTGCTGCCCCTTGTTGGCTAGTCGCCCTGGCTCGGCCTCCTGCCTCGAAGGCACCCCCTGCGAAACACCATTGGTATACGGTGATAAAAAATAAGCACGGATGGGTCATTATCAGAGTATTGGGACCTCGGTCTCAGTTACCGGTGAGGCTAGGAGTATTCCGGGGTAATCGGCCGTAATGGCAACCAAGGAATTATCGATGCTAAGTTGGTGAAATACCCCACTAATCAGCTCCACCAATATGTCCGGATCCTCTTGGGAGGCCGGATCGAGGAGCCTTTCCGGATCCTCGGGTTGTGGAGGCGGGCTGTTTATGTCTTTTACGGCCTGGCGCAGTTCCTGCGTCAAAATCACAAAGTGAGATACCTAACCATGGGAATACGGATCGGATGTGCAGAAAAGAAATGTTCGCTTACCCAGCTTCGAGGGTTGTTCATAGAAAATCCGTTCAATGGACTGACACGGAGAAAATCTTCCTCTTCTCCCTTGTACAACGCGGACAAGGTCTTTACCAGATCGGTGACCGATCCTGGCCCCTTACGGCCATGACGGGTGGCATCGTCCTCCCCGTTGAAATCCCACATGGGGTGGCCCCTATACTGGAGCGGCTGCAACCCCCGCATTATACATGTGGCTATGACACCGATCATGATCAGTCCGGAATGAGCTAACAATCTTATTCGGCTCATCAGGTAAAGGATGTCCCTGTCGTCTTCCCTCACGGGAGCTCATGGGCGCCAACTCGGTGTTTCTTCAAAGGAGCATTGCTGAACTCCGGAGACCGATCCGAACAGGATCCGGCGTGGGACGTCTTCTATATAAAACCATTCAAGGCCAGTCTTGGACGCCTTCTTCGGGGTTCCGGATACATATCCGGTCCTGGCGATGCGCCATAGCTCGGCTCCGCCCACTTGATATATTGACCCCTCATGAGAACGGGGCACAAGGCAGAATAATCTCTTCCACAGTGCAAAATGAGCCTCGACGCCCAAGAACGGTTCGCAAAGGGCCACGAAGACCGCGATGTGCAAAGGTGGTGCAACTGGAGGCCGTAGAACTCCAAGAGCCCCCGGAGAAACGGATGAATTGGAAATCTGAGTCCTCTTACTAGATAAGAGATAAAGCATACCCGCTCTCCTTTGGAGGGATCGGGGACACTCTCCGCTTGCTTTCCGCCCTTATAGTGGCGAGTCCGGCTCGAACCGGAACCATGAAGGCCGGGGGAAGAAATCCCTTGATTTGGAGTGTCACTAGCTCGCTATGCGGGACTGAGCATCTCTCCCAATTTCCAGGATGAGGGCTGGGAGCGCGAGAGGAGGAGCCGCGTCGAGTGTCCATGATGGAATGGATTTTTGTCAGAGGC
This sequence comes from Aegilops bicornis, assembly GCA_021605145.1. Taxonomy (NCBI): domain Eukaryota; kingdom Viridiplantae; phylum Streptophyta; class Magnoliopsida; order Poales; family Poaceae; genus Aegilops; species Aegilops bicornis. Next base: position 568,457,184 of record CM038670.1, read on the forward strand.
GCTCCGATGAAAGCTCGCGGAAGGGGGATGGTGTGAATCGGATCTAGATCCTCATCCCTTTTATAGGCGGCTCATTTGCGCAGCTAGGGGGATAAGTGTAAAATACCCTGGCTTTTCGCATTCATTCAAACACGTGGAAGATCGCCATTATTGGGCATGGAAGCCAAGGAGCGCAGCATTTATCAGAAGCCGGACACTATTCGACAAGTATATGGAATTTGGAGAAGCACCCGCCTCGCAATGCCGAAGATAATCTACGCGCCGGACTCATCGCCATTGAAGCCTGGTTCGGGGCTACCGAGGAGTCCTGGATTAGGGGTGTCCGGATAGCGAACTATCACCGTTGGCGGACTCTGGACTATGAAGATACAAGATTGAAGACTTCGTCCCGTGTCCGGATGGGACTTTCCTTGGTGTGGAAGGCAAGCTTGGCGATACGGATATGTACATCTCCTACCATTGTAACCGACTCTGTGTAACCCTAACCATATCCGGTGTCTATATAAACCGGAGGGTTTTAGTCCGTAGGACGAACAACAATCATACCATAGGCTAGCTTCTAGGGTTTAGCCTCTCTGATCTCGTGGTAGATCCACTCTTGTACTACCCATATCATCAATATTAATCAAGTAGGAGTAGGGTTTTACCTCCATCGAGAGGGCCCGAACCTGGGTAAAAACATCGTGTCCTTTGTCTCCTGTTACCATCCGCCTTGACGCAAAGTTCGGGACCCCCTACCCGAGATCCGCCGGTTTTGACACCGACAGGAATCTTCATAGTCGGTCGCCTAGCTTGCCTTCCATGCCAAGGAGAGTCCAATCCGGACACGGGTATAGTCCTCGGTCTTCGTGTCTTCACAGCCCATCAGTCCGGCCCATGGATAACAGGCCAGACGCCCGAGGACCCCTTAGTCCAGGACTCCCTCAGTAGCCCCCGAACCAGGCTTCAATGACTACGTGTTCGGCGTTCGGATTGTCTTCGGCATTGCACGGCGGGTTCCCTTCTCCAAGTAATGTATTCGCTTGTTGACTCAATATTTTCCCCCTCGGCTTCTGCGCACTAATAACTTCATCTTCCACGTGTCGAGCGAATGCGAAAAGTCAGGGTATTTTTGCAAATAACACCCCGTCCATGCCATGGAGCGCACCTATTAAAGATACTAGATCTCAGATCCATGCGACACCATACCGAGAAGATCCCCGGAGACTGCTAGGAGAAACCATTCCAACATGGCTAGCATTCCCGGCTCCTCCTCCCGTTCCAGCCCAAAGAAAAGCGAGTGGGAGAAGTGTTCTGTGACTAATAGTCAGCTAGCAAAGCTGCAAACGCAGGGATTTCTTCCTCCCGCGGATCTAGTTCCTGTCCGAGCAGGGTCGGTCTCCTTCAATGGCGTGACTCAGGCGGAGGACTTCCCCAATCCATCCGGAAGGGAGCGAGTGTGCTTCGTCCCCTATCTGCTGAGGGGCGTCGGATTTCCAGTCCATCCATTCCTCTGAGGGCTTTTGGAATATTACGGCCTCTAGCTGCACAACTTCACTCCCGCCTCTATCCTGCACATCGCAGGTTATGTTGCTTTATGCGAGCTATTTCTGGGTGTTGAAGCCCATTTCGAGCTATGGAGAAAATTGTTCTGTCTTGTCCCGCGTAACCATGAGGGGTCAATATTTGAAGTGGGTGGAGCCGAAGTGTGGCGCATCGCCGACACCGGATACCCGTCTTGCACACCAAGGAAGTCATCTAAAGAATGGCTTTCCGAGTGGTTCTACATCAAGGACGTTGCGCTTCCCGACCCAGTCCGAAAGGGTCTCCCTGAATTTGCAAGCGTTCCGCTAAAGAAACGCCACAGTTGGCGCCCCGGGAGCCTTGAGGAGGACGACAGTGCGGAGGTTCGTCAGCTCGTGGGCGAGATAAAGACGCTCGCCCAGTCCGGATTAACAATGGTTGAGGTAATGGCGACCTCCATAACGCGAGGGGTTCAGCTGCTTCAATACAGAGGGCTCCCAATGTGGCACTACAACGGGGAGGACGACGCCTCCCACTGTGGTCGAAAAGGTCTGGGCACCCCCGCCACTCTGGCTAAAATACTGGCCGAGGTGTTCAAAGGGGAGGAAGAGGAATTTCTTCGAATCAATCGCACAGATGGATATTCTATGTATAATCCTCCCAGTTGGGTAAGCCCCAATCCTTCTGCTTTACTCATTACTCTTCCCAGATTACTTTTGACAAATTTCTAATCCGCTTATGACAGCATTGGCGAAGAATCACCGAGGGGTTTTATAGCCCCGCCCCATAGCCTGAGGACCACAACCGGGAGCTGGATCCCGGGTATGAAGAAGATCCGGATATATTCGTGGTACTCACAGAAGGGGTGTTTTACCAGGCGAGCTACGATGGCACGGAAGTATCCATTATCACCGATTACCCTGGTCTTCTTCCTGCTTCCCACGTAAGTCGTTGAGAAAAAACCTCTCTCGAAAGAGCTTCCTCGTACTGCCTCACCCATCGCACTGTCTCGTGCTTCACAGGGGAGACGTTCGGCGCGTCACACTACTCCAGGGGCGGCTCCAAAGAGAGCGGCTCCAGCGCCGAGCAAGGCTTCTAAAAGGAAGGTCGGTGATGTCACGATCGGTCCCTCGTCAAAGAGGTAAGGATTTAAAGGTATACTTTAACAGTCACATCCAACTGTAACTTGTACGCTTGTTTGACACCAGGAAAAAGGTTCACCGGACTAAATCCAAGGGTCCGGCCAGCCGTACTCCCTGCACCCAGGATTTAGACCCCGTTGGAAAGGAGGGAGCCAACATAGGAACAGTAACGGACTGTCCTTCGGCAGATGGTTCGGAGAATATGCCCTTTACCAACTCGGAAATGGAGAGCGCCATTGACCATCGGTGCTACAGGGTTGTTTTACGAGACCCTGAGTTTTCGGAAGAGGCATTCAATGCCTTCAGCTCGGCCGATGCGTACATCCGAACTGCTCGAAATGGGCTTAGTAGAGCCACGAAGCAGTATTTAACAAATGTGCGGGTATGTTTCCTTTGTCCGAATAGGATAACCATATGCCAGTAGCCCCCGGGACTGAAAGAAGTTGGTACAAGTGACTTAAGGACCATTGTATGGCTAGGTTCTTACAAAGAAGAACAACCCGCTATCCCAAGAGCTAGAACAATGTCGGGCGCAGCTAAATGCTGCTACCGCCGAACTGGAAAATTTGAAGAAGTTGTCCACTGGTAACGTTCCCCTCTAATGAGGAATAGTGAATGTATACCAACTGTGCTAATATTGCCACTGATCGCATAATAGGGTCGCCTGATCAATTTGACAAGGAGTTGAAGACCGCCCAAGAGGGAGAAAAAGAGGTGAAGAGGCAACACGCCACGGACGAACGTGTGCTGGCCCGCGTTAGGGACGAGAAAAACAAGCTGCAGGACTCCAACACTAAGTTGGGTGAAGAATTAAAGGATGTGCGGGCCCAGCTATCCGACTCCGTAAAGGAGAACAAGAAACTGCGGGGCAGCTGAGGGAGTCCTGGATTAGGGGGTATCCGGACAGCCGGACTGTATGCAACGTCCAGACTATTGAAGCGTGGAGATACAAGACTCAAGACTTCGGCCCATGTCCGGATGGGACTTTCCTTGGCGTGGAAGGAAAGCTTGGCGATCCGGATATTATGTTTCCTTCCTTGTAACTGACTCCATGTAAACCCTAGCCCTCTCCGGTGTCTATATAAACCGGAGAGGTTGGTCCTTAGAAGGCCGATCACAATCACAATCATACCATCATAGGCTAGCTCTTAGGGTTTAGCCTCTACGATCTCGTGGTAGATCTACTCTTGTACTACCCATATCATCAATATTAATCAATCAGGAAGCATGGTTTTACCTACATCAATAGGGCCCGAACCTGGGTAAACACCTGTGTCCCTTGCTTCCTGTTACCAACAGCCTTGACGCACAGATCGGGACCCCCTACCCGAGATCCGCCGGTTTTGACACCGACATTGGTGCTTTCATTGAGAGTTCCTCTGTGTCATCGCTACTGGGCTCGATGGCTCCTTCAACCATCGTCAATAACACGGTACCGGACAGTCATGACGAGCACGGCTTAGACCTGCTGTCGGACAAAGCACGGGGTATCACCCCGCAGTAGCCTCAGACCTAAATCCGGAGCAGGCTGCGTTGCGTGAGGACGGAGGGCTGGACCCCGCCCCGCAGGTCGCACAATTATCGGCGGTGGAGCCGAACACGGGCCTTACCTCTGTGGTGGCCTACGACTCCGGACCCCCGGATTCGTATCCCGATGTTGAGTCCGGTCCGTGCACTCCCGAGCTAGTCGAGCCGGGTTGGGCTCCGGTAATGGAGTTCACTGCCGCGGACATCTTTCTGCACTCTCCCTTTGGCGACATACTGAACTCGTTGAAAACTCTCTCTTTGACAGAAATTTCTGGGCCAAACTACGTCTGGTTCGAGTGGGAAGCAGGCGACGAAGAAATCCGTTGCCCACCCACCACCCAATTCATAGCCACGGTCAATGATTTAACCGACGTGCCTGACTTCGACTCCGAAGACATCGACGGTATGGACGACGATGCAGGAGAAGATGCGGAATCTATGGGGCGCCGGACTTCACCCTCGTCACACGACGTATACATGGTGGATACGCCCAAAGAGGACAAAGGCGATAATCCGGACGATAAAACCCCGGACAAAAGCCAAAGCGACGGCGCAGACGCCGTTCTAAGACCAGCAACATTAAAAATAGTGACAAGAGCGCCAGAGGGATCGATACTACAATCAACTCCGAAGGCAACAACGACCATACGGACCCAGCGATGGAGCAGGATGAACTAGGTCACCCCGAACACAGTTCGGAGCAGACGCCCGAGGACAATGATCCCGATGGACGAGGTCATCAAACCGAACCAGCACAGAAAAACAGTCCGGATAATGATGCAATCCCGGAAAAACACTCGGAACGAGATAACCTCCACAGAAAGCTTATGGCCACCGCAAGAAGTCTAAAGAAGCAGAAGCAACGGCTCAAAGCCGCACAGGAAAGACTCAACCGTAGATGGAACAAAGTGCTAGACACTGAAGAAAGATACGGCGATGATCGCCATACAAAGAGCTATCCAAAACGCAAGCTACTGCCAGAATTCGATGACGAAGCCGCGCCACTTCATAACCGCAACAAAGCGGCTACCGACACCGCGCACGATCCACGTGAACACCCGAATAAGAAATCCGGCGCGGCCAGGTCCATTTACGGATCCAAAGGACGCACCCCGGCGAGGGACTATGGTCACCAAAATGATTACGCCAATCGAATACCAGTCCGAAACAAACACCGGACACAACAACAGCCAACGGCATGCCACAACACGTCCAAATACAGAGGGGCCGCTCACCCCCTGTGCTTCACCGAAGAAGTACTGGACCATGAATTTCTACAGGGCTTTAAACCTATGAACATAGAGGCATACGACGGAACAGCAGGACCTGTGTGCGGATTGAGGATTTTATCCTGCATATACATATGGCTCGTGGGGATGACCTCCACGCCATCAAATACCTTACCCTCAAACTGAAGGGACCAGCCCGACACTGGTTGAAAAGCCTCCCCAAAAATTCAATTGGGAGTTGGGAGGAACTCGAGGACGCTTTCAGGACCAATTTTCAAGGGACCTATGTCCGGCCTCCAGATGCTGACGACTTAAGTCTCATAGTCCAACAGCCCGGAGAATCCGCCCGCAAGCTTTGGAACAGATTCCTCACTAAGAAGAATCAAATTGTTGACTGTCCGGATGCCGAAGCCTTAGCGGCATTCAAACACAGCATCCGTGATGAGTGGTTCGCCAGACACCTCGGCCAAGAAAAGCCAAGGACAATGGCAGCCCTAACAAGCCTTATGACCCGCTTTTGCGCGGGTGAGGATAGCTGGCTAGCCCGTAAAGGCACCAGCGACCCCAGCACATCCGAAATAAGGGATGGCAACGGGAAGCCACGGCATAATAAAAACAAACGCCCAAACAAGGAAGACAGCCCGGATAACACAACGGTTAATGCTGGATTCAGGAGCTCTCGACCTGATCAGCAAAAGAAGCCATTTAAAGGCAGTAAAGAGGGACCGTCCGGTCTGAATAGAGTCCTAGACAGACTATGCCAAATTCATGGCACCCCTGACAAACCTGCGAACCACACGCACAGAGAGTGCTGGGTCTTCAAGCAGGCCGGCAAATTAAATGTCAAACACAAGGGAAGGGAAACACCAATTGAAGACGAGGATGAACCTCGCCACCAACACCGAGGGGATGTAAGAAATTCCCGCCAGAGGTTAAAATAGGAACATGATCCACGCGACTCACACATCCATGAGGAGGCACGAACGCTGCGCATAGAGACGCTACCGATATAGAGCCCATCGTACTCACACCTAACCACTGGATGCCCTATCCGATCACCTTCGATCACTTGGACGACCGAACTAGTATTCGGCGCGGAGGATCAGAGGCCTTGGTGCTTGACCCAATAATCGACAGATACCATCTCACCCACGTCCTCATGGACGGCGGCAGTAGTCTCAATCTAATATATGAGGACACTATCCGCAGGATGGGGATAGAACCATCCAGGATTAACCAAAGCGACACCACCTTTGAAGGGGTGATACCAGGTGTTGAAGCCCACAACAAGGGCTCCGTTGTACTGGAGGTAACATTCGGCTCTCCAGGCAACTCCAGAAGCGAAGAGCTACTCTTCATCATCGCACCCTTCCAAAGCAACTAGCATGCATTGCTTGGAAGAACGGCCTTCACCCGTTTCAACGCATTGCCGCACTATGGCTACCTTACACTCAAGATGCCCGGTCCACGTGGCGTCATCACCGTTAGTGGAATTACAGAGCGCTCGTCACGCGCAGAGGAACACGCGATGGCCCTCGCGGCTGGACTATATGTGACCTCCAACATCAAAAAATATGATGGGTCGTTAAGACCAAGGACACGGTTAGACGAGTCCGGTAGCCTAGATCGAACCAGGGCACCGTATATGTAATCCTATAGTCGACACGAGGGGCTGTAAATAATTAATACAGCCCCACACTCGGCTCAACCTTATGGGCAGGCCAACATCTTACACTTTTATCATCCATCGCATACTTACGTTGTACTCTCCTACGAGTTTTCCTTTTTCCACAGACAACGTTCGCGTGATACCCTTCCAGGATACGGCACAATGGAGACAAAGGCGCAGACGTCCAACAGGGCCCCGTTCAACATGTTTCTTTTTAGATTAAGCCCCTGTGTAAACCTTTTCTATTGCCTCTTGTTGTTTAACCATCCCATGGGTTCCATACCCACAGAGGATACTGCCGTTTTTGGCATTTTTTGCCACGACGGATTAACGCACGTACCTGGAAACACAGGGTTCATAACGAATGGGCATTCTTGAGCCCATCATCTACTATAAAGTCCGAACACTGCGTCACGAGTTTGGCCTTATATGCAGCAGCTACGAATCATGTCTTTGGTCAAATGTTGGGTTTGCCCGGCTCCTGGGTTTGCCGCCTTACGTTCCGTTATTATCGGCTAAGGTGGCCAAAGGAGAACTACTGCAATTGTGCCCTGGTTATTCCGGACGAGCACCTCGATAGAGAAAGCCGAAAACTGACTGTCATGATACAGCGAGAGACCTGTTCAACCACTCAAGACTTATCGGAATCTTTAGGATCCCTCCGCATTAACGAAGGACCGCTTTCCGGTCATGTACACACGCCCAGATTCGGATGCACGGAATGTACCAGGGGCTACATAGTAGCCACAACATTAGATTCCCATGGCTAAGCGAAAGTGTTACAGCTATATAGTCCGGTTGCCTAGTTCGACGTGCGATCACCTCCTTCATGGACCAAGACGTTGGATCAAGTGTGATTAAGCATATTTTTGTGAACACCCCGCATTGTTTATGCGTGGGGGCTGAAATAACGATCGCTATCCTTCGGATTACACATTCATATATATATATATATATATATATATATATATATATATATATATTTAAACGGCCGCACAGGGGACACAATAATACTTTCGGGCCAAAAGTATAAATATAGCCTTATAACCAAACTAACATTGTTTATTACAATGACTCGATTCATCACTTGAACAAGACATTCTTCGAGCACTGCGCCTCTATTAGGCGGGCACCTTCTGTGACCTGCGCCAAGTAGTGCTCGGTCGGATACTGGCCCCCCGCCGGAACTTGGGTCGCTATAATATTGGCCTCCATATCCGTCCAATAGGCTTTAACGCGGGCAAGAGCCATGCGTGCACCCTCTATGCACGCCGACCTCCTCATGGCGTCGATCCGAGGCACGGCCCCAAGGAATTGCTGCACCAAGCCAAAGTAACTGTCCGGCTCAGGCCCCTTCGGCCAAAGATGGTCTATCGAAGACCGCATTGCAAGACCGGACAGCCTATGAAGCTCCGCTACAGCAGCCATCTTGTCACTTAACGGCAGCGGGCGAGTGGGAGCATTGAATTGCGACCAGAAAAGCTTCTCCACCTCCTTATCACCCTGACCCTCGAAGGACTTGGCAGCGTCAGCCGTACTCATCGCCAAATCTGCATACGCGTCCGCTGGACTCCAGTGCCCATCCAGGGGAGCGTACTTCGGATCGAAAAAACTTCGTCCGTGGCAAGTAGGAACCTTCAGCCACGATTTTACTGGCCTGTTGAAGCTCCTGCCGCGCACCCCTGAGCTCGGTCCGTATTTCCTTGGTGGCATTGCGTGCCTTGTCCAGTTCGTCCAAGCTATCATTATGATCCTTTTTAAGGAGCTCATACCGGTCAGCGGCATTGTTTAACTCAACATCCATTTCGCCCGTCTTTTCCTCGCTTCGACGATGAGCAGCCTGTTCGGCTCTCAGTTCCTCAGCCGCCTTTAGGGCAGCCACATTGCTAACCCGAGCTCGTTCCTTGGCTTGGACAAGTTCTGACCTCAAGGCCTCCACGGCAGCAGCACCATCTGTAGTCCGAACATATTACATTAATATCATGCCGCCTCCATATTTTCCTATACAAAGGAAGGCAGAGCACATACCTTGCGATTTGTCCAACCGCTCGTTCACCAACGTGATATCGGCATCAATCGATCCAATCTGCCTGGTTAGTTCGGCAACTTCAACGGATTGGTCGGCGGCCGGACCCGCAGGTACTTGCAAGTGTTTCAGCGCAATCATTGATTTATGATCCCCCGTTTGCCACCTAGGGCGGGCAACCAGAGTCTCAAGGGCTACTATCTATATGGAGCACACCTAACGCGTGCCTCACAGCCAAAAACGGTGTATTCTTCACTACATACATCAAAGCCTCTGAGCAGACTTGTAAATGCTTCAGTCAAACCGCTTGTAGCGGAGGAAATCTTTCTGAGCACCGCGCTCATTAATGAGCGGTGCTCCTTCGAGAGAGTAGGCCCGTCAGTACGTCTGGCCGGACATCAAACTGTGCCGGACCCTTCCCATCGCCCCTCGTGGGAGCCAAACGCTCCGGTCTCAGGGGGCTGACGCATTGGCTTCCGGCTTCGGCAGATCCGGACTCCTCCGTGACGACACCTCGGTGTCGCCCGCTTCATGAGCCGGAGAGGTGGGTGGGGTCTCGCTCTCCATCATCTCCGGAGGGAGATCCCCCGAAGACGAACTCTGTTGAGAAGGGTTGCCAGCCGGACTGTGAAAGACGAATCCTGGTTATTGGCCTAGGAGAAACGCAGTACCTTCGAATCAAAAATTGACTTAGAGCTCGGTGGAGGGCTGGCCCGTTGGTGGGCACGATGCGGTGAGGGTGCCCTTCAGGGAAGAGCCCCCTGATGATATCTTTTTCATTGGTTTGGGCATCTTCATCTCCGAGTCTTTGGAGGCAGCCCTCTTCTTCCCGCGCTGGGAGGAGGCCTTAGCCCCCCTTCCCGGCTATCCTCCTTAGGGGAGGCAACAATTCCCCCGGTTCGGATGTGTAGTGTGTGGAGTTCGGTTTCTTCATTTTTCCCCTTGTCTTTCCCTGAGGGCATTCTGCTGAGTACCCGGTCAAGCATCTTGGCCATGGTGGGACCAGGCGAGCCTCCGGGAAGTGGCGCCGGACACCTGATTCTCTCCGCCTTGCTGAGCCATTCCTGGCCACAGGTGATTTTCAGGATAAACAAGTATGACAAATACAAAACACGGTGTCCGGTATCAAGTTTACTTACTTGGGTATATAGGCGATTGCAGCTTAGGCCCGCATCCTCGGTGCTGTCCGGACACTTTACTTTCGGTCCGAAGAATAATCTGCACATCCCTTCGAGCTTTAGGCTGAAGAAGTGCTTAACAGTCCGCGGACCCTCCAGATTGAACTCCCACATCCGGAGAGGCCGGCGTTGGCACGGCAATATCCGTCGGATTAACATCACTTGCATTATGCTGACAAGGTCAATGTCCCTCTCAAGAAGCTCTCGGATGCGGCTCTGCAAGACTGGAACATCACCAGCGGGCCCCTAATTCCGTCCTACGTCGGTCCAAGACGCCAGCTGTGACGGAGGGCCCGAGCGGAACTCGGGAGCAGCCACCCACTTTGTGCCTCGGGGAGCCATGACATAAAACCACCTCCGTTGCCATACATCGGATACTTCTGGGAAAGAACCCTCTCGCCATGGGGCATCAGCATTCCTTCTTATTACAGCACCTCCGCACTCTGCGTGTCGCCCCTCGATCATCTTCAGCTTCACATTGAAGGTCTTGAGCCATAAGCCGAAGTGGGGGGTGACGTGGAGGAAGGCCTCGCACACTATAATGAACGCCGAGATGTGGAGGATAGCGTTTGGAGCCAGATCGTGAAAATCCAACCCGTAATAGAACATGAGCCCCCTCACAAAGGGATCGAGGGTGAAGCCCAAGCCGCGGAGAAAGTGCGGGACAAAAACGACGCACTCATTAGGCTCCGGCGTAGGGATGACCTGCCCTGTAGCAGGAAGCCTGTGCTGGATATCTGCGGTCAAGTATCCGACCTCCCTAAGCTTTGCAATGTCCTTCTCTTCAATCGAGGAAGCCACCCACCGGCCTTGAGGGTCAGATCCGGACATATTGGAGGATTCTGGAGGGGTGGAGCTTAGGTATTGGGTGTTAGAACTCGAGGTGCGAGAAGGCGCGATGAAGGTGGAAAAAGAGGCTTAGGTCTTGACCCCTTTATAAAGAGGGTGAATATCAAGAGTCCCCGGTGTGACCGTTTGAGGCTTATCTAAAAAACACACGGGTTGTACCAACAGCCATCGTGGGGTCACGCATGCTCATATTGATGGAAAATCCCATAATAAGAGGAACACAATCTCTGCCTCGACGGGATGTGCCAATAAAACCGCCTCGTAACACGAGTCGTCGTGGGGCAGGAAACGTCGGTTTGCGTTGGACCGAGCCATGATGCAAGGGCACGACGCACGAAGATTGCCAGCAAATCAGATCTATACCATACGAAGATCATCTTGCAGATCCGGACACGATCTACGTGTTCGATAATTACCTTGGAGTATTCGGATGAGGAACCCGCCCTGCAATGCCGAAGACAAGAATGCCCACCGGACTCATCGGCATTGAAGCCTGGTTTAGGGGCTACTGAGGGAGTCCTGGATTAGGGGGTATCCGGACAGCCGGACTGTATGCAATCTCCGTACTATTGAAGCGTGGAGATACAAGACTTAAGACTTCGGCCCGTGTCCGGATGGGACTTTCCTTGGCGTGGAAGGCAAGCTTGGCGATCCGGATATTATGTTTCCTTCCTTGCAACCGACTCCATGTAAACCCTAGCCCTCTTCGTGTCTATATAAACCGGAGAGGTTGGTCCTTAGAAGGCCGATCACAATCACAATCATACCATCATAGGCTAGCTCTTAGGGTTTAGCCTCTACGATCTCGTGGTAGATCTACTCTTGTACTACCCATATCATCAATATTAATCAAGCAGGAAGTAGGGTTTTACCTCCATCGAGAGGGCCCGAACCTGGGTAAACATATGTGTCCCTTGCTTACTGTTACCATCAGCCTTGACGCACAGATCGGGGCCCCCTACCCGAGATCCGCCAGTTTTGACACCGACAGCGGCATGTTCAGTATGTTTCCGAACTTGTTTGTTTTTAGTAGTTCGGAGAGAAATGAAACTGATATATCCATGCTTGCAGGTATATTGACGGGTCGTCCTGAAGAGGAGGTGCCCGGATCATCGAGTGATCTGCTGCGTAGAACTGCCTAAGTGCAATGCCAGCGAGGTCAAGCGATGCGGAGTGTTGCCAGGGCTCTATGGCCCTCTGCCTCCCCTCGAGGAAGTATGGAGGAGCTTGTAGAGCAATTCAAAGGAGCGTGGCGGCGTATCCGGCTATGGAAAATATCGGCCTGTCGAGAGGGTGTGCGAGAGGCTTGGGCCATGGTGAAGACTCGGTATATCAAGCTTGATCCTAATCACATGGCGTGTGTCGGGCCGGTAGGGCTGAATGGGGAAGAAATCCCGTTAGTTTAGTGTATGACCAAGTAGAGGTGGCCGCCAAATATTCCCAACAGGATTGTAAGTTAGATCGCCTGTTGGATGGTATAGAGGAGGAAGTGTTTGAGTCCAAGTGACTATGTACTTTCCTCACCATGTGGAATTCTAGCTGAATTGTATATCATTTGTCATGGCAGACCTTTTCCCTTCAACCTTCGGACTCAAGGGTACGGAGTGTTTCCGGATACCCTCACGGCCGAATAGGCCGGGGTATGCCTGGAAAACTTGGCGTAGGGGTCATAATTGCTTGAACAGACAAGTTGTATTCTGCTAGTTATGTTATATTGCATTTGAGTCGTAAGAAACATCTTCCAGAGAGAATAGTTCCGTTAAGGGTTCCTTTCCCTGGGTGTGCATGCATTAGTAGGCATGTCCGAATTGTGATGTGAAAATCACAGTATGTATAGCTTCTGGGGGTTCACAATAGAGTGAGTTCAAAAGAGATTTTTCATCCACCGACCGAATATTCCCTTAAGAACGCTAGCTTTCGGCATCACCCAGTCTGAGGTACACATCCGGATGACCTGGCAGTAACAATCGCAGAGGTGCTCCCTTTACCACCTAGCCGAACAATCGGGAACGTAGGGGTAAGCACAGGAGCCAGGCAACCTGGCCAAAACTTAAGTCATATCGATGCATATAATGATGAAGAAAAAGACATGCGGGAAAGCGCGCATGTGTGATGAGCTTAATGCTCTGCATGTAATATTAACAAGCTTCTGTTAAAAGAAGCCCCCAGGTATAATGGGCGTATGTTTGTAAGAATGTGTATGTTAGCAGTATTCGTTCGAGCCGAATGAGAGCTTTAAATTGAAAAAATTGTGTAAAAAGAAAGGGGGAAAGATTTATGGAAATTGTGGGGGAGAAGGAGACTAACAAAGGGTTCGACGCTAGGCATAGAACCTTCGGAGTCTGGCCGCGTTCCAGGGGTTCGGCTCTAGGCGATTGTCTGATGCGTCACGAAGGCGGTATGCTCCTCCGGTAAGAACTTCGTCAATTATGAAGGGACCCTCCCATTTGGGCTTGAGTTTGTCCTTTTTCTTCTCCGGCAAGCGTAGAACGAGTTCGCCAACGTTGTAAGTCTTGGCCCGTACTTCTCTGCTTTGATATCTTCGAGCCTGCTGTTGATAAAATGCTGAACGGGCTTTGGCAACGTCGCGCTCCTCCTCCAGAGCATCTAGGCTGTCCTGCCGATCCAACTCGGCCTCTTTCTCCTTGTACGTACGCGCTCGAGGTGAGTCGTGTATAATATCGCATGGCAATACAGCCTCTGCACAGTACACCATGAAGAAAGATGTCTATCCGGTAGTACGGTTGGGCGTGGTCCGCAGCCCCCAGAATACGGAGTCGAGCTCCTCGAACCAGTGTTTGTCTGATTCTTTCAAAGAATGCACTAGTCTGGGTTTGATGCTGCTCATAATAAGACCACTGGCTCGCTCGACTTGACCGTTTGTTTGCGGGTGGTAGACAGAGGCGTAATCGAGCTTAATGCGCAGATTAGGGCACCAGGTTTTCACCTCATCGGCTGTGAAATTCGAACTGTTATCGGTGATGATGCTCTGCGGTACACCGTAACGGTGTACCACATCGGATATAAATGCAATCACCGGTCCGGACTCGGCCGTTTTAACCGGTCTAGCCTCTATCCACTTGGTGAATTTGTCCACCATGACCAACAGATATTTTTTCTTATGGCTTCTCGCTTTAAGGGGTCCGGCCATGTCCAAGCCCCAGACCGCAAAGGACCATGTAATGGGGATTGTTTGTAGAGCAGTTGGGGCATATGGCTTTGGTTGGCGAAGAGTTGGCATCCGACACAGCGTTGGACGAGGTCCTGTGCATCTGCCCGGGCCGTAGGCCAGTAAAATCATGTACGGAAGGCCTTGCTGACAAGTGCCCGGGCTGCGGCGTGGTGTCCACCGAGACCGGCGTGAATTTCTGCCAGGAGTTGCCGCCCCTCCTCCTCGGAGATGCACCTTTGAAGGACTCCGGTAGTGCTTTTCTTGTAGAGCTCTCGTTCGTGAACTTTGTAGTCCTTCGAACGCCGGACTATGCGGTGAGCCTCGTTCTGATCTTCTGGGAGCTCCTTCCTATTAAAGTAGGCCAAGAATGGTTCGGTCCACGGGGCAATTACTGCCATGATGAGGTGGGCCGATGGTGTTACTTCGGTGGTTGAGCCTCCGATGATATCGGCGTGTTCGTTATCTGTGTTTGTGTTCGGAACGGGACTGTCGTTGCTATCTCCCCCTTGCCATACCACGGATGGCTTAAAGAGCCTTTCAAGGAAGATGTTAGGTGGGACGGGGTCGCGCTTAGCACCGATGCGAGCAAGGACGTCTGCCGCCTGGTTACTTTCTCGGGCGATGTGATGAAATTCGAGTCCCTCGAACCAAGCCGACATCTTCAGAACGGCATTGCGATAAGCTGCCATCTTTGGATCTTTGGCGTCAAAATCTCCATTGATTTGGGATATTGCGAGGTTTGAGTCCCCGCGCACCTCCAGGCATTGTATGCCCAATGATACGGCCATCCGGAGGCCATGTAGCAAGGCCTCGTATTCGGCTGCGTTGTTGGAGTCTGTGTATAATATTTGGAGTATGTACTGGACGATGTTTCCTATGGGGGACGTTAATACGACACCTGCCCCTAGCCCTGCCAGCATCTTGGAGCCGTCAAAATGCATCACCCAGTTGGAATACACACCGTACTCTTTAGGGAGTTCGACTTTTGTCCATTCGGCGACGAAGTCGGCTAGTACCTGGGATTTGATGGCTTTTCGTGGTTTGTACGTGATGTCGAATGGCAGGAGCTCAATGGTCCATTTGGCAATCCGGCCGTTTTCGTCTCGGTTGTTAATTATATCATTGAGGGTCACTTCGGAGGCCACCATGATAGAGCACTCCTGAAAGTAGTGTCGCAATTTTCGGGATGCCATGAAGACTGCATATGCTAGTTTTTGATAATGAGGGTACCGGGATTTGCATGGTGTGAGGACGGTGGATACGTAGTATACCAGCTTCTGGAGCGGAAATTTGTGTCCGTCCTGTTCTCGTTCGACAATGAGTATGGCGCTCACCACCTGGTGTGTTGCTGATATGTATAAGAGCATTGGCTCGCTGGCGTTTGGCGCGGCCAGGATTGGGTTGCTCGCCAGAAGGGCTTTTATTTCTTCCAGTTCGGCCGTCGTCGCGTCTGTCCACTCGAAGTTCTCGGTGCGCCATAGAAGGCAATAGAGCGGCAGCGCCTTTTCTCCCAACCTGGAGATGAAGCGGCTTAAAGCTGCCACGCACCCAGCGAGTTTTTGGACCTGCTTGAGTTTGGTTGGCGTGGCCAGTTGTGACAGAGCTCGGATTTTGGCTGGATTTGCTTCAATTCCTCTATTGGAAACGATGAAGCCCAATAGTTTACCGACGGCGACGCCGAATACCCACTTTTCCGGGTTAAGCTTGATGTCGTATGTGCGGAGGTTGTCGAATGTGAGACGCAAGTCGTCTATTAGTGTTTCGACGTGTCTGGTTTGGAAGACGACATCGTCCATGTAGGCCTCCACTGTTTTGCCAATCTGTTTCTTGAGGCATGTTTGGATCATGCACTGGTAGGTGGCGTCGGCGTTCTTGAGCCCGAAAGGCATGGTGTTGAAGCAAAACGGCATGTATGGTGTAATGAATGCTGTTGCGGCTTGATCGGACTCCTTCATTTTGATTTGATGATATCCGGAATATGCATCAAGGAAGCATAGCGAGTCGTGACCTGCGGTGGTGTCAATGATTTGATCGATGCGGGGGAGAGGGAAGGGATCCTTAGGGCAGGCCTTGTTAAGGTCTTTGAAATCGACGCATAGGCGTCAGGATTTATCCTTCTTTGGTACCATTACCAAGTTTGCCAGCCAGTCTGGATGTTTAATGTCTTTGATGAATCCAGCCTCGATGAGTTTGGCTAGCTCCTCCCCCATAGCTTGTCGTTTGGGTTCGGAAAAGCGCCGCAGAGTTTGCTTGACCGGCTTATATCCCTTTAGTATGTTGAGGCTATGTTCGGCCAACTCGCGCGGGATTCCTGGCATATCGGAAGGATGCCAGGCGAATACGTCCCAGTTTTCACGCAGGAAGTCTCGTAGTGCGGCATCGACTGTAGGGCTGAGCTGTGCTACGATAGACGCTGTCTTCTTCGGGTCTGTTGGATGGACCTGAAATTTGACTATTTCTTCTGCTGGCTTGAAGGAAGTGGATTTGGGTCGTTTGTCCAGGATCACATCGTCCTTATCCACGGTGGAGCGTAGTGCGCTTAGTTCTTCGGCTGCAAGGGCCTCACACAATGCCTCGAGGGCCAAGGATGTGGTTTTATTCTCGGCGCGGAGGGCTATGTCCGGATCGCTGACGAGGGTGATTATTCCATTAGGCCCAGGCATTTTTAGCTTCATATATCCATAATGAGGTATGGCTTGAAAGCGCATGAAGGCCTCTCGACCTAACAGGGCGTGGTACCCTCTGTTGAAAGGGGCCACCTGGAAAGTTATTTCTTTAGACCGATAATTCTCCGGCGTGCCGAACACCACATCAAGTGTAATTTTTCCTGCACACCGAGCTTCCCGGCTGGGAATGATACCTCAAAAGGTTGTGCTGCTTTTCTCGATGCGGCTCCTGTCTATTTTCATCTTGTGGAGCGTGTCCCCGTAAATGAGGTTTTGTCCGTTGCCACCGTCCATGAGGAGTTTTGTAAGTCGAAAGCCATCCACGATGGGACTGAGGACTAGGGCAGCTGGCGCTCGGGCTGTTCTGTATTTAGGTTCGTCACTGGCGTTGAAGGTTATGGCCGTGTCGTTCCAGGGGTCAATTGCAGCGACCTGGCAAACTTCGGCGATATCGTGTAGGGCCCTTTTACGCCTGTTGTTTGAAGCGAATGTCTCGAAGACTGCCAATACTCTATTGTCGTCGTTTGCTGGAGAGTGTTGTTTTGGGGTGTCCTTGATAAGGATGTCTTCGCCGCTCTTGGCTACCTGCTGAAGTATCCAACATGCTCTAAGGCTGTGGGTTGCCACGGTATCCGGCGTCGTGTGTATTTTGCATGGGCCATTGAGCCATCCCTCCAGAACGGTGTCGTGCAGCGTAATAGGTTTATGTTTTTTGACTGTTCGGCTGGGCGTGCCACGGGTGCACGTCCTTTTCTCCTGTAAGGGGAGCCGGGATGGTTCCCAGTCAGCTGCCTGAGTTTTCCAGTCGCTTTCCATCGCGTTGTACTTTTGTAAGATGGTTGCTAGGTCAACGAACTTTAGTATGCGGCGGCGATTGATGGCTTTAAGGATACCTTTGTCCGCCAGTTGTTGCAGAATGCTGCTATCGCGTCTTCGTCACGGCAGCCTTTTACCTTGTTATTGACAAGGAGGAATCTGCCCCAGAAGTGGTGGACCGTTTCCTGAGGCTGTTGTTTGATGCTTCTAAGAGCATCTATGTCCGGGTGGGTGGGTGGAATTGAATCCGAACCCTGACCTGGTTTTGGATCCGGGGTTTGGAGGTCTACCGGGCCGGATAGTTTGGGCTCCAGGATATCGACTGATTTTTTAGGCTCGTCATCCGACTTTATGTTTGGAGGAAGAGACATGACTTTCTGCCGAAAAGTATCCGGCTCTTCAAGATCGGTGATCCAAACATAGCTCATCTTCAGTATAGTGGAAGCGCTGCTCCGCTTCTCGACTACCGCTGCCTGATGGGTGATCGGTGGAGTTTTAATTTCTCTCTGGTCGGGTTTAAGCCCGACCCGATCATAGTCTGTAGCGAGCCCCAAGGCGGCCATGCGATCCAGGAGTTCGTTCAGCGATGACAACTCCACTGGATCCATGCGGGCGGAGTATTCGGGACCAATGCGGAGGCGATTTTTGATGACCTGAGAGGTCATCGTCGGCTTAAGGGCTGAGCCGGCGGTCATGACAAAGCCGCCGAGACGGAGGGTCTGACCTGGGGCCAGGGCTCCTTCGTAGATGATATTATCCTTGACAACAAGGCGAGCCATCAACCCTCTTAGCGACGGCATAGAGGAACTCTCAATGAAAGCACCAATGTCGGTGTCAAAACCGGCGGATCTCGGGTAGGGGGTCCCGAACTGTGCGTCTAGGATCGATGGTAACAAGAGGCGGGGGACATGATGTTTACCCAGGTTCGGGCCCTCTCTATGGAGGTAATACCCTAGTTCCTGCTTGATTGATCTTGATGAATATGAGTGTTACAAGAGTTGATCTACCACGAGATCGTAATGGCTAAGCCCTAGAAGTATAGCCTATGAGTATATGGTAATGAATCTGTCCTATCCGGACTATGCTCTCTGGTTTATATAGACACCGGAGAGATCTAGGGTTACATGAGGTCGGTTACATAAGAGGGAATCTTCATAGTCGGTCGCCTAGCTTGCCTTCCACGCCAAGGAGAGTCCAATCTGGACACGGGTATAGTCTTCGGTCTTCGTGTCTTCACAGCCCATCAGTCCGGCCCATGGATAACAGGTCGGACGCCCGAGGACCCCTTAGTCCAGGACTCCCTCACCCCCCTCCCTCGCACAAATCCTCTCTGTTCCCCATCGGGCCACCCGCCCAAGCGCTGCTCCGCCGCTTGCCCTCTCTCTCCTCCGCCCGCCCTCTCCCTTCGGCCTTCGAAGCTCGCCCTGCTCTCCCTTCACCGGTTGTTTTTCTCCCTATGTCGTGCGCGGTGGCGGCGCATCTACCAGAGAGGTCACGAGAGTGGTGAGTTTGTTCGTTCCTTCTCTGTCTCACAACCATATCATTGATCTTGCTCGCTCTAGCACTAATTCTGATTTGGAAAAGTAGATCCTGATTAAACTTGGTATAGATTTGTGGTGCACGCATGGAATTGTTTGATCTTTGCTTGAGGAGGTAATAAATCTTTCTAGAGGCCCAAAGATTCAGTTCACCGTTCTAGGTATTTCAGTTTCAGGCTTGCATTATTTCTAGAGGCCCAAAGATTCGGTTCGCAGTCGTCGGCAAGAAGCCCTGCTACCCATGCCGGTGTCGACCTCAACTCGCAAGCGCCGGCTTCGGAGGGGTTCCCGGGGCTTGGGCTCTGCAGACCCTTCCTCCAGAGCGACGATGATGAGATCCTCCCTGGGTGCGTGAGGGGCTCCGGGCTCCCTCCCTGTCGTGAATGACTTCTGTGATGAGTTAGCTCATGCTTTGTTTCATGAGTGTATTTTTTGTGAAGCTTGATAGATGACTTGTATGTTTAAGTGGGATATCTCATTTGTATGGACAAAGTAAAATTTATCATGTTTTGCATGCTTGATTTGTAAAGATGATTCGTTTTATGTCAATTATGAGCGGGAGGAGGCCACACAAGAGCCGACCACACCAAATCCGGCAGGAAATAGGGTCCAAAGTAGTCAAATGATTAAGAAAGAGCATTTATTGTCAGTCTAACCCTGCCATCCATACACCTCTTTGGCTTAGAGTTAGTTCAGGGTTAGTTCAGGTTTAGAATCTAACTCTAACCTCTAACTGAGTTAGAGTTCTCGTGTCGGTTCATCGCCATCATACTTTCCCCATTCCTGTGTTTTCAGTATCTTGCGAATCAAAGAGGCCCTTAGACTAGTTTAGGTCTGGTCGTTTTTTATAAACGTGTTATATCCAAAATTTAATGAATGTGCTCCAGTTTCTACGAAAATAATCCGGTTTCATGTAGTAATTCATATATTTATTTATTCTTCTGTGGGGGGTTTGCATGTAATTCGTGAGGTCTAAAATGTAAAGTACCCTGGCATATGCTCCGAGTCATGCATGCACTACGACCCAGATGCTCTATGTCCCACATGTCGGCGAAAGGGAGCATGTGGAAATAGCCTAGGAGTACATATAGGAGGATAAATGCGTGAAAAAAATATGTACTGTGAACCGTAGCTGCAGTTCGAAAAGGAGACCTAAAGTGATGACAGGTATAGGTTGCACGCACCCAACTAGTGGTACTAGACATACGACTACTTTTTTCCTCAAAAAAAAGAGGTACGAGTGCTCAGTACTCCTATTCTATCAACACAAGTCCCATCTGACAACAACGTTCGTGCTACATCTAGCTCTTCTCCCTCGCTTCTCTCTTCTAATTCTAAACTCAGCCGATGCCCGGTGGGCGGGGTGGGGATCTGACGATGGTCGGTTTGCTCAACTGCGGCCCCACCTCACAGTGAAAACGTTACGACGGGAATAAAAATGCCATATACTCCCTCCGTTCCTAAATATAAGCCTTTTTAGATATTTCAAATGGAATACAACATACAAATGTATGTAGACATATTTTAGAGTGTAGATTCACTCATTTTGCTCCGTATGTAGTCACTTGCTGGAATCTCTAGAAAGACTTATATTTGGGGACGGCGGGAGTACTATACTAATAAAACATTAAGGCCACGAGGCAATGCAGTGCTGAAAGGATCGAGAAGAGGTTTCTAGAGGGGGGTGAATAGACTCTAATCAATAAAAGTTGCAGTTTTTAATTTCCTTAAGTTGATGTGGAGTTTTGGCACAAGTTTAAACATTCACAATACAAATCAAGCAAGCATGGAAAGAGTATATGAGCAGCGGAAAGTAAAGCATGCAAGTTGCAAGAATGTAAAGTGGAGGGATTGGAGTGTGCAAACGCAATTTGGAGACACGGAGATTTTTTATCCGTGGTTCCGATAGGTGGTGCTGTCGTACATCCACGTTGATGGAGAATTCAACCCACGAAGGGTAACGGTTGCGCGAGTCCACGGAGGGCACCACCCACGAAGGGTCCAAGAAGAAGCAACCTTGTCTATCCCACCATGGCCGTCGCCCACGAAGGACTTGCCTCACTCAGGTAGATCTTCATGAAGTAGGCGATCTCCTTGCCCTTACAAACTCCTTGGTTCAACTCCACGATCTTGATGGAGGCTCCCAAGTGACACCTAGCCAATCTAGGAGACACCACTCTCCAAGAGGTAACAAATGGTGTGTTGATGATGAACTCCTTGCTCTTGTGCTTCAAATTATAGTCTCCCCAACACTCAACTCTCTCTCACAGGATTTGAATTTGGTGGAAAGAATATTTGAGTGGAAAGCAACTTGGGGAAGGCTAGAGATCAAGATTTATGTGGTTGGAATGGAATATCTTGACCTCAACACAAGTGTAGGTGGTTTTCTCTCAGAAAATGTATGTTGGAAGTGTAGGCATGTTCTGATGGCTCTCTCCACGAATGAAGAGTGGGTGGAGGGGTATATATAGCCTCCACACAAAATTTAACTGTTACATATAAATCACCAAACTCGGTGGGACCGAATCAGAGAACTCGGTCAAACCGATTTAGTTCATAATGTGACTGTTAGGCATTTCAGTGGGACTGACATGTCAACTCGGTGAGACCGATTTCGTTAGGGTTAGGGCATAACGTAATCTCGGTGGGACCGATTACACAAACTGGATGAGACCAATTTTGGTAATAGTCAAACAGAGAGTTGGTCAGGCAAACTTGGTGGGACTGATTCGCTCATCTCGGTTGGACCGAAATGTTACGAAAGAGTGACAAAGAGTTTGCATTGCAATCTCGGTGGGACCGATTGCATATTTTGATGAGACCGAAATTATTACAATAGGTAGCAGAGAGTTTGCAATCCCATCTCGGTGAGACCGAGATCCCTATCGGTGAGACCAAAAATATTAGGGTTTCTAGCAGTGGCTATGTCAACTGAACTCGGTGGCGCCGGATAGAAAGTTTCGGTGGGGCCGAGTTTGAATTTTGGTTTGGGACATATGTGGATGTGAGAAAGTGGTTGAGGGCTTTGGAGCATATCACTAAGCACTTTGAGCAAGCAAGCCATTAAGCAACACCTCATCCCCTCTTAATAGTATTGGCTTTCCTATGGACTCAATGTGATCTTGGATCACGAAAATAGAAAATGTAGAGTCCTGAACTTTGAGCTTGAGCCAATCCTTTGTCGTCAGCATTTAGAAGGGTTTCCACATCCTCTAGTCCATGCCACTCCATTGTTGAACTTATCTGAAACATACTAGGTAGAAGCATTAGTCCAACAAGAGATATGTTGACATTAATTACCAAAATCACCCAGGGAGCACTTGCGCTTTCAGTCTCCCCCTTTTTGGTACTTGATGACAACATACATCAAAGCTTTAGATAAGGATATAGATAATAACAAGTAAAGCTTTGGAAAGACATGTAACATGCATAGGTTCCCTCTACATGTGTGCAATCATGTAAATATGGAACATAGGAGTATGTGAATGCATTAGCATGACAGAGTAAGAAATGTGTTACATGTATCTTGGCTATATGCATCAGAGCAAATGATGTGAGTATAGGAAATGTACCTTCATGCTCATGAGTCCTTTTTGCAAACAGTATGTACATCAGCAAGAAATCCTCATGCACATGACTGTGATGCATATACTTACCTTGTGGTCTTGAGTTGGCTTAGGAAGGAAGGAACCTGAGTAAACAAGGTTAGATAACACATATACATCTACTAGCCAGAGCAAACAAAAGAAACCACAAGAGTACCAAGACTGGGATGACATGTAGAGAGTGAGTACTGAGTACTCTATTGGATATAGACATGTCCCCAAAGGTAAAGATATGAAATGAATTCAAGGATTTCCTTCCCTTAGATGTCTTGCTCCCCCTGAATCTTGCATAGGATACTGGAAGAAGATAGGGAACAGAAAATTAGAGCAAAGAAAAGAAAGAACTAATGCAAACAATCAAATATGAACATGACTTTCCCCTCTTAAAGACATGTGACTTCTCTCCTCTTGAGCACCAATCATCTGGGGTTTCTTACACTCTCCCCCTGAGTATTCTCTCCCCCTATAGAAATGATTAATATTTGATGTGATCTCTCTCTCCTCCTTTGACATCAATTTCCAAGAAGGGATCTTCTGGATTTTTAGTACAAAAGGGTTTGGCCCTTGAGTCACAAAGAAAAGTAGCAAGTCGAATGTGATGCTGGTAGAGGACAAGAATCATTGAGTGGAGCTGGAGCAAAAAGAATGGAGGAACAAGTGGCAAGCTGTCTTTCCTGTAGTGAAATCGGTGGCACCGAGTTGTGTGCTTTGGTGGTGCCGAAAAAATATTCGGTTGGACTGAAGGAAACAAACCGGTGTGACCGAGTTCATCATAGTGAAAACACTTGTCACCTCAGCTCACTAGACAATTAAGATCTCACAAGGATTTGCAAGGAATTAGCTGAAAGATTTGCAATGAATTGGATGCAGGTAATGCAGAACAGATCAAAAAAAAGAAAAGATCTAGATGAATTTTTTTTTGAAAGGGGAAACAAATATGCATGAGACAAATGTAAGAGCACGGAGAAACACAAGAGAACTTCATCTAGAATTGGTCGGTGACAAAGTCACCTATGTTAGAGTATATTGACTTAGGAGTCAAGTGAGGTCACTTGATCATAGGTCATAGTCATCATTTAAGCTCAAAATGGGGTTACCATTTTTTGTTTAAGCATCTTGATGTATTCACATCTTGTTGAGTTGCTTTGACCCATGACTTGGAGTAAAGCTTCTCTAAGATGGAATAACATACCTTGGGTGGTGATGTTGATCTTGATCATGTGGTTGAACTTATGTGGGTTGCTCAAGGTTGATGTAGCTCATCAAAATTTGGGAGCACCACTTGGAATTTGAGTTCGTCTACCTACATGGGTTAGTCTTGCAAGGAAGATCACTTGTGTATCCAAAATGACAATCATAAGACTTAATATAGAATTGTCAAAGGATATGTTTGAAGGATTTCGTGCTTCCTTATCTTCAACCACCATTGTGTAGAGACTTGGTGATGTAGAAATTGCTCAAGATGTGAGTGGGTTGCAATCTCATAGATTTAGATTCATCCAAGTACCTGCAAGGGTTAGATAGCATGCAAGGGTGCGAATATATCCAAGACATATAAGTAGCAACAAGAAAGAAATATCAAGGATTAGTCAAAGGATCATGCCTTGCATGTATCCAAATGGAGTTCCTACTCCAAGTTTGAAGCATCAATGATGTTCAATTCTCCTCTCAAACGGCAAAAGACTTTCTCATCAAGCGGTTTGGTGAATATATCCCTGAATTGCTTATCGGTATGAACATGCTTAAGATCAATGTCTCCTTTAGCAACATGATCTCGAATGAAATGATGACGAACTTAAATATGCTTAGTCCGAGAATGTTGCAGGGGATTGTGAGCAATCTTAATAGAACTCTCATTGTCACAAAGCAATGGAACATGTTTCACATATATCCCATAATCCTTAAGAGTTTGGGTCATCCAAAGTAATTGAGCACAACATGACCCAGCGGCAATGTATTCCGCTTCGGCGGTGGATAATGATATCGAGTTTTGTTTCTTGGAGGACCAAGACACAAGAGATCTGCCAAGAAATTGACAAGTACCTGAAGTGGACTTTCTATCAACCTTGTCTCCGGCATAGTCCGAATCGGAGTAACCAACAAGATCGAAAGAAGACCTCTTAGGATACCAAATGCCAAAATTTGGTCTATGTATTAAGTATCTCACTATCCTTTTCACAACCTTAAGATGACATTCTTTGGGGGCTGCTTGATATCGTGCACACATGCACACACTTAGCATAATATCGGGACGAGAGGCACATAGATATAACAATGAACCAATCATAGAGCGGTAAACTTTTTGATCAACCGGTTCACCGTCCTTAGTCAAGTCAAGATGTCCACTATTAGGCATGGGTGTATTCATACCTTTGCATTCTTGCATATTGAACTTCTTGAATAAGTCCTTGGTGTACTTTTTTTGAGAAACAAAGGTACCTTCCTTAGTTTGCTTGATTTGCAAACCAAGAAAGAATTTGAGTTCACTCATCATAGACATCTCAAACTTCTCGGACAGTAGCTTTCCAAAATTCTCACTAAAATGAGGGTTAGTCGACCCAAATATAATATCATCAACATAAATTTGGCACATAAATAGTTCTCCATTAACCCTTTAGTAAAAAGAGTAGAATCTATTTTTCCAATTTCAAAGCCATTTTCAATAAGGAACTTGGTCAAGCATTTATACCACACTCTAGGAGCTTGTTTAAGACCATAAAGAGCTTTGTGAAGTTTGTAAACATGATTAGGTTTCTTAGGGTTGACAAAGCTTGGAGGTTGCTTAACATAAACTTCCTCCTCAATTTCACCATTTAGAAAAGGACTTTTAATGTCCATTTGGTACAAGGTGATATCATGGTGATTAGCATAAGCAAGTAAGATGTGCATGGACTCAAGTCTAGCAACGGGAGCATATGTCTCACCATAGTCCATACCTTCGACTTGAGTGTAGCCTTGGGTGACTAGACGTGCTTTTTTGCGGACGACTTGACCATCTTCATATTGCTTGTTGAGAAACACCCATTTGGTACCAATGATGTTGTGGTTGTTGTCGGGCTTCTCGACCAGTGTCCACACTTGGTTTCTTCAAAGTTGTGTAGCTCTTAATGCATGGCGTTTATCCAATCCGGATCTTCCAATGCTTCTTCAACCTTCATAGGTTCAATGCTAGAGATGAATGAATAATGTTCACAAAAATTAGCCAAACGAGTTTTAGGGCGAGTGATTCTCCCGGTTTGGATATCATTGTAGATTTCCTCAACGGGATGGTCTTTGGCGACTCTTGCTCGAACACGTGAGAGATTTTGCTTGGCTCGGGGTGGAACATCGTCATCATCTTGTTCTCCTTCTTGGCCTTCTTCGTTGTTGACGTTGTCATTCTCTTGTAGTGGTGGAGAAGGAGGTTCTTGATGTTCATCTTGGTGTACTTCCTCGTTTTCTTCATCTTGGTGTGTCCCACTTGTAGATGCTTCCGTATTAACTCTTGGTTCACTTTGTCGTGAGGTGGATGCTTCTACTTGGACGGACGAGGTACTCTCCTTCACCTCCGTTGGATGAATCTTGCCAATAGACAAGTCTTGGATTGCTTCTGAAGGGTCTTTGTCTCCTACATCAATTGGCAATTGCTCTACTTGCGAGCCGTTAGATTCATCAAACTTTACATCTACCGTCTCTTCAACCTTTCGAGTGAAATTGTTGTAGACACGGTAAGTGTGAGAGTTTGAGCCATAACCAAGTAGGAAACCTTCATGAGATTTAGGAGCAAAATTAGAACGACGATGTTTATCAAGAATGTAGCACTTTGAGTCGAATACTCGAAAGTATCCAACTTGGGGTTTGTTACCGGTGAGGAGCTCGTATGCCGTCTTGCCGAGTAGCTTGTGAAGATACAAGTGATTTGTTGCATGACAAGCTGTCTCAACCGCTTCTGCCAAAAAGTGTTTTGGAGTCTTGTACTCATCAAGCATCGTTCTTGCCATCTCAATAAGAGTTCGGTTCTTCCTCTCAACAACTCCATTTTGTTGAGGCGTGTACGTAGCCGAGAACTCGTGTGAATTCCCTTCTTTGTCAAGAAAGGTATCCATATTTGCGTTCTTGAACTCCGTTCCATTGTCGCTCCGAACCTTCTTGATCTTCACGTCAAATTGATTTTGGGCCTTGATAGCGAAGTTTTTGAAGATCGATTTATCATCAAGAAAGAACACCCACGTAAATCTTGAAAAATCATCGACTATGACTAGACCAAATGAGTTACCACCGAGACTCTTGTAGGCATTGGGACCAAAGATATCCATGTGAAGTAACTCGAGCGGTCTTCTCGTGGTCATGATGTTCTTCACGGGGTGACTCCCTCCAACTTGCTTTCCTGCCTGACAAGCACTACAAAGTCTATCCTTGTCAAATATAGCATCTTTTACTCCAAGGATATGATCACCTTTAATAAGCTTATCAAGATTTCGCATGCCAACATGACCTATCCTTCTATGCCACAACTAGCCTTTAGAAGATTTAGCAATTAAGAAAGTTCTAGGTTGACCCTTTTTAAGGAAATCAACAATGTAAAGATCACCTCTACGTATACCGGTAAAGACCATTTTATGATTGTCTCTTCGAAACACTTGGCAATCTACTTCAGTAAATAGGTCATTGAAACCGAAAGCAGCAAGTCTAGATACTGAAAGTAAATTGTACCCAAGAGATTCAACGAGCATGACATTTTGTATGGAGCTATCATGTGAGATGGCCACCTTACCGAGGCCAACCACCTTACCCTTTGAGTTATCACCAAAAGTGACATACTTTCGAGGGCCGTTGTTTTCAGCAAGCTCATGAAACATATCTTTGTCTCCGGTCATATGATCAGTACATCCACTATCAAGGACCCATTCCTTTCCTCCAGCCATGTAGCCGCGAAGATTAGCCAGAAGACCAATGTGTCTCATAGCATCATCAAGATCATAGTCACTATCATCATCCTCATCATAGTATCCATGTTCAACATCGTCTTGTGATTGATCAACTCCTAGAGAGGGTAATTCATTAGATAAATGATCATCACAATGGTCATCTTTATGAATTCTAATAGCTTCGGAAATGATATTGCTAATAATTCCAACATCTTCTTTGGCACGCATGAGGTCACGAAGCTCAAATAGACAATCATCAAACTTAGGACCACCAGTACTCATCTTACTTAAGGCAATAGACTTATGGAAAATTTCATCCAAGTTTTGCAAGGAATAGTTTGGAAATCTTTCCTCAAGAAATCTCCATATAGTGTAGGCACACTCAAGAGTAGGCAAAGAGCCAATCAAGTTTCTAGGCAAGCCTCTAGTGATAATATTAATAGTTCTAAGGTTGCGGATCATGTCAATAGACTCATCAAGGGTAGGATGCGAAGGATCAACATGAGGTGCACAAGGGCTAGTAATGTACTTGTTCAAATGATATTCATTGAAAATCTCAAGCATTTCGTTTTTCCACTCATGAAAGAACTCTCCATCAAGAATAGGCACTCTACGTCTAAGACTCCCCAACGTAGACTCATCCATCTTCCTCCAATGGTGATTAAACCAAAGCAATGGAGACCAATGCTCTGATACCAATTGAAAGGATCGAGAAGAGGTGCCTAGAGGGGGGTGAATAGACTCTAATCAAGAAAAGTTGCAGTTTTTAATTTCCTTAGGTTGTTGTGCAGTTTTGGCACAAGTTTAAACATTCAAAATACATATCAAGCAAGCATGACAAGAGTATATGAGCAGCGGAAAGTAAAGCATGCAAGTTGCAAGAATGTAAAGTGGAGGGATTGGAGTGTGCAAACGCAATTTGGAGACACAGAGATTTTTTATCCGTGGTTCCGATAGGTGGTGCTATCGTACGTCCAAGTTGATGGAGACTTCATCCCACGCAGGGTAACGGTTGCGCGAGTCCACAGAGGGCTCCACCCACGAAGGGTCCACGAAGAAGCAACCTTGTCTATCCCACCGTGGCCGTCGCCCACGAAGGACTTGCCTCACTCGGGTAGATCTTTGTCGGATTTAGGGTTCCGGCAGACCCTTGAGGTTCGAACACTGGGGTGCGCGCGGAGATCTTTCCCCTACCAGCTCATGCGTCGATGGTTCGCAAGGGATCTAAACTAGGGAGAAGAACACACAAGGGACACGAGGTTTATACTAGTTCGAGCCACCATTATGGTGTAACACCCTACTCTAGTTTGTGGTGTGGTGGATTGCCTCGAGGGCTGATGAAGAACAGTACAAGGGAAGAGCAGCCTCGCGAGGGGCTGTTCTTGAGCTGGTGCGATGAACTGCTTGGGTGAGTTCACTCGCCTCTCTCTCTCTCTCTAGGGGGTTCGACTTGTTTCCAGTCTGCCCCCTCTCTTTGTGGTGGCTAGTCCTATTTATAGAGGGAGGCCCTGGGCCTCTTCCCAAATAATGAGCGGGAAGGGTGCCAACAATTGGCCATTTTGAAGGGGAACATCTAGTACACTTATCCCGACTAAAGTTGGTCTTCGGCTGCCAAAAGCTCTAGCGGTGACGCCGTCCTGGGCTCCACGATGACCTCCATCGTGCAGTTCTGCTGGTCTTGGTCTTGTTGCACCGAAGCGGCAACCTTTGCCTGATGCCTTGGCCTGTGCTTGCCTCCTTTGCACCAAAGGGGAAATGAGGACACTGCGTAGGCTGGCACCCGCCTGGCGCCCGCCTGGCCTTGATCTTCATGGCTTGCGTCACGGGGCACCCTCGTGAGGTAGCCTGCCTTGACCTCTCCGCCTTCTCGCGAGCCTGCCTGACGAGGCTGCTCCTGAGGAAGATTCCTGTCGTCCGACCCGCGAGGCTTGGCCCCTCGCGAGGGTCTTAAGCTTGAGCTGATGAAGCTGGGCCGTGCTGGGCCCCCACTTGAGCCACGCTGCAGGCCGCAGGCAGGCAAGTTTGGGGACCCCCATTCCCAGAACGCCGACAGTAGCCCCCGTGCCCAAGGCGCGCCCGGACTTGGCTTAGCAGCGAAGCGAAGGGGCAAGTGCGAAGCGTCGCGGGCCCCAAAAGCCTGCGGCCTTGGGCGCCGCATGGTGATTGATTGGTCGTGGGCGTCTCCACTCCCCCATGATGCCTCATTACCGCCCGGCTAAGCGGACCCGGGGTTGCACACAGCCATTCCCCTTTCGCCATCCGCGCACTCCCGGTCCTTCCTTCTTCCTCTGGCTCCAACTTCCGCCCTCAATCCAACTCGGACTCTCACCCTTCCTGTCGTCATGGCGCCAACGAAGAAGGAAAAGGGGAAGAAGCCCGCGTCTTCGTCCCGTTCGCCTCCGGCGGTGGCCCCCGCCGTCGATCGATATATCATACTCAACCCCGAGGCCTTGGGCAAGGTTTGCTCTGCTTTTGCCACCATCTTCAACGTGGGCGGGACCACGGCATGGCTGCGTCCCATGCCTCCCCGATAGGATTGTCACGGAGGTCCAGTTTTTCACTGATGCCTTGTGGTGAGTCTGTTCCCCCTTTTCCGCTTTCTTCAATGCGGTGCTCTCCCACTATCAGATGCACATGATGCATCTCGGGCCTGAGTCCATTACCCTCCTGGCTGTCTTCGCCTTTGTTTGTGAGGCAATGGTGGGCATCCCTCCTTCCGTTGCTCTGCTACGTCACTTCTTGTCCTTGCGCCTGAGTGATCCCACTCAATGCTCGGGGTGTGTGAGCTTCCTTGCGGTGCCGAGACGGCTGCTTCAGGGATTGATTTCGGACTCCCTCCTTCTGAGGCCAAGTTCAGAGAGCGCTGGTTGTATGTGGATGTTGGGGTGTTCAGCCCCCTGCTCTCGCATCCTACCTCCCTGCTGTTCCCAACTCCGGCTGGGGTCACGAGACACTCGCGGACACCCGGCTTGCATTCGTCTGGCCCCTTCGAGAGCTTGAGGGCGCTCAACGTGACAGCGCCCAAGGTGGTGAAGGAGTTCCTCCAGTGTCGCATTGCTCCTCTCCAGCGCCACTCTCACCGGATGTGGGACTTTGTGGGGCACAAAGACCGCATCTTGACTTCGGGAGGAGGACTGGCGCTGAGGTCTTTGAAGACAGTGCTCAGGGTCTTGGTTGGCGACCCTTCCCCAGGCAGCCTTCGACGTGATAGCGCCCTCTTGTATCTCTGTTCGGGCAGGGCCGATTTTGTTAAGCAGATGCCCAGCTTTGACGAGTGGGGTTGTGCCCGGTTGGCTTCAGGGGACCTCATGAGAACCCAATTGTTGTGGCAGCTCTTCCGGTCGCCCATAGTGGCTCTGTCTCAGGTCATGAAGCATGGAGACGAGAACCATCGGGAGCTGAAGGAGATGACGATGAGGTGGTGACGCCGCGCGAAGCCCCGAGGGCGGCATCTCCCGGAGCTCGTTCCGAAACAGCGACATGTGAGGAGTCGCGGCCTCCGGCTCCTGAGGCTGGGGCTCCCGAGGCTCCGATCGTCCTTCGCGAGGCGACGCCTGACGGCGTCCCCCAGGCTGGTCCCATCGGCGCTGATCACCTTTCCGCCTCCTCCATGCCACAAACCGACCCCTGCGCCGAGCGCTTAGGCCGGTTTCGCGTAAACTTCACGGCCCTCCGCAAGAGGAAGGAGGCTTTGGGCGGTGACGATCGCCCTTGCCGCTTGCTGAAGTGCAGGAGGTACTTCGCCATGGACGAGTAAGTCCCCTTCGCCTTCTGCTTCCCTACTTCTTGGTTCTTGCAGCTGACCATGACCTTTGAGGGCCCTTCCTGCCGAATTCGCGGAGACGGCCAAGGAGCCATCTCCCCAAGCTTCTCCCTCGTTGTCGGTCCTTGGTGCGTCGGGCTCAAGCAGCGCCCTCATCGCTCAGCCGGTCGGGGAGGTGATCCGTTCGGCTAAGTGTCCCGAGCCTGTGCGCCTGCTGTCTTTCCTTCACGAGTTCTTCCGGGGCACAGCCAGCTTGCCCCGTGCTCCTGGCGAGGCCCGTCCGGCGATTGTTGGGGCGCCAGCCCCCTGCCCTGCGGGGGGAGGCGCACCGTCTCCGAGTCCTTCGCATTCACCAGCAGCAGAGGGTGATGAGGGAGACGTGCTCAGGCGCGCTCGCGAACGCCATGCCCTTCGTCAAGAGTTTCTTCATGGGGCGATGGACGTGATGAGCCGGCTCGGGGCGCAGCTTGCCGGTGAAGATGCGCGTCTTGAGGCAGAAGGTTTGCGCCTTGCTGAGGAGAGGCGCAAGCTGAAGGTAGTCGTTGCCCTCGCGCGTCATCAGCGTGACCTTGACAACGCGAAGGCTGAGGCGTCGCTAGCGGCCTCATGAGAGGCTTGCTCCCCAGCCGTCGAGGAGGCCCTGGAGGCAGGTCGGCGGCGCGGGGACGGAGGAGCGTGCGTGGGAGCTCCAAGCCTGGAGAAATTCTCTGGAGGAGCAGGTGGAGTTGTGCCAGGCTGCACTTGCATCATTGAAGGGAGCTTCCGTCGACCAGGCGGAGCTTCAGAAGCGCGAGGAAGCGTTGTTGCTCGAGGCCGCCGAGAGTAACCTCGACCTTGAGCGGTTGGAGACGAGGGAGCGCCTGGTGGCTCGGGCAGAGGATGATGTCGCCGCGCGCGAAGCCCGATCCCAAGAAGAGGTCGATCGCCGCGTAACGGAAGCTCGCTCAGGCCTCGAGCGCCAGTATGAGCTGAAGTTGGAGTTGGTCAGGGCCGAAGCTGAGGGCAGGACCGCAGCCCTCAAGGCCAAGCTAGATGAAGTGACGCGGGGTGCGGACGCCTCCACAACCGCCCTTCGCACAGCGCAGGAAGAGCTGACCTCCTCCCGCGCCGAACTGCTTCTTCTCCGGCAAAGGGTTGATGGCGCCGAGGCCATTGCACGGCAGAACGAGGACGAGATCCACCGGAGGCGGGTCCTGGAGCACGAGCAGCCCCCATGCTCCGTACACTCAGGGAACGGGCAAACACGGCCCTTGGCAACATTTGCGAGGCCGCTGCTGAGGAGCCGCACGAGACCAACTATGCCGGCAACCTCCAATATTTCGCTGATGTGGTGACGCTCCTAGAGAACCGCGTTGAGAGGTCTCGCTGGCTCGTTGAGGAGAGGAGTCGAGCCTTGCTCGGGCGCGCTTTCTCCCGTGTCTTCAGTTATCTGCGGGACAGGGATCCCAACTTCGACTTCGATGCCGCCATCGCTCCGGTGCCCATAGTCATCCGGGCGACTGGCCTTGATGGGTGGATGGTCACGTGGACGACCTTGTCAGGGCATTCACGTCTGATGATGACGGCGTGATCGTGGCCGCTGACGAAGGCGGTGTGGTGGACGGTCCTGGCGCTGGCGGAGGTGTTGGTGACGGCAATGATGTTAGCGACGCCAGCGACGCCTCCGGAGGAGACCCAGAAGGTGCAGCGAGCGACATGTCCGACTGATTGTTCGTCGCCGTTGTTTACCATGTATAAAAGAGATTTGGGCTTGGCCCTAAAGACTGTGAGAGCATTTTGGGAGGGGAAGCCCCTCATGTAAATATTTGCGATAGATCCCATGGTAATCTTAACGCTGCGTGTGAGCTTAACGGCCGGCCCGGTGGTGGGTCGTCTGGCTCGTTTACCTTTTGACCCTGGTGAGCCCCGAGCGGGGATGTGGGAGGCCATAGCGCCATATGTGTCTTCTGGGTGAACCCATTGATCCTGCGATAAGAACCTTCGGAGAGGGAGTGACGACAGCCGTCCGAGCTGTGGACACGGCTGGCCCGGCCCGGCTCGTGAGGGGCTCGCGAGGGGGGGCAGCTGATGCTAGCTTTGGACGCAAAGCCGAAACGAGAACACGAGAGATTGCTCGAATGAGAATTAACACCCCTTCCCCAAACGTACGCAAGGCTCGAACTCAAATCCAACTTAAATTCAAATCGAAGAAACTCGTCAACAAATGAAAAGGCAAAAAAGCAAAAGGTCGCGTCCGGCACCTAGTCTAGTCTTCGACGTCTTCTCACCAGCGCGGAGCTAAGTGCTGCCACTGGGCGTGGGAGGGAGCCCGGGGCTGAGGCGGCGCTCTGAGACTCCTGGGCGTGTACAGCCCCACTCATTATTACGTGAGAGTGTCACGGGGCGGCGAGCTTCACAGGCACTGGGCCTTCTTCACAGGTACCGGCCTTGCTTCATATCGCCAGATGAGGGCCCCGCCTTGCGCCACACTCTACCACCACTGATGGCGGACGGAGACCAAGGACGACACCAATGGGGTAGAGCGGTCGCCAGCGGTTCCCTCGACGACCACGGGTCCTCTGCCGGGGGCAGGCCCTAAGGCACCTCCCCGGCAGAGGGCCTACCTCCTGAGAACATCTTGCACCAAGCGCCGCGGGGACGAACCCGGATCTCGGCCCCTCTCCTGCAGCCCCTGATGCCCTCCTCCTGAGGGGTAAGAGGCTGCAGAGTTGGGGCAGCCGCCTGTTGCAGTGACCTGTACTTCCTGTGGCACATGGTTAGCATAGGCTTGCTCCTGAGGAATTAACGGTACCAGATAGTTGCTACCGCCGGCGCGGTTGTCGAGGCCCTCTTGGGGTTCCTGAAAGAGCTCTGCTTGCGGTGTCTCCTCGCCCCAGCTTGGCCCAAGGAACGAGCCATGGTCTTCTTCCCGTGCACACTCTTGATCCATCATGCGGGGCACATAAGCTTCCGGGGACGCCGCCCCGTATGCCTCGCTGTAGTGCCCCACATGCCACGCAGTCCGGCCCGGAGCGTCGTCTTGAGAGTGGTGGCGCGGTGGTCCACCGAGGCCCAAGGTCATGGCGTGTGCTCCTTCGCCGGCCGGAGACGGGGTCCGCGCGGCTTGCCGCTGGTCTTCTTGGCGAGGTTGGCGTCGAGTAGGCCATGGAGCCCGCTTGAGGTCGCATGAGCGCGCATGGGGCCGCCATACGGCGCGCTCTGGGCCAGAGGTGGGAGTCGGACGCAGAAAGGAGGTGCTCCCGAGGTGGTGGCGTCCAGGAGCTCGGCGACCCGCTCCAACGGCACGTCGCGGCCGCCCACTAGAAGCTGACACTGTAGGAGTTCTCGGGCCACCGTGGCCGCTGCCACAGGTTCGCTGCTCCCGTCGGGTGTCGCGGTGCCGTGGCTGCGGCATGGCTCGAGGCTCGCCGCAGACCGCACCTGGCGTGGTGAGGGCGGCGTCGTCGCGTCGCCGCGCCCAGCGCCTTGTGGAGCGCGGGCTGCCTGAGGTGCAAGGTCGCCCTGGGCTAGCGGCACGGCGTGGGCGGGCCACGCCGCCCAGCGGTCGGCGTCGGCTGCCTCGTCGCTTGACATCGAACGATGAGGTGACGAAACGCGAGGTGGCGGAGGAAGGATTCTGGCGCACCCCTACCTGGCGCGCCAAATGTCGGATTTCGGGTTCTGGCAGACCCTTGAGGTTCGAATACTGGGGTGCGCGCGGAGATCTTTCCCCTAACAGCTCATGCGTCGATGATTTGCAAGGGATCTAAACTAGGGAGAAGAACACACAAGGGACACGAGGTTTATACTAGTTCGGGCCACCATTGTGGTGTAATACCCTACTCTAGTTTGTGGTGTGGTGGATTGCCTCGAGGGCTGATGAAGAACAGTACAAGGGAAGAACAGCCTTGCGAGGGGCTGTTCTTGAGCTGGTGCGATGAACTGCTTGGGTGAGTTCAGTCGCCTCTCTCTCTCTCTCTCTAGGGGTTCGACTTGTTTCCAGTCTGCCCCCTCTCTTTGTGGTGGCTAGTCCTATTTATAGAGGGAGGCCCTGGGCCTCTTCCCAAATAATGAGCGGGAAGGGCGCCAACAATTGGCCATTTTGAAGGGGAACATCTAGTACACTTATCCCGACTAAAGTTGGTCTTAAATGCACGCCAAAAGCTCTGGCGGTGGCGCCGTCCTGGGCTCCACGATGACCTCCATCCTACCGTTCTGCTGGTCTTGGTCTTGTTGCACCAAGCGGCAACCTTTGCTGATGCCCATGCACTGCTTGCCTCCTTTGCACCAAAGGGGAAATGAGGACATCTTGCAGTGGTGGCGCCCGCCTGGCCTTGATCGTCATGGCTTGCGTCACGGGGCACCCTTGTGTGGTACCCTGCCTTGACCTCTCCGCCTCCTCGCGAGCCTGCCTGACGAGGCTGCTCCTGAGGAAGATTCCTGTCGTCTGCCGCGCGAGGCTTGGCCCATCGCGAGGGTCTTGAGCTTGAGCTGATGAAGCTGGGCCGTGTTGGGCCCCCACTTGAGCCACGCTGCAGGTCGTAGGCTGGCAAGTCTGGGGACCCCCGTTCCCAGAACACCGACAATCTTCACGAAGTAGGCGATCTCCTTGCCCTTACAAACTCCTTGGTTCAACTCCACAATCTTGACGGAGGCTCCCAAGTGACACCTAGCCAATCTAGGAGACACCACTCTCCAAGAGGTAACAAATTGTGTGTTGATGATGAACTCCTTTCTCTTGTGCTTCAAATGATAGTCTCCCCAACACTCAACTCTCTCTCACAGGATTTGAATTTGGTGGAAAGAAGATTTGAGTGGAAAGACACTTGGGGAAGGCTAGAGATCAAGATTTATGTGGTTGGAGTGGAATATCTTGACCTCAACACAAGTGTAGGTGGTTCTCTCTAGAAAATGTATGTTGGAAGTGTAGGCATGTTCTGATGGCTCTCTCCATGAATGAAAAGTGGGTGGAGGGGTATATATAGCCTCCAGACAAAATCTAACCGTTACACACAAATCACCAAACTCGGTGGGACCGACTCAGAGAACTCGGTCACGCCGATTTAGTTCATAATGTGACCGTTAGGCATTTCGGTGGGACCAACATGTCAACTCGGTGAGACTGATTTCGTTAGGGTTAGGACATAAAGTAATCTCGGTGGGACCGATTACACAAACTCGGTGAGACCGATTTTGGTAATAGTCAAACAGAGAGTTGGTCAGGCAAACTCGGTGGGACCGATTCACTCATCTCGGTTGGACAGAAACGTTACGAAAGAGTGACAGAGAGTTTGCATTGCAATCTCGGTGGGACCGATTGCTTATTTTGATGAGACCGAAATTATTGCAATAGGCAACAGAGAGTTTGCAATCCCATCTCGATGAGACCGAGATCCCTATCGGTGAGACTGAAAAGACTAGGGTTTCTGGCAGTGGCTATGTCAACTGAACTCGGTGGCGCCGGATAGAAAGTTTCGGTGGGGCCAAGTTTGACTTTTGGTTTGGGACATATGTGGATGTGAGAAAGTGGTTGAGGGCTTTGGAGCATATTGTCGGCGTTCTGGGAACGGGGGTACCCAGACTTGCCTGCCTGCGGCCTGTGGCTTGGCTCAAGGGGTGGACCAGCACGACGCATCTTCATCAACACAAGCTCAAGACCCTCGCGAGGGGCCAAGCATCGTGGGGCGGACGACAGGAAGCTTCCTTAGGCACGGCCTCATCAGGCTGGCTCGCGAGGAGGCGGAGAAATCAAGGCGGGGTAGCTCACGAGGTGCCCATGACGCAAGCCATGACGACCAAGGGCGCCAGTGAGCGCCAGCCAGCAGTGATGTCCTCATTTCCTCTTTGGTGCAAAGGGGCAAGCGCAGCGAGAGCATCAAGCAAAGGCACCCATTTCCTGCAACAAGACCAAGACCGTCTGTGGCAGGAAGGAAGTCATCATGGAGCCCAAGCCAAGGCGTCACCACCAAAGCCTTTGACAGCGAGGACCAACTTTACTCAGGATAAGTGTACTAGATGTTCCCCTTCAAAATGGCCAATTGTTGGCGCCCTTCCCGCTCAATATTTGGGAAGAGGCCCAGGGCCTTTGCCTATAAATAGGACTAGCCACGCACAAGGTAGAGGCATCTTAGAGAGACCCAGACATCTCGCCTCGTCTTAACTCGATCCAATCTGATCGAGAGCCTAGCCACAAGAACACCTCACCCTCGCGAGGTTGTTCTTCCTTGTATTGTTCTTCATCAGCCCAAGAGGCAATCCTCCACACCACACACTGGAGTAGGGTGTTACACCAAAATGGTGGCCCGAACCAGTATAAACCTTGTGTCCCTTGTATTGTTCTTTTGGTAGTTTAGATCCTAGTGAGGCGACAAGGTGCAGGTAGGTAGGGGGCGATATCTCCGCGCGCACCCCAGAGTTCGAACCTAGAGGGTCTGCCGGAACCCGAAATCCGACACATATCACTAAGCACTTTGAGCAAGCAAGCCATTAAGCAACACCTCATCCCCTCTTAATAGTATTGGTTTTCCTATGGACTCAATGTGATCTTGGATCACTAAAATAGAAAATGTAGAGTCCTGAGCTTTGAGATTGAGCCAATCCTTTGTCCTCAGCATCTGGAAGGGGTTCCACATCCTCTAGTCCATGCCACTCCATTGTTGAACTTATCTGAAACATACTAGGTAGAAGCATTAGTCCAACAACAGATATGTTGACATTAATTACCAAAATCACCCAGGGAGCACTTGTGCTTTTAAGTGCTGGTTACAGGAGGCAAGAAGAAGAGATGCATCCATCAACGACGTCCACGTCCTCGACTCAGGGCGCCGGCCCACGAGCAATGACGGCTAAGTAGGAGCGGCTTTCATGGCCAAGTCGGCGTGCTTACGAGCAATGGCGTCCAAAGATTCCGGCCGGAAGAAGGCCAACGTCTTCTGTCCTCATTTGGCCTTGTAGTGGCCTATGTAGACGATTTCCTCATAGAAGTGGATGTGTAGGTCGATGGTTTCTTGCATGGCGGTATTTGCCGCAGCGGCGTGGCCTCGAGGTGCACATTCTTCATCGCGACCTCCGGCACCTGCAGGGCCACCATGGCTTGAAAGAGTTCGTCACCATGGAGGCTGATGAGGGTGGCAGGCAATGAGGATCCTGGGCGCGCGCGCTTCTTGACGGCGGTGAACTTGCGGATGGATTGGACCATCATGTCGTCCATGCGAGAGGCGAAGCCGGCTTCGGCGAGGGCTACGACGCCGGTCGCCATCACCGTCTGGAAATGTTGCGCGGTGCGGGGCCACAGGCCGGCGTCTTGGATGATTTGGCACAGCCGATTGCCACTCGCGTTCATCGCCTCCATAGGTTCTTGTGGCTTCTGGTCACTTGGTCTTGGATTCGAGTGAGCAGTCTTGCGTAGAGACTATGAGTAGATTTATTGGAGTGGTGGGGCGCCTTTATATGAGAGTCCGAACTCTTTTGCATTCACATCGTGCTGGCTCTATTCTGCTTCTCCAATTAATTCCCTTTGCATGCTAATTGAGGATGCATCATTGACCGTTCAACATCTCGGGAACCGCTACCCTCTCCCTCCTTGGCATTCAAGCACCTATGGAGGCGACTGCCGCTCGCGTCTATCGCGTGTCATGCTGGCCATAAGTAGTATCATGCACTTGGGACTCACAAACATGCTTATGTGGCAGTCAATTAAAGAAGAGAGAGATGGTTAGACTACCCACAGTGGGAGTAACATAGGTAGTAACATCACACATATCTAGGTTAAATAGATGATGCGGCATGCAATATATGAAGAAAGAGATGAAAGTGGTAACATAGCTAGTTACTACTAGTATGAGTAACATCACACATATCAAGAAAAGATGTGTCTACAACCTAGTAAATGAAGTGCTCCATGTTACCACACATATGTTATTCCCCACTATAGAGGTAGTAACATAGACTGGTAACATGGGCATGTTACTAGTCTATGTTACTATCCATTGTGGCTATAGTAACATAGGTAGATACTGTAACATAATAAATGTTACGCTACTATGTGTCATGCATGGCAATAAATGAGACCACATTGATACTAATATACTATGATACTCCTACTCCCCACTATGACCCACCTCAGGAGACGTTCCCGTCGACGACGAGGTGCCTATTATGCCTTCGTAAATTTCAAGATGATATGCCAGCTCAGTCTTTCAGAGATGCTCATAGGGGCAGGGTGTGCGTGTGTGCATTCATAGGGGTGAGTGTATGCGCGTGTATATGAGCGCTTGCGTCTGTACTGTGTTAAAAAACGTAAATGCATGTAGAAAAGAGACTAGTCAGTACTAGTATACTCAATATTGTGCACCGTGACCAAGGCGGAGAGGAAAACGAGAGAACTACGTATTTATTTACGGTGTATATTCACTCATTTTGCTCCATATGTACTACTTCTTTAGGGTGTAGTCTAGTCACTTGTTGAAATCTCTAGAAAGGCAAATACTCCTTTCCGGTTTACAGGGCTATACTAGCAGGTAGTACTACAATGGTGGGCTCAAATAGCAATTTTGTCTCATGCAAGAGCCTGGCTATATGCGTGCTCCAAGGTTCGCAACTGCCACGTTCGGGTGGCGCTTGGCTCTTTGCCTCTTCGCGAAGACGAACAATGATGTTACTATTTACTACATCTACAGTATCGAATCCACTGCTGCATGTCCGTCCACCGCGTGCGGGAGGGATAGCGTGTTGTA
Organism: Aegilops bicornis; assembly: GCA_021605145.1. NCBI lineage: Eukaryota > Viridiplantae > Streptophyta > Magnoliopsida > Poales > Poaceae > Aegilops > Aegilops bicornis. The sequence goes on from CM038670.1 coordinate 568,497,488, forward strand.
GTATAAGCAAAAGCATGTCCTCGTCTGCGAGCCACCGTGCGCATGGGCGAGGGAGAAGGCGTGTAGTAGTAAAATCAAGCTTCTCCATGTTGTACGAGTTGACGTGACACATCGTAGCACTGGCCCCACATGGTTGCCTCTAAACTTGGCTGAAAGACCCGCAGTGTACAATATATCTGCTGCAACCTCTAACATTTACCCCACCACAAATTAAAATATATATTCCTGTCTTGACCAAATGAGCGTGCAAACTACAATCACCAGGATGACAGGTAGGGCCAGAAAATTATTTTAATCAAAAAAAGCATGGAGCCGACCCCAACGATTTTAAGCTTACAGGCACGGTACACGCTATCCTAGACTACTCTACACATGAAACTGCCACACGAGAGTCCGGGCCGCGCTTAGCTCTTCACCTCTTCGGGAAGTCAAAAAATGATGGAGTACTACTGCAGTGGTGGAGTACTACAGTATGCTTCTAGCCATCTGACACCGAATGAACTGCTGCATGTCCACCGCGTGCGGGAGGGAGAGCGTGTAGCGAAAGCTTCTCCTAGTCCTGCTAGCCACCACACTCATCGGCAAGGGAGGGACGCAGCTTCATTTACTTACTGCTCGTGCCTTTGCGTGTATGATAGGTGGGCCCAACATGTGGGTGGCCGACACATCATCTGACCAAAGCGAGTCTTGCGATAAAACACCGGAGCTCAGTCCGTGAGGGAGAGGGCGTTGTAGTAATCAAACTTCTCATTGTTGTACGAGTTGACGCGACACATCAAAGCACTGCACTCGATATATTTCAAGAATTTGCGTTTACCCATGCATTAATTACAACACATGCATGCATGTCGTGACTCTTCTTTTGATACTTGCATGTGTTGATTTAATGCACCTTGAAGTAGTATGAATATGTGACGGTAAAGCTTTGTAATGCCCCGGCCCTAAAGCGAGAGATGGTTGTGCACGAGGAGGGCGAGATCATGCAGACGGAACAGGACCCGACGATGGAGCTCTCTATGGTCTCGATGGACCTCACCTTGCTCCATTGCCCCTTGTGCCTCCGCCCCTTGAGGCCTCCAGTGTATGAGGTTCGAATACACCTCGTCCGTTTGGTGATCGAGCATGGTGCGGAGTTTCTTGATTGATGTGTTGTTCGATTGATTTGTGCAGTCAAGGGAGGGCACACAGCTGCTTGGGTTGCCGCGTCGAGCACCGGGAACCGATGGCGGTGCGGAAGTCTGCGGCCGGCGGTGGCTTCGACCTGCAGAACACGGCAGTGGACGTCGTCCTCTCCTCGGTGAGGGTGGAGTGCCCGCACGAAGGTTGTGGGCTCTATATCACTTACCACAAGCTCGCCGATCACTAGAGCGTGTGTCCGCTCGTGCCCTGCAAATGCCTCGTGCCCGTCTGCGGCTACGAAGGCCCGCCGCCGGTGCTCTCCCACCACATCAGCACCGTGCATCCCATGCCCATGCATAGGATCTAGTACGACAAGGTGCTCCGGTTGCAAGTGCCACTGTCAGAGCCACAGCTCTTGCTGTTCACAGAGGAGGATGGCCGCGCGTTTTTCTTGGTCAGCGGCATGCACGACATCAGCGCGCCTATCACCATGTCGATTAAATGCGCATCAGGCGAGGTCATCCTCTTCTTTGCACTACATGGCCAAGCTGTCAGGCGGAAACCCGCCCGAAGGCCAAAAGGCGGGACCGGCGTCGTCGAGGTGGAAATGGAGGTGACAAGCGGACAAGGATCTCGTCGGCGTCGTCATGCTTGCTTGCAGACCTTCTTCACAGTTCCACCCAAAAGGCTGTGGCGGGGCTAAGTGGTGTCCCTCCACATTCAGTTGACAAGCTCATGTCCTAAATGATTCTCTGATTGCCTTCATCTATCTTAGTAATATGCTAATATAGGGGTTAGCTCGGTCTACTTTAGCTTAAGAGATGGTTGGTTTTGGTGGCGATGCAGCAATTACTTCGACATCAGATCAGCAATTAAAGTAATTCCCAACAGTCGAACGGATATTTTGTATGTGTTGAATATAAAGATCCTTTGGGTAAGAAGTATAACAGCTTATAAGAAGTATAACAGCTTATATGCTTTTTTGTTCAGGAAGTGTTGCATAGTACTGCGAGTTGACGCGACACATCAAAGTAGTACTACTACTAGTAGTACTCCCTCCGATCCTAATTTCTCTGCGCCTCACCATCACTAAGGCTTAACATGTTCCTACGTTACGCCATCCAGGAATAGTTCGAAAGAAGAACCATCAATAAATTTTGAGCTTGCGTCTCGTCACATTCCAAATTACTACTACCACGCTATATTTAATTGCAAACCTATTCACACCGATCACAACCTAAACGGTTTCCCACTTAGGAGCGTATTAGTACTCGGTTATAAATACTACTCCCTCCGTCCTGAAATAACTATCGCAGGGGACATAATTTTTGAACTAGCAGTTACAACCTTTATATTTCAAACAGGTAGCAATCCAGTACAGCAATGTCTTGCCCCTCCGTGATCCCCTTTCCCGTGTCGCGATCCCGGCTCATTTGTGATCCCGGCTTCGTCGTGATCTCACTTTTGCCGCGGTCCCGGCTCCCGTGATCCCCTTTGCCACGATCCACCCCAGCGATCTCGATCTCCTACCCGAGATCTCGATCCTCCGTGAAATCCTGCTCCAGGCCTTCCATTGCCCGCCAAGCTCCTGCTCTAGGCCCTCCACGCCTCGGCAGAGCTCCGCCCTGCCGCCCGGCCGCCTCATCCCTACTGCTCCAGCGTCGTCTCACTAAGCTCCTTAACGAGACAAGGCTCGGGCTCCAGTGCCTCACGGAGCTCCTTGACCCGATGCCTCGCCGAGCTCCAATGCCTCCGAAGCTCCTCGACCGGCTGGCCAAGGCTGCGGCGCCTCGCCCAAGCTTCCCGCCGGGCTTGTCGCGTGCTCCTCGACAGTGCTGGCCAAGCTGCGGCGCCTCACCAAGCTCCAACACCTCGCCCAAGCTCCTCATCCGTGCGCATCGCGAGCTCCTCGACCGGCGTCTAGCCTAGGCTGCGGCGCCTCGCCAAGCTCCTCATCTGGCGCGTCCACCGAGCTCCTCGTCCGTGAGAACACGAAATAACAATAACCTAAAGAAAGTCACGATTAAGGTCATACTGCTGAAAGTGCATTTTCCTGTGCTTTTGACCTGATTATTTGAAAGAGAAAATGATCAAATTGTGACAAATTATTTGGCTATGATACTTTACTTCCAGATGATCTAGAATAGCAGAATGCATGATCAACGAATGTCATGTTTTGATTCTTGGATATATTCTGCCATTTCAACTCAATTATGGGAGTAAAAATCTTTGGCCATTGGAGAGTGGTAAGATATCTGAGATCAAATGAAAATGGCTGAAGAGTACACTGTACATGGGTTGGGGACAGTTCCCTTGATCGCCAATGGAGTAACATTATGAGGCACCGTTGTCCTGCCCCTCCATTGAGTTAGGCTAGTGCATGGAAGATACTGAATTACAGGGAGCAAAATGTTCTTAAACAATGAATTACAGGGAGCAAAACATTCTTAAACACATAATTACAATGAATTACTGCAAGAACATTCAGAACTGAACTCGTACTCCTAGTTACTAATGTGTCATATTCCACAGTAAATAGATGAAACCCACTAGCATGAGTAGGAGTTGTTTGAGCCCTGTTGTGCCTACTCATTCATGCTTGTTTGTCATGCCTGCTACTTCTTAGAGTTGAGTCAGGTCTGATCCATCGAGGATGAATCGAGGTGTGTGAACATGTCCTCACGTGTGTGAGCTAAGTGTGTGAACACGATTTGGTAAAGGTGGCGGTGAGAGGCTATGTAGGAGTACATGGTGGGTTGTCTCATTGCGGTAGTCCTCGGGGAACCGAGTTACGTGGTTTGCGATCCATGAAGCAGTTACTACCACACATTGGGCTCACGGGCACTCCAAGCTCTCTCGACTTATTAATCAACTTGATCTCTGTCCGGGAGTTGCAACTAGTTTACGGTGTTTGTAGGATATGTGGTGGGGGCCGGGCGTGGCCCTGACCCTAGGGGTGGGCTATGTTGCGGTAGAGACACGAGGCACGGTGTCTGGGGCCTGCTTGGTGCCTCGGGAACCTGCTCTCATCGTTTGGGGCCGTGGCGACACCCCAGTGGATCTCCTCGCGGATGGAACCGAATAGGCGATAAACTGGACTAGAGACTTGTGTGGTTAGTCGGTCGTGGCCGACTCCTCGCCAAAGCTTAAGCTTGAAGGTTGCCAAGATACCGACATGTACATGGTGGTAAGTGGCGAGAGCGTGTGTGAAGAAGTACACCCTGCAGGTTAACATCATTTATTGAATAGCAGCGTCCGTGATAAGGACTACTTGGTCACTTATGCAGTTCATAGACAAGTGAAAGTGGATACTCTAAAATGCTCAAGATAAGTGTGAGTGCTATGGATGGGCGTTCTCGTGGGGAGGCGGGAGGCGGATCCATAGTGGTGTATTGAATGGTGAATATGTGGACTCGTGTGCGCCACCTCAAAAGAGTTATTTGCGATCGTAGTTCGGGATAGTCACCGAGTCAAAGGCGGCTTCTTGCAGCTTAAACCCCACCACCCCTTTGTTGATAATGTTGCGTATGTAGTTAGTTCTCATGTAAGTCTTGCTGAGTACATTTGTACTCACGTTTGCTTATTTTATGTTTTGCAGAGAGATGTCAGTCTCGCTAGTAGTTCCGTGTGGACTTCGACGTTTAGCTTGTTACCTCAGCTACGATCTTGTGCCCTCGGCAGGATCTAGTAGATAGTTAGGCTTCTAAGCCTTTTTCATTTATAGTTGTATGCGTACTCGGACATGTTAAGCTTCGCTTGTGTTTTGACTTGTATGTTTCTCAATGTTGGGTCGTGAGACCCATGTTTATAATATCTCGCTCCTCGGGCCTATTGAATAAATATTTGAGTCGTAGAGTTATGTTGTGATGCGAGGTTGTATTTACACATATTGAGCATATTGTGTGTATGTTTGAAATGCTTGGTATGTGTGGGATCCAAACAATCTAGTTGTTTATCCTTGGCGGCCTCTCATATGGGGAAATGTAGTCTAGTGCTTCCCGAGTGATAGTAGTCCGCCATGTACCGGTTCACCGGAGTCCTGCTAGCCAAAGACTCTTGCTCTAGACACTTATTTAAGCATGTGTTTCACTGCCGTTCACGTTCTGCCCTTGAAATGTCAGCGGTGACATCCGAGTCTGCCTAACTGCTTTCTGGCCGGGTTCCGAGTCCTGTTAGCCCGGTCTTTCTGACCCGATTCTGCAGCTGGCAGCAAACATGCTCGATGTGATTCATGTATGCTGTCCCCATGGGTTAGTGCCGCTTTGGGTTCACGACTAGCCATGTCGGCCGGGTTCTCTGTCATATGGATGCTAGCGACACTATCATATCGTGAGCCAAAAGGCGCCAAACGGTCCGGGCCATGGTAAAGCGACACCTGTGGTAATACCGCGTGCGTGAGGCCGCAAAATGATATGGGGTATTCTTGGCTAGATCGATGTGACATGGAATCGGGTCCCGACGACTTTGGTATCGAGCATCGCATGTAGGTTCGCTAAGCCAAACTGGTCGATGTCGAGTCTAGAAATGCTTTAGTTATAATATGTAGGGGAATTGATTGTGGGAAGGACGTAAGGCTCTGTTTACTCCTTTACCTTATGCCCTCTGATGTGAGTCATCCTCTTCTCATTCTACGTGGGTATAGGACTAGGCTCTCTTCTCTCTATCAGGTTCATGTGTTACTAATCCGTAGTAACTTATACGATTGTTGGTTACCAGCCTCGATTCGATTTCTACTACCTTGATATGTTATCGCTGAACCAGAACCTTGATATGATGTTGTTGAGTGGTTTTGCAATCTGATTTTGAATGTCTCAAATCTGTTCTTGAGCATTTACAGATGGTATGATGTCCGATTTTCCCTAGAAATTCTAATGTCTTTGCATTGTGGTACATGCTTTTCGGATGGCCACTCGTGCTCAAAACCAAGTGGTTCACACGACCAGTGCATCGATGTGCCCGGTCATACGGCTATGTTAGTCCGGGTTATGATTGAGACGGGTTACCGTTGGTATCCCGAATACGCCGTCGAAGAGCAATTCCGAGACTTTAATCAAAGCCAATACCTCTGCACTGTCAGAATATTTCCTTCTTATCATGGATCGACTGAGCCCCCTCTCACTTCTCCCTCGCTCTAGCCCCTCCCCCTCTCGTTTCTGTGCTCACCGAGAGGATTCCGTCGCCGCCGTCCACCATTCGCGCAGCCACCGAGCCCTCGCCCTCCTCGCTCAGTGTCCGGAAGCTCCGCCGAATCGCCATCGACCTCTCCGACGACCCACGCAAGCCGGGCGCCTGCAGAGCTGCCCTCGGCGTTGTCTTCCTCGGTCTTTGAGATCGCCGTCAAATCCGTCGCCGTCCGTGCCTCCCCAAGCTGACGAGACCGCCTATGAGACCGCTGTGAGCTCTACTAGCTTTCCCCTCTTCCCCCGTAGTCTTTTCCCCCACCGTAGCCGTGCTAGCCACCTCACCGAGCACCGCCGTCCGCCATGGACGCCGGGCATGGCGCTGTCGTGCCGCTCCGCTCAAGCCGACGAGCCTTGCGAGCTCCTAGATGTACTAGGAGGCCGCAGGTCCCCTTAGCTGGCCTCGCCGTACCGCAGCCTTCGCCCGCATCTAGCCGAAGCCCGGCCACCGCCATGGTTGCCGTGGCCATCGTCTCCACACCCCGCATGACTTTCCGCGTGATCCCTAGATGCGCCGCGAGGATGGGCATCCTCTGTACTTCCAAGTGTGTCGAGCCGACGCCTATAGGCCGTCTAGCAACCCCGTGATCCTCCGCCGTCGGGTTTGGTCGCCAGATCAACTCAGATGATCGATGGCGTGGCCGTCATTAGCCACTAATGACCCAGCTAAGCCACCCCTAGAGCCACTGCCATGTGGGTCCCAATGCCTAAACTAATTAGTATTATTTCTCTGTTAGATTAACAATAACCACAGTGGGCCCCGACTGTCAACGATGACTTGGCCACGTCATCTTTGACCGGGTCCCACATGTCGACCTCAGGCTCTGTGTCCTTGACCGATGAGCCCCCAGTCGGGGTTTCACTGAGCCATCCGTTGACTGCTTTGGTGTCACTAATACGTCATCTTGTGTGATGAAATGTTTTTGGAGTTTTAAATAAATCAGAAATGATTTATTTATTTCAGAAAATATCCCAAACTTCTAAGAATCATATAAATTCAACCATAACTCCAAATAAGATAAATTATATATGAAAAATGATCAAAAAAATCCAATCTATCCGTCTGTACCACTTTCGTGCATGTTAGATCAGCTTATACCTGCTGATCAGGTCAAATCAATTAAATGGCATTTGAATTTCACATATGGAGTTTGAATTTGAACCCTTGGTTCAAACTAACTTCATTTAATATGGTTGCTAGTTGCATTAGCTCAATCAACATCATATTTCCATGACATTATCATGCATCATATTTGTTGCATTGCATTAATTGTGTTCTTCCTTGTTTGCCGGTGTTTGTCCCCCTCTCAGTAGACGACGTTCCGACGATGAGTGCAATGACACCGATGAAGAACTATATTATCTTCAGAAGTGCCAGGCAAGCAAAACCCCCTTGTTCATTCCGATACAATCCCACTCTCTCGCTCCTCGCTTCTTTTTACAAAGATTAGGACAACAACGATTCATACATTACTTTGTCATGTAGTGAACCCCTTTATCCTCTGCATGACCTGTCATTCCACAGTAAATATATGAAACCCACTAGCATGAGTAGGAGTTGTTTTAGCCCTATTGTGCCTACTCATTCATGCTTGTTTGTCATGCCTGCTACTGCTTAGAGTTGAGTCGGGTCCGATCCATCGAGGATGAATCAGAGGTGTGTGAACATGTCCTACTGTGTGTGAGCTATGTGTGTGAACACGATTTGGTAAAGGTAGCGGTGAGAGGCCATGTAGGAGTACATGGTGGGTTGTCTCATTGCGGTAATGGCCCTCGTGAACCGAGTTACGTGTTTGTGATCCATGAAAGCGATTACTACCACACATTGGGCTCGGGCACTCCAAGCTCTCTCGACTTATTAATCAACTTGATCTCTGTCCGTGAGTTGCAACTAGTTTACGGTGTTTGTAGGATATGTGTTGGGGGGCGTGCGTGTGACCCTAGGGGTGAGCTATGTTGCGGTAGAGACACGAGGCACGGTGTCTGGGGCCTTGACGCCTGCTTGGTGCCTCGGGAACCTGCTCTCATCGTTTGGGGCCGTGAGTGACACCGGCCGGATCTCCTCGGATGGAACCCGAATAGGCGATAAACTGGACTAGAGACTTGTGTGGTTAGTCGGTCGTGGCCGACTCCCTCGCCAAAGCTTACGCTTGAAGGTTGCCGAGATACACGACGTGTACATGGTGGTAAGTGGCGAGATCGTGTGTGAAGAAGTACACCCCTGCAGGGTTAACATCATCTATTCGAATAGCCACGTCCACGGTAAAGGACTACTTGGTCGCCTGTACAGTTCATAGACAAGTGAAAGTGGATACTCTAAAATGCGCAAGATAAGTGTGAGTGCTATGGATGGCGTTCTCGTAGGGAGACGGGAGCGGATCCATAGTGGTGTATTGGAATGGTGAATATGTGGACTCGTGTGCGCCACCTCAAAAGAGTTATTTGCAGTCGTAGTTTAGGATAGTCACGGAGTCAAAGATGGCTTGCTGCAGTTAAACCCCACCACCCCTTTGTTGATAATGTTGCATATGTAGTTAGTTCTGATGTAAGTCTTGCTGAGTACATTTGTACTCATTTTTGCTTATTTTATGTTTTGCAGAGAGATGTCAGTCTTGCTAGTAGTTCCGTGTGGACTTCGACGTTTAGCTCGTTACCTCAGCTACGATCTTGTGCCCTCGGCAGGATCTGGTAGATAGTCAGGCTTCTAAGCCTTTTTCATTTATAGTTATGCGTACTTTCGGACATGTTTAGCTTCTGCTTGTGTTTTGACTTGTATGCTCTCAATGTTGGGTCGTGAGACCCATGTTTATAATATCTCGCCTCCTCGAGCCTATTGAATAAATACTTGAGTCGTAGAGTTATGTTGTGATGCCAGTTGTATTTACACATATTGAGCATATTGTGTGTATGTTTGAAATGCTTGGTATGTGTGGGATCCGACAATCTAGTTGTTTATCCTTGGCGACCTCTCATATGGGGAAATGTAGTCTAGTGCTTCTGAGCGATAGTAGTCCGCTACTGACCCGGTTCACCGGAGTCCCGCTAGCCCAACACTACCGCTTCTGGACACTTGACCGGCCGGTATGTGTTTCACTTAGTTCGTGGTTCCGTCTCTTCGGGAAATGTCACGCGGTGACATCTGAGTCCTGCCCTAGCTCACATTTCTGACCCGGGTTCCTGAGTCTGTTAGCCCAGTGCTACTGACCGGATTCACATGTCAATCGACATGCTCGATGTGATTCATGTATGCTCCCCCCATGGGTTAGTGCCGCTTTGGGTTCACGACTAGCCATGTCGGCCCGGGTTCTCTGTCATATGGATGCTAGCGACACTATCATATACGTGAGCCAAAAGGCACAAACAGTCCCGGGCCATGGTAAGGCGACACCCGTGGGAATACCGTGCGTGAGGCCGCAAAATGATATGGGGTGTTACTGGCTAGATCGATGTGACATGGAATCGGGGTCCTGACATGATGTGGCAAGAATTACTGCAAGAATTTAAATATATGCTCCTCCTCGGATACAAGATTCTGCAAAAACTGAAGTTCGGTTGTATTTTCTCAAACAAACAGAACTAATGCATGATAATGTTGTGCATGATGCATTTAGTAGAATCTGATGGTACATGATGCATTTAACTCCAACTAATAGGCAGCATGATGCATGATGCAATTTACACTTAACTAGAGCATTTAAACCCATGATGCATGATGCAGTTTACATAGACCTTGTTGTGAAAACAATAGCAAATGGTGCATAGTGTGCTTATGATCATGATCTACCTCAATTCAGGAAGCTACTCACGAGTAGATTCATCACCATGGAGATGGCAGATCTGAACTTGACTCCTCCACAAGATGAGGATGGAGTACCTGAAAATCATCAGGAGGAGGAAAATCATCATGAAGAGGTTCATGCATCAGGTAAGTACTCCAACAGTATGATGGTAAACATCTTTGTGAATTTCATCAGAACATGCTACAAATCTTAACTGAATTTTCAGTCAATGTTAACAGAATTTTAAATTAGTGTTAACCGGATTTTAAGTTAGTGTTTCAATAAGTGTTAATTGAATGTGTCTATGGTTTGGTTGCAATAGCTAGTTGACTTGCTTCTTGCCCCTTTTCATCAGGATATATGTTCCTGGACCTCAACTTTAGTCCTCCAAGAGATCGGCAAGAAGCAATTCATGAGGACGAAGATATTCATGAGGAGGAAGCAATTGATCAAGGGGAAGCAAAAAAAAAGAAGTGCAGTAAACCTGAGAAATGAGCAAAGGTTTGGTGTTTATTTTGCCTTGAGAGTAATCCATAGGAGAGATGGAGAGATTTGCCTAGATGACAAGCTACTCGTTGCAACCCTGTTGAATACAAACTGCATTTAACAAGAGAAAGAATATGGTCCGTTGCAAATACACAAATTGCAGAAGGCCTAGAAGTGGATGTCTCAAATAAAAAGAAGAGAAGAAGTGGCAGAAAGAGGAAAGATCTGGATTTGTCTAGGATGTTGACAATTCCATTGAACAAAAGAAGGACGATTCGAGCCCTGGCAAGGTCTCTAAATGTTCCCCGCTCAACCCTACACAGGAGGTTTCAGATGGATGAGCTGATGCGTGTCACCAACACCGTGAAGCCTACCCTCAAGCCAGAGAATAAGATTGGAAGATTGAAGTTCTGCATATCCATGCTCGATGAGCTTTGGATCTCAACTCCCGGACCTGTTTTCATGCCAATGACAGATATGGTTCATATAGACGAGAAGTGGTATGATATGACAAGAGTGAAGAATACATATTATCTACTGCGAGGAGAACCTCCACCCGAGCGCACCGTGCCCAATACTAACAGCATTGGAAAGGTCATGTTTCTCACTGCAGTAGCTAAGCCAAGATATAATGATGATGGAGAGGTGACATTTGATGGAAAAATCAGCACTTGGGCCTTTGTCAAAGAGACCGAGGCAGTTAGAACAAGTCACAACAGAGCAAGGGGAACAAAAGAGCTGAAACTCGTGAAAGTGACCAGAAATGTGAGCAGAGACTATCTCATCAGTAAAGTGCTCCCTGCCATTCAAGACAAGTGGTCCGACGAAGATGTGGGAGCAACCATCTTTATTCAACATGATAATGCTAAACCCCATGTTCTTCCTAATGATGCTGCTTTTCGTGAAGCTGTGGAACAAACCGATCTTGACATTCGATTGGTCCAAAGAACCACCAAATAGCCCCGACTTTAATGTTCTAGACCTCTGCTTTCACAACTCTCTTCAATCCTTGACCGATTGCAGATCACCTAAAAATATCCAGGAACTGGTACAAGGTGTGGAGGAAGAGTTCGAGAATTATGAGGTTGACAAGCTATTTAGAAGCTTTGTGACACTACAAGGAGTTATGGTTGAGGTCATGAAAATCAAAGGAGGAAATAACTACAAGCTCCCACACCTGCACAAGGATCGACGTCAAAATGAGGGAAGGCCAATAATCTTTCTATCTTGCGATGCGGCCAAATTTAGTTTGAGACCAGGGCCTTTATAGAAGAAGGGCAATAGAGGGAATGTCTTGTGAAAGCGAAGGAAAGATCTATGTGTATGTCAATTGGAGAACGTGTGTATGTCAATTGGAGTATATGTACGTGTATGTCTTGTGAATGGAAGGGAAAGGGAAGATCTAGTCCAATTGGAGTATATGTATGTGTATGTCTTGTGAAAGGAAAGGAAAGGGAAGGGAAGGGAAGATCTATGTGTATGTCAATTGGACTATGTGTATGTGTATTTGTATGTCATGGTATTTTGAATAAACTAGATAATTTATTTTGGATATTTATTGGAATTTAGTTGAATTTATTGAGTATTTGAATTCACTATAGGAGCAGAGTAATTTAGAGCAATTTACTATAGCAATTTGGTTGTACTCTGGTCAGGCACTAATCTGGACATGAGCAATTTACAACAGAATAAACAAGAACTCCATCAATTTTAAGAAAGTTTAAGAAACATGTCAACATGGAGTAGCTTTAGAACACGACTCATGTAAACCTAAACTCCAACTGAAAGCATCCAAATGGTGCATGTACCCCAACTAAATTCTGAAGTAACATCAAGATAGAAACTGAATTTTCAAACTAAATTTAGTCAAGACAAGAATATGAACTCTAAAATTTAGAGAAGTCTACTCACTGAACTTTTACTTAGCTAAATTCTACTCACTAAACTTTTACTTAGCTAAGGTTCGGTGCTAACTGAACCTCCTTACTAAATTCAGTTTACACTAGATTCAGAGTATTCTAATGTCAAATGTGACAGAACACACTACTACTCCCCATCGGTACTGCCTGATGAATCAATAAGAAGAACTCTAGAGCAAATTCAGTACACACACACATTACAAGTGGCAATCTGGAAACATTCAGATCACGGCGGAGTACTCCGGGATTATAGTGTAATCTTTGCCTTGAAACATTAAACTATTTTCCTGGAAACATTCAGATTACGGTGTAATTCAGATTACAGTTTGCCTAGAAACATCACATGTAATGTAATATGGAAACATTCAGATAACAGTGGAGTACTCAAGTGTAATCCACTAACTGCCGAGGGAGTACAAGTGGCAAAACTGCACTTCAGATGATTCATTGTGTCAAAAAGGTTGCCTTTGTCTGAATTTAGGTGCAGGTTAGAGCAGAATGATAAGAGGACATGGAGCAGGTACCTTGTGCGGTGCGTCGTCGTGGTCGGGCTGGACGATGGCATCCACGTCATGGAGCTCGGCGTCTCGCGACCATCAGCGCAGGAGCATGGCGGCGGTGAAGGCTCTACAGCCATATCCTCCCGCCCGCAGGTACTCCACTGCCGTCACAACCCCATCGCAAACCTCATCTAGTGTTGGTGGCGGTCCGGATCAGGTGGGTCCGGCCTCGCAGCCACCAGATCCGGCTTCGCCAACGCCGGATCCGACGATTCGTCGCCTTCTTGGACCGAAAGGTCCAACCTTTCTAGAGGATTGCCGCGGGAATGTGGAGTGGAGCTCGGCGAGGGGAGGGAAGGTGGAGAGGAGCGAGGCGAAGCGAGGGAAGGTGGAGAGGGAGAAGAGCGGAGCACGGCGGCAAGCCGGAGCAGACCACGACGACGGCGAGAGGGGGAGCCGGTGAGCACGTCGCCAGAGCAAGAGGGGAAGACGGCGAGCATCAAAAGAGACAGGAGAGCGTGTCGAGCGTTCTGTCCGAATAGAGACATGGGCTGCGGGTTGAGAAAGAAATGATTGGAGGACTTTTTTTGTAAAAGTACCAGTTGCAACAGATATTTCAGGACGGAGGGAGTACTATGCCAAGATGACTGCACATTCCTTCTCAAATCCTTATCCACAAAAACAAACAAGTCATTCAGCATCCTTCCCTTGTGTCTGCCATGGCTAGCATGAGTTCTGGGTCGAGAGATTACCACCAGGGAGAGGCGAGCATGGAAGCGGAAGCACGAGAGATGTCCCGCCTTGCCGCGAAAGCAGCCGAAATGTCCCGCCACGCGGAGGTAGCAGCACAGAGGTTCTGTCGCACCGTCGAAGCAGCACGGAGGTCCCGCACGCCGTCGATGCAAGAGGATCGGTCTGGCGCATCGCGAAACAGAGTGTTCTACTGCGTGCGTGAATGCAAAGAGATGTCACACCGTACCGCCTGGGAAAATGTCTCGCGGGCAGGCGATGACTCTTACAGGTGCATGCATGCGATCATCCATAGCCAGATGGTTCAGATCTCCAGCTGGGCGAGGTTGCAGGACGACATGAAAGCCTTGTTTGAAGAGGCTACCGGCGTCATCCGGCAACTAAGGGAGGGCAATGAGAGGCTCCAGGCCAAGCGCGACCTGTTGAGGGCGAAGATCGTCCGAAGTGTAGAGTAGCAGGAGGAGACTAGTGCCTTGTTGAAGAGGACCGACGTCATCGCCAAGAAACTTATGGACGAGAATGACATGCTCCGCATCGAGCGCCAAAGGCTGGTGGAGGAATCCGTGGATGCTCTCAAGCAGCGTCTTGAGGACACGACAGAGCTCATCACGGCCATGGAGACTAGTTCCCGACCCGCAAAGAACGCATCAAGAAAGTAGAGATCGACTAGCCAAATCGTTGTCTTCCTTCTTCTTTTGCCCTTGTGTATTTCGGGCGTAAAGATGTGGCTTTTAATTATCTTCCCAATTATGTAAGACAATTATTATCACTGTCGTCGTCCTTATATATTCATCGGTCTTGCTATAAGTTGAAGTAGATGCTATATAGGTCCGTCGGATCTTACATCAAGATCCGTGCAAAATTTTCTTTTCAGCTTTTCTTTTTTCTCTCTTAAATCTCAGTCGATTGAGACATAGACAAGCCATTAAACAGAGGCTCGGGTGTCATTAATGGAGACCCTGGGAGAGAGGTGGATGGCAGATGGAGGTCAAAGGGCTCTCCTCCCGATAAGCACGCGCAGGGGTCTGATCACACGTCTCCCGTAGTCAAATAGCTACCCTGCACGGAGCCTCCTAGCTAATAAAAAAAGGGACGCATGGCGGCACGTAAATGGTAAATAGAATGCCCACGGTTTCAATAATACTTGTGTTTTTCGATTGTAACGTGACAACACTTGTTCCAAAATGACTTTGTTGATTGTTAAAGTGTGTGCTTTCGCAAACCGGACAGCAAAATTACCACAACATGTTGGTGCCATGTCATGACACCAAGCCAAGTTTCATGATTTTCATGCGTGTTTTACATTTACAGGAATTAAAAAAACCAAGTATCTCAATGTTTCCAGCCGAGCCACGACGCCGAGATGTTTGAATTTCATTCCCATTTCTTGCATGGGACCTAGAAATTTACCCGAGGACACACATGTGATTTTTCAATCAACTTTGGTGCACTGGAGCATGTGCTCATATTTCAAATTTGAATTATGCACACAAAGGTGACACATTCACTCTCAGAACCACGAGCCTTCTTGAGAGAAGCTCCTGTTTGCAAGAAGCTTATACCAAAACTTGTTCCTATTCAGCCAATTTTTTTACCACGGCATGGTAGTACCATGACATGACACCATGCCAAGTTTCATGATTTTCAGGCGTGTTTTGGATTTATAAGAGTTTTAAAACCAAGTTTCTCAATGTTCTCGGTCGATCCACGATGCCTAGATGTTTGAATTTCATTCCCATTTCTAGCATGGGACCTATAAATTCACCCGAGGACACACATGTGATTTTTCAACCAACTTTGGTGCACGGGAGCATGTGCTTGTAGTTCAAATTTGAATTATGCACATTAAATGACCAGAAACTCAATAAATGTATAAAAAGGCCAAATGAACCCGGAATAATTCCAAAATTTAACAGGGCACTCATGTACTTCTATGTTGCCTCTGTAAAGAAACTCAAGCGGGGGAACATATATCGTTTTGCACTCAAAGGTGCCATGTTCCCTCTCAGAACAACGAGCCTTCTTGAGAGAAGCTCCGGTTTGCAAGCTTATACCAAAACTTGTTCCTATTCGCCCAAATTTTTTACCACAGCATGGTAGTACCATTACATGACACCATGCCAAGTTTCATGATTTTCAGGCGTGTTTTGGATTTACTATAATTTTAAAACCAAGTTTCTCAATGTTCTCTGCCGAGCCACGATGCCCAGATGTTTATTTTCATTCCCATTTCTTGCATGGGACCTAGAAATTCACCCGAGGACACACATGTGATTTTTCAACCAACTTTGGTGCACGAGAGCATGTGCTTGTAGTTCAAATTTGAATTATGCACATTAAATGACCAGAAACTCAATTAATGTATAGAAAGGCCAAACGAACCCAGAATAATTCCAAAATTTAACAGGGCACTCATGTAGTTCTATGTTGCCTCTGTAAAGATACTCAAGGGGGGCAGCATAGATCATTTTGCACTCAAGGGTGACACGTTCCCTCTCAGAACCACGAGCCTTCTTGAGAGAAGCTCCGGTTTGCAAGAAGCTCATACCAAAATTTGTTCCAAATCGGCCCAATTTTTTACCATAGCATGTTAGTGCCATGACATGACACAATGCCAAGTTTCATGATTTCCAGGCGAGTTTTGGATTTACATGAATTTAAAAAACCAAGTTTCACGATGTTCTCGGTCGAGTCACGGTGCCCAGATGTTTGAATTTCGTTCCCATTTCTTGCATGGGACAAAGAAATTCACCCAAGGACACACATGTGATTTTTCAACCAACTTTGGTGCACCGGAGCATGTGCTTGCAGTTCAAATTTGGATTATGCACATTAAATGTCCAGAAACTCAATTAAAGTATAAAAAAGGCCAAACGAACCCGGAATAATTCCAAAATTTAAAATGCACTCCTATAGTTCTATGTTGCCTCTGTAAAGAAAATCAGGGGGGAGGCAGCGTATATCATTTCGCACACAAAGGTGACACATTCCCTCTTGGAACCACGAGGCTTGTTGAGAGAATCTCCGGTTTTGCAATAAGCTTATACCAAAACTTGTCCCAATTCAGCCAAAAATTATACATATGAAAACAAGGTTTAGATTATCCCGAACATCTCGCTACCTAGACCTATGTACTCTGATTTGAATTCAACATAAAATGGATATAAATATTTGAATTGGAGATCGTATGGTACATGTAGTTAATAGTGAAATATGATTACTGCTATATGCATGTTTTTTGTTATCAAGATAATATTTAAATGATTGTATAACTTGACAACAATCATATTCAAATAAGGAAAATTGATTCAAATTTAGTCCATATGGTAGACGACAATATATATATTCATAGGGTGGGGTAAAATGTTCACATATGATGGAAGATAAAAATGTAGGACTACATCAGTTGAGGATATAACTACTGAGGGTAAACCGCCCAGGAGGGGCCGGTTCACGCTCAACTATACTGAAGGTTAGGAAGACAAAGAAGATGGTGCTTTACTGATAAGGTTAGAGGCCCAGAGCCTGTATGGATTAAGGGCCCATAGTGGTGAACCGCCATGTTTGTATAACTTGAATTGTAAGTTAGGGAAAGGAAGAGACCGAGCCGACACTTGTATGAGCCGGCTCGGGACTCAGAGACCGGCCGCAAGGCGTCACCCCGTATATAAAGGGACGACCAAGGCGGTTCAGTGACGTATACAACAACAACTCGAGACTCGTGCAAAGCGTATTCGCTCCCTGGTCATCGAAACCCCAATAATCCCATCACAAACTAGACGTAGGCTTTTACCTTCATCGAAGGGGCCGAACTAGTATAACTCCTGTGTCCCTTGTCCGGTTTAACCCCTTCAAGCTAACCCGTAGCGATGGCTCCACAACTAAGTCATTTCACGAAGACATCTGCCGTGACAAATCCACGACAGTTGGTGCCCACCGTGGGGCTATTGCACGATGGTTTTGAGTGTTTGAAGGGCGGCTTTGAAGGACTGAAGGGGTACGCGGTTGGTCGGATGACCAAGAGTCGTCGCGGCAAGCTCTACATCAACGACGAAGGATGGGGCCCCGAGGCCGGCTCAATCGAGTACGGGTACCGGGTCCCCTTTGGAGGAATTCATGTTTTCATCGGCAAGATCGGCGAACCAGGCCCTGAGCCGGACACTTGCACCGACCTCGTCGAGACGGCTCAGCGTGCAAGTCCTGCCCGGGTTAAGCCTGCCATGAGGCGTGCGTTCGTAGGATGTGTCCATGGGATCGGATCTGAATCGGTGTCTGAAGGCGAGACGGCTGTTTATTCCAATGACGAATCATCCACCGGTGAAACTGAGTCCTTATACCAAGTTCATGATGGTGTGTTCGGAGGCTATTCCGACGGCAATAGTGTTCCGGACCTCCTTGAACTGCCGAGTCGAGTTGCTATCTACATGGCCGGGACACAGCCCGCTTTGCAATCATCTACAGCCGCCATGATTTCTAGATCAGCGGCCGCGGCAGGAGGCCCGGTGCGCCGGCCGGCTCAAGTTCTCTCTGATTTGATGGATGCCTGGAGGACCTTGTTAATAGCGGCAGTTACCCCCGAGACACAGGATCAGCACAATGCGGAAGTTGCTAAGATGAAGGACCAGATAGCGCAGGCTAAGGAGGACCTGGCATGTGAAGATGCCAGGATGGCTGAAGAACGGGCCGCTTTGGATGCCCAATCACAGCAGATACATGCACAGAATTTCTGGCTCATGTTGGATCAGAACGCGTTAAAAGACGTGATGCGAAGGAAGTACCAATCGCGTATACAGCCAGGCTTCAAAGGATTAAATCTCTTTAATACGCCGGGGGCTGGGACGAGTAAACCGGCAGCTACAAACCGAATTGATGCGCCTGGAGCGGCACCGGATCAACCACGGATAATGGAACCACCTCGACGGACGGAGAACCCGCCGCCATATGTACCAACACCACCGCGTCACTTTTCGAGCCCTTTGGATAACATGATTGCTGCGGCATCTCGCCTGGCAGCTATTCCGATAGAGGGCGATTCACTGGCGGCGATTGAGACACGGCGGGCCAGGGATCTTCTTCAAACCGCCGTGGTGCAGCAAAGCGAGTTTATTCCTATAGCCGAGATAGAATTCATTCGACCCCTCGTCTAAGCAAGAGCTATAGCAGGCACATGGATGAACCGGAGGTGTCTAGCAGCGCCCGGCGCCGTAATCCGGCGCAGGATGTGGCGTATAATGGCAGAGCATGACGGGAGGACGCTTTGGCAGCACCACATGCGGGTCGCTATCAAACCGCCCGATTCAGCCAGCGGCATCAGTGGACCGAGGCACCGGGCTTGCTTTCAGTTTCTGGTGAGTGCCATGTCTTATTACGGCTCTCCGTAATGTGTGACTGCCTAAGGATTTCAAGGGTCCACGTAAGGTACCGAATTACATCACGATCAGCCACCGAGGCGTGGGTCGAGAGTTATGAGATGGCAATGGAGATGCTTTGGATGTGGATGAAGCGGCCTGTGCAAAGTATTTCACAATGATGTTGGAAGGGACAGCCCGTACTTGGTAGAAAAACCTACCAGCCAACTCCATCGAATCATGGGATCAGTTGAAGGCCCGATTTATAGCCAATTTCAAGGACACCTGCAAACAACCTATGTCCATTGTGGATCTGGATGCCTGTGTTCAGGGGGAGAACGAGTCAAAAACTCATTGGGTGCACCGGGTTTCAGAAGTTTTGCATTCGTCGGACCGGATTAATGTTGGCCAAGCGATCATAACGTTGGAGCGTAATTGCCGGTTTAAGTCACTAAAGATGAAGTTGGGACGGCTCAAGCGCCACCGCAATAACATGGGAACACTTATGGCAGCCTTGGTCAAGTATGCCGATTCTGATAATACCAAGGATCCCGAGTCTGATGAGGAGAAACCGGAGAAGGGAAAGACGAACGGTGGTGCAAAAGGACAGCATCACAACCAAGGAGGCCATGGGAATAATGTTAAGCGCCAGCGTATAATTCAGATTGTGTGGCTAACACCAATATGCAACAACAGAAGGTAAACCGCCCCAGCGCGGTGGAGGGATGAATCTGGAGCGGCTGTTAAACCAGCCCTGCCCAAAGCATGGGACTAAGGAGGCCCCTTCCACACATCTTTGGAAAGATTGTTATATTATGAAGGATTTCAAAAACTCTGGTCTCTACCGGTATGATCAGGGTCCGCCGGGCGATTCAGTCCGTGTTTTCATGGTAGTGGCGGTTCAAGCTCTGGATTTCAGAATAATCGTGGCCATCGTAACAACCAAGGTGGTAATAATCAACAGAATAATCAAGGGAATCAGCAGCAGTCAGGTTATCAAAGTCACCCCGAGCAATTGAATGGTGGGCAGTATCATGTGTTCACTACTAGCATGTGCAAGAACGATCAGAAGCTTCACAAGAGGGCAGTCAATTCTATTGAACCGGCAGTGCCACGCTATTTACAGTGGTCCGAGCAGCCCATTGTGTGGTGCAGAGAGGATCATCCGCCCCGGGTTGACAATCCGGGTCAACTAGCTTTGGTGGTAGCACCTCAGGGGGGAGGTTATAAGTTTACCAAAGTTCTGATGGATGGAGGGAGCAGTATCAACATCCTATACTATGAGACTTTTCGTCGCATGGGGTTGACAGATAAGAATCTTAAACCATCAAACACTGTTTTCCATGGTGTAGTACCGGGTAAATCGGCATATCTTGTTGGCAAGATCGCTTTGGAGGTCGTATTTGGAGATGAGCATGATTCCGATGCAAACGCTGACCTTTGAAGTGGTGAAAATCCAGAGCCCATATCACGCACTGTTTGGACGGCTGGCTTATGCAAAATTCATGGCAAGGCCCTGTTATATCTATTTACAGCTCAAGATGTCGGGTTATAAGGGAACTATCATAGTACACAGAAGTCGGAAGATCGCTTTGGATTGCGAGGAAGGTGAAGCAGCCTATCTTGAGTCGGGTTGTGCTCTGAGAGGAGCTGAAGTTTTACAAAGACAATGTTGATCCAGCAGATATGACCCCTCCAAGAAGCCCACCACCGAAAGCATGACCCAACCGACGCTCAAACCGGTGATGAGACTAAAATTGTTGATTTTGTCCTGGCGATTCATCCAAACAGTTTAGCATCGGCACCAATCTGGATCCGAAATAGGAAAGCGCTCATCGAAGTTCATCCATGAGAAGCTGAGACATTTTGCATGGAAGCCTTCCGACATGCCGTGTACCGAGAGAACTCGCTGAGCACACTCTCAATATTGATCCCAAGTTTAAACCGGTCAAGCAATTTCTTCGCCGCTTTAACGAGGAAAGACGCAAGGCCATTGGTGAGGAGGTAGCCCGGCTGTTGGCTGCTGGTTCTATCGTGGAAGTATTTCATCCCGAGTGGTTGGCTAATCCGGTGCTCGTTCTTAAGAAAAACGGCACTTGCCGTATGTGTGTGGATTACACCGATTTGAACAAAGCTTGTCCGGCAGATCCTTTTGCTCTCCCGCGTATTGATCAAATTATTGATGCGACGGCGGGTTGTGAGCGCCTGAGTTTCTTGGATGCTTATTCAGGTTATCATCAGATTAAAATGGCAGTTAAGGACCAGGAGAAGACAGCCTTCATCACTCCCTTTGGAGCCTTTTGCTATGTCTCTATGCCCTTTGGGCTCAAAAGTGCCCAGGCAACCTACCAGCATTGTGTGGAAAATTGTCTTCACACGCAGATTGGGCGTAATGTTCATGCCTATGTGGATGACATTGTGGTAAAATCCAGGAAGAAGGAAACCTTGATAGAGGATCTCAAGGAGACGTTTGATAATCTTCGGGTTTATAAAATGATGCTCAATCCGGACAAATGTGTTTTTGCTGTTCCGGCAGGCAAGATTTTGGGTTTTCTTGTGTCCAACAGAGGCATTGAGGCCAACCTGGAAAAAATCAAGGCGATCACATCTTTGGCTAAACCAAAATGCATCAATGATGTTCAGCGTCTGGCAGGTCGAATTCCAGCCCTCAGCCGGATTATCAGCCGTTTGGGAGAGAAGGCGATTCCTTTATACCAGATGTTGAGGAAGACGGGTGATTTTGTCTGGAGTGACACAGCCAATGCGGCATTTGAGGATTTGAAGCGGCAGCTGGCTGAACCGCTTGTCCTTGCTGTTCCGGTTGACAACGAGCCTCTGTTATTGTACGTGGCTGCCAATGCCCGTGCGGTCAGTGTGGCAATTGTGGTTGAGCGTAAGGAGGATGGGAAAGAATATCCGGTTCAACGGCCAGTTTATTATATCAGCGAAGTACTGATCGAGTCAAAGCAAAGGTATCTGCATTGGCCGAAGCTGGTGTATGGAGTTTTTATGGCAAGTCGGAAGCTCAAGCAATACTTTCAAGGCCATCCCATCACAGTGGTTAGTTCTGCTCCTTTGGGCGATATAATCCAGAACAGAGAAGCAACTGGCCGGGTTGCGAAGTGGGCAATTGAGCTTGGTCCACATGGATTGAAATATATGCCTCGAACGGCCATCAATTCTCAGGCGCTGGTCGATTTCATCAGTGATTGGACTGAGTTACATGCACCAGAGGACAAACCGGACAATACATACTGGACTATTCACTTTGATGGGTCCAGGCAATTGGAAGGCTCGGGGGTTGGAGTTGTCCTTACCTCCCCTCGAGGTGATAAAATGTGTTACGTTCTCCGCTTAATGTTTCCTTGTACTAACAATGCTGCAGAGTACGAGGCCTAACTCCAGAGGAAATGAAATTAAGTCGGGTTCGCTGTCTTGGAGATTCTGATCTGGTGGCTCAGCAAGTTTCTGGCACTTGGGATTCTATGGATCCGCTCATGGCGGCTTATCGACGCGAGGTGGATATTGTGGCAGGTCACTTTAAGGGTTATCAGGTTGAGCACATTGACCGGCGCAAAAACGACGCAACAGACGCTTTGAGCCGGCTCGGATCTCAACGTAAACCGGTACCACCCAATACCTTTTTAGATATCTTGCTTAACCCATCTGTTAAGCTGCCTACAGAGGAGGATTTGGCTGTTCCCAATCCGGAGGCCCAATTGGTAGCCGCTTTACACATCACGCCGGATTGGACGATTCCATATTTGGCGTATCTGAACCGGGGCGAGTTACCAGATGATGAGCTCCTTGCCAGGCAGATAATCCGGCGGTCCAAGTCCATGGTTGTTCACAACGGTGAGTTACGCCGTTGCAGTATTTCAGGCGTATTCCAACGTTGTGTTTCTCCAAGAAGGGCAAGAGATTCTACGTGAAATCCATGAAGGATTGTGGTCACCATGCCGGTTCAAAATCCTTGGTGGCTAAGGCTTTTCGTCATGGATTCTATTGGTTGACAGCTCATGCTGATGCGGAGGATCTGGTAAAGCGGTGTGATGCTTGTCAGAAGTTTTCACGTAGAGCTCATGTTCCGGCTCAAGAGCTATGCATGATTCCCATCACTTGGCCGTTTGCCACTTGGGGGCTTGATATGGTTGGCCCTTTTAAACGCTCCAAAGATAAGAAGACCCACCTGTTGGTGGCGGTTGACAAGTTCACTAAATGGGTTGAAGCGGAGCCCGTCAGCAAGTGTGATGCAGCCACGGCGGTTCAATTTCTCAAAAGGATTATTTTCCGTTTTGGTTTTCCACACAGCATCATCACGAGATAATGGTACGAACCTTTCTAAAGGTGAGATGGAGGAGTTTTGTCAACGAGAGCACATTCGGCTTGATGTAGCGTCCGTGGCTCATCCCGATCCAATGGTCAAGCTGAGAGGGCGAATCAAGAGATCCTGAAGGGTATCAAGCCCCGGCTTATGGTTCCTTTGAAGCGGACGCCGGGTTGTTGGGTGGAAGAATTACCATCTGTGTTATGGAGCATAAACACCACCCCGAACCGATCTACGGGTTATACACCTTTCTTCATGGTTTACGGGGATGAGGCAGTCATCCCCAGTGGTATTCGTCGTGACTCACCCCGGGTTGCTAATTATGTTGAAGGGGATAATGAGCAAGCACGCCAAGAGGTGATGGACCTGTTAGATGAGAAGCGAACATGGCTTTGGCTCGATCGGCGGTTTATCAACAAGACCTGCGGTGTTATCACAACTGCCGGGTTAAGTCAAGGACCTTTCAAGAAGGCGACTTAGTGCTCCGGCTCATCCAGGATCAGACTGATATGCACAAGTTATCCCCACCTTGGGAAGGACCCTTTGTGGTCAGTAAAAATCTACATAACGGTTCATACTACCTCATTGACGTTCGAGAAGACTCACGCAGTTCTGAGGAGGAGACCCGACGGCCATGGAACATAACTCTCCTACGGCCTTATTACACTTGAAGCCACAGGCTTTTCTTATGTACATATTCGAACAGTGTATATATTATGATCAAAATAATAAACCGGCATCCTTGCTATAAGCAGGGTCTCCGCTGTTTTCTTCAAATCTCTGTTTACATGGGGGCTTCAGCTGACAAAGCGAAGTACTACCTGTTAAACCGGCTATCATGCCACCACATAGCTTGGGAGCTTCACACCCAAGGGGCCAAAGAGAGTTCCATTGCTCAAAGCACGACTCAAACATAGGCACCCATTGAGCACAGCTCACAAAGTTACTTAGGGGCTCTTTGTGTAAAATACCAAAGAGTTTGAAAGGACCCTTGTAACCGGGTATTGACCCACGACTTGGAAGCCTAGTGTATTCACCTAAAACCCCAGGTTAACCTGCCTTCATCAAGTAAGCCACTCCTATCCAGGTAATCCTGGCATGACCCGTCGAACGTTTGACAGTTACTCTCATTGAGACCCTGAACTTGTCAAAGTTAAAACAATGAATGGTTAGTTTGGGGCCCATCTTAAAAGGCTTTGTCAAAACGGTTTAACTCAGCGGCCTGGCAGCCCATGAAAAACCTCAAATTTGGGCCTGGCAGCCCTTGAAAAGCCTCGACTACACGGTTTTATTTGCCTTTGTCAAGTTTTCCTTTTTTCGCTGTTGATAAATTCTATTTTGAACCGGTGTCTATTGACCCGGCAAGACTATCAGTCATCAAATTAAACCGGTGTTTATTGACCCGGCTTGAGTTTCAACTACAAGTTATCAGATCATATTCATGTTAATCCGGTGTTTGTTAACCCGGTTAAGTTGTCAACTATAAGTTGTCAGACCTTATTCTTTATCAAACCGGTGTGTTACAACCCGGATTGGCTTATCAGTACAATCATCCGGTGTTCATTACAACCCGGTTCTCCTTTCTACATACCAGCACTGCATGGTGGAAGTCGGGTGTTCACCCTTACTACAAATATAAATTGGTCAATCAACTAAGTGATTTTAAATCACAGGTATGGTTTATTTCATGTTTTTAAGCTTTGGTTATTAACCTAGCTTTCCATGAGGCATTGTGACTCGTCCGGCGGTAAACCGCCCGGGCAGATCTTTTTTATGCAGACACACGGATTGCATAGTATTATTTGATATATAAGCCAGCTCTGAAAATGTCGCGGCGGATCAAACAAAGTATATCCCAGTGCACGATGGCAGCAGATCAAAGTATTTTCACTAGCCTATTACAAGGCGCTTTAAGGCCCAAAATATGGTGTTTCTTCCAACAGAACAAAGGTTGTGAAGCATCAACCAGATTGCCGGGTCAAGCCTCATCACCATGTTGACGTGAAGTTGATGGATCCTCTGGCGTCGGTTCAGCATCCTCCTCCCCATCTAGTGGTTGGAAGTCCACGGTGGTCCAGTCAATCCGGGTTAAAGGCTGAAAGACAGCCTCTTCACTTATAAGTTCGGACGGATCAACGTCAGGGGCGTAAGTGTGCTTACGAATTGGCGGAATAAGATTTTGCACTTCCGGCATGACAGCGTTAATCCGTTTGTTGTTGGCATCATAGAAAGACCGGTGAACGGTCAAATTAGCTTCTTCTGCCAGTTGGCTCGCCAGATGACGCATCTCCCTTGTCACATTTTTAAGGGCTTCGCCATCAAAATCTGCCCCGTTTTCTTGTGCACTAGGAAAGCCCTTGGCGATGTCCACCGGATCCAGGTCGGCTATCCATGCTTTCGTTCGGGTAAGTGCTAACAAAGTGCCAGCCCTGGCAGCGGATCGCTTCATCTCTTCTATCTGTGCTGGCGTCATGGATAACTTTGCTAGCGTGTCCTTGATCAGTGTTCGGGCCGGATTGTTGTATGACAGTGCGCAGATAACCCGTTGGGCACCGGTATACAATTGTTAAACCAGAGTATATGCTGCCTTCAGCTTCATCCGCATATCAGAGCCCAGATGAGCAATGCGGCTACCTACACCGGTTTAAGAATTTCATGTTAAACTGGCAAATTACAAGGATAGTCATTCAAGAAGCCTTGGCAAGAGTACTTACCAAATACTGCAGAGGTCATGGCATTCACTTGGCGCTTCAACCTAGTAAGCTCTCCCGCCACCGGTTTAAGAGCCGACTCGGCATCTTCAGCCCGCTTTAGCAATGCAGCCTTTTCAGTATCCCAATTGGCACGCTCAGTCTTGAACCCTTATTTAAGTTGTTCGATGGCGGTTAAAGTGGTTTTTAGCTCATCCTTGGCCTTGGAAGTCTCTACTTGTTGGGTTTTTATACTCTCTTGAAGATCAGCAATTTGAGTACCTTGATGATTTATATCAGCCTGCCACAATCAGAGGAGCATATACATATTTTATCAACAAAGTCCCAAGCATGCAAACCAATTATACACTTGGCACTTGGGAGCTAATGCGGATTGATTCTCTACTATTAATTGTTTGTAGTCCCAAGGATTAATACAAGTTTCAATCTTGGTACTTGGGGGCTAATGTGTATTTGATCAGGAAAATACGCAAGGAAAATCAAAAAAGTACGATTTGGAAAATGAAAGTCCCGGTTTGTCTTTGCAAAGACAAACTGGCCCTTGGGGGCTACAATACAGTAAAGGAACAGAATAAGGATGAATGTGTTTACCTCATAGCGTTCCTTCATCAGGTTTACCAAACCGACTTCATAATCTTGGCTTGTGTAAATCCGGTTCAAGAATCCGGAATGAAGATCCCGAGCGTAAAGATTAGCATAGTTTGACAAGTCAGTTGCCCCCTTCACCTTGCCCATAGCAACAAATTCGTCCTTGGCGGTATGTTTCGACAAAACAACTGGATTGCCCGGGGCGGTATAAGCAGTGCCAGTAACAACAACGTCATCATCATCTTTTGATGGGCTCGATTGATTGACATTATCTTTGCCTAGGCTTGGTGGAGTGGCAGCAGGGCTTGGCGGATTAGCAGTTGAACTTAGCGGATCGACAACTGGACCTGCAGGCGTGGCACGTGGACTTGATGTGTCCATATGTGTAGCCGGATCAGCTTCCGGCGGATCAGCATCAGTGGCTGGGTCTTGCGGGGCGGAGTCGTCCATGACAATATCAGGATTTTCACCAGCATTTTCGGGGGTCCTCTCCGGTTCAACATCGTCAGTGGGGGTCGCTGGTCTTGGCTTTCTTGCTTAATCGGGCCTTGGTACTACAACGTCAAAATAAAGATTAGGACGGTAAACCGATGCATGAAGAAACGAACCGAAGGGCAAGAACACTTACCCAGCGACAGTTTTAAGGGGAGGCAACTGAGTGGTTGATGAACCGCCGGACGAGTTGGAAGACACCAGATAATTTGAATCAAACGGATTGAGAGGGTATCGGAAGAAACCCGTCAAAGGATAAAGGTTTTCAGGTGAACAAGCAACCTCTGGACGACGTTTCCGGGTTGGTGTGTCCGTATACCGTAAGAGGTGACTTGTCGGCCATCAGAAATGGGTTGTGCGACGCCCTTCTAGTTGTTGCGTCTTCAAAGAAAGTTTTGGATCCAGATAAGCAAGAGGGTGAGAGTATTTCACTTTTTGAACTGCACGGCGAAACCTTTTAACTGGCACCAGATCTGAATTGGAAGAAAGAGCTATTACCTCAACATGGTCTGCATGGCTGGCCTCCGCATCATCCTGGGAATAGTTATTTTCAATAAGGTGCACGAAAAAGGAACCAAGGGAGTCAAGTTTTACCTCTTCAGCCAATTCATCAACATCTTCTGGCGGATGAGAAGACTCGGCAGTTTTCTTCTTGGCAGTTTTCTTGATAACTTTGCTTTTGGCACGAGGAGCCCTGGCCAGTTTATCTTGAGTTTTCCTTTTCCAGAAGGAGCTATTTGTCTGCAGGATTAAAGCAAAGGATAATTATATTAAGGTTAAAGTTGTTACCGCTGGCGGTTTGTTGGAGGTGCAAAAAGGGCGCAGACCGGTTTGGGTGCATACGGCGATCGGTTCGTCAAGTATCTTTTTAACACTTTCAGTGACTTCATCATCAGTCAGTTCTATTTCATTAAACCGTTGAGGATCATTGGTCTTGCCGGTATATGCATACATCAAACCGGGGCGGCGGCTTAAAGGAAGGATGCATCATGAAACCCAACAGCGAACAAGATCAACACTAGTCAAACCGTTGGCGAGGAGAGCCCGGAGTTTGGCGAGTTGAGGTGCATAAGCTTGTCGTTCTTTGGTAGTCATTCGTGGAGGTAAAGGGTGGCCATTGCTAAGCCGGTGAGCGCGGTAGCCCGGCAAAGGGTTTTCTCCAGCAGGAGCAGTGTTCTGACAATAAAACCAAGTTTGGTTCCAGTCTTTAGGGTGGCTGTGAAGTTTGGCATGAGGGAAGTCAACCTCTTTCCTTTTTTGAATTGATACACCACCAAGTTCAGTATTGGGGCCGTCAGAGAACTCAGTGCGGTGGTTTAAATGGAAGAAATCCCGAAAGAGGTCAACCGTTGGTTCTTCTTGCAGATAAACCTCACAGAACACTTGAAAGTTGCAGATGTTGGACACATAATTTGGTCCAATATCCTGAGGATGGAGTTGGAAGCTGGCAAGTACATCCCGGAAAAATCTTGATCCGGGAGGACTGAAACCCCGGGATAAATGTTGCATAAATACAATCACTTCCCCATCTTGAGGCTCTGGAGGGCACCTGGGGCCGTGAACTCGCCAATGAAGGACACTTTTTGGAGCTAAAGCGCCCGTTAAAACGAATCTGTTGATTTGTGTTTCTGTAATCCGGGATGGAACCCAGTTGCAGGCACAAAATTGTTTGGTCATCTTGAAGAGCAGAGCTGTAATGGAAAGATAAAGCCGGTTTTACGATCGGCGGTTCAGGTGTATTCATCAATGTTAAGCCGGAAATTTAGTCAAAGCATACATATGAGGTGAACCGGACATTGCTATCCATGTCAAGATGGCGGTTTAAGTGAGGGCTAATGGCATATGACGGATTGTCAACTATTACAGGTTAAACCGTCCGTACGTGAAAGGGCCAGAGTTAAAAATCTACTAAGTATTGCAGAAACAAGTTTCACAAGATAGCGATATAATTCTGGATCTACCGTGGTTCAGTGAGGAATTTTTTTCTGAGCCATATAATGGCGCTACGAGGAACAGACAAAGTCTAGATGCAGTTCTTTCTAGGAACAACAAGATGTTATTAGGTGATGGACTAAAGTTACGGATCTAGCAGCAAAAAAATCAGGCATAAGTAAGATTCAGTAAATAGTTAAGAGAAAGCAGATGAGCATGGACGAACACTAATGAAAACCGATAAGCACC
Source organism: Aegilops bicornis (assembly GCA_021605145.1). Classification (NCBI taxonomy): domain Eukaryota; kingdom Viridiplantae; phylum Streptophyta; class Magnoliopsida; order Poales; family Poaceae; genus Aegilops; species Aegilops bicornis. The sequence continues at coordinate 568,526,868 of CM038670.1, forward strand.
GAAACCCTAATGCAGATCTAGGGTTGAGGGAAGAAGGCTTACCGGATTCACAGGAGTAGCAGAGGAGAGCCGTGGATCTCTGGTGCGTTCAGGTTGATGCAGCGGCCAGAGATGATGCAGCGCTTGAAGGTCGATGGCGGTGGCGGAGCTGTCGGGCTTGAGCGTCCATAGGAAGAAGAAGAAATGCGGAAGGGGAAAAGGGAAGGACCCCCGGGCCTATTTATAAGGCGAATAGATAAGTAGGCAAGCGCGAGAATCGAGGAGCCCGAAGCAGTGAAATGGGGCACAGTTGTCGCCTCGATCTTCGGAGTCAGTTAATGAAAGGGAATCTTTATGTTTTTTATGCAGATGACATCATGGCGGTTTAGGTGATTTCCGAAGATGATGTCATGGCGGTTTAAGGTTAATATGAAGATGTTTCAGATCAGAATTTTTCTAAGTTGAAGATTGACATGAACAGGTTCAAATCAATCTGGGGCCTAATGTTGAGGATATAACTACTGAGGGTAAACTGCCAGGAGGGGCCGGTTCACGCTCAACTATACTGAAGGTTAGGAAGAAAAATAAGATGGTGCTTTACTGATAAGGCTAGAGGCCCAGAGCCCAGGGGTGGATTAAGGGCCCATAGTGGTAAACCGCCATGTTTGTATAACTTGAATTGTAAGTTAGGGAAAGGAAGAGACCGAGCTGGACACTTGTATGAGCCGGCTCGGGACTCTGTAGACCGGTCGGGTGTCACCCTGTGTATATAAAGAGACGACCCGGCGGCGGTTCAGGGACAGACAACAACAACTCGAGACTCAGGCAAAGCGTATTCGCTCCCTGGTCATCGAAACCCCAATAATCCCATCACAAACTAGACATAGGCTTTTACCTTCATCGAAGAGGCCGAACTAGTATAACTCCCGTGTCCCTTGTCCGGTTTAACCCCTTCAAGCTAACTCGTAGCGATGGCTCCACGACTAAGTCCTTTCATGAAGACATCTGCCGTGACAAATCCACGACAACATCCATTATAAACCGCAAGGTCACCTAATATATTCGAATTCAATGTAACATGGATTCAAAAATTGAAATTCGAGATCCTGGCATTTGTAATCATATAAAAAGGGACATGACTCTTTCTTTTGGTGGGAATTGATTTGTTTTTTGTTGTTGTTGAGGGAAGTGTGAATCGATTTGGTACTGTACAGGGTAATCTTGTTCTCCTAATTTTTTTACATTTTTCTTGTAGTTTTTTCAATGAAATTTATAGCAATATAGTAAAAGGGGACATGACTCTCTTGTGTCTTGTATGAATTGTTTTTTTTGTACACGTTAAGTTTGTTCTGCCGAACAAGGAATCCGCGCCTTGTTATCCCGAAATTTTCAAGCTCGAGTATCTTTTGTCTCATCTGCTTTGAAACTCCCGCCTCCGCGCCGCGCCTTGTTATCCCGAAATTTCGACCCGTGCGAAAACTCCCTTCTCATCTGAAATCGGTCCCGCAGCCCAGACACGTGAAATCCCCCTTCTACCCCTCAGCAGGAAATGTCGGCTCGACGTCGCTGAAGGAGTCCTGGATTAGGGGGTATCCGGACAGCTGGACTATATACTTCGTCCGGACTATTGAAGCGTGAAGATACAAGATTCAAGACTCCGTCCCGTGTCCGGATGGGACTCTCCTTTGCATGGAAGACAAGCTTGGTGATCCAGATATTATGTTTCCTTCCTTGTAACCGACTCCATGTAAACCCTAGCCCTCTCTGGTGTGTATATAAACCGGAGAGGTTGGTCCTTAGAAGGCCGATCACAATTACAATCATAATCATCATAGGCTAGCTTCTAGGGTTTAGCCTCTACGATCTCGTGGTAGATCTACTCTTGTACTACTCATATCGTCAATATTAATCAACCAGGAAGTAGGGTTTTACCTCCATCGAGAGGGCCCGAACCTGGGTAAACATTGTGTCCCTTGCTTCCTGTTACCATCAGCCTAAGACGCACAGACCGGGACCCCCTACCCGATATCCGCCGGTTTTGACACCGACATTGGTGATTTCATTGAGAGTTCCTTTGTGTCGTCGCTGCAAGGCTCAATGGCTCCTTCAATCATCGTCAACAACATGGTCCAGGGTGAAACTTTTCTCCCCGGACAGACCTTCGTGTTCAGCGGCGTCGCACAGCGGGCTAATTTGCTTGGCCATCTAGAGCAGATCGACAGCTACGCCCCTGGCCACCAGGTCAGGCTCGGAAACCTAAACTACACGACCGATATCCGCGGAGACTTGATCTTCAACGGAGTCGGTCCTGTGCCAGGAGCGTCGGACAGTCACGATGAGCACGGCTTAGACCTGTTGTCGGACAATGCCCAGGATATTACCCCGGCAGAAGTCCCGGACCTAAATCCGGGGCAGACTGCATGGCCCAAGGACGGATGGATGGACCCCGCCCTGCAGGACGCACACTCATCGGCGGTAGAGCCGAACACAGGCCTCACTTCTAAGGAAGCCTGTGACTCCGGACCCCCGGACTCGTATCCGGTTGTAGGTTCCAGACCGCGCGCTCCCGAGCCCGCCGAGCTTGGCTGGGCTCCGGTAATGGAGTCTACCACTGCGGATGTCTTCCAGCACTCGTCCTTTAGCGACATGCTGAACTCATTAAAGTCTCTCTCTTTGTCAGGAGGCTCTTGGCTGAACTATGTCCGGCTCGAGTGGGAAGCAGGCGACGAAGGAATTCATTGCCCACCCACCACCCACTTCATAGCCACGGTTGATGACTTAACCGACGTGCTTGACTTCGACTCTGAAGGCATCGACGGTATGGACGACGATGCAGGAGAAGATTCAGAATCTCTGGGGCGCTGGACTACTACCTCGTCACACGATATATACATGGTGGACACACCCAAGGAAAACGGCGACAATCCGGAAGATAAAACCCCCGGGCAAAAGCCAAAACAACGGCGCAGACGCTGCTCAAAGTCCAGCAACAGTAAAAATAGCGACAAGAGCGCCAGAAAGATTGACACCCCAATCAACTCCGAAGGCAACAATGACCATACGGACCCACCGATGGAGCAGGACGAGCCAGGTCATGCCGAACACAGTTCGGAGCGGACGCCCGATCACAATGATCCTGAGGGACGAGTTCATCAAACTACCCCAGGACAAGAACAAAGTCCGGATGAGGACGCATTCATCATACCGGAAACACGCGTGGAACGAGATAACCTCCACAAAAAGCTTATGGCCACCACAAGAAGTCTAAAGAAGCAGAAGCAACGGCTAAAAACCGCACAGGAAACGCTCAATCGCAGATGGAATAAAGTGCTAGACACTGAAGAAAGATACGACGACGATTGCCATACAAAGAGTAATCCAAAACGTAAGCTACTGCTAGAATTCGACGACGAGGCTGTTCCACCAAAGAATAACACGACCAGGAGGCCAGACGTACTGCTTCATAACCGCAACAGAGCGGCTGCCGATGCCGCGCACGACTTGCGCGAGCACCTGGATAAGAAAGTCGGCGCAGCCAGGTCCATCTACGGATCTAAAGGACACACCCCGGCGAGGAACTATGGTCACCAAAACGATCATACCGACCAAATACTAGTTTGTAATAAGCACCGCACACAACAACAGCCGACGGCATGCCACAGCACGTCCAGATACAGAGGGGCTACCCACCCCCTGTGCTTCACCGAAGAAGTACTGGACCATGAATTCCCACAAGGTTTTAAACCTATGAACATAGAGGCGTACGACGGAACGACAGACCCAGGGGTCTGGATCGAGGATTTTATCCTGCATATTCACATGGCTCATGGGGATGACCTCCACGCCATCAAATACCTTCCCCTCAAGTTGAAGGCACCAGCTCGACACTGGTTGAAGAGCCTCCCCGAAAATTCAATTGGGAGTTGGGAGGAACTCGAGGACGCTTTCAGGGCCAATTTTCAAGGGACTTATGTCCGGCCTCCAGGTGCGGACGATTTAAGTCACATAATCTAACAGCCCGGAGAGTCCGCCCGCAAGCTTTGGAACAGATTTCTCACTAAGAAGAATCAAATTGTCGATTGTCCGGATGCCGAAGCCTTAGCGGCATTCAAACACAGCATCCGCGACGAGTGGCTCGCCAGACACCTCGGCCAAGAAAAGCCAAGGACAATGGCCTTAACAAGCCTTATGACCCGCTTTTGCACAGGTGAAGATAGTTGGCTGGCCCGTAAAGGCACCAGCGATCCCAGCACATCCGAAATAAGGGATGGCAACGGGAAACCACGGCGTAATAAAAACAAACGCCAAAACAAGGAAGAGAGCCCGGACAACACAATGGTAAACGCCGGATTCAGGGGCTCTCGACCTGATCAGCAAAAGAAGCCACCTAAAGGCAGTAAAGAGGGACCGTCCGGTCAGAACAGAGTTCTGGACAGACTGTGCCAAATTCATGGCACCACCGACAAACCTGCGAACCACACGCACAGAGAGTGCTGGGTCTTCAAGCAGGCCGACAAATTAAATGTCGAACACAAGGGAAGGGAAACACCAAGTGAAGACGAGGATGAACCTCGTCAGCCGAACACTGGGGGACAGAAAAAATTCCCACTAGAGGTTAAAACAGTAAACATGATCCAAGCGACTCACACATCCACGAGAAGGCATGAACGCGCGCTCAACACCGCGTACGCTATAGAGCCCATCGTACCCGCACCTAATTACTGGATGGCTTGTCCGATCACCTTTGATCACACAAACTGCCCAACTAGTATTCGACGCGGAGGATCAGAGGCCTTGGTGCTTGACCCAATAATCGACGGATACCATCTCACCCACATCCTCATGGACGGCAGCAGCAGTCCCAATTTAATATACGAGGACACTGTCCGCAGAATGGGGATAGACCCATCCAGAATTAGCCAAAGCAACACCACCTTTGAAGGGGTGATACCAGGCGTTGAAGTCTACGGCAGGGGCTCCGTCGTACTGGAGGTAACATTCGGCCCCCCAGGCAACTCCAGAAGCGAAAAAATACTCTTCACCATCGCACCCTTCCGAAGCGGCTACCATGCATTGCTCGGAAGAACGGCCTTCACCCGCTTCAACGCATTACCGCACTATGCCTACCTTACACTCAAAATGCCTGGTCCACGTGGCGTCATAACCGTTAACGGAAACATAGAGCGCTCTTCAGCGCAGAGGAACACGCGACGGCCCTAGCGGCCGGACTATAAGCAGCCTCCAATATCAAAAAGCATGACTGGTCATTAAAACCACAGACACGGTTAGACGAGTCCGGCTGCCCGGATAAAACTGAACCAGGGCACCGTATATGTAATTCCATAGAGGACACCAGGGGCTATAAATATTTAATATAGCCCCAAACTTGGCTCAACCTTATTGGCAGGCCAACGTCGTACACTTTTACTATTCGTCGCATACTTACGTTGTACTCTCCTACACAAGTTTTCTTTTTTATAGACAACATTCGTGCGACACCCTTCCAGGATACGGCACAACGGAGACAAAGGCACAGACGTGCAGCAGGGCCCCGCTCAAAGGTTAATCTTTAGCTTAAGCCCCTGTGTAAACCTTTTATATTGCCTCTTGTTGTTCACACATCCCATGGGTACTACACCCACAGAGGATACTGTCGTTATTGGCATTTCGCCATGACAGACTAATGCACGTACCTGGAAATACAGAGTTTATAACGAATGAGCATTCTTCAGCCCATTTTCTGCTATAAAGTCCAAATACCTTCGGGAGTGTTCGGCGTCACGAGTTTGGCCCTATATGCATCAGCTCTGAATCATGTCTTTGGTCAAATGTTGGGTTTGCCCGGCTCCTGGGTTTGCCGCCTTACGTTCCGTTCTTATCGGCTAAGGCGGCCAAAGGAGAACTATTGCGATTGTGCCCTGGTTATTCCGGATGAGCACCTCAGTAGAGAAAGCCGAAAACTGACTGTCATGATACAATGCGAGACTCTTCAACCACTCAAAGACTTATTGGAATCTTTAGGATCCCTCCGCATTAACGAAGGACCGTTTCCCGGTCATGTACACACGGGCCAGTATTCGGATGCACGCGAAGGTACCAGGGGCTACATAGTAGCCCCACCGTTAGACTCCCATGGCTAAGAGAAGGTGTTACAGCTATATAGTCTAGTTGCCTAGTTCGACATGCGATCACCTCCTTAATGGACCAAGACATTGGATCAAGTGTGATTATGCATATTTTTCGCGAACACCTCCGCATTGTATGCGTGGGGGCTAAAGCCAAGGATTGCTAACTTTCGGATTACATATATATATATATATATATATATAGGATAGCACTATTCTAATCCCAGGATTAGAATAGTTATTTGGATCACACCGTGCCTATATAGGGCCTGACGGGATCCTCCCGAACCGGTGCGTCCAGCGCTAGACGATAAAACAAAAAAAACGCACCTTCTTCCCACGTCTCCCGACTCCACCCCGAAACTGCCCGCACCCCCGGATCCCCGCCACCGAGCCCCTCCCCAATCCCGTCGCCGCTCCTTCCCGAACCCGCCATGCCGCCAAGACTCTCTCCCTGAGGCCCTCGCCGCACCCCTACCCAAAGGCCCCACGCCGCCTCCTCGGAGGCCCCCATCGCCGCTTCACCGCCGGATCCACCATGGCCGCGCCCTCCCTGGAACCCCCACGCCGCCGTCGGATCCTGCGGCCGCCACCACCTGGCGCCCGGCCGCGCGACCCGTGAGCGGCTTGGTGGTGCGTCACTGGTCGCCTCCGGCCTCCTCGTGAGGTCACTGCCGACAAGGGGTGTCGCTCGCCTCCTGCCCAAATTAGGTGCTCCGGGTGTCGACCTCTCGCATATCGCCACTGTGAACCGCCGCCTCCTGCCGACGACCACGACCCACTGTTGCGCCTCACCCAGCTGCCCCCTACCGTCGTGGTCCGTCTCAACATCCAGCCGGCGAGATCCATGCGACCAACCTCCTTCTCCCCTGCTCCAGCAGGTGGAGAAGTTCAGGACACCCTCGCGAGGAAGGTCAAAGGCGGCAAGAACGACGCCCATGAGCAAAGCTCCTCCCGGCGGCTATGGCTCGTCCACGAGCGTACTTTCAGACCCCGGAGGCAGCAGATTGTCCATGGTCACCATGGTTTCTGCAGGGCAATGCTATGCACCGTCAACGCCATCCGTTGCTTGCCGAGGCACTACCAATCACCCACCAGCCGCTTCTGGGTACCGCCATGCGCGACTTGAGCACGACCTCACACGGTGGTACGGTGGTGCGTTGCTGCCATTGAAGGCCGGCTAGATTGCCTATGCGTGGATATTGGAGAAGTAGAAAGCAAGCGGTTGCATTCAGTATTGGTTTGTATGCGCTGTAACTTGTAAGTTGTGACTTGCTAGTGCTTTTTCGTGGAATGCTCAGGTTTTTCTAGTAGTGTCTTTTTATATAAAAACATTAGTAGTCAAATCGCTACTCATTGTGTATGTATGTTAGATGATGGCACTTGCTCTCTTGTATTCTTGAAGAACAGAACCCTCCTAGAAGTTCGAGATAAAGGAACTGAAAGTGAAATACAAACAACAAAAAGCATTAGTGCCTGCTCTCATTCTTTATGTTTCCAGTGAGGTTCCTACGAGTGTGTGGACCACCTATATTTTGTTAAAAACAATAACTTGACAGCACAGATGGTAGGAAGTTCAATTTTTTTGCCAAAAATTAACTCGACAAGTTCAGAAGACAAAAAACTTAGGGGAACTCTCTAGCGATATACATTTTCCCTGTCGAAAGTTCGATGTTTAAAAACACATAAGTTAAAGGAAAGAGGAGTAACCCGGAAACCACTTTATGAAATCTCTATAAAAAATAGTGCACTTCAAAAAGTTTATAAAAAATGAATTTTCCTTGTTTAAAAAATCCTAAAATTTCAAATTTAAATAACAGAGCGGTTTTGATATATATTACAAAACTAGGACTTTCCCTGTTACTAATGAATAGCACCAAGAATTCGGAAGTAAAACACAGAGTGTGGTTTATATTTATAGAAAAAAAATTGGATCTTCCTAGATACTAAACAATAAAACCAAGAACTTCAAATTTTAAAAAACGGATTATTTCAATCTATATAAAAAATTATATTTTCCTCGTTGCTACCAAGAAGTGTAATTATAGTATCAATAGAGAGTTCAAATTCTTTCTTTCTCACTCTCTCTCTCTCTCATAACATTTTTATTGTAAAGAACAATCTAGATTCAAACTATAGTATCAATAGAGAGTTCAAATTCTATATTTCTTTCTATCTGAAGTTTAACTTAAAACAACACAGAAATTCAAAGTATATTTAAACCTAGGATTTAGAAGCTCAAAAAACAAAAAACAAAAATAGTGTCATTTTCGGCGCCAATACTAAAGATTAGAACCAAGAAGTTCAATTTCAAAAAACAGAGTAGTTCAATGTATATAAAAAACTCATGTTTTCTCGTTACTAGAGAATAAACCAAGAAGTTCAATTGAAAAAAGCGGAGCAGTTTGATATTTATTTGAAAAAATCGCATTTTTCTGGTTACTAAAGAATAAAACCAATAAGTCCAATTTCAAATAACGAAGAAGTTCGATGTTTCTAAAAAACCTCAGATTTTCACATTTCTAAAAGTACACAATAAAGTTCAAGTAAAAAGGCTAGGGTGGTTCAATGTCTATAAAAAACTCACATATTTTCGCGTAACCGGGAGAAGTTCAGATTGATAACTGCAAGAAGTCCACGTACTACACAGTGTGCATTTTGTATTAAAAAAGAATGAAAATGCAAAGCATAAAGTTTTTTTGCTAGAAGTTCAAGTGCTCGGCCCGAGGAAGTTCAAAAATTCTCGTGTGGGAGAGGTTGAACAAAAATACGTGGCATAAATTCAAGGTGAAAACAACGGGGAGTTCAACTACTACACGAATGCGTTTCAGTTAAGAATATAAGAATAGAAAAACAAAATGATTGAAAGGTCTGTTGTAAGAAGTTCACGTGCTCCCCCATGCACGGTTCGGAATTTATATTGCGAGACGTCCGGCTTCCAATTACATGTTTGAAAAAAGCAAAAAATGGCGTCCGACCTTCAATTACGTGTAATTCAGCGTTGATACGTCTCCGTCGTATCTACTTTTCCAAACACTTTTGCCCTTGTTTTGGACTCTAACTTGTATGATTTGAATGGAACTAGCCCGGATCGATTTGTTTTGAGAATTGCCGTGGTGTTGTTTTATGTGCAGAAAACAAAAGTTCTCGGAATGACCTGAAACTCCACGGAACACCTTAGAAAAAATAATAAAAAATCCTCGCCAAAGATGAAGACCAGGGGGCCCACACCCTGCTCACAAGGGTGGGGGCGCGCCGCCCTACCTCGTGGGCCCCCTGGTGGCCCTCCGACGCCAACTCCAACTCCATATATTGGCTTTCAAGGAGAAAAAAATCAGAGAGAAAGTTTCATTGCGTTTTACGATACGGAGCCGCCACCAAGCCCTAATCTCTCCCGGGTGGGCTGATCTGTAGTCCGTTCGGGGCTCCGGAGAGGGGGATTCGTCGCCGTCGTCATCATCAACCGTCCTCCATCACCAATTTCATGATGCTCACCGCCGTGCGTGAGTAATTGCATCGTAGGCTTGCTGGACGGTGATGGGTTGGATGAGATTTATCATGTAATCGAGTTAGTTTTGTTAGGGTTTGATCCCTAGCATCCATTATGTTCTGAGATTGATGTTGCTATGACTTTGCTATGCTTAATGCTTGTCACTAGGGCCCGAGTGCCATGATTTAAGATCTGAACCTATTATGTTTTCATGAATATATGTGTGTTCTTGATCCTATCTTGCAAGTCTATAGTCACCTACTATGTGTTATGATCCGCAACCCCAGTGACAATAATCGGGACCACTCCGGTGATGACCATAGTTTGAGGAGTTCATGTATTCACTATGTGCTAATGCTTTGTTCCGGTTCTCTATTAAAAGGAGGCCTTAATATCCCTTAGTTTCCAATAGGACCCCGCTGCCACGGAGGGTAGGACAAAAGATGTCATGCAAGTTATTTTCCATAAGCACGTATGACTATATTCGTAATACATGCCTACATTACATTGATGAATTGGAGCTAGTTACTGTGTCACCCTATGTTATGATCGTTACATGACGAACCGCATCCGAAATAATTATCATCAATGATCCGGTGCTCATGAAGTTTTCCATATCTTGGCTTACACTTATTTACTTTTCCGTTGCTACATCTTGTACAATCACTACAAAATACCAAAAACATTACTTTTCTTTGTCTTTATTTTTGTTACCGTTACCACCACTATCATATTACTTTGCTACTAAACACTTTGCTGCAGATACTAAGTTTCCAGGTGTGGTTGAATTGACAACTCAGCTGCTAATACTTCAGAATATTCTTTGGCTCCCCTTGTGTCCAATCAATAAATTGGGTTGAATACTTTACCCTCGAAAACTGTTGCGATCCCCTATACTTGTGGGTTATCAAACGTATGCACAAAACTGTGACAGAAGTTCATAGTGAAAACAACGAGAAGTTCAAGTACTGTAAGAAATGCATTTCAGGTGAGAACAAAGGTCTAGAAAAATAAAAGCTTAAAAGGTTTGTTGAAAGAAGTTCAGGTGCTCTGTCAGGGGAAGTTCAAAAAATCTTGCGAGAGCCGTTCACCTTGTATTTCCATGTTCGATTTTTTTCCGTATAAAAATCGAATACAATTCTTTACACAAAATATAAAAAGGGTGAAGTTTAAATTGAAATAACAGAGAAGTACGGAGTTAATTAAAACCTAGGATTTACCTGTTCAAAAAATAAAAAACACAACGCCTTTTTGCATTTTTAAAAACAACTCATAAACGAAAACAAAATGGTTGCTAGAAGTTCAAGTGCTCGGCGAGGAAAAGTTCAATAATTCTCGTGAGAGAGGTTCACCGTGTATTTAGATATCCAAAATACATAAAAAAATATGTTTTTTGTGTTTTAAAATAATTCTCTCAAACCTGAGAGAAGTTAAAAAGTGATAACAACCGGAAGTTCACGTACTACATGGTGTGTATTTCATACAAGAAAAATACAAATAAAGTGAAACAGAGTGAAGTTCAAACAGACATGCCCCAGAAGTTCAACTACTTCACGCAGTGCGAAAAACAGCATGTCAAAAAATAGCACGTCAAAAACAGAGTGAAGTTCAAACAGACATGCTTGAGAAGTTCAACTACTTCACGCAGTGCATTTCCATTCGCGATGAAGGCAGAAATCATGACCCTTGTCATTTTCTAATTTACTTTGAAACGATAGGAATATCATTTGTGTAAGTTCAAGTCCTCGGTCGGAGAGAAAGTTAAAAATATATTGTGAGAGAGGTTTGTACAAAAAGAATATAATTTGTGTAACACTGACGAAAATGGATGGGAAAATTACAAACAAAAATATGTCACAGAAGTCCAACGTGAAAACAGCAGGAAGTTCAACTACTACACTGAATGAATTTCACAAGAAAAACTTTTAAAACCGTCGCGAGTATGAAAAAATGATCAACACGGAAAAGTTGTGTATTTATAGCAGCTTTCCATCAGTATATCACTTGCTTAATTCCGGTGAGTGAATGAAGAGCTACGAGCAAAAAAAAGCACATGAAAAACAGAGTGAAGTTCAGGCAGAATCGCCACGAAGTTCAAGTACTTCACGCAATGCATTTTCGACGAATCTGCTTTTAGCGATAAAGGCGTAACGAGTGATCTCGCCATTTCTGAAATTACTTGATAATTGCTGGGACTCAGAGAAAACCATCAACATGAAAAAGTTTCGCATTTTTCGTAGCTTTTTAACAGTATATTGTTTGCCCCGTTCCGATGAAGTTTGTAGAAATTACTGTGAAAATACGTTTTTAGCTATTTTTAAAATCAACGTAAAACCATATTGAATTTGGAGAAACAATATATACCAAAAAGTTCCGCATTTGTTCAGGCTTTCCAACGCCATATCATTTGCTACGTTCGGACGTATGATTAAAAAAATATATCGAAAATACTAACTTGGTACAAATTGTACCGTTTTCTAAATTACTCTTAAACTAGTCAAAATTAGAAAAAAAACTTTCAACATGAGAAAAGGCACATTTTCATAAGCTTTCCAATGCCATATCATTTGTCTCAATTGGATTAGGCGTATAGAAATGGCAACGAAAATACGAAGTCGTTTGTTCGGTTCGTGAAATTTTACGATTTTCCACATTACTCTTTAACCATAGGGAATTAGAAAAAACTTTCAGCATGTGGAAGGAGCAGTTTTACAGCAGTTTTCCAACACCATATTATTTTCCTCATTCCGATAAACGGTTTAGAAATGCGATCGAAAATACGATTCACGTTTTTTGTCTGAACAAAAAACGGTTTTCAAAACTGCTCTTAAACGACTTACATTTTGCCCAAATTTGAAGTTGGGTCATGATACTGGTGTCCATAGCTTTCCAACGGTATATCGCAAGCCCCATTTGGGCAATGTTACGGAAGTTCAATCTAGCACTATGGGAAGTTCAGGTCGAACAAATCAGGCAGTAAAACTACAAAAAATGCAATTTCATCACGACCAGAGAGCAAAATCCGCCAGCGAGCGAGATTTCTATTTAAAACCGGTATTTAGTTGCTAAAAAACTTTTCTAGATTACACTAACATCATATAGAACACTACTAACCAGAATAATTCGCGGGGGAAGCCACGGTTGCAAAGATAGCCCGAAGATCGTACAGAGGGAAGTTCAGGCGCGTGTACAAACAAAAATACGTCAAAAAAGTTCAACGTGAAAATAGCATGAAGTTCAACTACTACTCTGAATGAATTTCATATCAAAAACTTTTAAAATCATTGCGAGTATGAAAAAATGATCAACACGGAAAAGTTGCGTGTTTACAGCAGCTTTCCATCGGTATATCACTTGCTCAATTCTGGTGAGTGGCTGGAGAGCTAGGAGCAGTGAATAGAGATATACGAGAAAAAGAAAGCACGTGAAAAACAGAGTGAAGTTCAAGTACACGTGCCGAGAAGTTCAGGTTCTTCACGCGGTGCATTTTCGAAGAATCAGTTTCGCGATAAAGGCAGAACGAATGATCTCGCCATTTTCGCAATTACTTGAAAATGGCTTGGAATCATAGAAAACGATCAACAAGAAAAAGTTTCGCATTTTTCGTAGCTTTTCAGGCCTATATTATTTGCCCCAGTCCGATAAAGTATGTATAAATTATGCCAAAAATATGTTTTTATTCATTTTCCAAGTTGACTTAAAACTGTAAGGAATTAGGAGAAACAATATATACAGAAAAGTTTCGCATTTGCTCAAGCTTTCCAACGCCGTATCAGTTGTTGTATTCGGACGTATGGTTAAAAAATTAGCTCGAAAATACAAACTCGGTGGAACTTGTACCATTTTCTGAATTACTTTTAAACCATTCTAAATTAGAAAAAAACTTTTAACATGAAAAAGTAGCGCATTTTCACAAGATTTCCAATGCCATATCATTTGCCTCAAATGGATTAGCCGTTTGGAAATTACATTGAAAATACGAACTCAGCTGTTCGGTTTGTGAAATTTTACGATTTTCAAAATTACTCTTTATCCATAGGGAATTAGAGAAAACTTTCAACATGTTGAAGGAGCAGTTTTGCAGCAGCTTTCCAACACTATATTATTTACCTCATTCCGATAAACGGTTTAGAAATGCGATCGAAAATATGATTCACGTTTTTTGTATGAAGAAAAAACGGTTTTCAAAACTGCTTTTAAACCGCTTACATTTTGACAAAAATTTAACTTGGATCATGATATTGGTGTCCATAGCTTTCCAACGGTATATCGCAAGCCCGATTTGGACACTTTTTAGCTGAAGTTCAACCTAGTACTTGGGGAAGGTCACGCGCGTTACTCGGGAAGTTCATGTTGTGATCAGAATATTATTCTGATCCCGTGATCAGAATAGTATTTATGTATGTATGTATATATATATATATATATATATATATATACACACACACACACACACAATAATACTTTCAGGCAAAAAGTATAAATATAGCCTTATAACCAAAATAACATTGTTTTTACAATGATTTGATCTGTCACTCGAATAAGACATTCTTCGAGCACTGCGCCTCTATTAAGCGGGCACCTTCTGTTACCTGCACCAAGTAGTGCTTTGCCGGATACTGGCCTCCCGCCGGATTCTGGGTCGCTACAACGGTGGCCTCCATATCATCCAATATGCTTTAACGCTGCAAGAGCCATTCGTGCATCCTCTATGCACGCCGACCTCCTCATGGCATCGATCCGAGGTACGGCCCCAAGGAACTGTTGCACCAAGCCAAAGTAATCGTCGGCTTAGGCCCCTTTGGCCAAAGATGGTCTATTACAGACTGCATTGCCAGCCCGGACAACCTGTGAAGTTCCGCCACAGCAGCCATATTCTCACTTAACGGCAGCGGGCGCGCGAGAGCATTGAATTGCGAACAGAAAAGCTTCTCCACTTATTTATCACCTTGATCCTCGAGAAACTTGGTTGCATCAGTTGTACTCTTCGCCAAGTCCACATACACATCTGCAGGACTCCAGCGTCCATCCAGGGGAGCATACTTCGGATCCAAAAACTTCGTCCGCAGTAAGTAGGAGCCCCCAGTCGCGATTTTTCCGGCCTGTTGAAGCTCCTCCAGCACACCCCTTACCTTGGTCTGCATCCCCTTGGTGGCATTAAGTGCCTTGTTCAGGTCGGCCGAACTAGCCTTATGCTCCTTTTCAAGGAGTTCATACCGTTCGGCGGCATTTTTCAACTCCACAGCCATTTCGGCTATCTTTTCCTCGCTTCGGCGATGAGCAGCCTGTTCGGCTCTCAATTCTTCGCCCGCCTTTAGGGCAGCCGCATTGCTAACCCGAGCGTGTTCCTTGGCACAGGCAAGTTACGCCTGTGGCTTCCAGCGGCGGCACCATCTGCAGTCCAAGCATATTGCATTAATATTATGCCACTCTCATATTTTCCTATGCAACATAATAAGGAAAGCAGAGCATATACCTTGTGACTCGTTCAGCCGCTCGTTCACCAGCGTGATATCGGCATCAATAGATCCAATTTGCCTCCTTAGTTCGGCAACTTCAACGAACTGTTCGGCAGCCGAATCCTTAGATACCTGCGCATATGTATGCAGTATGATCGGTACTTACACAATATGATCCTCCGTTTGCCGCCTAGGGTGGGCAACCAGAGTCTCAGGGGCTACTATCCATAGGGAGCACACCTAGCGCGTGCCTCACTGCCAAAAATTGTGTATTTTTCACTACATACCTCAAAGTGTCTGAGCAGACTCGTAAATGCTTCATTCAAACCGCTTGTGGCGGAAGAAATTTTATTGAGCACCGCGCTCATTAATGAGTGGTGCTCCTCCGAGAGCGCAGATCGCTCCAGAAGGCCTGTCAGTATGTCCGGCCGGGCATCGAACCGCGCCGGAACCTTCTCATCGTCCCCCGTAGGAGCCAAACGCTCCGGGATCAGGGCGGCTGACGAATTGGCTTCCGGCTTCGTTAGATCCGGACTCCTCCATGACGACTGACGGTGTCCTGGACTAGGGGGTACTCACCACGTCGTCTCCCGATCAGTTAGATTGGGCCGAGGACCCCCATGGTTGCATACTCGTGGGCCAGTTCGGACAACCCCTGCCGCATACAAGGAAGACTCCACAAGACTTGGCGCCCAAGACAAGGACTCTCCTAAACCCTAGGCCTCCGGTGTCTTATATAAACCGAGGCCAGGCTAGTCAATAGACAATCTGAGATTCATTACTACAATCTCGTGGTAGACACATGTACTCTGTACTACACCCATATGAATACAATCAAAAGCAGCATGTAGGGTATTATCCCATCAAGAGAGCCAGAAGCTGGGTAAAACCCCGTGTCCATGTTACCATCGCTCTAAGACGCCTAGCTTAGGACCCCTACTACGAGATATGTCGGATTTGACACCGACATTGGTGCTTTCATTGAGAGCCTGCTAGGCGATCGTCGCGGTTCGATGGATCTTCAACAAATGCCAACTCAGGTGTTGTAGTTTCAGTTTATTTCGTTGTACGTAGATCAATTCTTTTACCAAAAGAAAAATCTCTGCTGTCCATTGCTATTTTGTCTGCAGATTCAACCCGGCTGTGCGCGCATAGGCCATCAAGGCGAGAAACATGCGTAGCTATACGAGCGCCAGATGCCAACGCGTGCTACAAAGAACAAGGTAGGAAGCCGGGTGGCCGAACACAGCGTTGGGGGACGCATGCCCTAGGGTGCCCGATCAGGGCCAGCCGAGGAGAGCCCATGCCGAACAGTGCAGGGGCCGACAAGGACTCAGATTGCTGGAAAAACACAGGGTGATCCGATCCTAATGCTCTTTTCTTTATTATTTAATCATGAGGCAGTCTATGCTTTTGGCTAATCATCCGTCCTCTATGCATGTCCCACACTACAAGTACTCCTACTTCACGTAGTTGACTACTAGTTTTGCAAGCACGATGCCCTAGACATGGCTGAATTCTGCTACTGTGGTCATTGTTTGTCCAACAGGCTTTATTTTCCCTAACTACACAGTTATTCATTACGTAAAATTACTATGCAGATTATTTTCTGTTTGTCTGCATCGTATTATTTTGGCAGAGAAATTCTACCGATGTCTGTACCTGGCGTCAGTCCGGCCAGCCCCTCTCTGTCACCTGGGCAGGCCGACCTCCGCCGACATCGCCGTACCACGACGCCATCACGTCGTCGAGCTAGACTTAGCGCTCAGGCCATATTTATCAAACTTTTTTCGCATAAATTAATTATGCACCTTTTTTCACTATTATTATTTCTTGGTTGCACTACTTTGTGTGTGTTCGCAATCTATTTAGGTTGGGCGGCCAACACTGCGCAAGACATCCTTTGTCAGCGTTACTGCGACCACTTCAACTTTGCCGACCTCGGCCTCGAGGCCATATCTCTTTCATTATTTACTTCACTTATATTAATTAAGTAGAAGAATTTTTAATATACATTATTATCTTTCATTACTATTTTATCTGTAGCCAATCGATCGACTTAGACCGAGCTGTTGTCCTCCGTCGACCAACTTGTGTTGTCACCTTGGCGCGCTGCCCTATGCTGGCAACCCCGCGTCGTCACCCGCCGACCTGCTCCATCACTGCGGCGGGACTGGGGGCTTCACCTTTTCGGAGTGCCGAACTCTCCGCTCGGACACCTCGGGACCAGCCTGGGGGCTGGAACCTTGTCCCACATCAAGCTCGGACCGCGTCATCAATGCCGAACACATTAACCAGCTAAGTCGCTTTAATCTCAAATACTTTCAGTTTTAAATTTTGCTCGGTTCGACCAAGCATTATACCTTTTTGGCAAAAATTTGTTTGTGAAAAACTTCCTTGTCCAAACTTCGTTTGTGACACACAAATTCAAATACCCCGTTTATTTAGGGGCTTCCTTTGTGAAGCCTATCGTCTTGCATATGATTATACTTGTACGGCTTCGTTCCTTGTTCGTGTATTACGCCACAATATGCACCATATTGACCTAAGTGTTCCGCAAGCTGGGTTGCCTGGCTCCTGTGCTTACCCCTACGTTCCCGATTGTTCGGCTAGGGAGTAAAGGGAGCACCTTTGCGATTGTCACGATCGGTTCATCCGAGCCGGACCTCAGACTGGATGAAGCCGAAAGCTAGCGCTCTTATTGTTTTTAATCATGGCCGGCACACAACGGAACTCATGAGTACAAAAAATCTATTGCACAAGTCTCATATTAACAATGAGCAACGAAGTATCGGTGGGGGTACTATTTTCTTCGAAGATGCTTCTTATACTTTATTAGTAATATAGCATAAGTTCCCTGAGCGCTTTATGCATTACAGCCTTATGACCTGATTGCACGGTTATCTAAACACCTCGATATTCTCGACAGTGGAGTACATAACACTTTTCGCCCTTGACCAAAGAGGGAGAAGCCAGGCGGTTAAGACGCAGCGTTTAAAGTTCGGGTGAACATAGATATGATATAAGTACTTCGATACGTACAATCATTCTTTTACCCAAGTCACTTGGGGGCTCTTAAGTTTATTTGAGCCATTTTATAATAAGTGTTTTTCTTCTTAGTCGTTGCAAAGCTTTTATTATTACTATTTATCATTCCTTTTTTCGACACAAGTGTGCGGTCACTAGCTGAGGAGCCTAATTTCCCTCTCAAAGCCGCTAGAGTTTAGTTTGCTAAACTGGCCTAATGAGAAATACTCCGCCTTCAGGATAGGAGGTTGAAGCCGTAGGCTGACCCGCTTGAAGTCTCGAGATAGGATGTGTCATGTTACAGCATGACAGAAGCACCCTTTTTTCTAAGACCAATTTTTGATTTGGCACCGAACACTTGATCTAGTTTCGACGTCTAGTTTTTACTGACGTTTTTTGGTTTTCCAAGCATGTGGCACTTTTAAACTATTTGTGCGTTTCCAGCATTAGTCTCGCAGTGCAACGCCGGACACCTTTAGAGATTCGGCAAAAATTCTCGGATATTGCTATATATGCATCAGTTTCGAATTGTGTCTTCGGTCAAATAGTGGGGTTGCCCGGCTCCTGCGCTTGCCTCCTATGTTCCGCTTTGTTTGGCTAGGTGTGCAAAGGGAGAACCACTGCGATTGTACTTCCAGCTCTCATGGTTAAGCACCTCGATGGAGAAAGCCGAAACCGATCGTCACAATAAGCGTAAACTGGTCAGCCGGTCCGATGATCAGATAAATGACAGGCCGTTCATAACATTGGCCGAAGTGTTTACGGCTTGACCTCGGCTGTCGCCGAACACTAACCGGGGGGCTACTTGCTGGCCTCCCAACTTTAAGCTCCTATGACCAAGTGAAAGTTATAAAGCCTGCCTATCTAATTGCCTTGTTTCCGCTAACACAACCGCCTTCGGGCACCGAGACGTCGGCTAAGGGTTGTTTTGTTATTATGAAACACTCGCGTAGCATCTACAAGGGGTAGAAGCCGACGATGGGCCACTTTTAGATTATAAACGGTCGCATAGCGGAGGTACAAATTTGGGTTCATTTAGACCACAGAGTTTGGAAGCTTTCCCCGAACTAAATCCTCAGTATTTTCCTCCCGCATTGATCGGAGCTGAGGTTTCATGATCATGCTTAGCATGACAACCCAAAGAAAGGAACCAATAGCAGGACTATTTTCTTTGGAAGACATTTTTATGTTAAACAATAATACAACATATCTCTCTGCGTACCTTTGTTTATAACACCGTATGGCCGGATCGCCTTGTTTGCCGTAAATCTTTGCCCTCATAAAGGCTTTATAAAGTAGGACAAACACTCCTCGGCTGCTGGGCGAGGAGGTTGAAGCCGATGGTCGGTCAACAAAGTTTTGTACAATGCGGATACGAGCATTAATGATGTAAAGTACTTGGATACATAGAGTCATTACACATAATTTGTGATTTTCCTATGGATATCGATCATTAATGCGGCCTCCCGTGCCCGCATTAAGGCTCAGGGGATACTAGGCTTCGGGCTTATTACTTACAAATATTATAAGGGCACATCGATCCCCTGATCTGGTGTCGCCACCCGACCAGTGTCTCAGGGGCTACTGCATTGACAATCCAATGCAGAAAATTTAAAGCGCAATATAGTTTTCGAGGAGATTATTATCCTCAGGTTGGTCGGCCGCACCCAACCTGAGTCTCGAGGACTTTGCACACCGCGTTTCTATTCCTAAGTATGCTGCCGAGCTATGAATTGATCCTCAGGCTGATTTTATGAATCGACCTGAGTCTCTGGGGCAACTAGGATCAGCGGTTTGATTTTTTTCCTTCAGGTGCATCCCGGATATTAGGCCAACGCGCACCTTGAGGGCTACTGGCTATACATCTCGGCAAAGATTACATTGCATAATTCGGAATTAAATTCATAAAAATCAGCCCATGGCCGAGGTGGTGCACCACCTCGGATATAGTCCGGCGTTGGAGCTCGGATATAGTACGGCGTTGGAGCTCGGATACAGTTCGGCGTTGGAGCTCGGATACAGTCCGACGTTGGAGCTCGGATACAGTCTGACATTGGAGCTTGGACATAGTCCGGCGTTGGAGCTCGGATACATTCCGGTGTTGGAGCTCGGATACATTCCAGCGTTGGTGCTCGGAAGCGGTCCGGCGTTGGTGCTCGGCTGCTAAAGATACCTCGAATACAGTCCGGCGTTGGAGCTCGGACACAAGAGGACGTTGCCGCTCGGGAACAGCTTCAAACCCGAGGCGTGGCATAAAAATAACAAGGCATAGATAAAGGCCGGAAACTTAAAGGGGCTCCTCGGATACCCGACATGTAAACTCGTCGGATTCACTTTGGTGATCCTCAAGATCGAAGATGGGAAGATTTGTTGAACCAGTTTTCAAGACCAGCGACCGAAGGTGAAGAACAGTTCGGAAGAATCGAGGAGCGTTCCCAACTTGAAGACCGGTTCAGGGGGCTACTGACGGTGTCCTGGACTAGGGGGTACTCACCACGTCGTCTCCCGATCAGTTAGATTGGGCCGAGGACCCCCATGGCCGCATACTCATGGGCCAGTTCGGACAACCCCTGCCGCATACAAGGAAGACTCCACAAGACTTGGCGCCCAAGACAAGGACTCTCCTAAACCCTAGGCCTCCGGTGTCTTATATAAACCGAGGCCAGGCTAGTCAATAGACAATCTGAGATTCATTACTACAATCTCGTGGTAGACACATGTACTCTGTACTACACCCATATGAATACAATCAAAAGCAGCATAGGGTATTATCTCATCAAGAGAGCCCGAAGCTGGGTAAAACCCCATGTCCATGTTACCATCGCTCCAAGACGCCTAGCTTAGGACCCCTACTACAAGATATGCCGGATTTGACACCGACAACGACACCTCGGTGTCGCCCGCTTTATGAGGTGGAGAGGTGGGTGGGGTCTCGCTCTCCATCATCTCCGGAGGAAGATCCCCCAAAGACGAACTCTGTTGAGAAGAGCTGCTTGCCGGACTGCAAAAGACGAATCCTGGTTATTAGTCTCGGAGAAACTCAGTACCTTCGAATTAACGACTAACTTATAGCTCGGTGGAGGGTTGGCCCGTTGGCGGGCATGACGCGGTGAAGGTGCCCGTCAAGTCTTTGGAGGCGGCCCTTTTCTTCCCGCGCGGGAAGGAGGCTCTAGCCTCCCCTTCCCGACTATCCTCCTCAGGGGAGGTAACAATTCCCCCGGTTCGGATGTGCAGCGTGTGAAGTTCGGTTTCTTCGTTCTTCCCCTTGTCTTTCCCTGAGGGCATTTTGCTGAGTACCCGGTCAAGCATCTTGGCCATGGTGGGACCAGGCGAGCCTTCGGGAAGAAGCGCCGGACACGTGATTCTCTCCGCCTTGCTGAGCCATTCTTGGCCGCGGATGATTTTCAGAATAACAACTATGAAAAATATGAAATAAGGTGTCCGGTATCAAGGTTACTTACTTGGGTATCTAGGCGATTGCAGCTTAGGCCCGCATCCTCGGTGGTGTCCGGACACTCTACTTTTGGTCCGAAGAATAATTTACACATCCCTTCGAGCTTCAGGCCGAAGAAGTGCTTAACAGTCCGCAGACCCTCTGGATTGAACTCCCACATCCGGAGAGGCCGGCGTTGGCAATGGCAACATCCGTCGGATTAACATCACTTAAATTATGCTGAGAAGGTTAATGTCCCTCTCAAGAAGCTCCCGGATGCGGCTCTGCAATACTGGTACATCGCCAGCGGGCCCCCAATTTCATCCTACATCGTTCCAAGACGCTAGTTGTGACGGAGGGCCCGAGCGGAACTCGGGGGCGGCTACCCACTTTTTGCCTCTGGGAGCCGTGACATAAAACCACCTCCATTGCCATACATCGGATACTTCTGGGAAGGAACCCTCTGGCCATGGGGCATCGGCGTTCCTGCTTATTATGGTACCTCCGCACTCCACATGTCGCCCCTCGATCATCTTCGGCTTCACATTAAAGGTCTTGAGCCATAAGCTGAAGTGTGGAGTGCCGTGGAGAAAAGCCTCGCACACAATGATGAACGACGAGATTTGGAGGATAGCGTCTGGAGCTAGATCATGAAAATCCAACCTGTAATAGAACATGAGCCCCCTCACAAAGGGATCGAGGGTGAGGCCCAAGCCCCGGAGGAAGTGAGGAACAAACACGATGCTCTCATTGGACTCTGGTGTAGGGATGACCTGCCCTGGAGCAGGAAGCCTATGCTGGATGTCGGCGGTCAGATATCTGACCTCCCTAAGCTTCGCAATTTCCTCCTCTTGGATCGAGGAGGCCACCCACCTTCCTTGAGGGTTGGATCCGGACATATTGCAGGATCTGGGGTGTGGGAGCTTAGGTCTCGGGTGTTAGAACTCGAGGTGCGAGAGGGCGCGGGGGAGGTGGAAAAGAGGCATAGGCCTCGACCGCTTTATAAAGGGGGTGAATATCAAGAGTCCTCGGTGTGACCACTTGAGACTTATCTATAAACACACGGAGTCATGCCAACGGTCGTCGTGGGGTTACGCTCGCCTATATTGATGGAAGATCCCGTAATAAGAGGAACACGATCTCTGCTTTGGCAGGACGTGCCAATAAAACCGTCTCGCAACGCGAGTCGAGGTGGGGCAAGAAACGCCGGTTCATGTTGGACCAGGTCATGATGCAAAGGCACGACGTACGAAGATTGCCATCAGATCAGATCTATGTTGTGTTCCCTATGATGGTATGTGAGAATCATCTCGCAGATCCGGACACGTTCTAAGTGTTCAATAATTACTTTGGAGTATTCGGAGAAGGAACCCGCCTTGCAATGCCGAAGACAAGACTACGCGCCAGACTCATCGTCATTGAAGCCTGGTTCATGGGCTACTGAGGGAGTCCTGGATTAGGGGGTATCCGGACAGCCGTACTATATACTTCGTCCGGACTATTGAAGCGTGAAGATACAAGATTCAAGACTCTGTCCCGTGTCCGGATGGGACTCTCCTTTGCGTGGAAGACAAGCTTGGCGATCCGGATATTATGTTTCCTTCCTTGTAACTGACTCCATGTAAACCCTAGCCCTCTCCGGTGTCTATATAAACCGGAGAGGTTGGTCCTTAGAAGGTCGATCACAATTACAATCATAATCATCATAGGCTAGCTTCTAGGGTTTAGCCTCTACGATCTCGTGGTAGATCTACTCTTGTACTACTCATATCGTCAATATTAATCAAGCAGGAAGTAGGGTTTTACCTCCATCGAGAGGGCCTGAACCTGGGTAAACATTGTGTCCCTTGCTTCCTATTACCATCATCCTAAGACGCACAGATTGGGACCCCCTACCCGAGATCCGCCAGTTCTGACACCGACAGTCGCTGTGTCAAAACAGGTGGGGGTACGCTGGTAATTTACCCTACATTTTGGACAAGCGCGTCCCTAAGCCATGGCTCCCCCCAACCTTCCCCTTCGTCCCCCCCCCATTCGTACACTGAGACCGCCAAAACCTACGAAACCCCATGCTCCTCCGTTAGCCTCCCAACAGCCGCCCAGCAGGAGACTCTTCCCCGACGACGTCATCCACCGCAATAGCTCGTCGTCCCTCATCCACCGCACCGGATGAGGATCCGCCGTCGATCTTGTTGTCCCGCCGGATCAGCCGCCCCGTCCCCCACCTCCAAGGAGTCGCCATGACGTTCGCCTCGTCTATCGCGCCACCTCCATCCCCACAGCCCCATCTTGACCTACCCCACCGGAACCTCAGCACCCTCACCAATTCCTCCGATGAATCCAAGGCCAACTTGGTGCCACCAAGGAGGTTCTGCACTCACCGCTGCATTTTATCTTTTATTCGATCTCACGGGGCTGCCGGTTCTCGATACCGAGCAGCCATGGCGGGTCTCCATAGACGGCGCCATCACCGGCCACTTCATCCATGGCGTCTCTCCCCCATGTCGTTGCTTCCTCAGTGGCGACTTCCACACCGGCACTAGTTGCAGCTGCTCCGTCTCTCGCTCGTACTGCGGCTCTGTTCTTGATGTCGGTCGCGCTACTGCACTACTCTTGCTTTCGTCCGTGCTGCTGCTCTGCTCTGCTATTGTTGTCAGTCATGCTGCTGCTCTGCTCTTGCTCTCGTTCGTGCTGCTGCTCGGCTCTTACTCTCGCTCGCGCTGCCATCGCACTACGCCTATAGGAGTTCTTTGCTTTAGCACTCGCTTCATGATCTTCTTTGAATAACTTGCTCTTTGCTAGTGCGTTCCCTGCTCGAGTGTCTGCTGATTTATATCACTGCTTCTCTGCTACTAGTGCATGAACACCCTAAACATCTATTTCAATGCTCTGCTACTAGTTCAATCAGTTTCGACAGTAAAATTCAGTTTCAACTATAAAGTTCAGTTTCTTCAGTTAAGTTCAGAGTGAACAATATTTACAGCATCTGTCGGAGCGGCCGTGGCACGGCTGATGTATTTTACATCTAGCACGTTTTGGTGATGTATTTTACATCATCTATTGTAGATGATATTAGAGTCCCACTTCTGATTAACGTTGTATGTCTGGTCATGCTTCAGCCTCGCTGCCGTACACCTCACCGGAGCTGCTCCAACGACGGAACCGTCCATCACAGTGGAGCAGTACCCTCGGCGCCGTTTCCAGAGGCCTAAGATCTTCTTCCCCACCTCCGACAGTCACACCAGCATCACCATCCTCCACGTCCAACCCAATGATGTTGAGGTCGACAAGGCTATGCCAAAGAGGTTGTTGCATCACTTTGTTACTATGCATTCATGTCGATCCCTCAGGGATCCTTTTCTATGGAACTACTATGGTACTACTATTCATGCAATTGGTTAGAAGGAGTGGAGCAAAGCAAAACTGGAGGATTTTTCCCTTTGGTGTCTCTTTCAAAGAAAAAATAGGAATTTTAATATCGACTTGGATGTCCTTTTCAAATTAATATGCATGAAGAACATGACTAATTGCATTACTGGCATAATAAGATTCTTATTTTATCATTTTCACGTGGTTTGACTTTAATTTGACCATGTTTCTCCATTCCAGTGTTCTTCCAATTCAAGTGAACCAAACACCCAGGTTGACAGAAATCCTATGTTTCCAAATGCTCTGTTTTGCACGTGCATTCCTATACTATTCTTGTGTTTTTCCTATCCCTGCGTTTATAGAATCCTCCAATTCTAAGGAGCCCTTACAGATTTACTTCATTTTCAGATAGGCGTCAAATAAAACTATGTGTGTTATGTCATGCTCCTGCGTCATTCATCCACCCCACCGAGGTGCACCACGAAGCATTCACTTTAGCGAGATTCCCCCATGCACTTTCTTTCGCCACCTCAGATCATCTTCCCTGTTGCCGGCAGCCACACCAACTGCATTACCATCATCGACTGAGCAGATGAACCTGAGGACTACACAGTTCCGGAAGAGGGGTCACAGTCTTTCGTGTTTGCTTACATTATATATCGGTTATTATTACCTGCTACTTTATCATTCAAATTTGAGTTTTAAAATGCCCATGGGAATCATATCGAGGCAGCAACGAATAGTCTCTGTCTACTATCTGGTTCATCTGGGGTCTTCTATGTGGTTCATGTTGGGTGGGCAACAAACAGTAGATGATCCATTGTCTGTCTTTTCAACTGAAGCTATAATCTACCTGCTATCAATAGTTTTGAATCTATCCACTTGTTTGCTACCATCAGTCTTGATTTCTGCATGCACCCCTTAGGCCTTACAAAATTTAACTAATTTTTTTATTATGCATGTCAATTATTGTACACAATCATACTAAACATGTCGAGAAAAAGAGAAGCCCGTTGCGTGGGAATATAATGTCATTCAGACTCCGCTCCATGGTGGGCGAAGTGGCCTCCCTGATACGTCTCCGTCGTATCTATAATTTTTGATTGTTTCATGCCAATATTATACCACTTTCACATACTTTTGGCAACTTTTTATATGATTTATTGGACTAACCTATTGGTCCAGTGCCTAGTGCCAATTCTTGTTTTCTGCATGTTTTTTGTATCGCAGAGTATCCATATCAAACAAAGTCCAAATGAAATAAAATTTCATGGAGAATTATTTTGGAATATATGTGATTTTTGGGAGTTGTAATCACCGCAAACGGAGGCCCACACAGCCCACAAGACACCAGGGCGCGCCAGAGGCCCCTAGCGCGTGGTGGTGGGTTGTGCCCTCCTCGAACATCGGTTGGAGCTCTACTTCGGGCGCAAGGAAGCTTATATCCAGAAAAAAATCGTGTTAAAATCTCAAGCAATCGGAGTTACGGATCTCCGGGAATATAAGAAACGGTTTTCGGCCAGATCTGAGGAACGCGAAACAGAAGAGAACAGAGAGGGAGATCCAATCTAGGAGGGGCTCCCGCCCCTCCGCGGCCATGGAGTCCATGGACCAGAGGGGGAACTCTCCTCCCATCTAGGGGGAGGCCAAGGAAGAAGAAGAAGGAGGGGGATCTCTCTCCCTCTCTCCCGGTGGTGCCGGAGTGCCGCCTGGGCTAGGATCGTGACGGCGATCTACATCAACAACCTTGCTACCGTCGACACCAACTTTCTCCCCCTCTATGCAGCGGTGTAACACCTCTTCCCCCCCACTGTAATCTCTACTTAAACATGGTGCTCAACTCCATATATTATTTCCCAATGATCTACGGTTATCCTATGATGTTTGAGTAGATCCATTTTGTCCTGTGGGTTAATCATGATCTTGGTTGGTATGATTGTATATTTTATTTATGGTGCTGTCCTACGGTACCCTCCGTCTCGCGCAAACGTGAGGGGGCCCCGCTGTAGGGTGTTGCAATATGTTCATGGTTCTCTTACGGTGGGTTGCGAGAGTGACAGAAACTTAAACCCGAGTAGGTGGGGTATGACGTATGGGAATAAAGAGGACTTGGTACTTAATGCTATGGTTGGATTTCATGACCTTAATGATCTTTAGTAGTTGCGGATGCTTGCTAGAGTTCCAATCATAAGTGCATATGATCCAAGTAGAGAAATTATGTTATCGCATGCCTCTCCCTCATATAAAATTACAAGAATGATTACCGGTACTTGTTATCGATTGCCTAGGGACAAATAAATTTCTTGTTGACACAAGCTCTCTACTAAAACTAACTTAGTTGTGTCTTTATCTAAACAGCCCCTAGATTTTATTTACATGCTCTTTATTGTCTTGCAAACCTATCCTATCACACCTACAAAGTACTTCTAGTTACATACTTGTCCTAGGTAAAGCGACTGCGTAGAGTTGTATCGGTGGTCGATAGAACTTGAGGGAATATTTGTTCTACCTTTAGCTCCTCGTTGGGTTCGACACTCTTACTTATCTAAAGATACTACAATTGATCCCCAATACTTGTGGGTTATCAAGACCTTTTTCTGGCGCCGTTGCCGGCGAGCAATAGCGTGGAGTGAATATTCTCGTGTGTGCTTGTTTGCTTTATCACTAAGTAGTTTTTATTTCTTGTTCGAAGTTGTTCTCTATCTCTAGTTATGGATATGGAACACGAAATACCAAAAAAATTAGTGGTACTTGCTACTCATGGAGATGGGGAACCTCCTAAAACCCTTGATGCTCCTTATGTGAAAGATGTTATGCACTACTTTGATAATCCTTAGAAAACCCCATTCAACTATATAGTGGGAGTAACGTTGGATCAACGTGAATACTTTAGGGATTATCGCTTGACTCATAAAGGCAAATTGTTATGAGATCAAATTCATATGTTGCATTGGTATGCTTGGGAGCTATGCTTGAGATATGATTATACTTGTTGCTCTAGGATGAATTCTCCACATCTTCCCTTTTCATGTGAATTTAATGATAATTAACATTGGCTTCTTATGCTAATGGTATATATTATTATTATGATGTGGAACGGATAGAAGAATTTGTTGCTTTTAAGGGTGCTTATGAAATTGAATTTTTGTTTCAAAAGTATGAAGATTTTGATTATTCAGTTTATAGACCTGAAAATTTTGCTATCCTTAAATATTGCTATGATAATCATAAATACAATTCCTATATTGATAAATTTATTGAGAAAGTCTCTGCTTTCCAAGAAGAGACTAATATTTTGCAGGAGTCTATGGAAGAAGGAATTGATGAAATTGTGAGCTCGTTTGATGAAAAAGATGATGAGGAGAGCGAAAAACAAAAGGAGGAAGATCGGATTAGCTATCCGTGCCCACCTTCTAATGATAGTAACTCTTCAAATCATACATTATTTAATTTCCCTTCATGCTTACCGAAGGATGATTGCCATGATAATTGCCATGATCCCGTTGATTCATTTGAAATATCCCTTTTTGATGAACTTGATGTTTGCTATGCTTGTGGCCAAGATGCCAATATGAATTATGCTTATGAAGATGAACTTGCTATAGTTCCTTATGTTAAAAATGAAATTGTTTCTATTGCACCCACACATGATAGTCCTATTATCTTTTTGAATTCTCCCAACTACACTATATCGGAGAAGTTTGCTCTTGTTAAGGATTATGTTGATGGGCTGCATTTTGCTGACACATGATGATTTTGATGAATATAATATGCATGTGCTTGCTGCTCCTACTTGCAATTATTATGAGAGAGGAACTACATCTCCACCTCTTTATGTTTCCAACACGATAAAATTGCAAGTAACTGCTTATGCTATGTATTGGCCTTTACTTGATGTTCATGATTGTTCTCGTATGACATGACGATGCATAGGAAGAGAGTTAGACTTCGTCATTGCATGATATATGTTGCTTTGTGCTCACTACTAAATGCCAAATCATTGTTCATTCAAATTGGCTTTGATATACCTTGGGATCCAGGTGGATCCATTACTTGAGCACTTTATGCCTAGCTTAATGGCTTTAAAGAAAGCGCTGCCAGGGAGACAACCCGGAAGTTTTAGAGAGTCATTTATTTCTGTTGAGTTCTTTTATATAGTTTAAAAACAAAATTATATATAGGGGAACTTAAAACTTCACAAAAAGACAAGTGGAAGTGAGATAGACGAGCACCGTGGAAGCGGGAGCTAGCCTTGAACTTTGTTCATGCCCATGGAAACTTTGTGAATCTTAATTGCGGAAACTTTTCAACAAAAATAATTATCCCCTTGTATTATTCCGTTGTATTATAAAAATATTGTGCCAAGGTTTGCCTTTAGGGTGTTTAGATTGCTAGTTGGTTTGTGCGATTGCAAAATGCGAAACTTTGGGCAGTAGTCTTGCGATTTTACATTTTTTTACTGGAACGTCAAAAGGTTCTGAAACTTGTTGCACTGTCTTTCTATACAAATTGTTTATTTTTCATAATTATTTCAGATTTTTTGGAGTACCATAAGTATGGTGAATGTTCAGATTACTACAGACTGTCCTGTTTAAGACAGATTATGTTTTTGATGCAATGTATTTCTCGTTTTGATGAAACTATCGATTCTATCAGTGGATTAAGCCATGAAAAAGTTATATTACAGTAGCCACAATGCAAAAAAATATGAATTGGTTTGCAACAGTACTTAGAGTGGTGA
The DNA here is from genome assembly GCA_021605145.1 of Aegilops bicornis. NCBI lineage: Eukaryota > Viridiplantae > Streptophyta > Magnoliopsida > Poales > Poaceae > Aegilops > Aegilops bicornis. The sequence goes on from CM038670.1 coordinate 568,556,491, forward strand.
TTTGCTTTATTATACTAACGGATCTTACCGAACTTTCTGTTGAGTTTTGTGTGGATGAAGTGATCAAAGATCGAGGAGGTCTCGATATGAGGAGAAGGAGGAGGGGAAAGAGCTCAAGCTTGGGAATTCCCAAAGCATCCCAAGTAAATATTCAAGGAGACTCAAGCGTATAAGCTTGGGGATGCCCCGGAAGGCATCCAATCTTTCTTCACAAGTATCGGTATGTTTTCGGTTTTGTTTCGTTCATGTGATTTGTGCAAATCTTGGAGCATCTTTTGCTTTTAGTTTTCATTTTTCTTTTATGCACCATTCTGGTATGAGATAGTCCATGGTTGAATTATAGAATGCTCATTGCACTTCGCTTATATGTTTTGAGTATGGCCTTGTAGAATGCTTCATGTGCTTCACTTATATAATTTGAAGTCTGGATTGCCTGTTTCTCTTCACATGGAAACCCATTGTTTGAAGAATGCTCTTTTACTTCACTTATATTTATTAGAGCATGGTCTTTTGTAGAAAGAATTAAACTCTCATTCTTCACTTATATCTATTTAGAGAGTCAAAAGGAATTGGTCATTTACATGGTTAGTCATAAAATCCTACATAAAACTTATGGATCACTGAATATGATATGTTTGATTCCTTCCAATAGTTTTGCGATATAAAGATGGTAATATGTGGGAGGTACTAGTGAATGGTTGCGTTTAGTAGGAATATTGGTGTTAAGGTTTGTGATTCCCTAAGCATGCACGTATAGTCTCTCGTTATGCTATGATGTTGGAGCATGATTTATTATTGATTGTCTTCCTTATGAGTAGCGGCCGGGGACGAGCAATGGTCTTTTCCTACCAATCTATCCCCCTAGGGGCATGCGTAGTAGTACTTTGCTTCAAGGGCTATTAAACTTTTGCAATAAGTATATGAGTTCTTTATGACTAATGTGAGTCCATGGATTATACGCACTCTTACCTTTCTGCAATTTGCTAGCCTCTACTGATGCTGCATTGCCCTTTCTCACATCGAGACGTGGTGCAAACTTCGCAGGTGCATCCAAACCCCGTGATATGATATGCTCTATCAAACATAAGCTTATTATATCTTCCTCAAAACAGCCACCATACCTACCTATTATGGCTTTTCCATGGCCATTTTGAGATATATTGCCATGCAACTTCCACCGCTTCCGTTTGATGACTTGAGCATTCATTGTCATATTGCTTTGCATGATCATATAGTCGACATAGTAGTTGTGGCTCAAATACCGTTCATCATTTTTCATACATGTTACGCTAGATCATTGCACATCCTGGTACATTGCCAGAGGCATTCATATAGAGTCATATTTTGTCATAGGTATCGAGTTGTAATTTTGGTTCTTTTGAGTTATAAGTAAATAGAAGTGTGATGATCATCATTATTCATTTTTAGAGCAGTGTCCCACTGAGGAAAGGATGATGGAGACTATGACTCCCCCACAAGTCGGGATGAGTGTAACATCCCAAAATTTCAATTTGGAATGTTATACATTAGATCATCATTGCATATCATATTTTATTGCATTTTGGTTTGATCCTAGAAATTCTACATAACTCAAGGACCCGCGGAGAGAGTTGGGGATTTCATTATTTTCATATTCGAGTTTTTCTCGAATTTTGACAAGAGGATCGTTTGATTTTAATTATTTTCTCTTGAATATTTCTTTTATAAAAATAAAAGAGAGGGGATAAAATGACTTCCTCAAAATAAAGAAATATCGGAGATTTATTATTAAAATTAAATAAGATTTTTATTCGGAAGTTTTATCGCTATTTTATTTGAATTAGGAAAAATATGCGTTTTTCAAAATTGCATTTTAGGCCCAAATAAATGTTCACCTTGTCCGGCCTATTTTTAGAGGACGGGGAAAATTTATTTCAGGATTTTTGGAGTCCGTTAGTACTTCTTTTCTTTCTTTTGTACACGTCAGAATTATTTAATAAAAAGAGAGAAACCGACTCTGAGCCGTACACGAGCGGGACTCCGCCCGGGGCTTTATTAGCCGCCGCCCGAGCCCCACCGCCAGCCGCCACGCCACAGCCCACCGCCACTGCCGTCGTTGCCGCCGCCCGCCTCGCCGGACCGCCGTCGGAGGTAGCCGCCGCCGTCGCCGTTCGTCTCCATTTTATTTTATTTTCGGTTAACTGTTCGGTTTTTTTAGAAAACCTAGATCCGTTTTTTTAGATTAGATCGGTTCGTTTTTTTTTTTGATTTAGCTATTTATCGAACGCCCGTTCATACGTTTGTTTTAACGAACGGTTTTAACCATTTAGTCACAGCATAACGAACGCTCGCTCGTTAGCCCTGCTCGTCTTTTTCTTTTTCTCGGATTTTCCGTGATTATTTTCGATCGCGATTTCGATCCTATTTTCGCTTTAGTTTAACTTTTTATTTCGCTTATCGGAATCAAAGTATTCAAGCACCTAGAGTTTCGTCTCGAAGCCCTCTTTCTGTTTAACCAACTTAAACAAGTTTTTGCTACTGTAAAATTTGACTTTAGTCCAGATTAGTAAATGAAGCTTGTTCTTTCGCCGTTTGAGTTTTGTTGCTTCGTTTGATTTGATTCTTTTTGCAAACCGGAGTTCTTAAGTTGAACTTTCTGGTTAGATCTCTTATTTGAGTTTTACCCGTGCCCTTGCTTGATTGCTTATTGTATGCTTGTTTGTTTGCGATAGAGTACCCGGAATGCGAAGCGTGCTACTACGAGTCTCTAGGTTTCGTGGATCATCAGCAAGGCAAGTAATACTTTGATCATACCTCTTTACTACCCAGTTTTATTGCATCAGATCAATCCTCAAACAATTGCATGGTTAGGATCTGATTTAAATTGTGGGTTTGGGAAGTAGATGAGGTAGTACCTATTCACCTGTTTATTATCAAACCATGGGAGTTACTTCTACGTTGCTTATACTGCTATGCTATGCTCATAGACGTGGATTGGGTTTGAGTGTATTTCATGACAGATGTGAGTATTGTTAATTAATGGTTAACTTAAGGTGGCAACTTTAATACACATCTGGGTGGATTGGGGCACCTGGGGAATACCAGTGATTGCTTGTATTTTTGGAAATCCCGGGGTACCGTGTGATTCTCCTATGGATTGCCACCCAGGCTCAAAGGGATCATAAGATTAGTCATGCTAGAAACTTCCGTGTGCAGCCACATGCCAATATGGGCTCTGGCATAGTTGAGTAAGTTGTGGGAAACTTTTCCATGATGGGCTAGCAGATGTAAGGGATTGTAGGTGTACAGGCCTATCTATCGGTTAAAGGGACCTCTTCGAAAAGATTGTGTCTCGATCATCCGTTTCTCAAACATCATGTAGTGCGAGAAATCAAACGGAGGAGATCGAGTTTTGTGAGGAAAAGTGCACAAACCTCTGTAGAGTGTACAAACTAATCATGGTTAGCCGTGTCCCCGGTTATGGACGTCTTGAGTATCTAGTTCTTGGATTATCATGTGGATCTCATCACTCCTAATATAATTTGATTGGGTTTAACGATGATGCTTAATATGGATTGAGTTGGGTGAACCTTCTTAATGTTTAACAATCACCATGATAGTTAAATAAAATTTATTCTTTGTTGTAGGGAAAAATTGGCTTTTCGCAAAACATATTAACCATACAGCCTCCACCAGCCATATATGCATGTAGTGATAGCTTTATTCTGTTCATTACTCTCTTGTGCTACATTGCCAAGATATTCCATGTGCTGACCCATTTTCGGGCTGCAACGTATCATGTTGCGTACTTTTCGCATTTGAGTAAGGAGCCTTAGGTCGTGGTCTTTCACTTTCGATGATGCGATTGGAGTTGATGGACTCACTTTATCTTCCAAGCCTTCCGTTGTTATCATATTAGATGGCCTTAAGCCATACTTATTGTAATAAGTTCTCTTTTGAGACATTCGATGTAATAATTGTGTGATGGCTACTCTGTTATAAATCCTTCAAATCGTATGCGTGTCAAGATTACCGATCTAGGGATGACACCGATGCACGTAGATCGACTGCTTGAGGTCCGTCACTACAAGATGGTATCAGAGCACACGCTGACTGTAGGACACGACCACTAAGCTAAAGCCCTAGATCACTACTCTCTTCTCATTTCTAACTCCTCTCCATTTTCTACTCTTTAGGATGGCGGATGCAAGGATCAAGTTCACGCAACCGGATGAAGACACCCCTTTTGGTTGCCACTTGAAGGAAGTTACTAGGTACTTGAACATTGGAATACCAGGCTTCACCGGGACTTACAATGCCACTTTACCAGAAGAGGATCGCTGGATGATTCAAGTTCAAGTTCCAGGAAGGACATTCTCGCCAGTCACTGAGCCCATAGAGTTTTCCTTTGATGCACCAACCTGGAGTCTAGGAAAGAGTATGGCAGCCCACATCATCATGGGATGCATTGGAGAAGTTTACCACAAGGAACTCAAGGATACTATCTACCACATTTGTGGGTGCCGAGATGAGCAATGGGAGATGATCAGCACCAGGAAGGATAGATCGATTGTCGCTTTCATCCAGGAGTTAAACCAGCACATTCGATGCCGTGGAGAACCGTGATGTCTTGGCATGCATGACAGATTTGAAGAAGGCGTTGACAAGGATCATGGAGCTGGAGGAAGAACTCAAGTCTACACGCGATGGATATGAGGAGGAAATCGCATCACTATTGGAGAAGAATGACGACCTGACAAGGAAGCTAGGAGTTTTCATGGGAGACCCCGCGCCAGGAGGAGAAGATGACGGTTCCACTTGCCCGGAGAACTACATCATCATCGACGACACTGACTCGGACCCTGACGATAGCGATGATGACTATGTTGATGAAGTCGAGCAGATATCATGGAGTCTTTGACCAATCAATTTTCCGCATTTACCACCATATCAGTAGTAGTATTCCACCATGTATATAGTATAGTCCAAGCACTTTTGTAACGATAGTTCTAGACCGATTGTATGCCCTTGTTTGATCTTATTGAGTGATATGTTTGTGTTCTTCTCATGTGCATATGGGTAGTGTTCTTCCCCTAGACCTCATTCTACTCTGTTTTCTCATCTTTTCTAAACCCAGCAGATGCCTCCGAGACGCGACAATGGATTTTCTTTCCCACCGGAGCTCACTCAGTTGATCCAGCAGCAGAATGCATTGATGTAGATACTAGTCCAGAATCAGAACCAGGGGAACAACAACAACAACCCACCTGTCGGTGTACTAGAGTAGGGGTACCCTAGTATCCCGAACTTGTGCACGGGCAGTTGCAGCCCTCCGCGGCAAGGCTTGCCGGGTGACCGCCAAGGTCCTCAGTGGTTCCTTTGGAGCCATTCAAGAACAAAGTATTTAAGACAAGGAGACAAGGCCCCGGCAAGAGGAGCTTGCCGGGAAGGCCAGCCAAGGCACCTAGGCGACAAGGCCCCGGCAAGAGGAGCTTCCCGGGAAGGCCACCCAAGACACCTAGGAGACAAGGCCCTGCAAGAGGAGCTTGCCGGAAGGCCCGTGAGCGACAAGCTTTGGACGCGACAAGACAACAATCATGACAAGGCGCTTGCCGCGTAGACCACCACTACATACTGCGCTCCAAAGACATCCACTAACGTGTCGCCTGGGACCTTTCGGTAGCGCCAAGGCGTGGCAAGAGGTCAGGCGTTAGCGGAGCGCTGTGGCAAGCGGCGCCGACAAGATTGCCATCGTGGCAAGCGGTGGCGCCCGACGGTCCCTGTTTGCACTTTGTTAGGGCGACGTAGATGGGCATTTAATGCCTTTGTCCCCGCCGCCGTGGTCGTATGATATCTTGTACAAGTAGCTGTACCAACCACTCCTTTTCCATTTTACCCTTGCCTACGTTGCCACAGCCGGAGACCCTTGAGCATATAAAAGGAGGCCCATGCAACGTAGGGGGGGGGGTTCGAAAGGCTCGAGGCCAGAGAACACTCACGCTCGGTCTCGTTAGCAGCTTGCGTGTACTGTAGCACTCAAGCGCTCCTGAGCAAGAACTCAATACACTCAGACATGCAGCAGTAAGAGTGTTATCTCTCCGGAGAGCTCCGAAGCTGGGTAAACTGCTCGTGTGCTTCACCTCGATCTGCTCTTCATGCGACCTCCGCCCCCCGCCGAACCAAAAGGGGCTCGGTCCGCCGGTCCCATAGGTGTTCATGGGTCAGATCAGCCTCCCCGACATCTTTGGCGTGCCAGGTAGGGGGCGTCGAGATTGTGTGAACCCGATCCGGCGTCCACGCGAGCTAGATCTTCATCATCTTCATCGACATGCCACCGAAGAAGAAGGCTTCGGCGACAGATGTTCCGTCCGCGTCGAACCCACCACCACCGGAGTAAACGGGTGGTGGGGTAGACGCCGGCGGAAGAATGGACATCGACGGGGGAGTCCACGGTGCTGCCAAGTCCAAGGACAAGGCAGCGCAGACCTCGGAGTCCGTACATGCACCGCGCCCGTCTCAGGAGGCGCGGGACCGACAGCGTCATGGTATTCACAACGCCATACGCTCGTTGGACCAAGATCGAGCTGGTGGATCTCGGGATGCTCAAGACCGGCATGCACGCCAACATGCTGGCGCGAGCGAGGCACGGTCTCCTGGACGAGATATCGCCTTCTAACATAGTTAGAAGTCCGAGCATATCCGCTCCTCGCGCCGCTTCGCCATCGCCACCCACCACCGCAGCGAAGCCTTGGCGAGAGCTCAACTGCTCTGGATTACCCTCCAACAGCCTACAAGGTCGATGAATGGAGGGCCACCATTCGTAGTCTCATCGGCTTTGCTAACGGCGACGCTCCCGCGGCAGCCGAGTGCATCGCTGCCGCGGCAAGATCGCCAAGCACGAGCCGGTGGCGATTTAAACCGGTGGGGGTGCAACCACCATGCACTCTCCACCCCGAAGGCCAAGATCGCCGACTCGCCGGATCCACCTCGACAGCGACTCCACCGCGTCGTCGGATCCACGAGCTCGTCGTGATCAGCGCCAAGTTCTTCACGAATGACAGCAAGAAGACGCTCGAACTCGCATCGAGCGCCGAAGAGAAGCGTGGCCTCAATCCGACCAGCACGCTGGGCCCTCTGTCGATATGCATGCGCCAGGGGAACCAGGCGACTTGCCGTACGCGGTAGGTTGCCATGCGTTCACTCGTGAGCTGCGGCAAGTCCAGTGACCCAGCAAGAAGAATTTCAAACCAGACGTACCAGAGAAGTACGACGGCAAGACGCATCCGTCGGAGTTCCTCAAAGATCTACACCATCGCGGTGCAAGCTGCCGGGCGAGACGACAAGATCCTCGCCAACTACTTCCGGCCGGTGCTCAAGCCCAATGTCGATCCTGGCTCATGCACTTGCCGGACAACTCCATATCCTCTTGGGCAGATCTATGCAGTTTGTCGGCGCCTTTACAAAGTGACCACAAGCCCCATGGCCAAGAAAGCGACCTTCATCTGCTCGCCCAGAAGGAAGGAGAGCCCCTGCGCAAGTACATTCAGAGATTCAGCCGCGTACAGCACAACATCCCAGATGTCCACCCTGCCGCAGTAATCAGCGCGTTCCATCAGAACGTGCGAAACCGCAGGATGCGGGAGGAGATGGCGATGTGCAAGATCAGAGACGTCAGTGAGCTATATGCCCTGGCCGACAAGTGTGCACGTGCTGAGGAGAGGAGGAGACTCCCCGGAGAGAATACTGAAGCAGGAGGATCTGATAGTGAGGAAACCGCCCCGGCAAAGAAAAACCGGCGGCGGAACAACAAGAAGAAGAAAGGCAAAGACATGCTAGTTGTTGAGCAGTCCGGCAACGGAGGTGGCGCCAAGAAAGCCAAAGCTAGTAGCTCCGGCAAGGAAGTTGCCGCTGGCACCAACTGCCAGGCTGTGGCGGTCGCCGACAAGCAGGACGGCTCCAACAAATAGTACTTCAAGATCCACCGCACCAAGGGTCATGACCTCCAGAGCTGCAAGAAGGTCGAGCATCTTGTCGAGCAGCAGAAGGCTGAATACGAGCGACGCGACAAGGAGAAGGCCCAGGAAGGTGCTGGAGGAGCTGGCAAGAAACGTCCCGGCCGAGGAGGACGCCGCGGCAAGACCAAGCAGCGGCAAGGAGACAGACCTCCCCGCGGCCGCGACAAGGATGAAGACGACGACGATGATGAAGACATGGATGATAAAGAGACCGATGAGCAGGAGTTCCAGAAAGCCACAGAGGTCTTGTGCGTTGACGGCGGTGCTTCTCTGCATACTTCACACCACCAGCTCAAGCAGTGGATGCGGGAAGTCAATGCGGCAGAACCATCCGTCGAGTCACGCAAGCCTCTGAAATGGTCCAGCACGCCTATCATCTTTGATATTGAGGACCACCCTGATCGCGTAACTGTGGTCGGGTGCTTGCCGATGTTGGTTTCACCAACTATCCGCAACCTCAAGGTCACTAAGATGCTAGTGAAGGAAATATGCCCTAGAGGCAATAATAAAGTTATTATTTATTTCCTTATATCATGATAAATGTTTATTATTCATGCTAGAATTGTATTAACAGGAAACATAATACATGTGTGAATACATAAACCTACAGAGTGTCACTAGTATGCCTCTACTTGACTAGCTCGTTAATCAAAGATGGTTGTGTTTCCTAACCATGAACAAGGAGTTGTTATTTGATTAACGGGATCACATCATTGGTTGAATGATCTGATTGACATGACCCATTCCATTAGCATAGCACCCGATCGTATAGTTTGTTGCTAGTGCTTTTCTTCATGACTTATACATGTTCCTATGACTATGAGATTATGCAACTCCCGTTTGCACGAGGAACACTTTGGGTGCTACCAAACGTCACAACGTAATCGGGTGATTATAAAGGTACATTACAGGTGTCTCCGAAGGTACATGTTGGGTTGGCATATTTCGAGATTAGGATTTGTCACTCCGATTGTCGGAGAGGTATCTCTGGGCCCTCTCGGTAATGCACATCACATAAGCCTTGCAAGCATTGCAACTAATGAGTTAGTTGTGAGATGATGTATTACGGAACGAGTAAAGAGACTTGCCGTAACGAGATTGAACTAGGTATTGGATACCGACGATCGAATCTCGGGCAAGTAACATACCGATGACAAAGGGAACAACGTATGTTGTTATGCGGTCCGACCGATAAAGATCTTCGTAGAATATGTAGGAGCCAATATGGGCATCCGTGTCCCTCTATTGGTTATTGACCGAGAGGTGTCTCGGTCATGTCTACATAGTTCTCGAACCCGTAGGGTCCGCACGCTTAACGCTTCGGCGATGTTACTATGAGTTGTTATGATGTTTCTGTACCGAAGGTTGTTCGAGTCCCGGATGAGATCACGGACGTGACGAGGAGTCTCGAAATGGTCGAGACATAAAGATTCATATATTGGAAGTCTATGTTTGGACATCGGAAGTGTTCCGGTGAAATTAGGAATTTTACCAAGTAGGAGGTTACCGAACCCCGGGAATACTAATGGGCCAACATGGGCCTTAGTGGAAAGGAGAGAAGGGGGCCCAAGTGCTGGCCGCACCTTCCCCCCTTCCCTAGTCCTATTAGGACTAGGAGAAGGGGGCGCCCCCCCTCTCTCTCCCTTCCCACTTGGGGAAACCTAGTTGGACTAGGATTGGGGGGGGGAATCCTACTCCTAGTAGGAGTAGGACACCCCTGGCGCACCTCCCTTGGCCGGCCAGCCCCTCCTCCTTCCCTCCTTTATATACGGGGGCAGAGGGCACCCCATGACACACAAGTTGATCCTTGAGATCTTTCCTTAGCCGTGTGCGGTGCCCCCTTCCACCATATTACACCTCGAGAATACCGTAGCAGAGCTTAGGCGAAGCCCTGCGCCAGTGGAACATCATCATCGTCACCACGCCGTCGTGCTGACGAAACTCTCCCTCAACACTGGCTGGATCGGAGTTCGAGGGACGCCATCGAGCTGAACGTGTGCAGAACTCGGAGGTGCCGTCGTTCGGTACTTGGATCGGTTGGATCGTGAAGAAGTACGACTACTTCCTCTACGCTAAGGCCAACGCTTCCGGCTGTGGGTCTCACGAGGGCGTAGACAACACTCTCATCTCGTTGCTATGCATCACCATGATCTTGCGTGATCGTAGGAAAATTTTTGAAATTACTACGTTACCCAACAAGGGCATCCGAGCCTGGTTTTATGCGTAGATGTCATATGCACGAGTAGAACACAAGTGAGTTGTGGACGATACAAGTCATACCGCCTACCAAAGCATGTCATACTTTGGTTCAGCGGTATTGTTGGAAAGACGATCCGCACCAACCTTACGCTGCACTCTTCGCGAGACCGGTTCCTCGACGTGCTTTGCACATAGATGGCTTGTGGAAGACCTGTCTCTCCAACTTTAGTTGAACTGAGTGTGGCTACGCCCGGTCCTTGAGAAGGTTAAAACGGAGTCTATTTGACGAAGTATCGTTGTGGTTTTGATGCGTAGGTAAGAACGGTTCTTGCTCAGCCCGTAGCAGCCACGTAAAACTTGCAACAACAAAGTAGAGGACGTCTAACTTGTTTTTGCAGGGCATGTTGTGATGTGATATGGTCAAGACGTGATGCTATATTTTATTGTATGAGATGATCATGTTTTGTAACCGAGTTATCGGCAATCGGCAGGAGCCATATGGTTGTCGCTTTATTGTATGCAATGCAATCGCTTCTGTAATGCTTTACTTTATCACTAAGCGGTAGCGATAGTCGTAGAAGCATAAGTTTGGCGAGACGACAACGATGCTACGATGGAGATCAAGGTGTCGCGCCCGGTGACGATGGTGATCATGACGGTGCTTGAGATGGAGATCACAAGCACAAGATGATGATGGCCATATCATATCACTTATATTGATTGCATGTGATGTTAATCCTTTATGCATCTTATCTTGCTTTGATTGACGGTAGCATTATAAGATGATCCCTTACTAAATTATCAAGAAGTGTTCTCCCTGAGTATGCACCGTTATAAAGTTCTTCGTCTTTGAGACACCACGTGATGATCGGGTGTGATAGGCTCTACGTTCAAATACAACGGGTGCAAAACAGTTGCACACGCAGAATACTCAAGGTTATACTTGACGAGCTATGCATATAAGATATGACCTCGGAACACGAGACCGAAAGGTCGGCGTGAATCATATAGTAGATATGATCAACATATTTATGTTCACCATTGAAACTACTCCATCACACGTTATTATAGGTCATGTTGTAGTTGTTATTGATCACGCAATCACTTAGAGTTTTGGAGGTTTTTTTTTCTATGTGGGAGTTCTTTATTAATATGATTAATTGAACTTAAATTTATCATGAACTTAGTACCTGATAGTATCTTGCTTGTCTATGATGTGTAGATAGATGGCTCGTCTTTGTTGTTCCGTTGAATTTTAATGCGTTCCTTGAGAAAGCAAAGTTGAAAGATGATGGCAGCAATTACACGGACTGGGTCCGTAACTTGAGGATTATCCTTATTGCTGCACAGAAGAATTACGTCCTGGAAGCACCGTTAGGTGCCAGGCCTGGTGCAAGGGCTGCGCCAGATGTTGTGAACGTCTGGCAAAGCAAAGCCGATGACTACTCTATAGTTCGATTGTGCCATGCTTTACGGCTTAGAACCGGGACTTCAACGTCGTTTTGAACACCATGGAGCATATGAGATGTTCCAGAGTTGAAGTTAATATTCCAAGCGAATGCCGGATTGAGAGATATGAAGTCTCCAATAAGCTCTATAGCTGTAAGATGGAGGAGAACGGTTACATCGGTGAGCATATACTCGTAATGTCCGGATATAACAATCACTTGATTCAACCGGGAGTTAATCTTCCTGGATGATTGCGTCATTGACAGAATTCTCCAATCATCGCCACCAAGCTACAAGAGCTTCGTGATGAACTATAATATGCAAGGGATGACCAAAACAATGCCCGAGCTCTTCGCGATGCCGAAAGCCGCGGAGGTAGAAATCAAAAAGGAGCATCAAGTGTTGATGGTTAACAAAACCACTAGTTTCAAGAAAAGGGCAAAGGAAAGAAAAAGGAAACTTCAAAAGAACGGCAAGCAAGTTGTCGATCAAGAGAAGAAACCCAAGTCTGGTCCTAAGCCTGAAACCGAAAGTGCTTCTATTGCAAGCAGGCTGGTCATCGAAGCGGAACTGCCCCAAGTATTTGGCGGATAAGAAGGATGGCAAGGTTAACAAAGGTATATGTGATATACAAGTTATTGATGTGTACCTTACTAATACTCGCAGAGCACTGGTATTTGATACTGGTTCTGCTAATATTTGCAACCTCGAAGCAGGGGCTACGGATTAAGCGAAGATTGGCTAAGGACGAGGTGACGATGCTTGGCGTGGAAATGGTTCCAAAGTCGATGTGATCGCAATCGCACACTACCTCTACATCTACCTTCGGGATTAGTATTAGACCTAAATAATTGTTATTTAGTACCAGCGTTGAGCATGAACATTATATCTGGATCTTGTTTAATGCGAGACGGTTATTCATTTAAATCAGAGAATAATGGTTGTTCTATTTATATGAATAATATCTTTTATGGTCATGCACCATTGAAGAATGGTTTGTTTTTACTTAATCTCGATAGTAGTGATACACATATTCATAACGTTGAAGCCAAAAGATGTAGAGTTGATAATGATAGTGCAACTTATTTGTGGCACTGCCGTTTAGGTCATATCGGTGTAAAGCGCATGAAGAAACTCCATACTCATGGACTTTTGGAGTCACTTGATTATGAATCACTTGGCACTTATGTAACCGTGCCTTATGGGCAAGATGACTAAAACACCGTTCTCCGGAACTATGGAGAGAGCAACAGATTTATTGGAAATCATACATACCGATGTATGTGGTCCAATGAATGTTGAGGCTCGTGGCGGATATCGTTATTTTCTCACCTTCACAGATGATTTGAGCAGATATGGGTATATCTACTTAATGAAACACAAATCTGAAACATTTGAAAAGTTCAAAGAATTTCAGAGTGAAGTGGAAAATCATCGTAACAAGAAAATAAAGTTTCTACGATCCGATCGTGGAGGAGAATATTTGAGTTACGAAGTTTGGCCTACATTTGAAACAATGCGGAATAGTTTCGCAACTTACGCCACCTGGAACACCACAACGTAATGGTGTGTCCGAACGTCGTAATCGTACTTTATTAGATATGGTGCGATCTATGATGTCTCTTACTGATTTACCGCTATCGTTTTGGGGTTATGCTTTAGAGACGGCTACATTCACTTTAAATAGGGCACCATCTAAATCCGTTGAGACGACGCCTTATGAACTGTGGTTTGGCAAGAAACCAAAGTTGTCGCTTCTGAAAGTTTGGGGCTGCGATGCTTATGTGAAAAAGCTTCAACCTGATAAGCTCGAACCCAAATCGTAGAAATGTGTCTTCATAGGATACCCAAAGGAGACTGTTGGGTACACCTTCTATCACAGATCCGAAGGCAAGATTTTTGTTGCTAAATTGAAACTTTTTGGAGAAGGAGTTTCTCTCGAAAGAAGTGAGTGGGAGGAAAGTAGAACTTGATGAGATAATCGTATCTACTCCCTTATTGAGAAGTAGTACATCACGAAAACAGTTTACGTGACACCTACACCAAATAGGGAAGAAGCTAATGATGATGATCATGAAACTTCAGATCAAGTTTCTACAGAACTTCGTGAGATCAACCAGAGCAAGATCCGCACCAAAGGTGGTACGGTAATCCTATTCTGGAAGTCATGTTCTTTGGAACATGATGAACCTACGAACTATGAAGAAGCGATGGTGAGCCCAGATTCCACAAAATGGCTGGAGGCCATGAAATCTGAGATGGGATCCATGTATGAGAACAAAGTGTGGACTTTGGTTGACTTGCCCGATGATCGGCAAGCAATTGAGAATAAATGGATCTTCAAGAAGAAGACTGACGCCGATGGTAATGTTATCGTCTATAAAGCTCGACTTGTTGCAAAAGGTTTTCGACAAGTTCAAGGGTTTGACTACGATGAGACCTTCTCACCAGTAGCGATGCTTAAGTCCGTCCGAATCATGTTAGCAATTGCCGCATTTTATGATTATGAAATTTGGCAAATGGATGTTAAAACTGCATTCCTGAATGGATTTCTGGAAGAAGAGTTGTATATGATGCAACCAGAAGGTTTTGTCGATCCAAAAGGAGCTAACAAAGTGTGCAAGCTCCAGCGATCCATTTATGGATCGGGTGCAAGCCTCTCGGAGTTGGAATAAACGCTTTGATAGTGTGATCAAAGCATTTGGTTTTATCTGAGACTTTTGGAGAAGCTCAGATTTACAAGAAAGTGAGTGGGAGCTCAGAGCATTTACGATATTATATGTGGATGACATATTACCGATCGGAAATGATATAGAATTTCTGGATAGCATAAAGGGATACTTGAATAAGAGTTTTTCGATGAAAGACCTCGGTGAAGCTGCTTACATATTGGGCATTAAGATCTATAGAGATAGATCAAGACGCTTAATAGGACTTTCACAAAGCACATACCTTGACAAAGTTTTGAAAAAGTTCAAAATGGATCGTGCAAAGAAAGGGTTCTTGCCGGTGCTACAAGGTGTGAAGTTGAGTAAGACTCAATGCCCGACCACCGCAGAAGATAGAGAGAAAATGAAAGATGTTCCCTATGCTTCAGCCATAGGCTCTATCATGTATGCAATGTCGTGTACCGGACCTGATGTGTGCCTTCTTTGTAAGTTTGGCGGCGGTACCAAAGTAATCCAGAGTGGATCATCGGACAGCGGTCAAGAACATCCTTAAGTACTTAAGAAGGACTAAGGATATGTTTCTCATTTATGGCGGTGACAAAGAACTCGTCAGAACGGTTACGTCGGCCGACGTTAAAGCTTTGACATTGATCCGGACGATTCTAAATCGCAAACCGGATACGTATTTACATTAAACGGAGGAGCTGTCGGTTGGTGCAGTTCCAAACAAAGCGTCGTGGCGGGATCTACATGTGAAGTTGAGTACATAGCTGCTTCGGAAGCAGCTAATGAAGGAGTCTCGATGAAGGAGTTCATAACCGATCTAGGTGTTGTACCTAGTGTATCGGGTCCAATGAAAATCTTTTGTGACAATCTTGGTGCAATTGCCTTAGCAAAGGAATCCAGATTTCACAAGAGAACCAAGCACATCAAAAGACGCTTCAACTCCATCCGGGATTTGGTCCGTGGGAGACATAGAGATATGCAAGATACATACGGATCTGAATGTTGCAGACCCGTTGACTAAGCCTCTTCCACGAGCAAAACATGATCGCACCAAGACTCCATGGGTGTTAGAATCATTACTTGTGTAATCTAGATTATTGACTCTAGTGCAAGTGGGAGATCAAGGAAATATGCCCTAGAGGCAATAATAAAGTTATTATTTATTTCCTTATATCATGATAAATGTTTATTATTCATGCTAGAATTGTATTAACAGGAAACATAATACATGTGTGAATACATAAACCTACAGAGTGTCACTAGTATGCCTCTACTTGACTAGCTCGTTAATCAAAGATGGTTGTGTTTCCTAACCATGAACAAGGAGTTGTTATTTGATTAACGGGATCACATCATTGGTTGAATGATCTGATTGACATGACCCATTCCATTAGCATAGCACCGATCGTATAGTTTGTTGCTAGTGCTTTTCTTCATGACTTATACATGTTCCTATGACTATGAGATTATGCAACTCCCGTTTGCACGAGGAACACTTTGGGTGCTACCAAACGTCACAACGTAATCGGGTGATTATAAAGGTACATTACAGGTGTCTCCGAAGGTACATGTTGGGTTGGCATATTTCGAGATTAGGATTTGTCACTCCGATTGCTCGGAGAGGTATCTTCTGGGCCCTCTCGGTAATGCACATCACATAAGCCTTGCAAGCATTGCAACTAATGAGTTAGTTGTGAGATGATGTATTACGGAACGAGTAAAGAGACTTGCCGGTAACGAGATTGAACTAGGTATTGGATACCGACGATCGAATCTCGGGCAAGTAACATACCGATGACAAAGGGAACAACGTATGTTGTTATGCGGTCCGACCGATAAAGATCTTCGTAGAATATGTAGGAGCCAATATGGGCATCCAGGTCCCGCTATTGGTTATTGACCAGAGAGGTGTCTCGGTCATGTCTACATAGTTCTCGAACCCGTGAGGGTCCGCACGCTTAACGCTTCGATGACGCTTACTATGAGTTGTTATGATGTTTCTGTACGAAGGTTGTTCGAGTCCCGATGAGATCACGGACGTGACGAGGAGTCTCGAAATGGTCGAGACATAAAGATTCATATATTGGAAGTCTATGTTTGGACATCGGAAGTGTTCCGGTGAAATTAGGAATTTTACCAAATGCAGGGAGGTTACCGAACCCCCGAATACTAATGGGCCAACATGGGCCTTAGTGGAAAGGAGAGAAGGGGCCCAAGTGCTGGCGCACCTTCCCCTTCCCTAGTCCTATTAGGACTAGGAGACGGGGGCGCCCCCCCTCTCTCTCCCTTCCCACTTGGGGAAACCTAGTTGGACTAGGATTGGGGGGGGGGAATCCTACTCCTAGTAGGAGTAGGACACCCCTGGCGCACCTCCCTTGGCCGGCCAGCCCCTCCTCCTTCCCTCCTTTATATACGGGGGCAGAGGGCACCCCATGACACACAAGTTGATCCTTGAGATCTTTCCTTAGCCGTGTGCGGTGCCCCCTTCCACCATATTACACCTCGAGAATACCGTAGCAGAGCTTAGGCGAAGCCCTGCGCCGGTGGAACATCATCATCGCCACCACGCCTGCCGTCGTCGATTTAAACTCTCCCTCAACACTCGGCTGGATCGGAGTTCGAGGGACGCCATCGAGCTGAACGTGTGCAGAACTCGGAGGTGCCGTCGTTCGGTACTTGGATCGGTTGGATCGTGAAGAAGTACGACTACTTCCTCTACGTTGCGTCAACGCTTCCGCTGTGGGTCTACGAGGGTACGTAGACAACACTCTCATCTCGTTGCTATGCATCACCATGATCTTGCGTGATCGTAGGAAAATTTTTGAAATTACTACGTTACCCAACAGCTAGTTGACGGCGGGGCCGTCTTGAACCTGATCTCCGCCGCGGTGCTCCAGAAACTTCAGATCCCTGATGGTGAGCTCGAAGAGACCGGCACATTCCAAGGAATCAATCCGGGAAGGAGCAAGCCGAAGGGAAAGATCACGTTGCCGGTGACATTTGGCGTGAAGTTGAACTTCAGGATCGAGAGGGTCACTTTTGACGTTCTTGACTTTCCATTGCCTTACAATGGGATACTTGGTCGCCCAAAGACTCACCAAATTCATGGCGGCCTCTCACTATGCATACAACATGTCAAGATGCCAGGCCCGATAAGTGTCATCTCTGTCCCGGCGACAAGAAGGATGCTCTTATCTCATACGACAAGATCTACCGGGAAGCAGCAGCTGCAACAGATTGCAAGCCACTTGCCGCTGAAGCTCCCGGGGGGAAGAAGAAGACCAAGTCCGGCAAGAGCTCTGATGCCCACTCCGGCAAGCGCACCTCTTCGGAGTGCTGCACTACCGTCGAGGACGCACCATCGAGCTCCACCGGCAAGTGTAAGAAGACGATGGCGGCTCCACCAGAGACCAAGAAGGTGTCCCCCAAGGAGGACGGCACTGGTGGTACCTCCACCATCAGTGCCACTCTCGACCCTAAATAGGAAGGTGCGCTCGTTGCTTTCCTGCGGGCAAACGTCGACGTGTTTGCGTGGCAACCGTCTGACATCCCCGGTGTTCCTGTGAAAGTAATTGAGCACCATCTTGCCATCTGTCCTCGCGCGCGCCGTCAAGCGTAAAGTCGTGAAGGTGCAAGGAGCGCCAAGAATTCATCGCAGAAGAAATCAAGAAATTGGAAGCAGCAGGCCTTGTCGAGGAGTGCTCCATCCTCGTGGTTGGCCAGTCCATAGTTGTATGCAAGGCAAACGGGAAATGGAGGCTTTGTATCGACTTTACCGATGTCAATAAAGCTTGTCCCAAAGACTCATTTCCTTGCCGCGCGATCGACCAGATTGTTGACTCCACGGCCGGATGTGATTTGCTTTCATTTACGGATGCATACTCGAGGATATCATCGGATCTTCATGGCGTAAGAGGATGAGGAGAAGACCGCATTCATCACCCCATGTGGCACATATTGTTTTGTACGGATGCCCTTCGGGTTAAAGAATGCCGGTTCAACATTTGCAAGAGTAGTCCATGACGCTTTTGAGCCGCAAATGCACAGAAATGTGGAAGCCTACATGGATGACATAGTGGTCAAGAGCAAGGACAAGGCGACTCTGATTCAAGATTTAGACGAAACCTTTGCAAATCTGCGCAAGATCAACCTCAAGCTCAACCCCGAGAAGTGCGTGTTTGGAGTCCCCTTCGGCAAGCTTCTCGGGTTCTTCGTGTCTCACCGGGGAATTGAAGCCAATCCCGACAAGATCAAGGCCATTGAGCAGATTGAAGCACCAAAGCGCGTCAAGGATGTACGAAGACTTGCCGGTTGCATAGCTGCTCTCAGCAGGTTTATCTCTAGGTCTACTGAGCGCGCCCTGCCATTTTTCAAAATTTTGAAAAAGGCAGGTCCAATGAAATGGACTCCGGAAGCGGAGGCTGCGCTGCAGGACTTAAAGAGATACCTGTCCTCCACTCCAACACTTGTCGCACCTAAGCCACAAGAGAAGTTGCTACTATATGTAACGGCAACCAATCAAGTGGTTAGTGCTGCGTTAGTAGCGGAGAGGGAGGCGGATGATGAGCTAGCAACCATGGCAGATGCACCCAAATGACAAGCGGGGGCTTCACCGACAAGCTCTGGTCCCGACAAGGATGGATCTGCAAGGCAGACGCATGAGAAGATGCGTAAAAGAATGATGCAGCGCCCGTTTACTTTGTCGGTTCCCTTCTGCAGGGGCTAGGTCAAGGTACTCTGTGCAGAAATTGCTTTTCGGCCTCCTCATGGCCTCGAGAAAGCTGCGCCATTACTTCCGGGCACATGAGATCCACAGTCGTCACTGCTTTTCCGCCGAGGAGGATACTGCAAAATCCAGAGGCAACAGCAGGATTGTCGAGTGGGCACTTTGGAACTGTCAAGTTTTGGCCTCAAGTTTGAGAGCACTTCAACTATCCAAAGCGAGCATTGGCGTAGTTCATAGCGTAATGTACGCCAACACAAGATGAAGAAATTCCGTAAACAAGCATCCCCGTCAAGGAAGCAAGCAAAGAGTGGCTGATGTACTTTGATGGTGCCTTCTCACGCAAGGCGCCGGTAAGGGCGCTACTTGTTGCACCCACCGGAGAGCACCTCAAGCACGTAGTCCAGATGCACTTTCCCAAGGAGCAAGCAACAAACAATACCGCAGAGTATGAAGGTTTGCTTGCCGGTCTCAGATCGCAGAGACCTTGGGATCAAGAAGCTCATTGTCTTTGGTGACTCACAGCTCGTCGTCCGCCAAGTGAACAAGAATTATCAGAGTCCGTTGATGGAAGCTTACGTTGATGAAGTGAGAAAGCTAGAAGAGCACTTTGACAGCCTACAGATGGAATATATTCCAAGAGCTCAGAACGACATTGCTAATGGCCTGTCGAAGTGCGCCGCACTTAAGTTACCTGTGGAACCAGGGATCTTTGTGCTCAAGCTGACACAACCGTCTGTAACACCATCAACCGGACAGAGCAAGAAGAGGAAGTTGATTTCTGGTGACTATTTTCCGGCAGAGCTCCCAAGCCGCTGCCAAGAAGGTCCCCAAGATCAACACCAGCAATCTTTGAGGCAATCTGCTCCGACAAGCCCTAGGGTTTGTTTCGTTGAAGCGCACGCTCCCGACAAGTTTTGCTCCGGCAAGCTTGCCGAGGGAACGTCAAGCTCCTGAGCCGCAGGTTCTTGCCGTGAAGCGGATGTTCCCGCAGCAGCAGATGTGCCTTTAGTCCTTGTTGTCGAGCCACAAGCTCCAAAGATGGGCACAAAGCAGATTGTCCGCTTCCTTCGTGACAGAGAACTTCCCAAGAGCAAGAAGAAGCGGAAAGAGTAGCCCGGCAATCAAGTATGTACCAGTTTGTCGACAACACACTGCATGTAAGAAGACTCAACGGTGTGAAATTGAAGTGTATTCACCGGGAAGACGGACAAAAGTTGATGGCAGAGATACATGGACGCCTATGAGGACACCACAGTGGCGCCAGAGCACTAGCCGGCAAAGTTCCGGCAAGGTTTCTTTTGGCCGACAGCCTCCGTGATGCAATCGCACAAGTAACCAAGTGTGAAGCGTGCAGTTCCATTCCAAGCGAATACACCAGCCAGCTCAAGCTCTCCGCACGATCCCTTTATCCTCACCATTTTCGGTCTGGGGGCTCGACATCCTCGGCCCCTTTCCCCGAGCTGTCGGGGGCTTTGAGTACTTGTACGTTGCAATCGACAAGTTCACAAAGTGGCCGGAAGTGGAAGCAGTGAGGAAGGTGACAGCACAGTCAGCGGTCAAGTTCTTCAGGTCGATTGTTTGCCGCTTCGGGATCCCTAACAGGATCATCACCGACAACGGCACGCAATTCACGAGCCGCACCTTCATGCAGTACGTCCAAGATCTTGGCGCCAAGGTCTGCTTCGCTTCTGTTGCTCATCCGAGAAGTAACGGTCAAGCGGAGAGGGCAAATGCTGAAGTGTTGCGTGGGCTCAAGACCAGAACTTTCGACAGGCTGCACAAGTGCGGAAAGAACTGGATCGAGGAGCTGCCGGTGGTTCTTTGGTCGATCAGGATGACGCCAAATCGAGCCACTGGCCAGACACCTTTCGCTCTAGTCTATGGAGCAGAGGCAGTTCTCCCCACGGAACTCGTATACGGATCACCTCGAGTGCTCGCTTATGATGAGCTTGAGCAAGAACAGTTGCGACAAGATGACGCGCTGCTCCTTGAGGAGGATCGTCTTTCGCTGTCAGACGAGCTGCTCGATACCCAGAAGCTTTGCGCCGCTACCATAGCCGCAAAGTTAATGCCAGAAGTCTCGAGGAAGGCGACCTTGTTCTTCGACGCGTTCAGTCCGCCAAGAATTCCAACAAGTTGACGCCGAAGTGGGAAGGCCCTTACCGGGTGAAACGAGTCACTAGGCCTGGTGTTGTCCGCCTTGAGACCGAAGATGGCATTCCGGTGAGCAACTCCTGGAACATTGAGCATCTTCGTAAGTTTTACCCGTAGGGCGCGGTTGCCGGAACCTGTTCTGGCAACCACCTTTTGTACAAGTCTTGCCGATGTTGCATGTAATCCTTTGTACAAAGCCGGGCGCAGACCCCGTGCATAAGTAAAGCTCATGTGCTTCGCACATCTTGTCAATTTCACGCTTTCTACTTCTATTTTGCATGCGTTATCTGACACTTTGTGCAGCACCTACCCCGGTAAGAAATAACGAGCCATAAGGCTCCATGTCTTTATTTTCTCTTCTTTCTCTTTCTCAAAGAAAGGAAGGTTCCCTCGCCCACAAGTTTGCCGGGGGGAAAGGAGAAGATAATGGTGTGGACCAAGCGTCGCTCAAGGAAGTCTAGCCTTACCGGAAGAAAACGACATAAAAGCTAAGTTGCTAAAGTTTGAGCAATCAGTTTTAAAATTTTTAAGTTATCTTCCTCGAACGACCGTACTTTGTATGGAAAACCTGTCTGCGGAGGAACCAACTCAGTAGCTAGTTGCGCCTTACTTTGTTTCGAGTCCGCTCAACAACTTAAGTGAGCTGCGACTAGTTGCGACAAGGTTACTTGTCGGAAGGGGCACCGCCAAGAAGTCATTGACGTCCACTTTTCGGCCGCTCATGGCCCAGTGCCTGCGCCAACAAGTTCCCTAAAAGCGAGGGCAAAAACATACAAAGGAAGGAATCAAGTAAAGGAAATAACATAGCAATCACTACCGAAATAGAGTTATATTACAAGATAGCTTGTCGCAGCTCTAATAGATTGTTCTCATAACATGGCCAGCAGCGGCAAGAAAAAGAGAAAGCGGGCGGCCTAATCTACGCGACGCCTCAACCCTCTTGATCCCGCTCACCCTGTCCACGATGGGTGCGACAAGGGTCTTGAGCGCCTCCACATCAGCATCCGGCGGCAAGGACTTGAGGACGTTGGTGAGGTTGAGGCCTGGGTTGCGGAAGGCCACCTTCATCAGCACCTTTTCAAGAGCGCCTGCGCAGATCTGGCGCGACTCGTCGGCCAGCCGCTTTGGGATTTCTTCCCGGAGTCGCTGGAGGGCCGTCACCACGCCTTTGAAGAACAAGCTGAGCTTGGCGCTGGGTTGGAGGTGCTCATCGGAGGAATATCCAAGATCCTCCATCCCCAGCTACGCCGGCTCCATGTCGATGGCTGCAGCAGCATCCACGAGACCCTCGGTCCAAAGGTTCACATTTTCCCTAAAGGTATTCTGGCGGCAGAAGACTCGCCAAAGAACGCCTCGTCGGCCTTGATCTTCTCCTTCAAGGCCACCTCCCGCCTCGGGCGCCGTCCAGCGTCTTGGTCAGGGTGGTCAGCTTCAACTCAAGATCTGCGTTGGAGTCCTTGGCGGCGCTGAGCTCCTTGCTCCTCTCGGCGAGAGACGGCCCCTGCAGCTCGCCAAGAGTGTAGGCGTCCTTCTCGGCGCTCATGCTTGAGTGCAGCAAGCTCCTCGCCGCTCTCCTTGAGATTGGCCTCCACCGCGCCACCTTCGTCTCTAGCTCCTTCTTGGCGGCCTCGGCAGCCTGCGGCAACATCCTTTGCTTCCTTGAGAGCCCCGCCAAATGTTTGCTCACGTGGCTAGATCCTCCTCATGGCTGTCAAGATTAACCTTCCACCGCGCCAACTCGCCTTCCTCACGAGACAGCTTCTCGGCGGCAAGTCATTGTTGCTCCTCGGCTTCAGCCTTCTCGAGGAGAAAGGCTTTGCGCCTCGGCGAAGTTGCTCCCGCCCGCTGCCAAGGACCGGAGAGCTTCTGGTTAAGGCCCCGGAGCTCCTCCGCGCTTCTCGATGTCTGCTCCGCCTTGGCGACAAGCGCTTCCCAGATTCCAGCTTGGCTTGTCGGGCGCGGTAGAGCGACAAGCTTCCGCAACTGCTCCTCCTCGGACTTCGCCGCTGCTGCTTTGCTTGGCGTCGACCAGCGTCAGTCCAGCGGAGGCGAGCAGCTCTTCATCAAAAGTTTCTCCTTCGGCCGGCGCCCTGGAGCTCGACGCCCATGGGAGCTTGATGAAGACGCCATCACCGGCCTTCAAATAGGCGCCGGGCTGGGGCTCTTCGGAGCCTGACGCTGCAGCAGCGGCGGAGGGATCGGCGGTCGGCGTAGCGCCTGGCGCTCAGCGCCTCGTGGGCTGGGTCGATCGCCGGACCCTCGCCCGGCTTATGCGGCGGCAGCTTTACGGCCTCTTCGCCCGGCGGGCTCGTCGGCGCCAACTTCTTCTTTGATGGCAGCGACATCATCAAGATTATTCTTGGCGTCCTCCTCGCCAGCGACCTCGGTCTCCATTGGCTCAGTGGCGGATGGATCTCGACGACCGGAAAATGAAGAAAAGTGAAGCAAATATTCAAAAAGAAAACCGTAAGAAGAAGAACACAAGGGAAGTTTTCAAGCAAGAAGATTACACGTGTTAGGGTCTGCAGCCATGGTCTCCGCCACGTGGGATCGCTGGTGATGTTCCTTGCCAGGAGAGCTGTCCCTTGCCGGAGAACCGCCTTGCCGGAGAAGTCTCCCTTGCGGAGAACGCTCCCTTGCCAGAAATCCTCCCTTGGCGGTGTAGTCGAAGCGAAGGCATGTCGAGCGGCTTGAGCACTCCTGTAAGGCTGCTCTGCTCCTACACAAGTCGCCAGCCGAGATATCAAGAAGAAAGAGCACCCATGCACGCCGAACAGCCAGGAAGTAAAAACTATATACTTACGCTGGGGCTGCGCCTGGGCTGCTTTGAGGAAGAGTTGCTGCGTCCGGCAAGGTGGTCTCGAGACGCGCCTCCTCATTGTCATGGTGGGTTCGTCCTCGATGACAATCACCGGGGTCTTGGCTCTCTTCGACGATCTCTGGGCCAGCGTCCTGAAAAGGAATGGGTTCAGAGTGAAGCAAATCAGATACAAGACAAAGCAACAAATCGAAGAACTACAAGTACAGCGGAGAATCTTACTCTTCTTCTTCCTCGTCGGAGCTGAGCGCGGAGAGATAAATTCTGGCTCGCCTCCAGTGCGACGAGACGGAAGAGTAGGTTCCCTTGGCCGCTTGGCGGGAGCAGAAGCGGTGGTCTGCGAGGGCCCCGCTCCAGTTGCCGCAGCGGCGTGAGGTGCTCCCGCGGCAACAGTGCTTGCCGCGGTGGAGCGCGTCGCGCGGCGCGGCGGCTGTTGACCCGTCTGCCGCCCCGCTACATCTCCGGCCTTGCGAAGACGCCTTCTTGGTGGAGCTTGGGGCTCCGCTCGCTGACAAGCTATGCAAGGAGGAGGAGGCTCCCTCGGCGGGCTCTCGACTCAGCCGGGCCCGACAAGCTCTTCCTCGCCGCAAACTCCCTTCGCTCGACAAGGCTTGCCGCCTCTGCTGCCTCTGCCTCCTCCACGGTGAATCCGAACTCGCCCGCGGCAGCGGCTGCTGCCGCCTCTTCCAGCCTGGTGGCGATGCACTACATCTCATCATCGGTGGTGTCGCGGGCGAGGCTCTTCTGTTCATCGGGGCGGACCGGCACTTCTACCAGGCCGTCAAAGAACTCCCGCACGACGTCGTCTGCAGGCTCTTGCCAAGTGGGGACAATTCCATGCGAATCGCACAGCGGCATCATTGCACGGATACGGTCGAGCGAGGAGTTGTTGCACAACGGAACAACATTCTTCGGCAACCTGAACGCTCCGGGATACTCAGGATCGTGCTTGAACAGCTCCAAGAGCATCGCGTCCAGTTCTAGGACAGTGGAGTTGAAGTTGAGGCCCGGGCGCAGCCTCATGATATCCGCCGCGTTCTGAAACTCCCAGGCGGGTCTCCTCCTCTCCTGCAGGGGGCGATGCGGCAACGAAGGAAATCTGCACCAACGGCGCCCACAGTCAGTCCGGCAAGCCTAAGGCGTAGGATCCGGATGACGGTAATCTTCAGCCTAGCGTCTTCCGGGGCCAGACTGCTCCAATCGTTGCCGCGCACCACTGGGGTTTGGCGCTGGGCGGTAAACGGCTGCGGGTTCTCCTCGACGATCCAGCACCAGTCCGCTCTCCACTCATCCCATTTGCTGCGGAGCTCTCCCTCCAGATAAGCTTCCTTCTTGCCGGTCCTCGAGATCCAGGCGATCCCGCCGGAAAGAGGCTCCCCTCTCTCAACTCGAGGCATAAAGAAGTGGCGGAAAAGGGCTACGTTTGGATGGACTCCGACAAAGTTTTCGCAGAGATGTGCGAAAACTGCCATGGTCGTAACAGCATTGGGGGTGAAGTCAAGGAGGCGGAACCCGAGGTGTTCATGATATCGCAGAAAAATTCAGAGAAAGGCGGGCGAGCCGAAGTAGAAGAACAACGCCAAGAAAGGGTACCCATTCGAGCCGGTTCAAGCAGCGGTAGGAGTACCTTCGCGCGGATGCGCCACGTCTCCGTCGACGGAAGAGGTAGTAGTACTCCTCGGCTCCCTCACGGCGGTGGGGAAGATTGCCCACTCCTTCCGCGCCCGCAAAGCTCTTTGCGCCTCGGCCGACTTCACGACCTTCCCCGTGTCGGCTTTCGGAGCCAGGGCGGAGGTGGTGAGGGAGGTCGACGGCGTTGGTGATGCTGGTGGCGATGGGGGGCGGAGCGCTGCTCTCTATTCAGCCTTGGGAAGAAGGAAGGAGCAGCGGAGGTTTTTCGAGATTGGACAAAGAATCGGCAAGATGGGCGAACTGCCCCTGTTTCCCCGCTTATAAAGAGGGGGCGGACGCCCGTCTTCCGAATAAAGAAACCACCCACGATCTCTCCCACGGCGACGCATTCGACGCGTGCCGTTCGTGGAGGGCGTGGTAGGTCCGGGGTGAGTTACGGAATAACCCAGGTCGCGTGTGCCCGTGCCCTGTTTTGGGCCTGGCCCAACAGCGCTCGGCATCGTGTGTGGCCCAGGCCCGGGGGCTCCTGTCGGTGTACTAGAGTAGGGGTACCCTAGTATCCCAAACTTGTGCACGGGCAGTTGCAGCCCTCCGCGGCAAGGCTTGCCGGGTGACCGCCAAGGTCCTCCGTGGTTCCTTTGGAGCCATTCAAGAACAAAGTATTTAAGCCAAGGAGACAAGGCCCCGGCAAGAGGAGCTTGCCGGGAAGGCCAGCCAAGGCACCTAGGCGACAAGGCCCCGGCAAGAGGAGCTTCCCGGGAAGGCCACCCAAGACACCTAGGAGACAAGGCCCCGGCAAGAGGAGCTTGCCGGGAAGGCCCGGTGAGCGACAAGCTTCCGGACGCGACAAGACAACAACCGTGGCAAGGCGCTTGCCACGGCAGACCACCACTCTGTACCTGCACTCCAGCACATCCACTAACATGTCGCCCTGGGACCTTTCCAGGCGCGCGTGGCAAGAGGTCGTGCGGCCATCGGAGCGCGGTGGCAAGCGGCGCTGACAAGATTGCCATCGGGGCAAGCGGTGGCGCCCCTGACGGTCCCTGTTTGCACTGTTAGGGCGACGTAGACGGGCATTTAATGCCTTTGTCCCCTGCCGTCAGGGTTAGGTATGATATACTGTACAACTAGCTGTACCAACCACTCCTTTTCCATTTTTACCCTTGCCTACGTTGCCACCTGTCGGAGACCCCTTGAGCATATAAAAGGAGGCCCATGCGCAACGTAGGGTGGGTTCGAAAGGCTCGAGGCCAGAGAACACTCAAGCTCGGTCTCGTTAGCAGCTTGCGTGTACTGTAGCACTCAAGCGCTCCCGAGCAAGAACTCAATACACTCAGACATGCAGCAGTAGGAGTGTTATCTCTCCGGAGAGCTCCGAAGCCGGGTAAACTGCTCGTGTGCTTCACCTCGATCTGCTCTTGTGCGACCTCCGTCCCCCGCCGAACCAAAAGGGGCTCGGTCTGCCGGTCCCATAGGTGTTCGTGGGTCAGATCAGCCTCCCCGACAACCACCACCACCAGTTGATCACTTAGCCCGTTTTCTTAGGCTGAATCACCGGTGTTCTCCAGTAGCACCGAGCCGGATGTTGCAGATGATTGGCTCCGCAAGATTGAAAGGGAGTTGACTACTGTAGGATGCACAGATGCGGAGAGAGTACGTTTTGCCGCACATCAGCTTGATGGACCCGCGGCATCATGGTGGGAGAATTTCATAGTCACTTACCCCATTGACACTGTGACATGGGACCAGTTCCACTAAGCTTTTCGCATTGCCCATGTATCAGCTGGAGCTATGGCCATGAAGAAGCGTGAGTTTCACAACTACGCCAAGGAGGGCGCACTGTTGGCCAGTATGTGGATGAATTTAGTAAGCTAGCATGTTATTCCCCGGATGATGTCGCTACAGATGCAGCTAAGAAGGAGAAGTTTCTGGAAGGACTGAATGATGAGCTGAGCATGCAGTTGATGGTGGCAAATTTCAATAACTACCAGGAGTTGGTGGATAGAGCTCTCATGCTTGAAGGGAAGCAGCAGCAGATTGACAGCCGCAAGAGGAAGTATGGACAAGATAAGTATAATTCTGGAGCTCGGCAGAGACCCCGTTTCACCCCAAACTCTGGAGGACTTCTTCATAACCATGGAGGCCACACTCATAATGGAGGAAGTTCGCACAATCATAGTGGACCCAAGAATGGGAATGGTAATGGAGGAAGTAGCGGACAGAACCGTTCCAACTCGGCAACACCCGCCAAGAAATATCTAAGCCATGTTACTTGCTACAAGTGTCAGAAGACCGGACATTACGCCAATGAATGTCCTGAAGCTAAGAATGGAAACGGCAATGGAAGCTCTGGGAAGAAGCCCAACCCTTTCAACAGGGGACAAGTGAACCACGTTAACATAGAGGAGGTTGAAGCTCAACCAGATGCAGTAATAGGTGAGTTTTTCGTTAAGTCAATTACAGCAGTTGTTCTTTTTTATACCGGTGCATCGCATTCATACATATCAAGGGGATTTGTGCATAAGTATAAACTGCCCACCACAGTTCTTAGTACACCTATGTTAGTGAGCTCGCTGTATAGCGAGTATATGGCAAGCCAAGGATGTTTTCAAATGCCATTGACCATAGGTAGGCATGTTTCCCCTCAGATCTGATAGTTTTGGAATCGCAAGGTTTGGATGTGATTCTGGGTATGGATTGGCTATCGATGTATGGAGAAAACATCGATTGCGCCAGTAAGACGATTTTGCTCACCACCCCAGAAGGAAGAAGGATCAAGTATGTATCCCGGCATGTGCCGAATAAGACTCAAGTAAATTCCTTATCAGGAGTTGTACAGGAGGAAGTACCAGTGGTGAAGGATTTTCCGGGTGTATTGCCAGAAGAGTTGCCAGGCATGCCACTGGATAGAGACATTGAGCTTTTTATTGAGCTTTTTCCAGGCACAGGGCCAATATCTAAGAGGCCGTACAGAATGCCCGCAAAGGATTTGGAGGAAATTAAGAAGTAGATTAAGGAGTTACTGGATAAAGGTTATATCCACCCAAGTTTGTCACCTTGGGGATCCTCGGTACTTCTAGTGGAGAAGAAGGATGGATCGAGGATTGAATGAAGTGACGATCAAGAACAAGTACCTACTGCCGATGGTCAATGATTTGTTTGACCAGCTGCAAGGAGCTAAGGTGTTTTCCAAGATCGATCTGCGATCAGGGTATCACCAGCTGAAGATTTGAGAGCAAGATATACCCAAGAAAGCTTTTACCACGAGGTACGGGCTATATGAGTATACGTTATGTCATTTGGCCTGACTAACGCACCTGCCTATTTTATGAACATGATGAACAAGGTGTTTATGGAGTTTTTGGATAAGTTCGTCGTGGTGTTCATTGATGACATTCTGGTCTACTCGAAGAATGAAGAAGAGCATAAAGAGCACTTGCGGTTGGTACTTGGGAAGCTCAGAGAACATCAGTTATACGCCAAGTTCAGCAAGTGTGAGTTTTGGCTGAAGGAAGTTGGATTTCTTGGACACGTTATATCCGAAGAAGGAATAGCGGTAGACCCCACCAAGGTTGTCACTGTGACAAATTGGGAGTCACCCACGACAGTTGGAGAAATCCGGAGTTTTCTTGGACTTGCGGGATACTACCGGAGGTTCATTGAGAATTTCTCAAAGATTGTGAAGCCCATGATGGAGTTGTTGAAGAAGGACACCAAATTCAAATGAACCGAGGAATGTGAGGCCAGTTTTCAGGAGTTGAAGAGACGCTTGGTTACATCACCAGTGTTGATTCTGTCAGATCAACACAAGGATTATGAAGTATATTGTAACGCTTCTCGTCGAGGACTTGGAGCCATACTTATGCAGGAGGGAAGAGTTGTTTCATATGCCTCACGACAGCTTAAACCCCATGAGTTAAATTATGCTACGCATGATTTGGAGCTAGCAGCCGTAGTGCATGCGTTGAAGACATGGAGACACTTTCTCATTGGAAATCATTGTGAGGTATACATGGATCACAAGAGTTTGAAGTATATCTTCACGCAGAAGGAGTTGAATCTCAGGCAGAGGAGATGGTTGGAGCTCATTAAGGATTATGATATGAGATTACATCATCATCCCAGAAAGGCTAACGTAGTAGCCGATGCGTTGAGCCGCAAAAGTCATGTCAATACACTCATGACCGGAGAATTACCCAAGGAGTTGGCAGAAGACCTTCGCGAGCTATGTTTGGAGATAGTTCCGAGAGGTTATGTAGCAGCTTTGGAGATTCAGTATACTTTGATGGATATGATCAGAGAATCTCAGAAGACGGACAAGGAGATTGCTGAGATAAAGGAAAGAATGATCAAAGGAAAAGCTAAAGGATTTCGTGAGGACGAGCACGATACCTTATGGTTTGAGGACCGCGTATATGTGCCAAATGATAAGGAGATCGGGAAGTTGATTCAGCAAGAGGCCCATGATTCGCCATATTCGATTCATCCAAGAAATACCAAGATGTATCTGGATTGGAAGGATAGTTTCTGGTGGACCGGAATGAAGAAGGATATTGCAGAGTATGTAGCAGTTTGTGATGTATGTCAGAGAGTGAAGGCAAAGCATCAGAAGCCAGCAGGATTGTTACAGCCATTGCCAATACCCGAATGGAAGTGGGATAAACTAGGCATGGACTTTATCATAGGATTACCCAAGACTCGTTCAGGCTATGACTCGATATGGGTTGTAGTCGATCGTTTGACGAAAGTAGCTCATTTCATCCCAGTGAAGACCACTTACACCAGTGCTAAGTTGGAAAAGATATACATGACCAGTATCGTATGTCTGCATGGAGTTCCGAGGACCACTGTATCAGATAGAGGAACCTAGTTTACTTCAAAGTTTTGGAATCAGTTGCATGAAACTTTGGGAACTAGGCTAGGGTTCAGTACAGCTTTTCACCCGCAAACAGATGGACGGACTGAGAGAGTCAATCAGATTCTAGAGGACATGTTGAGAGCTTGTGCACTAGATTATGGATCTAGTTGGGACGATAATTTGCCGTATGCAGAGTTCTCTTATAACAACAGTTATCAAGCCAGTTTGAAGATGGCCCTTTCCAAGCATTGTCATTTTAAGGAGGTGCAGAACACCGTTGTTGTGGGACGAAGTTGGAGACCGACAGTTGTTTGGACCAGGTTTGATTAAAGAGTCTGAAGAGAAGGTTAAGCTGATTCGTGAAAGACTTAAGGTAGCCCAGTCCAGGCAGAAGAGTTATGCGGATTCTAAACGGAAGGAGACAGTTTACGAAGTTCGAGACATAGTGTATCTTCGTGTATCCCCACTTCGAGGAGTGAAGCGCTTTGGAATTAAGGGAAAATTAGAACCACGTTTTGTGGGACCA
The DNA here is from genome assembly GCA_021605145.1 of Aegilops bicornis. Lineage (NCBI taxonomy): Eukaryota > Viridiplantae > Streptophyta > Magnoliopsida > Poales > Poaceae > Aegilops > Aegilops bicornis. Next base: position 568,587,522 of record CM038670.1, read on the forward strand.
TACAAAGTTTTGGAACGTATGGGAGAAGTTGCTTACAAGTTGGAATTACCCTAAGGATTGTCAAGAGTTCACGATGTGTTCCACGTTTCTCAATTGAAGAAGTGACACGCAGAGATGGCTGATATTCCTCTGAGAGATACAGTGCCGCTGGAAGCGATACAGTTGGGTAGTGATTTGACCTACGAGGAGAAGCCAGTCAAGATTCTCGAGTTTGCCAGCCGAGTCACACGCAACAAAGTAATCAAGTTCTGCAAAGTTCAGTGGAGTCACCATACTGAAGATGAAGCCACCTGGGAACGAGAGGAAGACCTACGGAAGGATCACTCTCACCTATTTTCTAGCCAACCCGAATCTCGAGGGTGAGATTCATCTTAAGGGGGGTAGGTTTGTAACATCCCAAATTTTCAATTTGGAATGTTATACATTAGATCATCATTGCATATCATATTTTATTGCATTTTGGTTTGATCCTAGAAATTCTACACAACTCAAGGACCCGCGGAGAGAGTTGGGGATTTCATTATTTTCATATTCAAGTTTTTCTCGAATTTTGAAAAGAGGATCGTTTGATAATTATTTTCTCTTAAATATTTATTTTATAAAAATAAAAGAGAGAGGATAAAATGACTTCCTCAAAATAAAGAAATATCGGAGATTTATTATTAAAATCAAATAAGATTTTATTCGGAAGTTTTATCGCTATTTTATTTGAATAAGGAAAAATATGCGTTTTTGAAAATTGCATTTTAGGCCCAAATGAATGTTCACCTTGTCCGGCCTATTTACAGAGGATGGGGAAAATTTATTTCAGGATTTTTGGAGTCCGTTTAGTACTTCTTTTCTTCCTTTTTCTGCACGATTTAAAAAAGAGAGAAACCGACTCTGAGCCGTACCCGAGCGGGACTCCGCCCTGGGGGCTTTATTAACCGCCGCCCCAAGGCCTAGCCGCCAGCCCGCCCTGCACCGTCGCCACCTCGCCTCGCAGGAACCGCCGCCGGAGGTAGCCGCTGCCGCCGCTGTTCGTCTCCGTTTTTTTTTCGGTTAACCGTTCGGTCTTTTTTAGAAAACCTAGATTCTTGATTTAGATTAGATTGGTTCAGTTTTTTTTGGTTTAGCTATTTAGCGAACGCCGGTTAGTATGTTCGTTTTAACGAACGGTTTTCACCGTTTAGCCGCAGACAGCGAACGTTCGTTCGTTAGCCTGTTCGTCAGTTTTTCTTTTTCTCGGATTTTCCGTGATTATTTTCGATTGCGATTTCTGATCCGATTTTCATTTTTTAACTTTTTGCTCGTTTATCAGAATCAGGCGATTCAAGCGCATAGAGTTTCGTCTCGAAGCCCACTTTCTGTTTAACCAACTTAAACAAGTTTTTGCTACTGTAAAATTTGACTTTAGTCCAGATTAGTAAACGAAGCTTGTTTCTTTCGCCGTTTGAGTTTTGTTGCTTCGTTTGATTTGATTCTTTTTGCAAACCGGAGTTCTTAAGTTGAACTTTCTTGTTAGATCTCTTATTTTAGTTTTACCCGTGCCCTTGCTTGATTGCTTTTTGTATGCTTGTTTGTTTGCGATAGAGTACCCGGAGTGTGAAGCGTGCTACTACGAGTCTCTAGGTTTCGTGGATCATCAGCAAGGCAAGTAACACTTTGATCATGCCTCTTTACTACCCAGTTTTATTGCATTATATCAATCCTCAAACAATTGCATCGTTAGGATCTGATTTAAATTGTGGGTTTGGGAAGTAGATGAGGTAGTACCTATTCACCTGTTTATTATCAAACCTTGGGAGTTACTTCTACGTTGCTTATACTGCTATGCTATGCTCGTAGACGTGGATTGGGTTTGAGTGTATTTCATGACAGATGTGAGTATTTTTAATTAATGTTTAACTTAAGGTGGCAACTTTAATACACATCTGGGTGGATTGAGGCACCTGGGGAATTCCAGTGAGTGCCTGTATTTTTGGAAATACCGGGGTACCGTGTGATTCTCCTATGGATTGCCACCCAGGCTCTAAGGGATCATAAGATTATTCATGCTAGAAACTTCCATGTGCAGCCACATGCCAGTATGGGATCTGGCATAGTTGAGTAAGTTGTGGGAAACTTTTCCATGATGGCCTAGCAGATGTAGGGGATTGTAGGTGTACATGCCTATCTATCGGTTAAAGGGACCTCTTCGGAAAGACTGTGTCTCGGTCATCCGTTTCTCAAACATCATGTAGTGCGAGAAATCAAATGGAGGAGATCGAGTCTTGTGGGGAAAAGTGCACAAACCTCTGCAGAGTGTACAAACTAATCATGGTTAGCCGTGTCCCTGGTTATGGACGTCTTGAGTATCTAGTTCTTGGATTATCATGTGGATCTCATCACTCTTAATATAATATGATTGGGTTTAATGATGATGCTTAATTGGGATTGAGTTGGGTGAACCTTCTCAATTTTTAACAACCACCATGATAGTTAAATAAAATTTATTCTTTGTTGTAGGGAAAAATTGGCTTTTCGCAAAACATATTAACCATACAGCCTGCACCAGCCATATATGCATGTAGTGATAGCTTTATTCTGTTCATTACTCTCTTGTGCTATATTGCCAGCATATTCCATGTGCTGACCCGTTTTCGGGCTGCAACGTATCATCTTGCAGACTTTTCAGACGACGAGTAAGGATCCTTAGGTCGTGGTCTTTCACTGAGTGATGTCGTTGGAGTTGATGGACTCACTTTATCTTCCAAGCCTTCCGTTGTTATCGTATTAGATGGCCTTAAGCCATACTTATTGTAATAAGTTCTCTTTTGAGACATTCGATGTAATAAGTGTGTGGTTGCTACTCTGTTATAAATCCTTCAAGTACTGTGCTTGTCAGCATTACCGATCCAGGGATGACACTGCTGCACAGAGATCACACTGCTTGAGGTCTGGTCGTTACAATGAGACTCTGGACAATGAGCGAAAAAATATAAAAAAGAAAAGGAAAAAGAAAAAAAAAGAAAGAAAAAATAAACAAAGAGAGAAGGGGCATTATTAGTATCCTTTACCACACTTGTGCTTCAAAGTAGCACCATGTTTTTCATATGGAGAGTCTCCTATGTTGTCACTTTCATGTACTAGTGGGAATTTTTCATTATAGGATTAGATGCACACCCACTTAGTTTTCATATTGAGCTTTCATACACTTATAGCTCTTAGTGCATTCGTTGCATGGCAATCCCTACTCCTCGCGTTGACATCAATTGATGGGCATCTCCATAGCCCGTTGGTTAGCCGCGTCGATGTGAGACTTTCTACTTTTTGTCTTCTTTGTATTTACCCCTATCATTATACTCTATTCCACCCGTAGTGCTATATCCATGGCTTGCGCTCATGTATTGCGTGAGGGTTGAAAAAGCTGAAGCGCGCTAAAAATTATGAACCAATTGCTCGGCTTGTCATCGGGATTGTGCATGATAAATACTTTGTGTTAAGAAGACAGAGCATGACAAGACTATATGATTTTGTAGGGATAACTTTCTTTAACATTGATATTTTGAAAGACATGATTGTTTGTTGGGATGCCTGAGTATTGATGTCTTTATGTCAAATTATAGACTATTGCTTTGAATCACTTATGTCTTAATATTCATGCCATGATTAGATATATGATCAAGTTTATGCTAGGTAGCATTCCACATCAAAAATTATATTTTTTATCATTTACCTGCTCGAGGACGAGCAGGAATTAAGCTTGGGGATGCTGATACGTCTCTGTCGTCTCTACAATTTTTGATTGCCTCATGCCAATATTATACCACTTTCACATACTTTTGGCAACTTTTTATATGATTTATTGGACAAACCTATTGATCCAGTGCCGAGTGTCAGTTCCTGTTTTCTGCATGTTTTTGTATCGCAGAGTATCCATATCAAACGAAGTCCAAATGCAATAAAATTTCACGGAGAATTATTTTGGAATATATGTGATTTTTGGGAGTTGGAATCACTGCAAACAGAGGCCCACACAGCCCACAAGACATCAGGGCACGCCATAGGCCCCTGGCGCACGGTGGTGGGTTGTGCCCTCCTCGAACATCGGTTGGAGCTCTACTTCGGGCTCAAGGAAGCTTATATCTAGAAAAAAATCATGTTAAAATCTCAGCGCAATCAGAGTTACGGATCTCCGGGAATATAAGAAACGATTTTCGGCCAGATCTGAGGAACGCGAAACAGAAGAGAACAGAGAGGGAGATCCAATCTCGGAGGTGCTCCCGCCCCTCCGTGGCCATGGAGTCCATGGATCAGAGGGGGGAAATCTCCTCCCATCTAGGGTGGAGGCCAAGGAAGAAGAAGAAGGAGGGGGGCTCTCTCCCCCTCTCTCCCGGTGGCGCCGGAGTGCTGCCGGGGCTAGGATCGTGACGGCGATCTACATCAACAACCATGCTACTGTCAACACCAACTTTCTCCCCCTCTATGCAGCGGTGTAACACCTCTTCCCCTTGCTGTAATCTCTACTTAAACATGGTGCTCAACTCCATATATTATTTCCCAATGATCTATGGTTATTCTATGATGTTTGAGTAGATCCGTTTTGTCCTGTGGGTTAATCGTGATCTTAGTTGGTATGATTGTATATTTTATTTATGGTGATGTCCTACGGTGCCCTCCGTCTCGCGCAAACGTGAGGGGCCCCCCGCTGTAGGGTGTTGCAATATGTTCATGGTTCGCATACGGTGGGTTGCGAGTGATGTAAACTTAAACCCGAGTAGGTGGGGTATGACGTATGGGAATAAAGAGGACTTGATACTTAATGCTATGGTTGGGTTTCACGACCTTAATGATCTTTAGTAGTTGCGGATGCTTGCTAGAGTTCCAATCATAAGTGCATATGATCCAAGTAGAGAAAGTATGTTAGCCATGCCTCTCCCTCATATAAAATTACAAGAATGATTACTGGTACTTGTTATCGATTGCCTAGGGACAAATATCTTTCTTGTTGACAAAAGCTCTCTACTAAAACTAAATTAGTTGTGTCTTTATCTAACAGCCCCTAGATTTTATATATGTGCTCTTTATTATCTTGCAAACCTATCCTATCACACCTACAAAGTACTTCTAGTCACATACTTGTTCTAGGTAAAACGAACGTTAAGCGTGCGTAGAGTTGTATCAGTGGTCGATAGAACTTGAGGGAATATTTGTTCTACCTTTAGCTTCTCGTTGGGTTCGACACTCTTACTTATCGAAAGAGTCTACAATGGATCCCCTATACTTGTGGGTTATCAGCCCCCCCCTCCCGCCATTCCAGATTGTATTTCAGAGGAAGATAATTGTTCAGATGGGGATTCAGAGGGAGCCGACCACTCCTATTTACCACCTGAGGTGTTTGCTTTAACCTAGCATGCTGATGTTGATCATATCATGCATATGGCACCTCGCATTGCTTACATTATACATCTTATATGTCATCACCTTAGTTTAGATTTGTTTTGTGTGAACGCCACCTGTTTGGTTTCTATATCATACTCCCACCATTCCTAAATATTTGTCTTTTTAGTGATTTCAACAAGTGACTACATACAGAGCAAAATGAGTGAATCTACACTCTAAAATATGTCTATTTACATCCGTATGTGGTAGTCCAGTTGAAATCCCTAAAAAGAAAAATATTTAGGAACGGAGGGAATATATGGGAATTATGCAATGCCATCTTCTTTAGCCAGGCATCATATACGTGAATCATGCAATACTATCCTGTTTAGCCAGTCATCGTATATGTGAATTGTATCGTTCCATATTTATTTCATAATGTGTTCCATTTGTCAACAATGTTTATACATTCATCTACTCCTCTTGTGCATCAGCCATTTGAGTCGGCCATGGGAAAATCTGGAGTGAAAACAAGGTCTTCTGAGCAGTCAGTGCTACCTGTCGATGCAAATTTCTTGCTGGTTACAAATAGCTCCTTAGAGGAGGATTCAGAGACAAATGACCAGTCGTATCCCCCCCCCCCGAGGTGCATGCTCTAACATGGCATGGTTATATTGCTCATATCATGCATATGGTGTCTTGCATTGCCATGCCATCTGCTTAGATTAGACATGCTTTGTGTGAATGCCTCATGTTTGCTTTCTATATCAGATATGTGAATTATGCAATGCCATGTTTTTCAGCCAGTTATCATATATGTGAATTATGCACCACCATGTAGCCAGGCAACATATATGCGAATTATCTCATGCCATCTTTTTTTTCATTACGTATTCCATTTGTCGACAATCTGTGTATATTTAACTACTCTTCATGTGTATTAGCCATTTGAGCCGGTTATGGAAAAATAAGGAGTGAAAACAAGGTCTTTAGAGCAGGAAATGGTACCTGTTGAAGCATATATCTCGATGGTTACAGGGAGCTCCTTAGAGGAGGATTCAGAGACATATGACCAGTCCTATATCCCACCTGAGGTGTATGTTCTAAGTTGCAATGTTTATATTTCTCATATCATGCATATGGTGTCTTGCATTGCTTAGTTTAGACATCATATGCACAATATTGAGTTCCATCTACTTAGTTTAGAGATCATACATGCGAGTGTCAGCTGCTTAGTATATGAATCAATTATGTCAATTATATCATGCCATCCTGTATACTTAGACAACATGTATGTGAATTATTTCATCCCAACCTATTTTAGAAAGACATCTAGTTTTTTCATGTCATCCTATTTAGATACTCATCATATGTTGAATTATGCCATTATATCCTGTTAAGTTATCCATCATATATCTGAAATTGTGTCATGCTATCATGTTTAGTTAGGCATCATATATGTGAAATTGTGTCATGATGTCATGTGTGGTTAGACAACATATATGTTAATTACCACATCTGTCTATCATATAATGTCTGTACGTTCAATTTATTTTCTTATTTATCAGCCATTTGAATTGGAGGGGGTGATGGCAGTATCTAAGGGAGCAAAAACCCGTTCTTGAAAAAAAGACAGTGCTACCCGTCGATGCAGATAGAACCATGGTTGTACTGGCCCACAAACTAGCCCCACCACACATAATCGAGACTCTTCTAGATTGCACACTTACACTGTTGGGCAGAGAACTAGCTACAACCCATCTAACCCCAACCCCAGCGGATAGTAACCCACTTCTAGTTGACAAAGCACCATGTCCACCACAGAGTACCCCCACACGAGCAGTTTGTAAAGCAACTGCAGTGCCCAAAGCACGAAGACCACCACAGCAAACTCAAACTCCACGTTTAAAGCAGAAGAGCAACTGTTCTCTTGTCAGATTGCGTAGCTATGGTCCATACTCCTTTGTTGTTGCGTCACCATATTTACTCATACCAACTACTTTCGAATTTGAAAGATCCAATTGAAACTCCAATGGCGCAACAGGTATGTTTTAAACCTATTTATTTAATTGGATTGCCATTCTAACTTCTTGCTCTAGGTTTATTTCAGTTTCAGTTGTATAAACAGTTCTGTTCTCATGTGATGCACATTACAAGTGTTGCCAATGCTGTGTAGTTTCTCACACTTATATTCTGTCTATGCTGATGTGTCTTAAAAATATATGAGTTGAACTGTGTCTCTATCTTGATTTGGCAACATAAACTAGAATGATATGGACAATGCAGTGACCATAGTACATAGATATATGTTTGTTTCATGCTGTTATCTTGTCCACCTTACTACTGAACCGGTTTACCAAAATGAGTTTCGTATACTACATGCTAAACCTGTGATGTGTCTGCTTGTTTCTCTTGTAGTATGCGAACAGAATATTGAAGAAGAGCACCCCCACTATGCAATGGTAGAGAAAGTAATGCAGATAAGGTTCAAGATAGTGAGACAGCCCTGTTGGTCTCCAAGAAAGGTGATAAAACGATCTTGTAGATGCGGAGAAAACCCCACGATCCTGCGTTGATGTAGTGTTCGAGCATCGCCAAGATCACTGGCACAAGCTCTTCGAACTCGCTGCTGAATCACTTGACTTCTTCATCTCAGCTACAAGCTGAAAGGCATCGGCCACCGTGGTTATGCAAGAAGTCAAGCACCGAGGAAGTCCCTGCAGAATTCAGATGCATACTTGCTTGTGCAACAGCAAGTGCTGGAGGATTTAATCGCCAACAAGAGAAAGTTAATAAGCTTGCTAAGCATCTTGCCAGCATTATGGGTACCCAGGATATTGTCCTGAGCTCTTCTGAGGTGGTTTCAGTTCTGGACTTGTTTCGCTGCGGCATTTATTTGCACTGGTCGCCAACTTTGACAACCAGTGCATATGATATGCTGCTTTGTTCCCTATATTTGCACTGGTGGTGAACTTTGATGCCCAGTAGATGTAATATGTGTAATAGCCATGATAGCCTAGCGTAAGTTGCTTGCTTATTTATTTCCTTGTTGTCTTGTTTATTTGTTTGCTTGTAGTCAGTGCAGTTCTTTTTCCGCGGTTTGCTAGTGGTCGCAATAACCTTTTTTTTAAAGGTTTTTTTTACATATGTGCCCATGGTTCCTTAGCTCTACTCATTCATCCCCGTGCTCTTAACTTTTCTCAGTTTTCCCCACTCCCTTGCCAGAAACCCTCATAACTGGGCACAACGGACGTTGCCGTCGGGTCAAAGGATTGACTGTTAACTCTGACTAGTGGGCCCATGCTGGACTGTGTCATCCGTTCGAGCTGACAAGTGGGGCCGCGTTGGGTGGTGTCGCTGTTTGACCATTGGGCCATGGTTTCGTTGGGCCGTCCCTTGCATTAAACGTCTGCGCCGCCAGACAGAAAGCTCGCTATGCATGCACCCAAGAAACCCCGCCTCAGATGCGTCGATCGAGCTCAGAGGCGCCAATGCCACGATCCCACGATGCGCCGACCGAGCCTGCATGCGCCGATGCGTCTGCCATGATGCACTGACCGAGCATCTTTCTTGCACGCCAGCCGCCACAGATGCAGCAACGGTCACTGTCGCTGGTTCCTCTCTTCTAGCTAGGTGGCTACATATTTGTGGCTTGTGTAAAAAAAGAGCCACTCCCTTGCTTAGTTGTACTCATCCATCCCTACTAACAAAGCTTGCTTGCATGCACTAGGTGGTTACTAACAAGGGAACCCTACTAACAAGCCGAGCTCTCTATGAAAATAATCAACAAATATGTAGTCCCAATATGTAGATAGGGCCAACAAGCCCATAGCACGATCACATAGCTCAAACTAGAAAGAACTTAACAATAGAATAGATAGAAAACTTAATAATAGAACTTAATAAAAGGGCCAACAAGCCCAAAGCAACTCCAACATAGTTCAATTACAACTTAACATAAAATACACTAAAAAGATAAGAGGGTTTAGAACCCTAGCCGCCACCTTCTCCACCTCTCTCCTCCTCCGGGCGCCCTTTTCACTGCTCCTCCGGGGCGTTGTCGATGGGGTACGGAAGAGTGTGCATGTGCGTTGTGGTGGGAACATGTTGTTGTACTCCGTGAACATGTTGTGGGTGGTGAAAGCGATGAACTCGGAGCCACACCAAAACACCCGGCCGAGGAGGTAGAAGGCGTCGAATGTGTTGGTGAAGTGGTCAAGGAGAGAAACCACCACCCGGTTTTGGATGACCTCCTTGACGCTGAACATCGTTGGAGATCCCCTCGGGAGGTGGTGGTAGCCGGATGCGAGGAAGAACTCGGTGAAGTTCCTTCCGGTCCTTAGCCTTGATATCGCCCACACACGTAGTGTGCGATCAACGTACACGCCGGTAGGGTAGAGCCTCTCCGGCACGGTGGGTGGGAAGCGGTAGGTTGGTCCGGTGTACTGCATGGTTGAGGGATGTACAAAAGACGGAGAAGGGGTCGAAGAGCAAGAAGGGCAGATGGATGAGGGATGGCAGAGGCAGAGGGCGGCTTAAATATCCGTAGTGCAACGTGTTATTAGGTCGTGGCAATAACAGGGTCAAATGTGAAGTAACCTGTTTTCAAACCCACCGCAACATCGGGAGTGTACACGCGTGGGAAACGGTGGTTTGAAAAAGAAGAAGAAAAAGAAGCTAATTGCACGCGTGGGAATCCGTGGTCATATATATTATATGAACAAAAAGAGACAATTTTTTAATAGTTTGTGGCCATTCTGCATGATAAAAATAAATTTGGCCCTTAAAAATTGGTCATTTGCTACGCAATGTCAATTGATTTCAAACGATGCAAAAATACAGAGCCAGCACATTCACAAAAAATAGAGCAAACGATGCAAAAAATACAGAGCCAGCACGTTCACAAAAAACAGAGCAAACGATGCAAAAAAATGACGCAATTCAACGGCCCAACCAGAGCTTGGTTTCCTTTTGGGCCCAATAACGTTTTCTTTCACAGAGTCAGTGGTGGGCGAGCAGCCGAGCACAACGAATAGGATCGCCTCTCGCGGATCACCCCACGATCCAATGATGCGGAGCCGTCCTTGTGATCCAACGGCGCGGAGCCTGCACACAGCCAGCCCACCTAGTTCCTTCTAGAAGGCCAGTTCTGAGGGTTGTCGCTTGGCGCGAGGGTATGATCGGATGGCTGACGTTGGGAGCTAGGGTTAGGCAAAATCCCGCGGGGTTTAGAGGGGTTTTGAGTTGGTCAACGGGGTTTCGAAGGCTTTGGCTGAGCATAACTAATTTTAAAAAATCAAAAAAAATATGAAACCTTCGCTGTTTGTCGTTTTATAAACTACAATCGAGGAAAATTACTAAACTTGGTCTATGGTCATTTTCATGAAAAAAACCCTAGCTGGCACAATCGAGGTCAAATGAGCACCATTAATTTAAAAAAATCAAAAAAAGTATAAAACCTGCGCACAATGTTGTCTTATGTGACATGTTACCAACCAAAAATCATAAACTTGGTCTATGGTCATTTTCATGAGAAAACCTTCACACATATGGCTATCACCTACATGATTTCACAAAGTTCAAGGAGAGGAGGTGGTGTTTCCTTCTGTTTTTGAAAAAATAAAAAAATCACTAAACCTTTATTTTAAAGTGAAGAGGATCTAAAGTTAGTTTTCCATTTTCATATTTCAAAACATGATTTTAATAGTTCTTATATTAAAGCAAATGTTTTCAAAAGAAAATGGAAAAATATGAAGATTAATTCAAAAATAATAAACTTGGCCTATAGTTTTTATATTAATGTTGTCTTATGTGACATGTTACCAACCAAAAATTATAAACTTGTCCTATGGTCATTTTCATGAGAAAACCTGGGAGCTTATTTGGAGCACATTTGGGTTGTTTACCCTAGCCCGGGAGCTTATTTGGAGCACATTTCTCAAATTCAAATTTCTTTGACCTCCTCTAAATCACCTCAAATTTTGCACACATGATCTCCTACACAAACATAGATAGTTGATAATGCATCTTCATTAAAATGTTGTTTTTTGCTCTGTTATTGGAATATTTGATAGAAGGGAACCCTTGATAAAATGATGGATTGCAGCATATTTGCAGCATATGTGTGATCATTGCAGCACCTGAACTTTCAAAACATGAAACAAATCATAGCGAGATAAATTTAAAAACACAAAATACCCAACATAGATAGCCACATGCATATAAAATTCATCCAACAACCAAAAGGTAACCCACATCCTGTTCACAAACATAGTTCACGCACATAGTTCAGCAAACAACCTAAAGTACTTAAAACACATCATAACATCATAACATCAGGGAAGGGGAGACAGACTTTGGCTAGGGCAGCATGCTGCCCCATGATCTTGTAGTCCTCGCCGTGGATGGCCACATCTTCTGCATGAGCTAGAAGGTGAACGAAACGGTCGGACTTTGGCTTTCGCTTGGTGGTGCAGTAGGGGCAGCGCCAAGTTTTGGTCGTGCTCTTGTAGTAGTAATCCACGCCCTTGATCCTGATCTTCTCCTCTTCCTTCTCTTTGAAGGAGGCGAAGTTGCCGCGGTCCACATCCACATCTTCCCCAGAGACATACTGCACACACGAATGAATTACATTAGTACATTATAGATTCATGGGAATACACCATGTCAAATGAACTAAATAAACAATCTAAATTTCAAGTAGGCTTACCTCATACTCTTAAATGCGTCACCATACGCTGGATAAATGCAGGTCGTCGAAAGTATAGTCTATCTTCCTCCTCTTCCCCCTACCATCATCCTCCTGAATATACAATTACATTCATCACTAGTAAATACATAAGCCAATTGAAAATTTAGATATGCACAGATGACACATTGATCATAGGGCTAATATATTATGATCCTATTTGCATTTTCCATTGTCATGCACACACATTGAACAACAGAGCTAATATTACTACATATTGAAATTTAGATATGCACACTTGATCATAGGGCTAATGTACTATGATCCTATTTGCATTTTCCATTGTCATGCACACACATTGAACAACAGAGCTAATATACCTGCATATTGTGAACAACAGAGCTAATATAACTTGAATCAAATAACTTGAGTAGCATTAAAAACCCCAATCTGTGAGCACTAAAAACAAATCTAATAAGCATCATAGCATTAAAAAACCCCAATATGTTCACAACATCTAGCATTTTTGCAACGAAATTATCGAAATCTAAAAACCCCAATCATTGCAGCACCTAAAATCATAGTTCACAACATCTAGCTAGAATTTTTGCAATGAATTTATCCAACAAACCCTAGTCCAAAAACCCCCACCCCCCAACCCATACAAAAAACCCCGGCCCATCCATCAAACCAACTACTCTAACCGTCTGAACTACTGTATGAATCACAATCGAACTAACTCTACAAGCTAAGCAGGTGCAAATACCTGCTCCTCCACGGCAGGTGGCACAACGGGGGCATCGGGATGGACTGCGCCGCTCGATGCCGTCACCTTCTGCAGCGATGAGGCGGAGCCCACCACATACACAGTGGTTGCGAGTTTCCCCGCACCACCGTGGACGCCGCCGACATCCGCGGTCACCGCACCCTGACCCTGCAGCTCCGCCACATCTCCGGTCCCTCTGCTGGCGTCGCCACGAGCGTCGCCATCTGACAGATGGAGGCGATGAAGGTGAGGAAGAGGATGCGGTGGGGGAGAGCGATACGGTGCAGTGGACGCAGTGGAGGAGAGTGAGACGACGCCGGTGGGGAGAGGAAGACGATGCAGCAGCGAGGGGATTTGGGGGAAAATGCTAGGGGCGATGGAGGTGGTTTCCCTCTTTATATGATGGGACGTTTTGGGCGTCCATGGACACATGCTACCCCACGACCGTGGTCTTGCATTCGCCCACGTATACGCGACCCCACTCGTCAGCTAACGGTCAAAGCAATTGACCCGACAGCAACGTCCATTATAACCAATTATGAGGGTTTCGGGCAAGGGAGTGGGTAAAAGTGAGCAAAAGTTAACAGAGTGGGGATGAATGAGTAGAGCTAAGGAACCTGGGGCACAGAAATAAAAAATCCCTTTTTAAAACTAGGCACAATAACCATGGGCTACATATTTACTCTAGTTACCATGGGCCTCCTACGGGCCGTAGAAACAATGGGCCTTCTAAGGGCCGTAGAAACAATGGTCCTTCTACAGGCCGTAGCATCAATGGGCCTTCTACGGGCCGTATGATCGATCGGCCAAACATGGGCCAATAACAGACCGCATTATGGGCCTTAAACATGCTAGAGTTGGAATCATCCGTTCATGGGCCGACAATAACGGGTCGTCGTTAATCGGCCATATTTGATGATGCTATGAAAACAGCTCAACAGATTAACGGGCTGCAAACGGGCCGATTGTAACCACGGGCTGAATTTGGCCCACAAGCAGAAAAGGCCAGTAACGGGCCGTAAGTAACCGAATGATGGAAATGAGCCCAAGAATAAATGGTCCCTGAGAAGGCCGAAAGATAACATGGGTTGGAAACGGCCCAATGGAATAATGGGCCGTTAATGGGTCTAAAGCGGTACACTGTTCATTGCGGGCCAGATTCACCACGGGCCGTTAATAGGCCAAGAGTTACAAATGGCCTCGTATGGGCAGAAAGACATCATGGGCCATACATGGGCCGAAGTTACAACGGGTTGGAATCATATTGGACGGCCCAGATGAAGCTACTGGGCTTAACTTCGATAGGCCATAACGGGCTGTGAGTTAGCGGGCGTAAATGGCCTACATATGAACAGGCCATTAACAGGCTTTTCGTGGCTGGCGCGTTACCTTTTGACCAAGTCAAACGGGCCGGCTTTTTCACCAGAATGGGCCTCTGTTGGGCCGTGCCACGTGTCGACGTATCATAGGCACCTCCTGTCCAATGAATGGACGACATCTGTCCCAATGGTGTGCCAACACGTGTTTCCTCCGACCAATGAGAATTTTACACGTGGAGAATCCTCATTGGTCCGGGCTGTTAGCGGGTTATCGGATCCAAAACCGGACCCAATAGCTTAATGGCGACCCGTTACGGTGGATGCCACATGTCGGTCACCCTTAACGAAAGCACTTCTATGACGCGCGATTTATCGTCATGGGAGTGGACACTTCCGTGATGATAATTTTGGGAATGTCATGGAACACTTCTACGACAGCACAGGTATGACTATCTTGATTCTGTCATAAAATCGTCATGGATGTACATGCATGACAGAAAACGTGACCTACTGTGACAAACACATATCATCACAGAAGTGTATTTTTTGTAGTGTATCTAGGAGATGCATAGCAAGGAGAGGGGGAGAGTGTGTCCACGTACCCTCGTAGACCGAAAGAGGAAGCGTTTGACAACGCGGTTGATGTAGTCGAACTTCTTCTCGTTCCGACCGATCAAGCACCGAACATACGCCACCTCTGAGTTCTGCACACGTTCAGCTCGATGACGTCCCTCGAACTCTTGATCCAGCAAAGTGTCGAGGGAGAGTTTTTTCAGCACGACGGCGTGGTGACGGTGATGGTGAAGTAATCCGTGCAGGGCTTCGCCTAAGCACTATGTGAATATGACCGGAGGCGTAAACTGTGGAGAGGGGCGCCGCACACGGCTAGGAATCAATGTTGTGTCTTCTAGCGGTGCCCCCCTCATATATATAGGTTGGGGGAGGAGACGCATCCAAGGGGGCGCCCCAAGTAGGAGGAATCCTACTTGGGCGCCTCCCAATTCGGCCTCCCCCTTCCATATTCATCCGGAGGGGGAGGAAGGAGGAGGGAGGAGAGAAGGAAGGGGGAGTGTTGGGGATATAACTATTTGCGTAAGCCGCCCGTGAGGGGTAGGGTTACGCAAAGAAGGATTCATCAGAAGAAGCCCAAGACCAAGCATGAAGATGGCGGTTCAATAAAGGGTCTAAAAGCCCACAGGCGACTTAAGGCCCGTAGTAGTAAACCACCGTAATGGCATGACTTGTATCATAAGGTAGAGTTAACTAGTCACCGAGCCGGGCACTGTTTATGAGCCGGCCGGGACTCTGTAGGCCGTAGGGCGTATCCCCGTGTATATAAGGGGACGACCCGCTGGCGGCTTAGGGCAAGAAACAACTCCTCGAGAAGCGGGCATAGCGTATCTCGCTCCCTGGTCATCGAAACCCTAGCAATATCAACCCAACTAGACGTAGGCCTTACATTCACCGTAAGGGGCCGAACTAGTATAACTCTCTCGTGTCCTTTGTCCCAATTAAACCCCTTTAAGCTTCCTAGTTGCGATGGCTCCACAACTAAGTCCTTGCAAGAGGACATCTGCCGTGACAATTCCACGACAGTTGGCACCCACCGTGGGGCCAGCGCACGGTGGATTTGAGTTCTTGAAGGGCAACTTCGAAGGGATCAAGGGATACGCAGTCGGCCGGATGACCAAAAGTCGTCGCGGCAAGATCTACATCGACGACGAAGGCTGGGGCCCCGAGGCCGGCTCAATTGAGTACGGGTACCGGGTCCCCTTCGGCAGAATTCACGTCTTCATCAGTCGAATTGGTGAGCCGGGCCCTGAGCCGGATAACTGCACCGATCTCGTCGAGACGGCTCAGCGTGCAAGACCCGCCCAACCCGTCGTGAAGCGTGCCTTCGTGGGTTGCATCCACGGAGGGGAACTTTCTGAAGGATCTGTAGATGGTGGTGAGACGGCCGTCCACTCCGATGGTGACTCGTCCACTGGTGAAACAGATTTGATGTATCAACTGCAAGACGGCAGGCTTGGGGGCTGTTCCGATGGCAGCAGTATTCCAGACCCCTTTGAGTCGCCGAGCTGCGTAGGGGTCTTCATGGCTGGTACTCAATCCGATCAAAACTCTACAGCCGCGGTAGCAATAATGTCCGGGTCAGGAGCGGCCGGGGCAGGAGGCCCTGTGCGCCCGCCGGCTCAGGTGCTGATGGATCTCATGGATAAGCTGATGGCCCTGTTAACCACCACAGTTATCCCTGTGAATTAAGATGAACATAATGCAGAGGTGGCACAGGTGTGTGAGGAAATAGCTCGGGCCAAGGAGGCCTTAGCAGCTGAGGACACCAGGTTGGCCATAGAACGGGCGGCTTTGGATGCACGGGCGCAGCAGTTCCAATCAGAGGCTTTCCAGCTTACGATGAACCTAAACGCATCTAACAAAGTGATGAGGAGGAGACACCAGAAAACTCAATCCCGTTTGCCTCCGATTTATGATCCTCGGAACCTCTTTGCTACACCCGAAGCCGGCCCTGGTAACCCGCCAGAAGCAAATCAGTTCATGACATTCGAAGCAGGGGGGCCGGTTCAGCCTCGGATGATGGCACCTCCTCATGAGAACATGGCCCCGCCCCGATACGTACCAACACCACCGGGTCACTTTCTAATCCCATGGAGAACTTGATTGCAGCATCAGCATGTTTGGCGGCTCTCCCAGTGGACGGTGATGATCCAACAGTGATGGAGACGCGAAGGATCAGAGAACTTGTCCAGACGGCTCTGGCTCAGCATGAGGCTTATTCCTACAGTCGGGACAGGATTCATTCAACTCCTCGCCCAAGCCGGAGCCCGAGTTACACCAGGCACATGGAATTAGAAGCCTTGTCTAGCAACACCCAACGCCGTAACCAGCTCGGCGGTTATAACCCGGTACAGGACCGTATACTCAGGAGGACGAACGGGCGGCTCAACTGGCGGCTCAGCTGATGGCTCATCAAGCCCTCCCAGATTATCCGACGACTTCCGTTGAGGCAGGAGTAGCCACCAGAACCGGCGGTGTTCCTTGTTTGGTGCCGGCTCTATGTAATGTACGTCTACCCAAAGACTTCAAAGGACCCAGAAAGGTGCCAAATTATACGGCCAACTTACAGCCCGGGGCGTGGATCGAAAGTTATGAGATGGCGATGGAGCTGTTGGAGGTCAGTGACGCGGCAATGGCTAAGTACTTCACCATGATGTTGGATGGAATGGCCCGGTTTTGGTTAAAGGGCATGCCTCCTAATTCCATCGGCTCATGGGCAGAGTTAAAGGCCCGGTTCATTCAGAACTTTAAGGACACCTGCAAGCAGTCCATGTCGATTGTGGACTTAACCAATTATAAACAAGAAGAGGGTGAATCCACCACTCATTGGGTGCGCCGGGTCAAGGAGATAATACATTAAATGCGACAAGATGGATGCCGGTTCTGCCGATCCTCATGTTGGAGAAGAATTGCCGATTTGAACCATCGAGGCGTAAGCCGGGCATCTCAAGCGTGATTGTAATGATATGGGTACGCTGATGGCGGCTTTAGTCAAATCGCCGATTCTCGATAGTACCAAGGATCCCGTCGATGAGGAAAAGACAGGAAGGGAAAGAAGAACGGCAATGGAAAGGGTCAACAGCATAACCCGATGAATCAAGGAGGTAATAAGCGTAAGGCGAGGGTAACCCGGAGTTTGTGGCCAACGCCAATGCAGTGGTAACAATCGAGACGCAAGGAAAATCGCCCCCTCGATCTGGCTGGTCAGGTCCATCTCTTGAGCAGTTACTCAATGAGCCCTGCCCAAGACACGGCACCCGGGAGAGGCCAGCCACTCACTTATGGAAGGATTGCGCGATCATGAAGGCTTTCAAGAATTCCAACATGTTCGACGGTAATCACGGGTCAGGTGGCGGCTCAGGTGCCGGCGGCTTTCATGGCCCGGGCGGTGGTTCAAATT
This sequence comes from Aegilops bicornis, assembly GCA_021605145.1. NCBI lineage: Eukaryota > Viridiplantae > Streptophyta > Magnoliopsida > Poales > Poaceae > Aegilops > Aegilops bicornis. Next base: position 568,605,611 of record CM038670.1, read on the forward strand.
CCGGCTTTCAGGGGAATCAAGGCGGCTATAATCAGCAGCAATCTGGTCAAGGAGGACAACAGCAGCAGTCGGGTTATCAAAATAACCCAAAGCAACTGAATAGTGGACAATATCATGTGTTCACTACTGGCTTATGCAAACGTGACCAGAAGATTCACAAGAGGGCGGTGAATTCTGTTGAACCGGCAGGCCCCCGTTAGTTGAGGTGGTCAGAGCAGCCAATTGTCTGGAGTAGGGAGGATCACCCTCCTCGGGTTGACAATCCGGGTCAGTTAGCTTTGGTGGTGGCGCCTCAGGTTGGTGGATATAAATTCACCAAGGTACTCATGGACAGAGGTAGCAGCATCAACATCCTCTATTACGAGACCTTTTGACGCATGGGTTTGACTGACAAAAATTTAAAGACATCCAACACCGTTTTCCATGGACTGGTGCCTGGTAAGTCGGCGTACCCAGTCGGTAAGATTGAGTTGGAGGTGGCCTTTGGAGATGAGTACGATTCTAGGGCTGAGAAATTAACCTTTGAGGTGGTCAAAATTAAGAGTCCATATCATGCTCTGTTTGGGCGGCCGGCTTATGCCAAGTTCGTGGCTTGGCCGTGTTATGTCTATTTGCAGCTTAAGATGCCGGGTCACAAGGGCATCATCACTATGCACGGGAGCCGAAAGATAGCCCTGGAATGTGAAGAAGGTGATGCGGCTTATGCTGAGTCTGTTTGTGCAGCAGAGGAGCTAAAGTTTTATCAAGATAATGTTGACACGGTGGATATGACCTCCCTGAAGAAGCCAACCACAGAGCATGACCCGGCGATGAAGTTTAAGTCGGCTGCTGAAACCAAGCTTGTTGATTTCACTCCAGGCGATTCGTCTAAGCAGTTCAGTATCAGTGCCAATTTGGATCCTAAATAGGAAAGCGCGCTCATCGAGTTCATCCGTGAGAACCAAGACATCTTTGCATGGAAGCCTTCTGACATGCCGGGTGTATCGAGAGACCTCACCGAGCATACTCTTAATATTGATCCAAAATATAAGCCGGTCAGACAGTTTCTTCGACGATTCAACGAAGAGAGACGGAAAGCTATTGGTGAGGAAGTGGCCCGGATCTTGGCGGCCGGGTTTATTGTTGAAGTTTTTCACCCTGAGTGGTTGGCTAACCGGGTGCTTGTGCTTAAGAAGAACGGCACCTGGCGGATGTGTGTGTATTACACGGACTTAAATAAGGCTTGTCCGGCTGATCCCTTTGCTCTCCCCCGTATTGATCAAATCATTGATGCTACGGCGGGTTGTGAGCGTTTGAGCTTTTTGGATGCTTACTCTGGCTATCATCAGATCAAGATGGCAGTTAAGGACCAGGAGAAGACGGCCTTCATCACTTTGTTTGGAGCCTTCTGCTATGTATCTATGCCATTTGAGCTCAAGAGTGCCAGGCGACTTATCAGCGGTGTGTACAGAACTGTCTCCACGATCAGATTGGACGCAATGTTCATGCTTATGTGGATGATATAGTGGTTAAATCCAGAGTGAAGGAAACCTTGATAGCTGATCTAAAGGAGACCTTTGACAATCTCCGGGTTTACAAGATGATGCTTAACCCGGCCAAGTGTGTGTTTGGCATGCCAGTGGGTAAGCTTTTGGGTTTTCTGGTTTCCAACAGAGGTATTGAAGCTAATCCGGAGAAGATCAAGGCGATTACCTCTTTGGCTAAGCCGGCGTGCATCAATGATGTTCAGCGATTGGCGGGTCGTGTTGCTGCCTTAAGCCGTTTCATAAGCCGGTTAGGGGAGAAGGCCTTGCCACTGTATCAGATGATGAAGAAAACAGACACTTTTGTCTGGAGTGAGGCTGCTAATGCTGCCTTTGAAGATTTAAAGAGACAGCTATCTGAGCCGCCGGTCCTTGCGGCTCCCATTGATAGAGAGCCCTTGCTGTTATATGTGGCTGCTAACTCACGTGTTGTCAGTGTTGCAATCGTGGTGGAGCGCAAGGAGGCCGGCAAGGAGCATCCGGTTCAACGGCCGGTTTACTACATCAGTGAGGTGCTCATTGAGTCTAAGCAAAGGTATCCACATTGGCAGAAGCTTGTTTACGGGGTGTTCATGGCAAGCCGGAAGCTGAAGCAATACTTCCGAGGTCACCCTATCACCATGGTAAGTTACGCCCCTTGGGAGACATCATCCGAATAGAGAGGCCACAGACGAGTCGCCAAGTGGGCCATTGAGCTTGGGCCTCATGGCTTGAAGTACATGTCGCGTCGCTATTAAGTCTCAAGCCCAGTGGACTTTATCAACGATCGGACAGAGCTGCAGACACACAGGGAGAAGCCGGATAACACATATTGGACTATTCACTTTGATGGGTCCAGCAATTGGAAGGCTCGAGGGCTGGAGTCGTTTAACTTCCCTCGAGGTGACAAATTTTGTTGTGTGCTCGCTCATGTTTCCTTGTACTAATAATGCAGCTGAATATGAGGCCTTGCTCCATGGTCTTCGGATGGCCAAAGAGATGAATCTGAGCCGGGTAAGGTGCTTGGGCGACTCGGATCTCGTGGCTCAACAGTGTCGTGCAAGTGGGACTCAAGGATCCCCTCATGGCGGCTTACCGTCATGAAGTTGATCTTGTGGCTGGGCACTTCAAGGGTTATCAAGTGGAGCATGTTGATCGAAGGAAGAATGAGGCGGTGATGCTTTAAGCATACCGAGGTCTCAACAGAAGCCGGTACCACCTAACACCTTTTTGGATGTTTTGCATAATCCTTCGGTTAAGTTACCCACAGAGGAAGATTTAGCTGTTCCGCACCCGAAGCTTACGCAGTTGGTGGCGGCTCTTCACGTCATCCCGGATTGGACGATTGCCATATTTGGCTTACATGACCCGGGAGAGTTGCTCGAGGATGAGACCTCAATGAGACAAATCATCCGTGATCTAAATCCATGACAATTGTTCATGCTGAGTTGCATCATCGGAGTGTCACTGGGGCGTTTCAACATTGTTTGTCACCTGCGGAGGGTCAGGAAATACTTCGTGAGATCCATGAAGGGGATTGCGGTCATCATGCCGGGTCAAAATCTCTCGTGGCCAAGGCTTTCCGTCACGGTTTATATTGGCTGACGGCTCACGCTGACGCGGAGGTTCTGGTCAGTAAATGTGACAGTTGTCAGAAATTCTCACGACGAGCTCATGTGTCGACTCAAGAATTAAGGATGATTCCAATTACTTGGCTGTTTGCGGTCTAGGGGCTTGATATGGTCGGGCCCTTCAAAGGTCTAAGGATAAAAAGACGCACCTCCTGGTGGCAGTGGATAAATTTACAAAGTGGGTTGAGGCAGAGCCGGTCAGTAAGTGTGATGCAGCCACGGCGGTTCATTCATGAAAAAGGTGATCTTTCGTTTTGGTTTTCCACACAGCATCATAACTGATAATGGCACTAATCTCTCCAAAGGTGCCATGGAAGAGTTCTCATTAACGAGAACATATCCGGCTTGATGTTTCAAATTGCTCACCCTCAATCCAATGGTCAAGCAGAAAGAGCCAATCAGGAGATCTTGAAAGGTATAAAACCCTGGCTCTTGGTCCCCTTACAGCGGATGCCGGGTTGTTGGGTCGAGGAATTACCTTTTGTGATTTGGAGCATCAACACTACACCTAACAGATCTACGGGCTATACACCTTTTTTCATGGTGTAGGGAGCAGAGGCGGTCCTGCCAAGTGATATCCGTCATGACTCGCCCCGAGTGGCGGCTTACGTTGAGACTGACAATGAACAAGCTCGTCAGGATGCACTTGACTTGTTAGATGAAGAGCGAGACTGGGCAATAGCCCGCTTGGCGATTTACCAGCAAGACCTGCGCCGCTACCACAGCCGCCGGGTTAGATCCAAAACCTTTCAGGAAGGCGACTTAGTGCTCCGGCTCATCCAGATCACCGATATGCACAAGCTATCCCCTTTGGGAAGGACCCTTTGTGGTCAAGAAGAATCTGAACAACGGGTCATACTACCTTATCGATGTTCGAGAGCACAAAGACTCACGTAAGTCGGAGGAGGAGACCCGCCGCCGTGGAATATCGCTCATCTTCGCCTTATTATACTTGAGCCACCGGCTCTCGGGATGTACATATTTTGATGATGTATATATTATGAAAAGCAATAAAGCAGGACCTCTGTCCTTTTTTCTACCCACAAAAGTTTACATGTCTTTCTTCTCATGTTGTTGAAACAGCCAACAGGGAGCGGATCATGTCTGAATCCGGCTTTCCCTTTGGTCCGGCTTATGCTCATATCTGAGTTTAGCCATGGTCGCTTGGGGGCTTCCTATTCAAACATAGGTCGTATTCGAACTAAAGAGAACATAGCTGTCGATACCCACTTGATCGGCATACTGTCGAACCCACTAGGGGGCTTCTTGATCATATCTGAATCATAGCTTAACCCCTTTGGGTCTGACGTGGATCGTATTCGAATCAGCATCATTAAACAACTCTTATGGTCACTTGGGGGCTTCCTGTTCAAACATGGGTCGTATTCGAACCAAAGAGAACATAGTTGTCGATACCCACTTGATTGGCATCGCCAAAGCCACTGGGGGCTATATGATCGTATCTGAATCTTAGCTTAACCCCTTTGGAACGGTTTTCTGATCGTATTCGAATCAGAAGCCTTTAAATTTTGTCTATTGTTCATCACCCTTTGCAATCACAAGTATTTGATTATTGTGAGATCATATCGAAAGCTCTTTTGGGGTGGTCTGTATTCCACCGATTTAATATTGATCAAGTAAAATTGTTAGTGCATCATTATATGTGCTAGGTTTCGGGATTAATAAGGTTTATCCTCATTGTCTGGGTCACATAAGCCGGCAAGGTAATCAAAGGATCACAGGTATGTTGTTACGATTGTACCTCAAGGATATAATCGAGAACCAGTTTTTATAATTTTTTGATTCAAAGTACGGGTTATCAACACATTATGTGACCCCCTATGTGGTAAGTCGCCAAGGGACTTGTTGTTCTGTACGCAGGGCGATGCAAGCAATTTCCTTTAAACATAAAGGAAGCAGAAGACTGATATAAGCCGGAAGCATATAATGACGGCAACTTAAGAAAGTGTTGAGTACCGCAAACATGCGCGAAGGCATGGCAAAAATCAAGTGTTTTTTCTACCCTGTTACAAGACTCTCTGGGTCTGAATAATGAAGCATTGTTTTTCCACAAGATATAAACATACGACGCCTGATGGTTCACTTCATTGGTTGATCTGACGTGTCCAAGTTATCCTTCTCCGATCCTCCGTCGGCTGCCCTGTGCTGGAAGGTTGATGATGCCCACTCAATGCCACTCAAAGCTTCAAACGCAGCTTCATCATCTATTAACCCGGCTGGGTCGACTTCAGGGGCAAAAGTATGCTTACGAATTGGAGGGATCAGGCTGACTTCATCGTAGTGAGGCGTTGGGAGTCTCTGGTTCTCGCTGTCATAACCGGCTGATATTTGGTAAGGTCAGTGTCATTCCCAATAAGCGTGGCCACAGGGCGTATCTCCTTCACGCAGGCGGCAAAATCCTTCTCATCAAACACGGTACCATCCTCCTTTAAACTTGGGTATCCAAGAGCGATGTCAGCCGGTTCTAGTTCTGGCATAAAAGCTTTGGCACGGCTCAATGCAACTATGGCTCTGGCTCTTGCAGACGCCCGCCTTAGCTCTTGGATCCGTTGAGGTAGCACAGCAAGCCGCTTTAACATATCAGCCAGGAGATGGGGAACGTCATTTGACAAAGCCACAACGGCCAAAGCACGTTGTGACCCGGCATAGAGTTGCTCCACTAGAGTATAAACCGCCTTTAACTTGATCGACATGCTCTGATTAAGGTTTGAGCTCCTGGGGCCTGCGTTAACAAGTATCAGGTGAGCTGGAGGTAACAATTGCAATAGTCATCGAAAGAAGGTTTGCAGTATTCAATGTTTGCACAAGTAGCTTACCGAAGATTGCTGAGACCATTTGGGATATTTGGCGCTTTAAGCCGGATAGCTCGGCTGTTGCTTCTGCAAGCGACGCCTCTGCTTTCTCGGCCCGAGTGACCAAAGAGGCCTTTTCATCAGCCCAGGTTTTCTTGTGTGCTTCAAAGCTTTTCTTCAGCTTTTCTTGTTCAGACACGCTGAACTCAAACTTGGAGTTGGCCTTTTGGATTTCAATTTCTTGAGCTGCCAGGAGGTTCTTCAGGTCAGCAATCTCCGACTCAAATTGGCTTATGGTGGCCTGTGTCAATACCGGGTTATAATCAGAATTATTATCAGATGACATTAAGTCTCAAGCAGTTTGCAGGCAAAGATACTTGACACTTGGGGGCCAATGTATACTGAAGAACTCTAAATTACTACTCCGGCTCATGAAAGTTAAGTCCCAAGCACTTTGCAAGCAAAGATACTTGGCACTTGGGGGCTAATGTGTATTACAAGTTCAAAAGTATTATATTACACCGGGTTAAATATCTTGTACTATAGCCGGCCTTTGAGATATGCCAGATGTTTGATCATGATAAGCAGATTCTAAGTCTACAGCATATTTTCTTATAAGCAGTAGACTTGGGGGCTGTCTGATGAAAAGTATGAGCAAGGAAAAGTAACAAAAGTGATACCTCAGATTTTTGATGGATTTGTTTCACCATGTCAATCTCCAGGTCACGACTGCTGTGCACTTGGCGTATGTAGCCGGAGACAATCTCTCCAATGCCCAGATGAGTATAATCGGTAATGTCCAGCTTGGTCTTTCGGTGCTCCAAAAGTTCCTCCTTGGCAGAGCACTTGGCAAGAACAGTGGGCTGTCCCGGTTCAATAAACTGAGTCTTGGTGATCTCAACTTCCGGGTCATCTGCCTTGGCCAGGCTAGGAATCTTCGGGTTGACAGAGCCATCGAGGGCTTGTTTGGCAGGCAGGTCAGAGGTAGGCACTGGAACATCATGAGATGGTTCAGACGACGGCTCGTGGGCGGAGACATCGGGAGCGGCCGTTCCAAGCTCTGGTTCAGTTACAACCGTTTCTTTGGACGGTTTAGTCTTCTTTGCCCTCTTACTGGGCTTTACTTGTACACTGTGGACAAGTCAGAGGAATTAATACAAGAGTATGAGTAAGGTAAACATAAGGTAAGTAAGTGGTCATTACCCTGGTGCGGTTTTGAAAGCCGGCATATTTGATTGCATAGACTCGCCAGAGGAAGGTGAAGTATCCTGATAGTTGGAGTCAGATGAATTGAGAGGTTGACGAATGAAACCCGCCAAAGGTAAAAGAGGACGTAAGTCGGAGATAACCTCAGGCATGCATTTCCTGGTCACATCAGGTAAGCCGGAGGAGAGTTCCACGTCTTTGTTTGTCCGGGTCTGCCTCTGGCTCTCATAAATCTGTCGCTTCAAAATAAATTGAGGATCTTGGTAAGCTAAAGGATGTGAAAATCTTACTTTCCGGGTCACTCTTCGGATTTTCTGTCGCGGCAAAGGCTCGGAGTCGGAGGAGATTATAGTTACCTCTTCCTCAACGGCTTGGCTGTTTCCGTGTCCTCCTGAAAGGAATTAATGTCAATAAGGTGATGATAAAAGAGACAGTGGAGTTAAGAGTTACCTCTTCTTCATCGTCATCAGTATCATCCAGTTTTAACATATATGAAGCACTTGGCTTCTTCTTCCTTGAAGTTCCTGTCTTGGCGGCTTTTCTCTCAGCTCTCTTGGCCGCTCTGACTTGTTTGGCAGCCTCATGGTCATATTTGACCTTCTAGAAGTTGTCATCTGCCTGTAAATATTGACACAGGGTTATGAGTGAAAAACATGATATAATACAATAAAGGTAATTGTGGAGGATAATGACTTACTGCAGGGGCCGGGTTCTTCTTGCAGAAAGGAAGTAAGCCGAAGGCATTACTAACCATCGAGCCCTCTTTCAATAAAGATTGAGTCGTGGCTTCAACCATATCATCTGGTAAGTCGTCGGGACTATGACGCGATGGGTCATCCTTCTACCGAGTAAGTGCACATTAAAATTGTCGGGCGGCGACTTAACGGAATCACCCGCCAAGAAATCCAGACCCGGACCAAGTCGATGCCATCTAAGCCGTTCCCCAAGAGAGCTTTGATTTTCTTGATAGTGGGAGCAAGTGGTAGACGTTCAATAGCAGTTAGCTTGTCTGGCAGCGGATGATTGGATTCAAGGTGCAGAGCACGAAAGCCGAGCAGCGGGTTTTCATCAGCCGGAGAAGTGTCCTGGCCGTAGAACCACGTCTGGTTCCAATCCTTTGGGTGGCTTGGCAGTTCAGCATAAGGGAAAAGACGGTCTCTCGGCTGCTGAATTGAGATGCCGCCAAGTTCCAGACTGGGCCCGTTGGCACGTTCATTCTGCCGGTTTAAGTAAAACAATTCTCTGAACAAAAGTAAGTTGGGCTCTTCTTCAAGGTACACCTTGCAGAAGACTTGGAAGTTGCAAATATTTGACACGGAATTGGGCCCGATGTCTTGAGGTCTGAGGTCAAAAAATTGCAAAAAATCCCTGAAGAATTTTGAACCGGGTGGAGCAAATCCCCGGCTCATATGATCGATAAAAATGATCACTTCCCCCTCCTTGGGTTGAGGTTTCTCCTCGACGGGTCAGAGCATGATAAGACATGACCTCCTTCTCGGGTAGATGGCCGGTCTTAACGAACTCGCATAAAGTGCTTTCCATAACAAAGGACTTGACCCGATTCACAGTCCACAGGAGCTTCGAGAGCCTTAGGTGCCATTATGCAAGTGGAAGCCTATGACAAAATAAGAATTCCCGGTTCAACTTTAACCCGAAAGAAAATATTTTTAAGTCTATTCAAGATGGCGGCTTAAGATGGGGCCTAATGACATATGGCTAATTGTGCGGATGCTTAAACCGTTACAGGTATCAGAAGCGGTTTAATTATCTTAAGTCGCCGGAAGCAAGCAAGGCTGACAATTAGTGTTGTCTTTTTAAACCGGTTATACAGACTGCCGAGATTAAAACAGATCTAACAGATGCAGTTTTTTGGCTAAGTATGGAGCAAACAGGTTTCGCAAACTACAATTGTTGTTTTTGATCAAATGGTCACTCTGAAAAGAAAAATTCTAGACCTAAAATTGGTGCAGAGAAGCTCATACGCTTGAAGAAAGCCCTAGAACAAAGGAAAAGGGACCTATTTGCATTCGAAATGGGTGCGAAACAGTCGCCGCAACAGTTCTACACTATTTGACGATCAGAAAAAGGCGTTGGAGGTGAAGTCTATCAAGGGTTTGCAACGGGCGGCGACGAATACTGACGAACTCGAGAAGCTATATTGCAGATCTAAGGCAGGAAAGGAAAGGGACTTACAGATGCAGGATCATGGCGAGAGGTTCGTCGCGTTTCTCTGGTCAAGACAGGTTGATGCAGCGGCCTGAGTTGGAGAAGACGAGGAGCTCGGCGGCAGCGGCGGCGGCGGAGCTCATGCGGTGGCGAAATAGTGAAAGGAGGAAGACGGCCGAAGGAGGGAGAATGGAAAGACCTAGGTCATGCCTATTTAAAAGGAGAGGTTGACTGGGAAGGCGCAAGAAACGAGGAGGCAAGGTATCATTATCCAACGGCTCCGACGCCTCAGTTTTCGGGATGGTCAGTAAAGAAAGAGATATGTTCAAGATATGACAAAATAAAATAAGAATTTAATGGAAGATGACGTCACGACGGGTTATCACGGATCCAGAAGATGACATCACGGCGGGTTATAACCTTTGCACAGACAGAGAAAGGCTTGTTTATTAAGATATTTTAAGATTGACATGAACGGGTTCAAATCAATCTGGGGCCTAATGTTGGGGATATAACTATTTGCGTAAGCCGCCCGTGAGGGGCCGGGTTACGCAAAGAAGGATTCATCAGAAGAAGCCCAAGACCAAGCATGAATATGGCGGTTCAATATAGGGTCTAAAAGCCCACATGCGACTTAAGGCCCGTAGTAGTAAACCGCCGTAATGGCATGACTTGTATCATAAGGTAGAGTTAACTAGTCACCGAGCCGGACACTGTTTATAGCCGGCCGGGACTCTGTAGGCTGCAGGGCGTATCCCCGTGTATATAAGGGGATGACCCGCTGGCGACTTAGGGCAAGAAACAACTCCTCGAGAACCGGGCATAGCGTATCTCGCTCCCTGGTCATCGAAACCTTAGCAATATCAACCCAATTAGACGTAGGCCTTACCTTCACCATAAGGGGCTGAACTAGTATAACTCTCTCGTGTCCTTTGTCCCGATTAAAACCCTTTAAGCTTCCTAGTTGCGATGGCTCCACAACTAAGTCCTTGCAAGAGGACATCTGTCGTGACAATTCCACGACAGGGAAGACGAATCCCTCCCCTTCCTTTCCCTCTTCTCCTCTTTCCTTCCCCCTTATTTTGGCCTACATGGGGGCGCACTAGCCCCCTAGGGGCTGGTCTGTCCCCTTCTTGGTCCATTAGGCCCATGTAGTTGCCGGGGGGATGCCCGGAACCCCTTCCGATGACCCGATATTTACCCGGTACCCCCAGAACACTTCCGGTGTCCCAATATCATCGTCCTATATATGAATATTTACCTCTCGACCATTTTGAGACTCCTCATCATGTCTGTGATTTCATCCGGGACTCTGAATAACATTCGGTCACCAAATCACATAACTCGTATAATACAAAATCGTCATCGAACGTTAAGTGTGCGGACCCTACGGGTTCGAGAACTATGTAGACATGACGGAGACACCTCTCCGGTCAATAATCAACAGCGGAACCTGGATGCTCATATTGGTTCCCACATATTCTACGAAGATCTTTATCGGTCGTACCGTAATGACAACATACGTTATTCCCTTTGTCATCGGCATGTTACTTGCCCGAGATTCGATCGTGGTATCTTCATACCTAGTTCAATATCGTTACCGGCAAGTCTCTTTACTCGTTCTGTAATGCATCATCCCGCAACTAACTCATTAGTCACATTGCTTGCAAGGCTTATTATGATGTGCATTACCGAGAGGGCCAAGAGATACCTCTCCGATACTCGGAGTGACAAATCCTAATCTCGATCTATGCCAAGCCAGCAAACACCTTCAGAGATACATGTAGAGCATATTTATAATCACCCAGTTACGTTGTGACATTTGATAGCACACAAGGTATTCCTCCGATATCCAGGAGTTGCATAATCTCATAGTCGAAGGAATATGTATATGACATGAAGAAAGCAATAGCAATAAAACTTAACGATCATTATGCTAAGCTAACGGATGGGTCATTTCCATCACATAATTCTCCTAATGGTGTGATCCCGTTCATCTAAGGACAACACATGTCTATGGTTAGGAAACTTAACCATCTTTGATTAACGAGCTAGTCTAGTAGAGGCTTACTAGGGACACTTTGTTTTGTCTGTGTATCCACACATGTATCAAGTTTCCAGCTAATACAGTTCTAGCATGAATAATAAACATTTATCATGATATAAGGAAATATAAATAACAACTTTATTATTTCCTCTAGGGCATATTTCCTTCATGCTTTTCCCTGGTCAGAAAGATCCTATGATATGAAGCTAAAATTTAGTATGAAGGGGCGTCCATAAGTTTGAAATCTCAAGTAGAAGCTCAAATATTATGTATGGTTTTTACCTTGTTTCGAAATTTGGTCAAATTGCTATATTTAAGTTGTTGAGCACTTTTCTGCACAATACCAATGCAAAATTCTTCGCAAATTCATCCTCAAGTCAATATCGAGTTGTCCGTGAATGTTACGACATATGCGGTGCACAGTTTAATGAATGTGTTATGGTGGATTGCATTATAGAGATGCATTTTAAATCAGTAAAGAAAGTTTACCGTGTAAATAGTTGGGGTCATCCTATTATTTTTTGCAAATAAATATGTAGGCACATATTCATCCATCTCAATACCGTAGACATCAGATGTCTCTCTGAATCCTTATGTAACTCGTCATCTATTGCGCACCACCCTGCAAAAAAGAATGTGCTATACTGGTGAAATTTGATGGACGAATGTTACCAGCACAGTGTTTCTTCATGTGTGCAAATATTCGAGTAGCATTGTCCTTCATGATTTCTGCCAGTACCTGCTCGTATACTTGTGTTGATTTCACTACTAGCGAAACCCTACTAGTAGCGACCAGTGCTACTGCTAGGGCACTACAGCTAACTTTTAGCAGTAGTGCTTGTATGTCCCCACGCTACTGCTAATTCAGTTAGCAGTAGCGTGGGTCTAGATAGGCACTTCTGCTAAGTACTGGTAGCGTGTGTTGTGTTGTAACCCCACGCTACTAATATTCATTTGTATTTCATTTCTTTTGCTTTATACTATATTTGTACACCCGTTATACAAATTTTGATACATTAGCAATTAAGAGATTGTTATATCACTATGATCATGATGAGTTATTATATCAGTGGGTGAAATAATTCTACTAGTCCAACTTGGTCACTTTGGATCCATCCACTTGAATCTAATCCATTTTTCTTACACCCAATGATATAATAATAATAATAATAATAATAATAATAATAATAATAATAATAATAATAATAATAATAACAACAACTCATCATCGTCATCATGATAGTCATATAAGAACTCATCATCATAATAACAACTCATCATCATCTATGAGTCATGCATACAACAACTCATCATTCTAATACATTCTAGCACATAAGTCGTCATCATCACAATAACAAATCCTCATCATCATCATAGTCATAAACAACACTAGCTAATTTTTCTTAGCACATGATGAGTAGGACCTACTCCTCTCTCTTAGGTAAAATAGCATAAAACAGGTAAACCGGTCTATCTCCAAAATGGAGAATGGAGATCCACGTGTCTCCAACTTGTGGCTTGCACACATTCATGTTGTCTCCAATTGGTTTCCTGCGCGCATTCATTACTTTGCTCCATTCTTTGATATTGAGCCTTTCATCTTTTAAAGAAAAGAGTACGCACTGTTGTAAGCCATCGGCGGAGTTGGTTGTAAGCTAACCATATGCATATGATCTTCGGGAGCTTCTGTTGAACAACATAATAGTAACATATATAGTTAGCAATGTAGTTTACTTAAGAAGAATGTATGCAACCACAGTTAACAAAATCATACCACGTTTTTTGCAATGAAGTTACCATCATGCAACTAGTGGACTAGTGGCACGTATCCACTAAAATTTGGGCCGATTTGATAATTGGTCTTAAAAGTCTCAACATCATTTATAAATGAGACAAGAGATCATTTCTCCTCACAAGTTAGCTCAGAGCCATAAGTGTAGTACGTCTTGTCTACAGCCTTCCGCGTATTTTTTGGAGAAAAGAAATAAGCCGTCAATCATAAATAAACAAGTTTAGTAGGGATGAACACCAACTATTTTTGAATAAACAATATAAATTACTTAAGAAATTTGTTTGACAAACTCACATAGAGGTAGAACTAGAAGCATATCCACATCCACCCAAATGTCGATATTATCTTCACTATCATCTTCAGGACGAATATCGAAGGTTCTTTGCATATCCTCCTGAAATCCATAGGCCTTGCATGGAGCTCCCCAATTTGAGCAACCAAAATGTGAGTGATTAATTGCATTGTAGAGCTTAACCCGAAAAGCGTAACCATGTTTAGTCCTAAGGTGAGCTCTCCTCATCTCCATATTCTCACTCTCTTGGAAACCGAGCTTCTCCAAGACATGCGGTCTTGCATGGCATGGGATGCACTAGTCGAATTGAAAAAAACGGAAATTACACGTTGAAGCAAAGAAGCACAAGTCATGATTAATTATGAAAAAATACTTGTTATCGTTGCGTGCGGTAAAAACATCAAAGGTCTCGTCTAGCTTGACGGTGAAGAACCTACCATTTTGCAGGTGAGGCCTGTCGCACATACCCTGGTCGTCACCGCAGTAATCGCACTCGGGATCCTATCATCATCAGATATTTCCTGTGTTCAAAATTCAAAGATTATAAATCGACAACAATTACCACGAACTCAACACACAGACCACTATTCAGCACGGGTTGACTTTCGGTGTATATGGTGGGCACTCCTTCTCTGATACATTCAACCTTCAGTGATGGTCCCTCCTCCCTTCGTTCCCGGATGCATTACACCCAAAATGTCTAGCACATAGGAACGAAGGAGAAGGGACCCCCACGATAACAGTCGGGATTCTTCCTCTCTGATATTTGCGACCATCGGTGATTGTCGCTCCTCCTTTCATTCAAAAGTGCATTACACCAAAATGTCTAGCACCTGCAAATGAAGAAGAATCGACCCCCATGACAACAGTCAGGATTCTACCTCTCTGATATTTCGACCATATATGGTAGACACTCCCTCACTGATTTTTCGACTGTCGGTGATGGTCGCTCCTCTCTTCCTTCCCGTGCATTACCAAAAAGGTCTATCACGAGAAAGAAGAGGAAAAGCGACCCCCATGACAACAGTCGGCATTCTTATTCTCTCATATATGGTGGACACTCTCACTCGCTGATGTTTTTACCGTCATGTATATGGAGCCCCGACAGGCTTAAAGTCAACCTAAAATGTCGTCTAATTATATTTCCGACAAATCCAGGGCACTCGATATTTCCTTTATATTCTAGCACAAGTCATGTTAAAATTCACGAAAAATTCTGGCATGATCTTTTCTAAAATAGGACATATCGAGCGCCTGAAATTTGTTGGAACGGAAGTGAATCAACACTCCGGCAAAACATAGCCCACTTGGAGGTGTTCCTACAAACATAGGCCACTAGGGTAAGCACATATCCTTCATTTTCGTATTTAAGCAACCACATAGACCATGTTTACTCACTATAGACGCTGGTTGTCGACAATGCGGGTGTCATCAGTGATCTTTTGGTCATCGTCAACCAGCTCGTAGGTGATGTGCCCTGCGCTACGCATGAGCATTCACACATGAGCATTTATATAGAAAATTTCAAACTTGGTGCTCATTGCATTTCAATGATTCAATATTGACAAAAACATTTCAATATATCTTATAACTCTAACATTTCATTTGGACAAGCATAACTAAATACCCTAGTTCTTAAAGAAAGTAGGTCTCTCTCTCTCTCTCTCTCTCTAAATTTGGCAATCTGAGAATGACATAAAAATAATTCGTGATACAATTGGCAACAACATTTTTATATTTTATTTGATGCCTAAAATACTTCAAGGTGTTTGGTTCAAAAGACCTACATTTAGTGAAAATTTTCTATTCCATTCAAATAATCTACATTCTATTGTATTCAAAAAACACTGTTAAACCTACATCTACAAGAACAGAGGAAGGAGGCCAGGATGGAGGGACGGAGGAGGAAGGAGGGCATCTAGAGGAGGAGGACAGACGACGAGAGGAGGGACGAGGGAGGAGGGAGGCGAGAGAGGAGGAGGGAGGAGGGCGGCGAGATGAGGAGGGAGGTATCTGAGGAGCGACAAAGGGCGACAGCTCTCTCCGACGTCGTGGTAGTCAATGGTGGTGTGCTCTGCCATCGGTGTTGGTCCTTATGGCGCCCACGCCGGCCTGCGGCGACGTACTCATTATTGATTGCGGTGGCCATCGAAAGGTTTTCACGGGGGACCTGATAGTTGACTATGGTGGGGAGATGCAAACTACATGGTCATTGATATAGTTTGTCGATCGCAGATCTGATCGCTTTGGATTTTTCTTTTACCTCACCTACACATGTGTTTGGTCTTATATGACTTTGTTATTTGTCGGCGTGTTTTTTATGTGTGTGTTGATGTTGGTTGTGTGCACTCTAACTATGTAGAGGCTGGGTATGTGGTCTTTATGTTTGTATCCTCTAGATGCTTAATTTTGAGCCAATAAAATCCACCCTCTATCGAAAAAATCTTTATGCCACCCCTTTCCTCCATATCTTTGTCCATGAAATATAATTCAAATGTAACATTCACGAAACTATGTGACGACCGGTCGGGGCTATACATACTATTTCGACTCGCATGTTTACATAGTGCATCCTGTGATGACCCATTTGTTTACATAGTGCATGTTTACATACGAATATGTTTGGGCTTATATGACTTTGTTATTTGCTGATGTGTTTTTTATATGTGTTGGTGTTGATTGTGTGCACTCTAACTATACAAAGGCCGGGTATGTGGTCTTTGTGTTTGTATCCTGTATATGCTTAATTTTGAGCCAATAAAATCCACCCTCTATGGAAAAAATCTTTGTGCCACCTCTTTCCTCCGTATCTTTGTCGGCGAAATATAATTCAAATATAACATTCAGGAAACTATGTGACGTCCGGTCGGGGCTATACATACTACTTCGACCCGCATGTTTACATACTGCATCTATGATGACCCATTTGTTTACATAGTGCATGTTTACATACGCGTATGTTTGGTTTTATATGACTTTGTTATTTGCCGGCGTGTTTTCTATATGTGTGTTGATGTTGGTTGTGTGCACTCTAACTATGCAGAGGCCGGGTGTGTGGTCTTTGTGTTTGTATTCTCCCGCTCCCGCGAGCGGGGGGGCAAACCCACGCGCCGCCGCCTCCAACCCTTCCCGTCCCTCCCTCCCGCCGCCCGGCTCGCGCCCGCCGGGCAAAGCCCGCCGACGTCGTTGGCGGCGGGCCCTCCTTCGGGCGCGGTGTCGGGCTGGCGCGACAGCACCCTCGCTGGATGCGTGCAGCCATGCAGGGCGGCGCGCCGGATGCGTCTGAAGCGGCCGGATGGCGGCTTCGCGCGAGGCGCGGGTGGCTGCAGATCCGCGGCGGTAGGCGTCTTGGCGTGGCCGTGGTCAGCTTCTCGGTCAGATCTGGATCGGGGCTCCTCCGCCTGCTGACGTGGGCGGCGCGTCTGTCGGCGGCGGATCGATCCGGCGGCGGCCATGGAAGTTGGCGGCGAGTGAAGCTCGAGCTTCCCGCGGCGGCATGGCGTGGTGTAGTCCCTATCCAAGGCGAATATGCATCGGCGATCTCGTGGTTTGGCCACGGATTGGTTCAGATCAGAGACGGTGATGAGCGTGCGGGATCCATCCCGGGGTAAGCCAACCTTCCCCATTGCTTTTCTTTCAACTAACTAGAAAAAGAAGGCGGCTCTCGCGGTTTGGCGAGGTGGGGTGGGAGCCCTCCTCCCAGGCTCCAGTGGTGGCACATTCAGGCAGTGGCTAGTACGCCAGGGCTCCTACGGTGGCACTGTTGTCGCGGTTGGTCGCCGGATCTAGGAGGCTATATCTGGGGCTTTGAAGGCGGTCGAGACAATTACGAGGTTGTCGGGTGGATTTCTTGGAATGGATCCGGTGAAAACTTGGTCTTCGGTCATTGGCGGAGCCGGTGATGACGATGCTCTTATCGCCGTTTCCTTCATGAAGGCATCATCGAGGTGAAGTTCCCAACCCCACCCAATACCTCCGGGAAACCCTAGATCGATTGATTGGATGACGGCGGCATTCATGTGCCGTTACCCCCTTGGGGGCGGCATTCTTGGAGATGCACTCGGGCTCGAGGGACCAGCGGATGGCAGCTGCGGTGGAGCGGTGTTTCTTTCTACATATTCAGGGCGGCGGTTCTCGACGGCATGGAGCAGTGGAGGCTTGGCGTCAGATGTGTGGTGAGGGACACGCGCAGGAGGTCGACGTTGTCTGGCGTCGTGGTGGCGTCGATGGCAGAAAGGCCTGACAAGGTCGATGCGTCAATACATGCTTTGAGGATGGATCGAGGGAAGATGGAGGTGACGTTCCTTTGCAGCGTGTGCGTGTGGTACTCACTGAGAGTGCGCCGGACCAGAGTGTTACCCAATCCCGCCTATGTGGCCTGGATGGGGCATCCGGCGTTAGATGTTAGGCTTTCGTGCGATGTCCGTTTGGTATTTGGCCCGGACATTCGGCACGCTTTCATCAAGGGGATAGGAGTAGCGACAGGTGTCGTCTAGATGATGGCCTCGGGCTTACTGTTGTATTACTTTATAAGATCTTTGTGAATAAATAATAATATGGCCGCATGCATCATCCGGGTGCAGAGGCCAGGGGTGATTCCTCATTTTCTAAAAAAAGATGCTTAATTTTGAGCCAATAAAATCTACCCTCTATCAAAAAAAATCTTTGTGCCACCCCTTTCCTCCATATCCTTGTCGGCGAAATATCATTCAAATGTACATTCAGGAAACTATGTGACGTCCGGTCGGGGCTATACATCTTCGACCCGTCGGGGCTATACATCTTCGACCCGCATGTTTACATAGTGCATCCTATGATGAACCAATCGTCTGCAAGCCTACGAGCGCGAATCTACCTAACCAAGTGCTCTGAGGGACACACCCCTGCCACTCACCGGTCACCACCCCTATACAATACCACACCGATCGGGATTAGCTACCACGCGGTGCCCTGTGTAGTTGTTATAGCTAGTGATCAAGTCCGCGCGTGCGTGCAAGTGAGGCTAACCCGGTGGCAGGCTTGCGATGGCTGGTGGAGGGTTCGCCGTGGCCGATGCCCCGTCGGGCGACTACGGCGGCGGCATAACCTTCTCCGTCGTGGTCACCTGCCTCATGGCAGCCTCCGGTGGCCTCATCTTCGGCTATGACATCGGCATCTCAGGTACCGGCCTCACGCGTGTATGCAATTCTGCCGAGATGTGTCTTTCTCTAATCTCTATGCATGTACGTACATCGGTGATAATGTTTGGTCAACCAGGGGGCGTGACGGCGATGGAGTCATTCCTGGAGGAATTCTTCCCGGGCGTGCTCAGACGGATGGCGGCGGCGCGGCGGGACCAGTACTGCGTCTACGACAGCCACGTGCTCACGGCGTTCACGTCGTCGCTGTACCTGGCGGGGCTGGTCGCGTCGCTCGCGGCTGGCCGGGTCACCAGGGCGGTCGGGAGACAGACAGTCATGCTAGCTGGCGGCGCGTTCTTCTTCGCCGGCGCCGCCGTGAACGCCGCAGCAGTGAACATTGCCATGCTCATCGTCGGCCGCATGCTGCTCGGCTTCGGCATCGGCTTCACCAACCAGGTATGTTTGGTATTCATGACAGCTGATCTGTATCTGGGACCACTACTGAATTTTTGGAACTGTACAAGTAGAAATAAGGAGCTGGTTACTTAGTTTCAAGAATTTCACAATCTGTTTGGCCCTTTAAACTGTATAAACTCGACCAAATTGTTTACTCTATTGAAGATTTGGTCTAATTTAAATGTTTTTTTTTGAACAAGCAACGGTTTATTAGGTGGCTAACTCGGTGCCTATGTATAGTGTTTCTACTCCATTCGATCCAAATTAATTATCGCATCTTTAGTCAACTTATTTTGATGTGTGGCGAGTGAGACACCCAATAAACTCAAAGAAAACGTGGACCTAAAAAACCTGAATGTGACAACAATATACGCAACTGAAGTGATACATCTCTATATACTCCTTCCTTTCCGGTTTATAAGGCTCAATTCAAAAATCTCACCAACCAAGGTAGATGGTGTGTGGTGAAATACTTTTTGTAGTTTGCAAAAGCATCAAGTTAATGTTCTTGTTTTCCTCAAAAAAGTATGTTTACCAATGCATTAATTGCAATGCATGCATGCATAAATTACATGCATTGGTTAATTTTCTCTTAATACTTGCATGTAATGATTTAATGCATCTTGAAATCTGAACATGTGATGGGGAACAACCAAATTGAGCCTTATAAAATGGAAAGACTAAAATTTTAAGATAAGCCCTATAAACCAGAAAGGAGGGAGTATCGCCGTGGCTCCTGATTTTGATGTGTGGCGAATGATCTACATAGAGTGATAAATAAAGCTTACTCACCCACCTATCAGATAATAAAGCTCCCAATGAGACAATAATAGTTCTCCATGTATCAATTGCCCTCACTTTCAATGTAATTTCACTGAAGTTTTAGTAATTTCAATAATATTTCCGTCAAAATATTTCAACAGTTTCAGCAGTACACATAATTTCTGAAACTGAAATTCAGAACATACTGCATACCTAAACAAGCATCCGCAATTGCATAGAAAAAAATGTTTCATAAAGGGGGTGACTATGGTCCCTCAAAAGGAGAGGGGTGGGTTGGCTATGGCTTGGTGGGAATTATCTTGGTAGGAGGCATAATTCCATACGTCATATATATATATATATATATAGGACAAATGTTTTCTACAAGCAGTGATAGTTACCACCACTTGCATTTTGTATGTTGTATGTAGTATCTATCGAAACTAAGAGTATGTACATGTAGTATGTAGTATATAACAATGATTAGGTAGTATATATACTAATTTTTAGGTAGTATGTATCATGTTTTGAGTATGCTCTTTTTTACGTACAAATATATACATATTTCATAAATATAACAAAAACTATGGGCTCATATGCACTTTTTCATGTAACTTCCTTTAAAATATCTTAAATATAGTATATGAACATATTTAAAATAATAAAATAGTATATATAGTACCACATGGTAGTATATTAGATATGTGGGGTAACTACCACCGGGTGGTAGGATGGATTTTCCCTATATAGATAGATAGATAGATAGATAGATCTATACTTTTATATCTATATCTATATCTATCTATACTCCCGGTATATCTCATTAGGTACATCATAAGATGTATTTTTAAATTATACACATACTTGGTATGGTAGGTATAAATAGTTTTTCCTCTAAACTTTATCAATGTTTGTAAAGTTTGACTTAAAAAAGAAGAAGCATCACATTATGAAACGAAAGAAGCACTTGCAATTTACTTCTACCACCCTTACATAGAATCGCTGCCTAACAATCCCGGATGGAGGGAGTAATATTGTAATAGTCCGTCATTTCATCTATATAAACTCGAAGCAAATACAAAAGGTTGACTGAAATTCACTCGGATCCTCTAGCAACTACCGCCGGATTATATTCTTTTTGTGTTGAACTCAGACCTTGCTGAGATTTTTTTTTCCAAAAAGGGGGACTCCCCGCCTCTACATCAGAACGATGCATACGGCCACATTTATTAAACAGTAGGTTCAACAAGGTCTTAATATCTGCAAACAAAATCAAAAACGGCAAGCTCACACAGAGCCACAATGCCAATAACAAAAGGTGCAAGAAGCCACAACCGGCTGGCAAAAGAGAAGATAGGTAAACTAATCGTCTATCCTATTACATGACCGCCATCCAAACCGGTTTAAGATATCCCGCGCTATCATCTCTCACCGGACAGATCCAGTAACCAAACGCTCTCTGGCCTCCGTCGGAGTGAGTAAGGACCACATACGGATCAGCGCGGTAGCCCGGAATAACACCTGCAAAAAATGAATAGTTGTTGTTCTGTTAAAAGTCAAATCATTTCTGCAGTTCCAAATTGCCCATAACAACGCGCATACCCCTACACGAATATGTCTAGCTGTTTCGGACTCTATCCCAACAAGCCACGTCCCAAATAACGCATCGACCGAATTCGGAGGAGTAATGTTAAAGGCAATTTGCACTGAGCGCCACAAAACTCTTGCCAACGGGCAATCAAAAAAGAGGTGCTTGATAGTCTTATCCCGATCACAAAAACTACACCTAGTAGATCTTGTCCAGTTGCGCTTAACCAAATTATCCTTTGTTAAAATTACTTGTTTATGCACAAACCACATAAACACTTTAATCTTCAAAGGAGCTTTGACTTTCCAAACATGTTTGGAACTAGGAATAACACTAGAGTTAATGATATCGATATACATCGATTTGACTGTGAACTCTCCAGACCTAATAAGCTTCCAGCACAACTAATCAGGCTGATGAGTTAACTGAACCTCCGTCAGTCTACCCATCAAATGAAGTCATGCTTGCCAATAGACCTTGCCGAGATGAATGAATAAAACACATCCCATTCTAAGACAAAACAAAAAAGATTGAAATTCAAGGAATTTTCTGGATGATTGTGCTGTAACTATGCAGGCATTTAAAGTTGTAAACCCCTTTAATTAAGAGGTCAACATTTTGGATGGTCCAAGGAGAAACCACGTACCGTCAAGTCCTACAGCCGTTCACATGTCATGCAGATTAGAAAGGTGGTAGCTGGCTTGGGCCCTTGCTTCGTTTGTCCGCTGCCTCCCCTGGTTAGCTACCGCTGCCTCCCCTGGTTAGCTAGGGCGAGTGGCTAGTTTTGACTCAACCCATCGCTCTCGTGTTACTCAAATTGAATAGTGGATAGGGTGTCGCGTTTCATCTTTTGTTCAGTGGTTAGCTGCAACATGCTGCTCGTGCGGGCACGCATGAGTGAGTCAAGCATCTCACTTTCCTTCGTTGGGCGGGCGTTGTGGTAGGTTGGTGATAGCTGCTCCACGAAAATGATAGACTTACGGACCAGACTTACAGAAACAATCTTACAGACGTATGTGGCATCTCCTAATTCACTTCCAAGCCCTAAAATTCAGGTGTGAGGCCCTGCTCCACCCAACCAGGTGACAACAATCCCGTCCGTAGCCTTGAATTCGTGAAAAACTGCCCGTAGTTGTAGCATCGCTGTGGGCTTGTCGTCCTGTCGTCCGTGCAGCGCTACCTATGACCTATCCATCGCACGAATGGTCGATCCAATCGTCAACTAGTCGATTACCATCAGGACGCATTGATTAATCATCACGTACCGATCGCCTCTTGTTTAGGTCATGATTAATAACTACGTGTACTACCTCCGTCTTTGTTTATTAGCTTTTCTTAATCTGTGCCAAATTTTAACTAAAAGATTTAACTAACAAAATATTAATGCATGTTAATAAAAATAATATTGTTAGATTCGTATTTAAATATAATTTTTAATGATATAATTTTTTGTGACATACATGAACATTTTGTTAGTTAAATTTATGATCAAAATTTAACAGTGTATTAAGGATCAATAAACCATGACGGAGCTAGTAACAAATGCACCATGTGATGGCTCTGAGTCTTCCCACCGTGCCGACTGATGACAGGCGGCGCCGGTGTACCTGGCGGAGATGGCGCCGGCCAAGTGGAGGGGCGCCTTCACGACGGGGTTCCAGCTCTTCCTCGGCATCGGCAACCTCGCGGCCAACCTGACGAACTACGGCGCCGCGCGCATACCGCGGTGGGGCTGGCGGCTCTCCCTCGGCCTGGCGGCGGTGCCGGCGGCCGTCATCTTCGTGGGCGCCCTGCTCATCCCGGACACTCCCAGCAGCCTCATCGTGCGCGGGCGGGTGGAGCAGGCGCGCGCCGCGCTCCGGCGTGTCCGCGGCCCCAAGGCCGACGTGGACGCCGAGCTGGAGGACGTGGCCCGCGCGGTCGAGGTGGCGCGGTCCAACGAGCAGGGCGCGTTCCGGAGGATCCTC
This sequence comes from Aegilops bicornis, assembly GCA_021605145.1. Lineage (NCBI taxonomy): Eukaryota > Viridiplantae > Streptophyta > Magnoliopsida > Poales > Poaceae > Aegilops > Aegilops bicornis. Next base: position 568,628,953 of record CM038670.1, read on the forward strand.
GGGAGGAGTACCGCCCGCATCTGGTGATGGCCGTGGCGGTGCCGCTCTTCCAGCAGCTCACCGGGGTCATCGTCATCGCCTTCTTCTCGCCGGTGCTGTTCCAGACGGCCGGGTTCGGGAGCAACGCCGCGCTGATGGGCGCCGTCATTCTCGGAGCCGTCAACCTGGGCTCCGCCCTCGTGTCCGTCGCCACCGTGGACCGCTACGGTCGCAGGCCGCTGTTCTTGGCTGGTGGGCTCGTCATGATCATGTGCCAGGTACAACAAACACGGAAAGGGAACGCATGCTTTCGGTTTCCACGTCGTGATTCTGACAGCTCGTTCGCTGCTTTCATTAGGTTGCGGTTGCGTGGATCATGGGGTCGCAGATCGGCCGTGACGGCGAGTCCGCGATGGCGAGGAAGTACTCCGTCGCGGTGCTGGCTCTGACGTGCGTGTTCTCGGCGTCGTTCGGGTGGTCGTGGGGCCCTCTGACGTGGGTGATCCCCGGCGAGATATTCCCGGTGGAGGTCCGGTCGGCGGGGCAGGGCATCAGCGTGGCCGTCAACCTCGGCGCCACCTTCGTGCTCACGCAGACCTTCCTCTCCATGCTGTGCAGCTTCAAGTACGCCACGTTCATCTACTACGCGGCCTGGGTCGCCGTCATGACGGCCTTCGTGGTGGCATTCCTGCCGGAGACCAAGGGGGTGCCCCTCGAGGCCATGGGCGCGGTCTGGGCGCGGCACTGGTACTGGGGACGCTTCCTCAAGGTGCAGCAGCCAGCCAAGAACACCGACGCGCTCATAAACTGACGACGTTTAGCGCCTTTGTCATCGTGGCAAAGATGGGTATGGGTGTGGCTTTGATCTCCGTACCCGTACGTGTTTGTGTCTGTGTGTTCGTGTGTGGGTATATGGAGCCGCAGTGCTGCTTGTGGAAAGATTCGTGTTTCTTTTTTCTTTTCGTTTTCTTTTCTTTTGTGGAATGATTGTTGTTTCGTGCTGTTGTAGTACGTCCATTCGTCATTCCGGATTGAATAACATTCGTTGTCTGCGCTAGCAAGAAGAAAATGACACATAAGAATTCGCAAGAAAATGGACTCATCAAAACTTGTTTGAGAGTTACTCCCTCCGTTTTGAATTATTTATCATAGGTATGGATGTATCTAGATGTATTTTAGTTCTAAATACATCCATTTCTGCGACGAGTAATTTGAAACGGAGGAAGAACAAATGACTGTAAAACCAAGGTTTATTTCCCATAACAATTGTTTGAGTGTCAAGTTCATGTGACTAGTTTGCTATCCATTGTGCTTGGCTGACTAATGCTCCAAGTTCATGTGACTAGTTTGCTATCCATTCGATTCCTAGCGCTGGGAAGAAGAGTTTGAGGAGGCGGAGCTCCTAGACATAATGGCGAGGCGTGGGCGATCACTGGCCGCGGCGAAGGCGAAGGAGACTAGGGATAGCCATGGCAGAGGAAGCTTTGACTTTGAGTAGGGATGGCAATGGGTAGGGTATGGGCGGGTACAACCTCCTTCTGCCTAAACCCATATCCTTAGAAACTTTCTATACCCACCCACTTCAATATTCATGGGCATAAATTGGTACCCATGCCCATACCCACCAGGTATCCTGTACCCAATGGGTATCCATTGGGTACCATATATAGCATTTAAATTTTGAAAAAAATAGATAAATGAGTGTAAAATTCAAGTGATATGGCGGGCAATATAGCACCAACATAGCCTCCTCCGATGGGTGCCTTCTTGGAGGCATCAAGGGAGTATGAGCAGCGGTTGGTGGAAGCCCGACGTAGTGGGAATGAGCAATTGGAATTGGGGGTCACTAGATCGAGAGTTCAATGGTGATGAATCGAGATTTCATTGCTTCAAGAAGTTACATAGGACGTCAGAGGAGTGTCGAGCAGGAGATTGCGGGCCTATGACCTATGGCTGGTTTAGAGAATACAAGATTTAGAGTTGGGCCATAAGAGTTAGATGCTTACCCCACATGTCATAGGAATAATTTTGATTTATTAAATTTTCTGGGTACCCATTGGGTTACCCATGGGCGCAATTTAATACTCATGCCCTACCCATAGATTTTGCGGGTATGGATACCCATTGCCCGTGGGTACAAAATCTTTCCAATTCATGCCCATGCCCATTGTTTTCGGGTAGGGTACTACAGTGGGCGAGAGGGCCTGCTACTACGTGGAGCTCACCTAAGATGCCCGCCGGCGAGCGGGGGCAGGGCCAGCTACCGTGTAGGCCAACGGCTGTGTGGCTCCTCTGAGGGAGGAGAATGAGAGGTATGGGAGCGGGTGGGTCGATCAGGAGTAATCCGTCTAAGTGTAGGGTGGAGTAGGGTGGTGTTGGGAGTTTATCTCCGCATGTACATATTGTAAACCAGTGGATCACTTGGGATTCTTCCTCCCCTTCCTCTATAATAAATGATACACATACTCGTGCATATTCAAAAAAAAGACAGGTATGGGAGCAGTAGAGGGGCGAGGAGACGCCGAGGAAAGAGGAGACATTCGGGGTGCCAGGTCGGTTATTCTTTTTCTTCTTTTTTTGTTCCTATGACATACAGACCCCACACATCAGCAATAACGGCCATCTAGGTTGGTCGTTACCCAGTGCCACATGACCCTAGCGGATGGGTCTTGCTGTCAGTTTTGTGTCAAAACATGGTCAATCCATGATTTAGTGCTTTTGGCAACGCGCTTACTGAAAAGGTGTTCTCTACAAATTGTTGTCAAATATTGGCCTTCCTTGTTGGAGTTGCACTCCCCACAAGGCCGCAAGGGACCAATAGAACACCTCCAGAGTTATGTATGGCTGTGGAGCAGAGTTTTTGTAAGTGTTGTCTTCTGGATGGGAGGAAACATCCCTAAGCTGAAGCACCTGCAGCAACAAAACACGAGAAGAGGAAACTCAGCCTCTAGCCTTGGGCCCACTTGTTCCAACGGTATGAAATGTTCTTTAGTCAGCCACAAAGTGTAGCTAAAGGTGATCTCAAAACCATCACCAAGTGTGAGCAGAACTTCTCCAAACAACCCTTCAATCTCTCCAGGCATAGAATTGGAAAAAATTGATAGTTTCAGGATCTTCCACAAAACTTGCTTGATGTCAATCCAATGAACATTATCAAAAATCATGATGTTTCTATATTTCTAGATACACCAAAGTTCAGTTGAGCTAACTAAATTAGTTAAAAGACACTTCTTATTGGCTATCTATAATTTTGCTACGGATTCGTAAGAACTACCAACATAAAAAAAACTAGCTATGACATGCCAGAGCTCTTTAGCAACCACACAATCAAGAACAGGTGTTGGATAGTTTCACGTTCCATACATGATAGACAATATTTAAACTTTTAAAGTTTCCTTTTCTTCAGATTATCCATGTCATGAGCTTATTATTTGCAAGCAATCACAAGAAAATACGAATCCTAGGGCCGACACAAACAACAGGGATATATACTGGTTAGACCTTCTAAAATTGATTATATCATACACAGAGCTAGTAGAGTACTGGCCCTTGTTGTCATACTGCCAAATCAAAGAGTCAGTCTCATCAGACAGAGTAATGCTACTAGCAACCTGCTCTAGTTCATTTGGGGGGTGGGGGTGGGTCCCCTTGAAAGTCATTTTCAAAATGGACCATCCCAAACTTTAGAAGATGGGTTTTTTCATTACAAATTGTAGATGTCCCAAAATTGGACAAGTAGAGGGGAAGGTCCAAACCATGTGTTCTCCCAAAACCTAATTTTGTTACCATCTTCACTACCCACCTATAGCCAAATTCAATAGCTTTGGCAACATGCAGCATCCCTTTCCAAAAGAGAGCAGTGTTAGCATAGGAACAAGTGATGAAGTGAACAAATTAGGAGAGGAGGTCTTGTATTTAGCATCAATCACTTGTTTCTAGAGTTTACCATCATCATTGATGTATCTCTCGAACCCAAGAGCCTAAGAGACACATATTAATATCTTTGCGCCTAGTAGAGTTTTGTTTATGCATTGTGCGCAATTGTGATGGTTTTTGGCAATTTACACCTCTCGTTCAAACAGGGAATCCCTATGTAAACTTGAGCTAACAACACGTGTGGAGGTATGACCAACTCCTCTTGCATGATGTTGGCCAGCCCATTCATTGAGCGTCCATATACGTTTTTGTTGGAAAGAAAATACCAATGACTCCGTGGCCCAATGGATAAGGCGCTGGTCTACGAAACCAGAGATTCTGGGTTCGATCCCCAGCGGAGTCGATTTTTATTGATAGTTTTTATCTTCTCTTTTTTAGTACTCTAGTTTTTTTTTTTGCGGGTGATTTAGTACTCTAGTTTATATATAAATTCCAGCTGCTTTTCCGGTGAGGTATGCACGTTTGTTTCTCCGCATGCCTTTCATCTTAAAACCGGACTCTCCACTTTGATTATTGGCTTTCAAGTTTGAACCTATTTTGGTGCTTTCTACACTTGAATCTACGTTCTATTCCACAAAGCCGGGCGAATTCACTACGACCCCCATTTCCATTACGGAAATGGAGTCAATCATACTGCATACATACCAAGTCATACACATTTTTGAAAAAAACACCTACATCCTGAGATACTAAACTGCACCTATAGCGTAAGAAGAGAGAAACAGCACAAATACTGCATGCCAGGCCAAACTTGCAATCAGGATCTATGTACCGATCACCAAAGGTCTATTCTTATTTCTTCACCCTTTTTCTTAACATTTCTTCACCCTTTTTCTTACCCATTATTTGTTGTAATATTTGCAACTCTTTTAACACAAGTACTGATTTCATCACCACAAGAAAGGTTAATACAGCGAGAAGGTTTTGTCACAGGTGTTACCACAAGAATTCCGCTGAACCTTTCTTGGCATACCTGATAAAAGAGTCGATTTTTATTGATAGTTTTATCTTCTCTTTTTAGTACTCTAGTTTTTTTTTTTTTATGGGTGATTTAGTACTCTAGTTTATATATAAATTCCAGCTGCTTTTCCGGTGAGGTATGCACGTTTGTTTCTCCGCATGCCTTTCATCTTAAAACCGGACTCTCCACTTTGATTATTGGCTTTCGAAGTTTCGAACCTATTTTGGTGCTTTCTACACTTGAATCTACGTTCTATTCCACAAAGCCGGGCCGAACTACCACACGACCCCCATTTCCACTACGGAAATGGAGTCAATCATACTGCATACATACCAAGTCATACACATTTTTTGAAAAAAAACACCTACATCCTGAGATACTAAACTGCACCTATAGCAGAAGAAGAGAGAAACAACACAAATACTGCATGCCAGGCCAAACTTGCAATCAGGATCTATGTACCGATCACCAAAGGTCTATTCTTATTTCTTCACCCTTTTTCTTAACATTTCTTCACCCTTTTTCTTACCCATTATTTGTTGTAATATTTGCAACTCTTTTAACACAAGTACTGATTTCATCACCACAAGAAAGGTTAATACAGCGAGAAGGTTTTGTCACAGATGTTACCACAAGAATTCCGCTGAACCTTTCTTGGCATACCTGATAAAAGAGTCGATTTTTATTGATAGTTTTTATCTTCTCTTTTTTAGTACTCTAGTTTTTTTTTTTTTTGCGGGTGATTTAGTACTCTAGTTTATATATAAATTCCAGCTGCTTTTCCGGTGAGGTATGCACGTTTGTTTCTCCGCATGCCTTTCATCTTAAAACCGGACTCTCCACTTTGATTATTGGCTTTCGAAGTTTCGAACCTATTTTGGTGCTTTCTACACTTGAATCTACGTTCTATTCCACAAAGCCGGGCCGAACTACCACACGACCCCCATTTCCACTACGGAAATGGAGTCAATCATACTGCATACATACCAAGTCATACACATTTTTTAAAAAAAAACACCTACATCCTGAGATACTAAACTGCACCTATAGCAGAAGAAGAGAGAAACAGCACAAATACTGCATGCCAGGCCAAACTTGCAATCAGGATCTATGTACCGATCACCAAAGGTCTATTCTTATTTCTTCACCCTTTTCTTAACATTTCTTCACCTTTTTTCTTACCCATTATTTGTTGTAATATTTGCAACTCTTTTAACACAAGTACTGATTTCATCACCACAAGAAAGGTTAATACAGCGAGAAGGTTTTGTCACAGGTGTTACCACAAGAATTCCGCTGAACCTTTCTTGGCATACCTGATAAAAGAGTCGATTTTTATTGATAGTTTTATCTTCTCTTTTTAGTACTCTAGTTTTTTTTTTTTTATGGGTGATTTAGTACTCTAGTTTATATATAAATTCCAGCTGCTTTTCCGGTGAGGTATGCACGTTTGTTTCTCCGCATGCCTTTCATCTTAAAACCGGACTCTCCACTTTGATTATTGGCTTTCAAGTTTCAACCTATTTTGGTGCTTTCTACACTTGAATCTACGTTCTATTCCACAAAGCCGGGCCGAACTACCACACGACCCCCATTTCCACTACGGAAATGGAGTCAATCATACTGCATACATACCAAGTCATACACATTTTTTGAAAAAAAACACCTACATCCTGAGATACTAAACTGCACCTATAGCAGAAGAAGAGAGAAACAGCACAAATACTGCATGCCAGGCCAAACTTGCAATCAGGATCTATGTACCGATCACCAAAGGTCTATTCTTATTTCTTCACCCTTTTTCTTAACATTTCTTCACCCTTTTTCTTACCCATTATTTGTTGTAATATTTGCAACTCTTTTAACACAAGTACTGATTTCATCACCACAAGAAAGGTTAATACAGCGAGAAGGTTTTGTCACAGGTGTTACCACAAGAATTCCGCTGAACCTTTCTTGGCATACCTGATAAAAGAGTCGATTTTATTGATAGTTTTTATCTTCTCTTTTTAGTACTCTAGTTTTTTTTTTATGGTGATTTAGTACTCTAGTTTATATATAAATTCCAGCTGCTTTTCCGGTGAGGTATGCACGTTTGTTTCTCCGCATGCCTTTCATCTTAAAACCGGACTCTCCACTTTGATTATTGGCTTTCAAGTTTCAACCTATTTTGGTGCTTTCTACACTTGAATCTACGTTCTATTCCACAAAGCCGGGCCGAACTACCACACGACCCCCATTTCCACTACGGAAATGGAGTCAATCATACTGCATACATACCAAGTCATACACATTTTTTAAAAAAAAACACCTACATCCTGAGATACTAAACTGCACCTATAGCAGAAGAAGAGAGAAACAACACAAATACTGCATGCCAGGCCAAACTTGCAATCAGGATCTATGTACCGATCACCAAAGGTCTATTCTTATTTCTTCACCCTTTTTCTTAACATTTCTTCACCCTTTTTCTTACCCATTATTTGTTGTAATATTTGCAACTCTTTTAACACAAGTACTGATTTCATCACCACAAGAAAGGTTAATACAGCGAGAAGGTTTTGTCACAGGTGTTACCACAAGAATTCCGCTGAACCTTTCTTGGCATACCTGATAAAAGAGTCGATTTTTATTGATAGTTTTTATCTTCTCTTTTTTAGTACTCTAGTTTTTTTTTTTTTTTTGCGGGTGATTTAGTACTCTAGTTTATATATAAATTCCAGCTGCTTTTCCGGTGAGGTATGCACGTTTGTTTCTCCGCATGCCTTTCATTTTAAAACCGGACTCTCCACTTTGATTATTGGCTTTCTAAGTTTAGAACCTATTTTGGTGCTTTCTACACTTGAATCTACGTTCTATTCCACAAAGCCGGGCGAACTACCACGACCCCCATTTCCACTACGGAAATGGAGTCAATCATACTGCATACATACCAAGTCATACACATTTTTAAAAAAAAAACACCTACATCCTGAGATACTAAACTGCACCTATAGCAGAAGAAGAGAGAAACAGCACAAATACTGCATGCCAGGCCAAACTTGCAATCAGGATCTATGTACCGATCACCAAAGGTCTATTCTTATTTCTTCACCCTTTTCTTAACATTTCTTCACCCTTTTTCTTACCCATTATTTGTTGTAATATTTGCAACTCTTTTAACACAAGTACTGATTTCATCACCACAAGAAAGGTTAATACAGCGAGAAGGTTTTGTCACAGGTGTTACCACAAGAATTCCGCTGAACCTTTCTTGGCATACCTGATAAAAGAGTCGATTTTTATTGATAGTTTTTATCTTCTCTTTTTTAGTACTATAGTTTTTTTTTTTTGGGGGTGTTTTAGTACTCTAGTTTATATATAAATTAAAGCTGCTTTTCGGTGAGGTATGCACGTTTGTTTCTCCGCATGCCTTTCATTTTAAAACCGGACTCTCCACTTTGATTATTGGCTTCAAGTTTGAACCTATTTTGGTGCTTTCTACACTTGAATCTACGTTCTATTCCACAAAGCCGGGCGAACTACCACGACCCCCATTTCCACTACGGAAATGGAGTCAATCATACTGCATATATACCAAGTCATACACATTTTTGAAAAAAACACCTACATCCTGAGATACTAAACTGCACCTATAGCAGAAGAAGAGAGAAACAGCACAAATACTGCATGCCAGGCCAAACTTGCAATCAGGATCTATGTACCGATCACCAAAGGTCTATTCTTATTTCTTCACCCTTTTTCTTAACATTTCTTCACCCTTTTCTTACCCATTATTTGTTGTAATATTTGCAACTCTTTTAACACAAGTACTGATTTCATCACCACAAGAAAGGTTAATACAGCGAGAAGGTTTTGTCACAGGTGTTACCACAAGAATTCCGCTGAACCTTTCTTGGCATACCTGATAAAAGAGTCGATTTTTATTGATAGTTTTATCTTCTCTTTTTAGTACTCTAGTTTTTTTTTTTATGGGTGATTTAGTACTCTAGTTTATATATAAATTCCAGCTGCTTTTCCGTGAGGTATGCACGTTTGTTTCTCCGCATGCCTTTCATCTTAAAACCGGACTCTCCACTTTGATTATTGGCTTTCAAGTTTCAACCTATTTTGGTGCTTTCTACACTTGAATCTACGTTCTATTCCACAAAGCCGGGCCGAACTACCATTGACGACCCCCATTTCCACTACGGAAATGGAGTCAATCATACTGCATACATACCAAGTCATACACATTTTTGAAAAAAACACCTACATCCTGAGATACTAAACTGCACCTATAGCAGAAGAAGAGAGAAACAGCACAAATACTGCATGCCAGGCCAAACTTGCAATCAGGATCTATGTACCGATCACCAAAGGTCTATTCTTATTTCTTCACCCTTTTTCTTAACATTTCTTCACCCTTTTTCTTACCCATTATTTGTTGTAATATTTGCAACTCTTTTAACACAAGTACTGATTTCATCACCACAAGAAAGGTTAATACAGCGAGAAGGTTTTGTCACAGGTGTTACCACAAGAATTCCGCTGAACCTTTCTTGGCATACCTGATAAAAGAGTCTCAAATTGTCTTGTCAATGATACCGAACGAGTCCATAAAAAGCTTATTGCGCAGGTTCTCAGTACAGAGAGATTAATACATAAGTACCACAAAACAAGGATGAGATCACGCACGAGCGCACATGATATGAGCCGAGTCAGATCCTGCTGACTCTACACTATATTAGGGCTAAGATATCCAACATAATTCAGATCTCAAAGCATCATCTAGACCCGGGAAGGCCAAGGAGAGCACCTGAAATGAGGAGGATGTACTATCCAGTCCCGACTAGAGCAGTCTACCATAATTAGATGAGTGCAATGCTGCTCTCGCCACCAGGGGGCTTCCGGACACCGCCGAGGTAGTCTCGCGAAGACGCCTTTCCATCAGAGAAGATGTCATTGCCGCTCATCTCCTTAAGCTTTGCTGAGCTCAGAGACTTGTCAGCTGAGCCAGGGGGCGCATCCTCGTTAAAGATGTTATTGCCTGTCAGCTCTTGGAACTTCTGGTTGTGAATTTTCTTTGCTGTCTTCGTTACAGGATCCTCACTGAACGTGATGTTGCTTGGACCTCCAGCAGGCTACAAAAAGGAATTTCAAGTCATGCAAATGCAGAGGTAGGATATTTATGCTAACAAGGTTAAGTGCTATCATGAAAATATTGTCATATGAGCAAATCATCAAATAAAATTGACATGCTTTTCTCTCTATGCAGACATCAGTCACTTATTACGAGTAGGGCAGTAGCTGCCTAGCTGGTGAAATGTACATGAAAAAATTATGCAACCGAATTTGAACATGCTTATAAGGTCAAGCTAGAAGTGGCTTCCAACGGTTTGTTTGAATTGAAGGCACCAGACAGCGGTCGGTGCAACGGCTTCACACTAATCACAGAGGGGGCAGCCTCAAGAGATTACAAATTAAACACACAAAACAGTGCATAATTCATGAATTATGTTGTGACGTCTTTGTGTTAGTAAAGCATTGGAGGGCCCATGCCCCCCTTTGGACTACACTAAGCTCCGTCAATGATTACAGTGTAGCATCTACTCCCTCCATCCGGAAAAGCTTGTCCAAAGCTTGTTCCTCAAATGGATGTATCTAGCACTAACTTGGTGCTAGATACATCCATTTGAGGGACAAGCTTTTTTGGACGGAGGGAGTAACATGCAAGAAACAGAAGCATGTAATTAACATAATATCAAAGAGTGCAAATCAGCACCATGCAAGCACGTCAAATGGGCAGCAAATGAGCCCTATAAAAGGCATTACCTTTTCTTGGTCACCTGGCTACTAACTCCAAAAGGAGACATAGTAAAATATATAATCAAAATGTCAACAGGAAGGCAATAGTATCAGGGAACTCACATTGGATACTTTCACTGATGTGTGCACGCTTCTTCGTTGTGGAAGTGCAAAATCTACATTTCCTTGTAGCTCCATATTACGAGCAGCCAGTGGCCTTGCAGGGGTCTCAGGAGGTGGACCAAAGATATTGCTTCCGCTGAGCTCCTTGTTCTTGGCTTCAGAAAGCTGCTTATTAATTTTAGCTTCAGCATCAGTCTCGAATGTGCCACTAAGCTCTCGCTGCTTAGCCACTTCAGGAATTGAGGATGGCTTCTTTGGAGAAACACTTCCATCAGCGCTAAATGAGATCTGACTTACTCCAGTTACAGTTTGCTGTAATGAAAAGGTGCATCAGCGACTGATAATGTCAGAAGAAATCAGAGTTTAAGATTTAGTTCATCTCCACAAAAAAGAAAGAAAAAACAATCAACAGATGTTGAAGGTTCCAAATATGAAAGTAAAACTTTTTTTTGAGGGGTTACAGAAACTAAAACTTGACATAACAGGATATCTGTGGAGGCCCATTAAGTGCATTTTTCAAGTCTCAAATACCAAATAGCAGTTTGTGTTAACAGAAAATGTGCAAAGTATGCCTTAACTTGGTACTCTACTACTCTATCAAGGAAAGAGTGACTGCCCATCAACACATATAAATATTAATAGCGCAAGGAACCATCAAAATAATACCAAGCGGAGAAACACATACTCCCTACATATCACAAATACATGTCATAGGTCAAGCTTTTAAAACTTTGGCTATAAATATTGCCTCAAATATTTAGATTGAGGATCTGTAAATCATATGTTTAGGTTTGCCTTGAAAAGTATATTTATAAAAAAATTGCATTATACATATAATAGTGTAGTAAAAATTAGTGGTCAAAGGTAAATCATGAAGACCGTTTCAGTAACCAAAACGACGTGTGTTTGTGATATTGAGTGAGTATTCTCGAACCAAGTGGGGGAGATACCGAGATGTTTGTAAGCATGTTACGTACCTGATACATCCTCACAGAAGTTCTGTTTGCAGGATTTGAAGACTCTGAATCACTATTCTCATTCTTTTCAGCAAATATCCCACTCCCAGTCATTTCCTTCATCTTTGAACCGGACATCAATCTCCTTTCACTATAACAGATCAACAAGGTTAGACACTTGGCAAGAGTTCAGTATCTTACTTTCGAGCAACTATAACATATATCTTTTCGTTAAAAAACTACAACATACATAAATAAGAGTTGCCTAGCTAATTATTTTACGACTGCAAGCAATGCAGTTGCTTATGAGACTTCATTCTATGGCTTATAAACCAATGAAGCCAAAAAAGACACACATCACATCACATACCGCTAACCACAAGAATATTGGTACTTTCAAGTTATCACCCTGACTGTAGCAATCAGCCAATCACCACATTAGGAAAATTCATTTCTTCTTCGAAAATTTCAACTAGTACAATATATGTAGGAAACAAAAATGTAATTCTTGTCATGCAATGCAAGCCTAGGTAATTTTGTACAGAACCTTCAACACTCGCAAGTGATAAATTTCGAAAGCAATGCTCACAGGAGTAGGCAAACGTAGAATGTCCACTATGGTTTTAATTTGGCTGCCATGGCAAAACTGACAAAATGATAGTCATATGGATTTGCTAATTCTCATCTAGATGAGAATTAACAAAGTCACATCTAACTCCTAAATCATTTCATTAATTAAAAAAATCCCCACGAATCTCCGCGTACAATCAAATGGTGTGGGAGTCAGTGGCGGCGCTATGTGCTGTATATGATGTCAAGCGACATCACAAAAGTTGGATTAGCAGCAATAGTACACTTGTGATTTGCTTTTTTTTCCCGAACCGGGCTGAACCCCTTTCCATTGCAAATGAACGGAAATACAACAGTTCCGGAAACATTCCAGGAGGGGGAAAGAGGTAAAGCGAGTTCAAGCACTGCCAGGAAACCCACTGCGTTCGCCCGCCGTCGAGACGAACGCCATGGGGCGAAAACCTGAGCAGCACAACTCAACATCTCAGAGCTAAGTCTAGTTATTACAGCCCAAAACAAAAGGAACAGAAGGCCAACAGGAACTTGCATTTTACTGTAGTTTGTCTACATATATGCACACATCACTTGCTCTTGCTCCTAGCACCGCCACTGGTGGGAGTTAGATGTGACTTTGTTAAGTCTCATCTAGATGAGAGCTAGCCACACTCATAGAGAACCCACACTCCGGAGAATTGACGGCATTGAACTTTTCAAAAATTACCAGTACTAATAACAGAGAAAATAGACGGTGACCTAGCCACGACCACATGTAGCAAGCCAGTACGCACAGTCGAGCGCGGCATGACTGTGCAAATTCAGCAAATTTCTAGGTTTTTACTTTTCTTCCTTGTGGTGACGCCAGAATTTCAAATTTTGAATCACATATTTGTCATTTGCATCACTCAAATTATTTTAAGGCATCATTACGAGTATGGGTGCAATTTGGACCCTCGCACAATCGCAAATCCAGTGTACTAAACGATAAAGCTACAAATTTGGACAGAATCAGCATCGCATGTTTACAGAGTGCGTCCACTAATGAACCAATCGTCTGCGAGCGACTGCTCTGCCCGTTGCTAAAACCAGAGCAGTCCAGCAAATCGTTGTAAGCTCGAGACATCGATTGGTCAAACCCCACATACAAGCAGAGCATACATTACAACTAGATCAGATCAGGGAAATCAAAGCAAATACGCAGTAGGGAACCACAGATCGAGCAGATCAGGGCGGAATGCGGCATGGGGAGGCCCCAGATCTCACCTGTTGCTCAGATCCTCGGCCTCGTGCTCGCTCACCGGCGCGCCGAACATGGCCGGCGTGATCCCCCCAGCCGGCTGCACAAACAAGCACAGCAGCAGTGAAGCCCCAGGTCAGCCGCATCGCACAGGGGACAGCAGAAGGAGTCTGTGCATACGCAGTAGCACGGCGAGGCGGAGCCCCGGGCGCACGCTGCTTACCTTGAGGCTGGGGCGGGACGGGGCGGCCGGCGAGGCGGCGGAGGCGTCGGCGCCCGTGGCCGACCACGTGAGCAGGTCGGCCGTCGAGGTGTGCGGGCTCCGCACCGGCGTCGCCCTCTCCATTGCTCCCGAGCGGTGCTGCCTCCCGTGCTCTATCGTCACAGCTCGCTCGCTCGGGTAAGCCGGGTTTGGGTCCTCGCGGTGCTGCTGCGTGGCGTGGGGTACGACGGTACTAGTAGTAGGAGTAACACCCATCCATTTCCCGTCCGCGTCACGGAACAGTCACATCACCGTCGCTGACATGTGGGCCACGAAATCTATGGAGCCACTTGTCGGTGGGCTGTGGGTCAGAGCAGAACGGGAGACTGGGGGAGCAGGAGATCCGGGGATCTGTGTGTGCCGCGGATGTGAGCCTGGTTGGGTACGTGCTGGACGGTGGGTTGTTGAGCGCTGGGAGGTGACCGGTGTGCCGGTGTAGGGGATCCTCTGCCTTGGCGATGGCCGGTGGGCACGTGCCTTGCCATTCCGTCCCACTCACCGTCCCACCGTGCAAAGTTACGCTCTGCCACCGAGAGCGCAGAGTGACCAGGTGAAAACGAGAGGTGACCAGGTGAAAACTTGAGGACTTGGCCCACGGCAGGAGGCAAAATTTCGTGTTTTGACCTTTTGTCAAACAAAATCAGGATCTGACCCCAATTTAAAAATATTTCAGAATTTGACCTTTTTGCCTACCGTCAGGGGCCTGGCGGTAGGATCATATAGCCTACCGCCGAGATCAGCGGCGGTAGCAAACTTGTCCACGTCAGCAACGATTATGGCCGTCGTGCCCCCTCCGTCACACCCTACCGCCGCTCCACCCGGCGGTAGGTTGTTGAACGCATCACGGAGACTCTGGCGGTAGGGTGTGAGGCATATAAAACCGTGGCCGGCCCCACCCCCTCTCCCCCACCCAAACCGCCTCACCACGAAGAATGTAGCAGCTTTGCTCAAAGTCGCCCTCTCTCATCCCATCCACTCCCCCCCTCTGATCTTCTTCGTTTCTTGACGGATTTTGCGGATCGAGATGGCCCCGAAGAAAGAAAAGTAAGCTCTTTCAATCCCTCTAATAAGTTTTAATCAAACACCTTTCGATTCGTCGCATTATTTGATTGAAATCAATCCTATTTGAAAAAAAAATAACCCTAGGATTGATATAGGTTGATTCTAGATGCTATATTGTGTTAGATTTGAACTATATTGAAGAGTTGGTATGGTTGTGTTAAGATGACCCTAGTTCATAATTGATTTGAATGATTTTTTTATATGATGGATGATGCATGTTCCTATGCTATGATGCAAGTATTGGATGTAGTGTATGATGCAAGTATTGGATGTAGTGTACGATGAATATTGGAGATGAATATTTGATATATTTGTTATATGTAGTATATGAATCCTCAAGATGAACCCTAGTTCATTTTTTAACAAAAATGAGACTATGATGCATTGAAACCATGGTGATTGCATCTTCATAAAAGTATTTTATTTAGTTCTTTGATATATGTATTGTATTTAGATATGTTGGATGTGATTAATTTTTGTTATGCATCGATGTGTTTCGTAGTTAATGTTGAACCCTAGTTCATGTTGAAAAATCTTTTGATATGCTTATGCAATTCTTTTAGGAGGCCACCTCTTGCGGACGACATCGCCACGAAGTACACAATGCTTGACCCTAGATTCGACAAGCGCCACCGCCCGCTTCATTGAGAATGGAGTGATAATTGCCATTTTAAACCAAATATTTCAATTGATGAAAACAAGTTGCTAAATATTATGTCCATGCCAATTATGCTTTGGTTATTGATTTTCACAGATGTCGCCGCCATCATGGATGAGAGCTCACAAGACGACGGTTAAGATGGAGTCTGACGATCGATGCGCATCGTTCTTGAGAGAGCCCGACTATTGGGTTTAAATCTGCAGTTCAAGCGTCGCCCGGCCTTTCGTTCACTCAGCTCTCACGGCTTTGATCGACCGGTGGCGGCCAGAGACGCACAGCTTTCATCTTCCATGCAGGGAGATGACCGTGACCCTCGAGGATTGGGCGATGATTACGGCACTACCGCTCGAGGGCCGTCCTCTCACAGGAAGAGTGGAGAGGGCGAACTGGCACGAGAGAGTTGTTAGCCTCATCGGCGACGCTTCGCTTAAGAGCAACCGCGCACGGCATACCGCCATGGCTCCTCGAAACGCACCGAAGAAAGTGCCCTAAGATGCCGAGCCCCGGTGGTGGAGCGAGACGCTGGGGCCTACCTGTGGTACATTCTCACGGAGGTAGTGTTTCCGGATTGCTCGGGAACTCTGCCCTATGGATGTATCTCGACTTCTGAAGGACCGGATGCGGGTACAATTGGGGGCCGCTGGACTTGCCTACCTATACCGTTCGGTAAGTGAATATCACTTTCTTTCAAATATCAGACGTGTGTTGCTTTACATTTTGACATCTTATCATCTATACTTGGTTTGTAGCTTGACGACGCGACCCAGAGAGCGGAAGACACATCCGGTATGTGTGGATGTGTATGGGGCCTCTCCATTTGGATGTGAGAGCGAATCCCGGTGGGCCGTCCGGAGAAGATGCGCTCGTGTGCATGGACAGATATGGCAGAGATGGCGAAGATGATCGGTACTCGACCGTCGCATACGCTTGGGACGTGGTGCGTGTCTACACGAGCCAATTGAAGGCCTTATACAAGGTCTTCAGCAACGAGCTTGATGCTCTCACGCCTTTCCAGGTATAAGAACTACATTTTCACTTGAGCTTACCATTGTTTCGATAACACTTTCACTTGAGCCTAACATTGTTTGGTTATAGGTTACTTGGCGACCGTATAGTGATGACCGAGAGTGGGGGTTCGAGCTGAACAACATGTGCAAGCAGGACCGGCTTCTCTTCCGGTGCATCGTGCCCATGATTTGTGTCTATGCCGTGGAGTACCACTTGCCACAGCGCGTTGCCGCACAATTTGGTAAGGCGCAACACACTACCAGCCGGCATCGTCCGCGATACCGGTGGCTACGACCTACACCTGTGAGTACCACAAGCCGTCCTCATCGATTCTAAGTTCTTGTTTTGATGCTTTACATTCATAAAAGAAGGGTGTTTTACATTCTTTCTTACGCATTGCAGGATGAGTAGGCGGAAGAATCAATCAATCACAGTTGGGAAGCCGAACATGCGAGATACATGAAGGAATGGAACGAGTGGAAAGGACGCAAAGACACGGAGAGGAGAGTGATTGATCGGGGCCAGCGTACGAGGATCACATGTTGTGGTACGATGATGGCATCAAGCATTGTCTGCGTCTGAGGCCCCAGTGGACGACAGCAGATGCCGAAGACCTGTTCGATGACGCCTCAGAGAATGAAGCCGACAACGAGAGCATCAGACAGCTTCAAGGTGGGTTTAGGGAGTACGGACCCCTCATGAACAGAGTGGTATGTTGTTTTTACCTCTTTCGAACCGACGGTTGGATGAAATCAGCTTTTCGTGCTATTGACTCATTTTATTACTTTGCAGTCTTCGGAGCTGAACAAAAGCATTTTTCATGCCTCTGATGCGCTTAGTGTTGTCCCTGGGACTCGAGCTAGTGAGAACAAGTTGAGGGAAACGGTGAAGGTAATACGGAGTTCATTTTCGTTATCATTGGACATTCGAGAAGTTCATATTGTTTCGTTGTCATTGTAGAAATACGTCAACAAAGCACGCCCGGCCAGGGCCAGCTTGGGTGCGCTTCTGAGACACCGAGGATGTTTTCCTCCCGAACCGATCGTAGCCTCGCTTCATCGAGCCATGCAGCCTCGCTGCGTCTAGGGAGGTTCAAGATGACGAGGAGGAGAGCGACGACGATGATGATGCAGAGGAAGATGAAGAAGAGGGCGCAGAAGAAGAACATGGTGAGGAAGAGGAAGAGGACGATGAGGAGGAGAAGGAGTACGATGATGACGATGGACCTCCAACAACTCAGCCAACCCAGCATGAGAAGAGGAATGTGCCGAAGAAGGATTGGAAGAGTCCATCCCCGCTTCAGAAAGCACGTCCTACGGCCCGCAAGAAGACGGCGGCCGAGAAGCAATCCAAGGATAACAAGGACCGAAAGTAGAAGAAGGGAAGGAAGGACTGAAATTGTTGCCGTGTCGTTCAACTAAAAACTTGCATATTTGCTTCATGAACCATATGAATTTGCCCGAACTGTTTCGTTAATTTGCTATGTATAACTTATTTGCTATGTATCGAACCTACCTTATTTATAGATTTGTGGTGTGTGCATCATATATCATACATTGTGTGCTTCATATGTCATATATATGTTGTTTAAATGTTGTCTGCCAAAAATTGAAGACAAAAGAAGTTAGAAGGTGCAAAAAATGCACACTGGGCCACCCTACCGCCACACACAAAGGCGGTAGGTCTGTACATCCTACCGCCATCAGACCCGGCGGTAGGGTGCCTCCCCCCACGCCCCCTTCTGTGACCAAAAAATCGAGCAGCGCAGCGGTAGTGTTGCACACCCTACCGCCGCAAGGCCTGGCGGTAGGGTGCCTCCCCCCACGCCCCCCTTCTGTGACCAAAACATCGAGCAGCGCAGCGGTAGTGTTGCACACCCTACCGCCAAGATCCCCGGCGGTAGGATACTACCGCCGCCAACCTCGGCGAATGGGTGTGCAACACTGCATGCTGCTCGATGATTTGGTCATAGAAGGGGCGTAGGGCGCGTGGGGGTGGAGACATCCTACCGCTGGGTCTGATGGCGGTAGGGTGTACAAACCTACCGCCGCCCTATGGTGGTAGGGTTTTGGCATTTATAAACCCAACCGCCCGCCCACCCCACCCCAACCCTAATCCCCACCCACCCAGCCGCCTTATTCTTCCTCTCGCCCATTTTCTCATCTCCTCCACTTCCCCACTCTGATCTTCTTCGTTGATTCACGGATTTTGCGGATCAAGATGGCTACGGAAAGAGGAAGGTAAGCTCCTCCAATCCCCCAATTAGTTTGAGTCAAATCAATCCTCTTTGTTATAGCCATATGAGGAACCCTCTCTAGTTGATATGATGAACCCTAGAACCTAGATTATTGCAATGTGATGAACCCTCTCTAGTTGATATGATGAACACAAGAACCTAGATGATTGCAATGTGATGAACCCTCTCTAGTTGATATGATGAACCCTAGAACCTAGATGAACCCTAGGTTTAGTCTTTCTTATAGCCATATGTGATGATTTCTTGTGTGAATATTGTAGATATTTGTTTTGCTATATATCTCCATTGATTTAGGTGGAATCTACCTATATCTGATGAATGCTTGCATTAGAACAAATATTGATGTTTAATTAACTTTATCCAATCAATGCTTATATAAGGAACATGGCGCCACCACCACCACTTGATGAGGATGATGACTATGAAGACCCACTTGAGGAAGCCATCTGTGCTCAAAGAGTGAGGCTGAGTGATTAGGAGGTGTGCAACCTATGGGACAATTTTCTGCCACGTGCTGACTTGGTCGGGGCGCCATTCGTGACCCGTCTGACAAGTACCATGATCGATCGACATGTCATGGTATGTTATTATCAGAGAATCAAGGAACTATTAATAGTTTAGATAATCCATACTATTAATTGATATGTTTTTCTTATTCAGAAATTGCCAAAGAGCCTATCTAAGAGTTGTGGCATCGAGGCTGATGAAGAAGGCTATGCTGGAATACGCCTTACCGCAAGGGGGCCCGTCACTACTTGTGCGTACGGCGTGGACACGGACGGTCGCACACATTTAAGCTCGGTTGGGTGGAAGAGCTTCCTCGTTGACAAGAATCTTCATGTTGGACAGGCCATCCTAATTACTATTAGGAACACCAACCGTCAAGGCTTGAAGATGATGATCGTCATCGACATCATCTAAACTATATATGCGTGTGGCTGCTGATGATCGGCATGTTTGATTGCTACCTATGGATGAAACCTTTTATGTGGTCGATGACCGTTAAACTTCTTATGTTGGCTTCGTGAAACTATTTGGATGTGATCAAACTATGTTATGTGATCAAACTATGTTATTTGGTACTTGTTTCTTAGTCCGTAATGGCAAAACTATTTGGATGTGATCAAACTTCTTATGTCTATGAAATTGTGCTTATTGTTTCTTATGTCTATGGCAAAAAAATTGAAGACAAAATCAATACAGTTAAGTTCATGCGGACTATGATAACCTACCGCCAGGGCTCTCGGCGGTAGGTTTGTGTGGGCTACCGCCGTGGACTCTGGCGGTAGGTCCGTAAGCAGCCGTTAACGGCTTGACGGACGTAAGGCACACCTACGCCGAACCTGCAGTAGATCAGGTAATCCTACCACTGGCCCGCTGGCGGTAGCAAAAGGGTCAGATCCCGAAATATTTTCAAACTGGGGTCAGATCTTGATTTTGTTTGACAAAAGGGTCAAAACACGAAATTTTGCCACGGCAGGAGCGTTTGGAGCACAACATGTACCTGAGTAGTAGAGTAGCGTGAGGAGTGGAGTGGAGGCTTGGTTAGGGTCGGCTTGTCTCTTGTACATAATTTTCTCTCTTCTATAAAGCTAAGGTACGCCTTTGACGTACCCTCGAAAAAAATGAGAGGGGATTTTTTTATTTTGCGAGGGAAAACGAGAGGTGATTGACGCTTGCTCAAGCAAAGCCACCACGCTGATGCTAACCAGGGCCTCACGACCTGTAAAAAACTTCTACGAGACATGTATGACTTGAGGCTAAAGGCTTATTCGGCGCGGGATATAACATATAGAAATAGAAAGGAAAACATGCAAGAACATGGTAAAAATCGCAGGAGTAAAACAGATGATTGGAAGGCATAATCTTTGACCCACAAACCCTAGAACAATTATTCTAAGGTAATTTCCATATAATTATAAACATAATGTTACAAAGTGGGAGGAGTAAAAGGAAGAGAATAAAATAATGAAAACAACATTAAAGGTTAACCAATGCCTGCTCTAGTAAAGGAAAACTTGCTTATAATCATATATATTAACTATCCATTGGTGAAAAGAGTCCGCATGCTTATCTTTTATTTTGAATTGAAGCAGCTTGAGGTCTGCTTTGAGGAAGTATGGCTCTAAAAACTTTCCCATTCCTTTGAATCCAAATAATCCAGCATCCTAGTATGACAATTTCCATGTTGAAAGATGTTGGCAAATGATCAGCAGTTAGCATGATGTCTTCATAAACAGACATGCCTCTATTTCTACAGGGAATCAATAATGCCAACATTCTAGTGCAAAATCATAGTCCCATAACAGATGCATTGCAATTTCCTCGGTATTTTTATAGCAGTTTAGGCAGAAGGGATTGTCCATATGCATACCTTTTCTTTGTAGTAAAGATCTAGTGTTAATTCTGCAGTGTGCAACCAACTAGAAGATCTTATGTTTAAGTCTGCTAGAGCTGCTCTAGATGAGTTTCAATATTTGATGTCCCTCTATCTATCTATCTATGTATCTATCTCTATCTCTCTCTCTCTCTCTCACACACACACATCAAGTGTTTGTACATGAGCATGGAGGAGTATTTGCCTGATTGACCCTTGCAAATCCATTTGACTTCCCGGTATTGTTTGGGTCAGGGATGATACTACCTCATAGCTAAGTGAATTGGTTGAATGCTTGGATGGAGAGGAGCATATGGAAGTTCTCACTCCAATCACTCGCAGCACAAAACCTCTATATTTAGAGAGTATCATCCCTGGTAAAAGAGTGGAGCTTTGGAAACATTTGTTGAAGTGGCTCTCCATCCCATTTATCTTTCCAAAGTTTTATGGTTTGTACAAAAAATAACAGAGAAAGAGCTAAACTGCTTGAAAGAAGGTAGCAGAGCCAAGTAGGCCCTCCGCCCAAAAGACCCTTCCATATTTTCCAAAGGAATGTTTATATGATAATATCTTTCCCAGATGAGCTTGACCCAAGGTACATCTTCTTTGTTCAAGAATTTGGACAAGTTCTTCATTAAGAGGGATTTGTTGTGAACAATATATTCAAAATGCCAAGGCCGCCATGCTATTTTAGCTTACAGAGTTTGCTCCAAGCAATGAGTGTGGTGCCATTGTCCTCCATACCAAATTTTCCCCATAAGAAATTTCTCAGATATTTGTAGGGTTGAGCTATTACTCTAGCAGGGAGAGCCAAGGTGTAGATAAAGAAGATGGGCAAGGCTAAAAACACAGACTTAATCAATAGAAATCTGCCATCATAGGAGAGCAAGGTAGAGCAGCCAGAAAGCCTTATCTCAATTCTTTGCATGATTGGGAGAAAATCTTCAATGTTTAGTTTAGTTGTGGCCATACGAAGTCCCAGACAGTGGAATAGGTGAAAGGTACTGCCTTGTTGGCATCTCAGAGTGACAAGCATAGTGGGCATTTGATCTGCATGTACATTAATTAGCAATAGAACAGACTTACTGTAATTGACTTCGAGACAAGTGGAGGGAGCATGATATTTTTTATTTGCATTAGTCAAGAAGGTTTTGCAGGGAGCACCAATATTCTATCATCACCATATTGGATCACCGGAAATTGTGGGCAAGCCTGACTTGACAGTGGGGATTAGATGAGTTGTTGCTGCATGAGATCTATTGTAGCCCCTTTCTATAAGTACTAGATAATACCCCGCGCATTGCTGCGGGAATCGATTGCAATTTACTTCAGTGATTTGATTATATGAAGCTTCCATCGTTGAATTAATAATATATGAACTAAAGCTAAAACTAAATATTATATATTGTACTCCCTCCATCCCATAATGTCATGGAGTATTTGATTATTGTGTAGTTAGAAAATATTTTGAATATAAGTGGCATAACATAATGGAAACCTTTTTTTCATGCATGTTGAATGGACCTTTGTTGAGGTGGCATGTGTGGTGATGTGAAAGGTGTGCATGAGATCAACTAATAATGAAAAACTTTTTCTCATGCATGTAGTGGTGGATCTTTGATGAGGTGGCATGTGTGCATGTTGAGATAAATAGGATAGTGGGGATCAACTTCTTATGTATATAGGATGAGTGTCAAACCCAACGAGTAGTAAGAGAAATTTTTAGTGGAAACTGGTAAGGAATCACTTTAAAAGTTGTAAGGATTGTTTGATAGTTTGTTTGATCGTAGAAATAAATGCAATAACATAAATTCTAACAAGAATGCAATGGTGCAGCAAGTGGCCAAATCCCTAATTGTGCTAAGGAAAAGCCAGTTACTTATAGGAATCAAATCGCTCTCGAGGACACGCGAGAGTTGCACCAAGTTACTTTCATCTAGTTTCATTGAGTTAATGTTCATTGCCTTGATAATTTTTGTGATGTGGAACTTATAATAGTGTGATGTTCTTACTTGAACAAATGTCATACTTATGACTATACTCTCCATGTAAGGATCTGAAAATACAAAAGAGTAATGAAGATAACATCTAACCATAGCATTACACTTTGGTGTTCCAACAACCTCTAATGCAATATATAGTTCATAAAATTAGAGTTTGGTAATTTTTTGTCACTCCAATCACCCATCATATATAAACTAATCACACAATGCTCTCCTCTAATGTAACAAACTGGATTTTTACCCTTTTTCTTTCTCTCAAAATTTCTTGTATTTATTTGGAGTTTGCAAGTTCCTTGGATTTGGACTTTACCCTGGCCTTTTATTTGAATGACTCTTTGGACTTAAAATTTGGAAATGTGTTTTGTTGTCTTCTTACCTAATGGACCCCCAAGCCTTTCAAAATCCAACAGAAACTCTAACACTTTTGCCCAAGCACATCCATAAGTTTTCTTTATATTCTTTTCCATAAAAGAATATACCCTAGGAAGCATAGGTTGTGAAGCAACCTATATTTCTGCTACACCAAACAATTCCCATAATTCCTATAGGTCAAATGAACACGAGAAATGCGCCCAAACACTTGCAAGAAGTTTTCCAAGTAAGCACACCATCCAAACTTAGTGTCTGCCTTAACTTTTAGGTTTACACAACAAGTACTTCATTGCCTTTTTCCAAACTCGCTAAAACTTGGCCTAGAGACTCACCGTGGTACCCACACACTACACACTAAAATTCACTCCCATGCCCCTCGCCATTTCTCTTTGGCACATCACAAACAACTAGATGGCAGAAAGAGTTTTGGCCCTGCACGCTCGAACTAATACCCTTAGCACCGATTATTGGCCACCAAGCTACCCCACACTATACGCCCAACTCATTAGACAAGGTCTTAACCACCACCCCCAGTGTCTTGGGATGTGTTTGGTTGTAGGGATATCCTCCCAAGGACAGGGATAACCTCTTTTTACTATGGTTGCCAGTCGTTTGGATCTGAGGAGAAGAAGGATAGAGGCAACCAGATGCTCCGAATATTCGGTAAAAGCGGGGTTGTGGTCAGCAGCGAAAAACTGGCGAGTGGTGGCAACCATTGATACGTCTCCAATGTATCTATAATTTATGAAGTATTCATGCCATGTTGCAACAATTTTATATTGTTTTGGTATGATTTTATTAGAACTAACCCGGACTGACGCTGTTTTCAGCAGAACTACCGTGGTGTCTTTCTTGTGCAGAAATAAAAGTTCTCGGAATGGGCTGAAATTTTATGGTGGTTTTTGATGGACCAAAAGAGACCCCAGGAGCACCTGAGCTAGGGAAGGGAGTGACCGAGGAGGCCACAAGCCCAAGGGCGCTCCCCCAGGGCACACCCCCTGGCTTGTGGACTCCTCGGGAAACCTCCTAATGTGAGACTGACGCCAAAAATTCCTATAAATCCCGTAACCCCCAGAAAGAAATCTAGATCGGAAGTTCCGCCGCCGCAAGCCTCTGTAGCCACGAAAAAACAATCGGGAGAGTACTTCACCCTCGGGGCTGAGGGTAGGTACCAGTAGCTATGTGTTTGATCTCTCTCTCGTGTTCTTGATTTGGCACGATCTTGATGTACCGCAAGCTTTGTTACTATAGTTGGATCATATGGTGTTTCTCCCCCTCTATCTTCTTGTGATGAATTGAGTTTTACCTTTGAGGTTTCACTATTATCGGATTGAATACTATTATGGATTTGAGAACACTTGATGTATGTCTTGCGTGGGATACCCGTGGTGACAATGGGGTGATCTATTGATTCACTTGGTGTATGTTTTGGCACTCAAATCGTGGATTCCCGAGGTGACATTGGGGTAATCTATGCATAGGGGTTGATGCACGTTTTCGTCCTTGTTTCTTCGGTAGGAATCTTGGAGCACTCTTTGTCGGCAATCTGGGAACGGGGGTCCCCAGACTTGCCTGCCTGCGGCCTGCGGCGTGGCTCAAAGGAGGCCCAGGACGGCCCATCTTCACCAACGCAAACTCAAGACCCTCGTGAGGGGCCAAGCCTCGCGGGGCGGACGACCAAGAGCTTCCTCAGGCACGGCCTCGTCAGGCTGGCTCACGAGGAGGCGGAGAGTTCAAGGCAGGGTACCTCGCGAGGTGCCCATGACGCAAGCCATGACGACCAAGGGCGCCAGTCGGGCGCCAGCCCGCGTAGCGTCCTCCTTCCCTCTTTGGTGCAAATGGAGCAAGCGCAGGCAAGAGCATCAAGCAAAGGCATCCGTTTCGGTGCAACAAGACCAAGACCAGCCCCAACGGCTGGAATGCAGTCATCGTGGAGCCCAAGCAGGCGTCATCACTAGAGCCTTTGGCAGGCGAAGACCAACTTTAGTCAGGATAAGTGTACCAAGTTCCCCTTCAAAATGGCCAATTGTTGGCGCCCTTCCCGCTCAATATTTGGGGAAGAGGCCCAGGGCCTTCGTCTATATAAGTAGAGCTAGCCACCATAGTAAGGGGGACGGAGGATCCACCATTCGGAATCCAGAGAGAGAGAGATAGAGACCCGATCCTCAAGCTAGAGCGACGGGACACCACTCAGCAGTTCATCACACCCACCAAGAACAGACCCTCGCGAGGCTGTTCTTCCTGATTGTTCCTCATCAGCCCAAGAGGCAATCCACACACCACACGCTGGAGTAGGGTATTACACCACGATGGTGGCCTGAACCAGTATAAATCTTGCGTCTCTTGTGCTGTTCTTGCTAGTAGTTTTAGGTCCTTGCGATTCGGTGAGGTACGAGACGGTGGAGGGTTGGATCTCCGTGCGCACCCCAGAGTTCGAACCTTAAGGGTCTGCCGGAACCCGAAATCCGACATTTGGCGCGCCAGGTAGGGGTGCGCCGGAATCTGCCTTTCGTCGCCTCGTTCTTCCCCGACCACCGCAACCATGTCTGACGCTCGTCGGGCTCGCTGAAGCGCCGAGCCGCCGCCTCCCATGTCGCCCGAGACGGCTCCGTCGGCGGCGCGTCCTCGTCGTTCCCGTCACCTGCCGTCAACGCCGCCACCGGCCCGGCGAGAACGAGCAACAAGCGTCGTCCAAGACCGTCCATGAGGCGGGACGGCCGCACCGCCACGCCGCTCACCCGCTGGTTCTTCGTCGCGCGCCACGCCGCGCCATGGAGGCCCGAGCTGCACTCATCGCGCTAACGAGCTCCTGCGCTACCGCCCGACGAGCGTCTGAAGAATGGCTCGTCGCGTCGCCGAGCTTGTCAAGGCTGCGGAGGCGACCGCCGCCCGTCGCGTCTCGCTGCACCCGCCCAGCAGCGGCGATGAACTCCGGGCGCCTCGGCCGCCTCCTCCTCAAGACGGCGCCACAAAGGCGCGCGGCCTGGGAACCTGCGTTCCGCCAGCGCCGGCAGCGACAAGAGCAGAGCTGCCAAGAAGTTCCTCGCCCGCAGAAGCTGCCCGAGCGCTCCCGCTCCAGCGTCAAGACCTGCTGCCCCTGGCCAAGGCGAGGAGGCCTGCAAGACCAAGCTCTCTGCGTCCGAGGCCCCCACGGCCACGGCGGGCTGCCGCGCTTTCACCACCGAAGCTGCGCGGCTGTCGCGTCGCCAAGTTCAAGCCAGACCTTCCCCACGCTTCTGACGACATGGTGACCCTCACGGAGTTCCTCCACTCTGCCGGGCATCGAGGCTGCCAACGGAGATGAAAAGGTCATGGCGAACAGGTTTCCATGGCGCTCAAGGGCGGAGCCCGCACTGCTCTGAATCGCCCCAGCACGATCTCTTCTGGGCGAGATGCGCACTCCGCTTCATCGCCAACTTCCAAGGTACTCGCGACCGGCCACCCGCCGTGAGCGACGTGTGCCGAATCAAGCAGCAGCCTGTGGAAACCTCGCAAAAGTACATCCGGCGCTTCAACAACGCCGCCTCAAGATCCCCATGGGTAACGGAGGAGGCCATCATCTCTGCCTTCTCCGACGGGCGCGCGCGACGTCAAGATGAAGGAGGAGCTGGCGATGCATGAAGATCTGTGCACCTCCCTGGAGCTGTTCAACTTGGCGACCAAGTGCGCCAGGGCTGAGGAGGGGCGCCTCTCCCTCCTCGAGCTGCCTGCCGCGGATCCCGAGGAGAAGGAGTCCAAGCCCAAGGACGTGAAGCGCAAGGGGGCTGCCGTGCTCGCAGCCGAACCAGACACCAAGCGAGGCAGAGATCAGCCCGAGTCCTCTAAGGGCAGCCGGTACTGCGTGTACCACGACCTCCACACCCACAGCACCAATGAATGTCAAGAGCTCCGGGCCATGCTGAAGGAAGGGTCGTGAGGCAGACGCCGTAGTGACCGTGGCTATGGCCGAGGAGGAGGAAGAAATGCGGGGCCTGGGAAGACCGCGGCCAGCGCCAAGGGTGGCACGACCAACCTCGCGAGGATCGCCGGCAAGACCCACCTCGCGAGGGCTGGAGGGATAAGCCTCGTGAGGATCGCCTGCAAGGGAACGCAGCCTCCCTCCGCTGCCGCCACCGCCAAGGAGAATCAAGACCGTCATCAGACAAAGGGGCTGGGGCTTCCGAGGAAGCGGCGTGCGATCGCCTGCATCCTGGGCGGAGCTCAAGCCCCAGCCTCTCACCGCATCTTCAAGCAGTTCGCCCGTAAAGTGAATGCAGTCCTTCCCAAGCTCGAGTCCAAGCGCCCTCTCAGGTGGTCTGCGTGCGCCATCACGTTCAGCTCAGCGAATCAGCTCAAGTCTTGCAGCCACAAGGAGTTCTCCCAATGCTTTGCTCCCCAATCATCAAGAACGTCTTGGTCACCAAGACCCTCATCGACGGCGGGCGGAGCGGGGCTCAACGGCTTTGTCCGTGGAGACATTCAACAATCTTCAAGTGCCCTCTGATCGCCTTCAGCCAACCAAGCCTTTCTCCGGAGTCACCGACGGCTCCACGGTCCCGATCAGGTAGGGTCGCCTTCCCGTCACCTTCGGGGCCCGCGACAACTACCACACCGAGCTCATCGACTTCGACGTCGCCCACATTCTCCTGTCGTACAACGCCATCCTCGGGTACCTAGCGTTGGCCAAGTTCATGGCCGTAACCCACCATGGCTACAACATCCTCAAGATGCCGGGAAGCGGCGGGGTCATCACGGTGCCCTGTGAAGAGAGAGATGCAGTGTGCTCCCCAGGCGAAGCTTTTTGAGCCGCATCATTTGGAAGACCAGAACCACAAGCAGCGGGGCGCCTCCCGAGGCAGCACCCAAGAAGAAGAAGACATCGACCGGCCCGGCTCATCAAGAGACAGGCCCCTCGGGGCCCGACCGGGCCAGGGGAGCCTCCTTCCATCGCATAGGAAAGCACGCCGGCGCCCTCCTCAGCAGAGCTCGGGGCTCTCCCCACAGGACCGCCGACCTCGCCAAGGTCTCGAGGGAGGCGCTTGGGCACCACGTGGGCGTGTTTGAAGCACGTTTCCGCAAGTAGGAGCAAGACCGGAAGGGACAACCCTCAAGAGTTCATCGCCAAGGCCATTCAGGAGCTCTGGAGTCAAGGGTCATGAGGGGCAGCCGCCGCCTGCCCGCTGTGGCCCCCCATCCAGGCGAGGATGGTGGGCTACGCGTCTGCATCGACATACCAGGGCTCAACCGAGCCGCATCTCAAGAGCGCCTATGGCCCTCACGAGTGGGACGTTGCGAGGGTCCGCCCCACAGCTTCATACGCATGCCTTATGGCCTGCCAAACGCGGCAGCTGCGCACCAGCGACTCACGAGGACCATCCTGGAGGCTCAAGAGGTCAGGCACGCCGCAGCCCTGGCAGAGATGGAGATGGCCCATGAGGAGCCGCCAGCGCCTCCGGAGCCTCCCGAGGCCCCCGGGCCTGGGGGCTCATGAGGATCGGCTCCCGCAGCCCACCGAGTCTGCTACATCAACAACCCTTCATCCCCAACATCACCAGGTGACATCTTTAAGTTTTACTTCCGGCTGGGAGCGCCTTCAGGGCCGCATTATTCCCAGGCCGCGTGGGTCCGTCCCTGCGGTATGTACCCCTTTTTTATTTGATGTCTTTAGCTTATCCTGTTGGGGGCGCCCCACGGGCTGCATCATCCCCAAGCCGCTCGGGCCAGTCCCAGCGGCATGTATCCTTCATGCGTTTTCCTTAGGATTATGCTCCCGTTCTGCCATGCTTGTTATTTGGTGCCTTCTCCTGGGTGGCGAAAACTTGCGTTAAAGGGGGTGCACGAGCATCGAGACTTCAGGGCTCCTACGGCTCTCCGCCCTCACCCTCTGTTATTGTCAATGGCATCGCGACCTGGCTTGCCAACGGTGAGAGACCAGCCGAGAGCCGGGACCCGAGGACGTGAGTTTCGCCATCAACCAACTTCTTGGCGTTAAAGGGGGTGCACGAGCATCGCGACTCGGGGCTCCTACCGGCTCTCCGGCCCTCACCCTCTGGTCTTGTCCATGGCATCGCGACACTGGCTTGCCGGCGATGATGGTCGAGACCAACCGAGCCGGGACCCGAGGGCGTAGAGTTGCTGCGTCGGCCACTTCCTTTGCGTTAAAGGGGTGCTGAGCATCGCGACTCGGGGCTCCTACCGGCTCTCCGGCCCTCACCCTCCTGGTCTTGTCCATGGCAT
This sequence comes from Aegilops bicornis, assembly GCA_021605145.1. Lineage (NCBI taxonomy): Eukaryota > Viridiplantae > Streptophyta > Magnoliopsida > Poales > Poaceae > Aegilops > Aegilops bicornis. The sequence goes on from CM038670.1 coordinate 568,658,717, forward strand.
CGCGACTGGCTTGCCAACCGACGGCTGAGACCAGCCCGAGAGCCGGGACCCGAGGACTTAGAGTTGTGTCATCTAACCTAGCTTGCGCGTTAAAGGGGGGGTGCCTGAGCATCGCGACTCAGGGCTCCTACCGGCTCTCCGGCCCTCACCCTCTGGTCTTGTCCATGGCATCGCGACCTGGCTTGCCAACGACGGTAGAGACCAGCCCGAGAGCAAGGACCCGAAGACGTAGAGCACCGGCATCTGGCCAAATTGCAGGAACACACTCGAAGATAAGGCCCAGAGCCAGGCGCAACCCGCCTTGAGGTAGGGCCTCGTGAGTCCCGCGCTGGCTCACGGGTGCCCCGACACACCTCGCGAGGCCTCTCGCGCCTCTCCAAAGCAACTAACGACAGGACTAGCGATCGCCCCGGCGAGCTCTTGTTCCTTTTGTGGTGAACCTGCAGGGTCTCTCCAAGGAGCACGAAATGACCTCGCCACGCGATCTCTCGCCGACCAAGGCACGGACCTGGCGCTGCACCAGGAAGCATTGTCCTGACCCTCGAGATAAGTCACCCTCCAGTCCACACCGTCATCGCAACACCATCCCCACACTCAATGCAACTGCGTGTTGGCAATGTCGCTCTCCTTTCTCACCGAATGATGGTTGCTTGAGCGCCAAGGGGGACCCCCTGAGCATCACGACTCAGAGGCTCTTACCGGACCTCGGGCCGCTCACCTCCTGGCCTTGACCACGGCATCGCGACCAGCATACCAACACGGCCTGAAGCCGCCTTTGGGATCGGGACCACGACGCAGAGCACCAAGCCCTCACGAGGTCTGAAAGGAAGAAACTGAGCTAGAACGGAATGAGCATCCCGCATTGCCTCATAACAAGGATCATATTGACAAACGAAGCTACAAATATCTTACAAGCCCCCGCGGGGTACATTCTTGGCTCCTCGCAGGAACAAAGACACGAATCCTAAGGAGTCCTATCGGCGGGGACCACCGCGCAGACGCCATCATCAGCAATGGGCCACCGGTCCGAACCAACCCCATCCAGATCGAGGCGGCGGCGGCTGACGAGCCCGCCTCTGCTCCGGGGCGCAGGCTCGGGGCTCGTAGTTGTCGTCGCTTCGTCTCGGCGTCAAGAGCTCGGCGGAGTCGCTGGATCCTCCGGCGCCCTCGTCGCCTGAGGAGTTGCCAAGGGAGCGGGCGGTTGGCCTCTGTCTCACCACAGCAGGACCCCGACCACCCCTCCCGGGGCAGCACTCCAGCCGGCGACCCTCCGCGTCGAAGAGCTTGAAGGACATCACCGAAGCACCGTCGTACTCCAGGTGGATCGTGAGGGCGCCCCTCGTTCTGCAGGCTCGGGCGACCTCGTCCCAGCCTCGAGTCATGAAGACCTCGCCCGGGGCAACTACTGCGACCTCTGCCCCGGTCGCGGGGGTGCCGCAACCGGCGTCTTTGCAGCCCGAGGGCTCCCCCTGCCGGACGGCGGAGGCGAAGAAAGAAGGAAGACGAATCCAAGACTTAGGAGGCGCGGCGATGCGAAGCACGAACTCCCGGCAGGAGCCCTCGGCGTGGACTCCAGGGGGGAAGACGTGCACCTTCGTGACCCGCCGGCGTCGTCGGCGGCGCCGCTCGTGGCGCCCGGCGTCACCTCCTTCAGGGCCACCAATTGGCGCGTACAAGGGAAGAGGAAACCCTGGTGGCGGCTGCACACCCCAGGGCACCGTCGCCTCCTCGCGGGCTCCCCGCCTGGCACTCAGAGCAAGCCGCTTCTTCGGGGAGCGGGTCAGATCCTCTTGAGGAGCCTTTCCTTCTCTTCCTGGAGAACCGGCGGATCGGAGCCATGGCAGCCAGACGAGAAGAGGAAGAGGAGAAGCGAAGGATAGACCGAGGGCGCCGCCCGTTCCGTGCCTAGCCGCGGAGGCCAACCGTCGGCCTCCACGATCACCAGTCATCATGCCCAGCTCTGCATGCAAGGACCTGTCGAATCCGGGCGGTTACAGAGGCGTCGTGGGGGTGCAGTGCGCCCACGTCCAATCAACCGCCACGCGGCGCCCAAGGCCACAGGCTGTTAGGGCCCACGATGCTTCGCACTTGCCCTTTCGCCTCTCTGCACGGCCAAGTCCGGGCACGCCGTGGCCCCGGGGGCTACTGTCGGTGTTACGGGAACGGGGTCCCCAGACTTGCACTGCGGCTGCGGCGTGGCTCAAAGGAGGCCCGGACGACCCATCTTCACCAACGAACTCAAGACCCTCGCGAGGGGCGAAGCACCTGTGAGGCGGGCGACCAAGAGCTTCCTCGAGCACTGGCCTCGTCGAGGGCTCACGAGGAGGCGGAGAGTTCAAGCGAGGTAGCTCATGAGGTGCCCATGACGCAAGCCATGATCGACCAAGGCGCCCGGTCAGGCGCCAGCCGCGCAAGCGTCCTCCTTTCCTCTTTGGTGCAAAGGGAGCAAGCGCAGCAAGAGCATCAAGCAAAGGCATCCGCTTTGATTGCAACAAGACCAAGACCAGCCCCAACGGCTGGAATGCGATCATCATGGAGCCCAAGCAAAGGCGTCATCACGGAAGCCTTTGGCAGGCGAAGACCAACTTTAGTCAGGATAAGTGTACCCGTTGTTCTCCTTCAAAATGGCCAATTGTTGGCGCCCTTCCCGCTCAATATTTGGGAAGAGGCCCAGGGCCTTCGTCTATATAAGTAGAGCTAGCCACCATAGTAAGGGGGACGGAGGATCCGCCATTCGAAATCCAGAGAGAGAGATAGAGACCCGATCCTCAAGCTAGAGCGACGGGACACCACTCAGCAGTTCATCACACCCACCAAGAATGACCCTCATGAGGCTGTTCTTCCCTGTACTGTTCCTCATCAGCCCAAGAGGCAATCCACACACCACACACTGGAGTAGGGTATTACACCACGATGGTGGCCTGAACCAGTATAAATCTTGCGTCTCTTGTGTTGTTCTTGCTAGTAGTTTTAGGTCCTTGCGATTCGGTGAGGTACGAGACGGTGGAGGGTTGGATCTCCGTGCGCACCCCAGAGTTCGAACCTTAAGGGTCTGCCGGAACCCGAAATCCGACACTCTTTGAGATTCTTTATGTTGGATTGAATATTATGAATCTGAAGTTGTTTGATGCATATCGTATAATTCACCCACGGATACTTGTGGTGACATTGGAGTATTTAGTGACATTAGGGTTGATTGATGTGTATCATATGGTGTTATTTTACTACGAACTCTAGGGCTGTTTGTGACACTTATAGGAATAACTCAATGGATTGATCGAAAAGAATAACTTTAAGGTGGTTTCGTACCCTACAAACAATTTCATCTTATATTCTCCACCTAGAAACCTTGGAGTGACTTTTGTCGCACGTTGAGGGATTGCCATATGATTTAATTATGTTATCATTGTTGAGAGAATTTGCACTAGTGAAAGTATGAACCCTAGGCCTTGTTTCCAAGCATTGTAACACCGTTTTTGCTCACTTTTGTTACTTGCTACCTTACTGTTTTTATATTTTCAGATTACAAAAACCTATATCTACCATCCATATTACACTTGTATCACCATCTTTTCGCCGAACTAATGCACCTATACAATTTACCATTGTATTACGTATGTTGGGGACACAAGAGACTCTTTGTTATTTGGTTGCAGGGTTGTTTGAGAGAGACCATCTTCATCCTAACAAAACTCTGTGCTTGGAGACCCAACACAAGTCTACAAGAAGAAGATTGCATAGTAGACATCAGCCAACCCCCCTCCCCCCCACCCCCCGCGCACATCACTGAGACCTCGCGCGAAACATTTTTCCTGCTATCGACTCCGGCTCACCCCTTGGAATAGAGCGCCATGACCTCACTTTCCCATTACTCGTCGTCTCTATCATGTGCATGGCGGCAGCGCCGGTGGCGCATCTAGTAGATAGGCCTGCGAGTAGTGAGTTCATTCTGTGCCCATCTCACTACCTCCCCCAATCTTTGATCCTGTTGGGCAGGGTGCACAGCTGACGCAAGCTGGCGTTTGATAGGAGGAGGCATGGCCAGATCTCGAGGAGGGTGGCAGCTGGGGGCTTGAGGAGAGCGGCCGTTGTGGCTTGAGGAGGCGCACACGACCGGTGGTTGGGTGGGGCGATAGCTGCGTCCAGGGCACTTGTGGATGCTTGAAGCCAGTGAATCCATTCTTGCGACATGTTCTCTGATCTAGAGGTCAAGCAGAACGTACAATTGATGCATGTTCTCCAATCTTGCTGGATGTGTGGTGTGCATTCATGTGCGTGCTTTGGATGGGTGATTGATTGTGCGTGTTCATGTGTTGCTGCTCTATACTGATGGATGTTTTTTCTTTTGAATGATTATACTGACGGATGTTTTGTATGCAACTGGTTTATTGTGGGAATAGTTTAATTTTCAAATATTGTTGTAATGAGGTAATATCACCAGTTCAATAAAAAGATCCTTCACCCTCAAAGAAATGGTTATCCCCCGCCATGTTTCGCAAAAAAGGGATCGCTCCCGCGACCGCGCCTCGCGTGCGCGTCACGGGAGATTAACCACTCGCCGCCGGAGGAAAGTCCTTCGCCTCCATCCCCCCCTGCCGCCGCCGATCTGCATCGCTGGGCAAAGCCTCGCTGGTGCTAGTGGCGGCGGGGCCCTCTCTCCTCTCCGCGTGTGGGGGCTCGGTGCGGGCCGGTGATCCCGGGTGGGGGCGCGACGCTGGGCTAGGGCGCGGTGGCGCTGGGCGGAGCTCGGAAACGGTCGGTCTTCGTCTTCGTCCTGGTCATGGAGGGCTGGTCGCAGCGGTGACTCTCGCCTTGGTTGGTGGCGGCCGGTGGGGGCACCACCCAGATCCGGCCTGCTCGGACCCAAAGGAGTCTCGCGGTGGTTGACCCAACTATTCTTCATTCTCCAAAACTTCGATCTGCTTCATGCGGGCCTCCTTGATCTGGACACCGACGGGTTCCGGTCTTCCTCTCAGAGATCTTAGCTTTTTGTGCATGGCGCCACTGGATGTCTAGATCGGAATTCATCCGGTCGGGCAAGCCCTCAACTTCGGCCAAAGAGGCTTCATGAGGGAGTGGCACGAAGCTTTGTCGTCTTGCCGGTGCCATGGGACATGTCTAAGTATAGATTTCCACGACGTTGACAGTGGTGAAGAAAGTCATGGTGTTGCGATCGGAGATTTGTAATGGTGGAGAGAAGTTTTGGTTGTGTTGAAGAATGGCGGCACAGGTTCCTGTGTGTCAGGTGTTGAGGACTTACAGCGACGACCTTGGCAGGAGGGGGCGGCAACACAGGAGGACAACAGTTTTGGGGGTGCTTCTCGAGTACCGAGCCGCGATATCCATGGTGAAAGCCCAAGGTCTGGCCTTCATTGGTTGTACCTGGCAATGATCTTGCGAGGGCATTGTTTTTGGGATCTCAGTCTCTCTCCAGGGTGAAAACTCAAGATCCTTGATCGGACGACAACAATGCTTGAGCATTGTTTCCTTCTTGGAGGCGTCGTTTTTTGGAGAACCTCTTCTGTTGTCCGGGGTGTTATCTTCGGTGGTGGTTAGAGTGTCGCTGTTGCTAGTTTTTCATCACTGCGACGGGGTCTTTGTTTTTATATTTCTCTGCTTTTTATTTTTGTTTTTGGTTGTGTGCATCCTTGATGTCTTCTGATATCTTGTTGGTGTAGAGGCCGGGTGTAATTGGTATCTTCGCGATATTAATATATTCCCTTTTTCAAAAAAATGTTTCATCTTTGAACCAAACAAAGCTTGGGTTATCCTCACCCACTCAACCAAACAAAAAAAAGGATACCCCTAGCCACCTGGTTGGGGATACCCACAACCACCCAAGTCTATCCCTCAAACCAAACACATCCTTGGTGACCACGGGACTAGTATATGCCAAGAGCCTGCTTTGCGCATTGGCCAGTCCATGGCCAGCCAAGCCTCGGCATCACTGCGCGTCCCTGGTGCACCCAGCCCCACATATGACCACGTGAAACCCGTCCCACAACCCAGCACCACCCCCCACCTCCAGTACCCCAAGCGCACCCGAGGGCAGAACGTTGCGCCGCCCGTGACCGTACATCATTGTCTTCCCCCGCGACACAACCAGCCCCTCCCCTCAAGCTTCCCCAGACCCCCACGCACCCCACAGCTGCGCGAGGCCAACGTAGTGCCAGCTCCTCACGAGCATGCCAACGGTGCCATGGCCTCGGCCACATCTATTAAAGACCACACTCGCCTCTCCTTTCCTTCAGACCGCACCTCTCCCTCTCCTAATCAATCAGCAAGTCGTTGGAGCAAGGTCGGGAGGACCTCCCGTCGATTGGGCAGTAGCTCCGTTGCTCAAACCCCACCATTGCCAGCCCCCTCTACTCCACCCCAGCCCCAGCCATAGCTACCCCTAGACACCTCTCTCCACTTCGATGGCGATACCATGGCCAATCCTTCGATCCCACGCCGTATATCTTGATTCCGACGAGCCTCGAAGCACACCATCCCCGGAGAAAAAGCTTGCGACGCCGTCCGACCACCTCTCGGAAAGCGGCCGGTAAGGGCGTGAGCGCCTTCGTCCCGCTGTTCCAGTTGGCCCCCTCTAGAGCACTGTCGCGTCGTCCTCGCCGAAGAACGGTCGCCGATGAGGCGGAACACCTACTCTCTCTCTCTCTCTCTCTCTCTCTCTCTTAAAAATAGACATGTGGGCCCCACTGTGAGTGGCTCAGCTTACATCCGAATCGGTATGTAAGTGGAAGCCGCGTCCCGAGGAACCAACTCCAACAATGCACCGCATTGAAGCGGGTTGATCACCCATTTGGCTTGCCTGGTCACGACTATTTAAGCCGTCCGCGGGTGATGCACAAAGGCGCACCCCCTCCTCGAGAACCGTCCCCCTCCCCTTCCCCGTCACCATTCTCGGGCAACTCCTCCTTCCTGAGCTAAGCGCGATGTCGAAGTCATGGTGCTCTGCGCCGACAAATGGAGCCAGCGGAAGCTCTTCGTCCGGTGGTTCTTGGCCCCGCCGCCATCGCTCTCTCGGCCCTTCGGCATCCACGACGGCTGGCTCCTTTGCTAAGGAGGAGATCGTCATCTCTTCCGGTGACGAGGATGACCAGAAGCTGCAGCAGCGACCACGCCTCCTCTCGGTGGCTGCTGTGATGGACGAAGAATTCGTCTGTCAGATCGAGATAATGACGGAGCGTTCGCTCCGCCTATGGGCCCATCACATCCATCGCCTGCGTGCATCAAGGTGGAACCGCGTGAAGCACGATCCGACATCCCAACTCTGTTTGGTCATGGACGAGCCAGCCTCGCCCCAACACACCCGCTGCGTCCAGATCGAAAGCCACGTCAAGGACGAGCCATCATGGCCCCCGCACAACCGCGACATCCAGATCAGACGTTGCGTCAAGGACGAGTCGGCGTCCCCGCCGCGCAACCAGTACACCCGCATGGACAGGCCCTCGTTGTTGGGGAACGTTGCATAAAATAAAAAATTTCCTACGTTCACCAAGATGCACCTATGAGTTCATCTAGCAACGAGTGATAGGAGTGCATCTACATACCTTTGTAGATCGCGAGCTGAAGCGTTCAAGTGAACGGGGTTGAGGGAGTCGTACTCGTCGTGATCCAAATCACCGATGACCAAGTGCCGAACGGACAGCACCTCCGCTGTTCAACACACGTGCGGAGCGGATGACATCTCCCACGCCTTGATCCAAAGAAGGAGGAGAGAGGTTGATGAAGATCCAGCACCTGACGGCGTGGTGGTGGATGCAAGCAGAAGTTCCCAGGCTTCGCCAAGCGACTACAGGAGGAGGAGGTGTAGCAAGGGGGAAGGGAGGCGCCAAGTGCAAGGATGCGGCTGCCCTCCCTCCCCCCTCTATATATAGGGTCCCTAGGGGGGCGCCGTCCCTAGGAGATGGTATCTCCTAGGGGGGCGCCGGCCAAGGGGAGTGGAGTGCCCCCCAAGGCAAGTGGGGCGCCCCCTCCCCTAGGGTTCCCAACCCTAGGCGCAGAGGGGGGCCCAAGGGGGGGCCCTGGTAGGCTGGTTCCCCTCCCACTTCAGCCCATGGGGCCCTCCGGGATAGGTGGCCCCACCCGGTGGACCCCCGGGATCCTTCCGGTGGTCCCGGTACAATACCGGTGGACCCCAAACTTTCCTGATGGCCGAAACTCGACTTCCCATATATAATTCTTTACCTCCGGACCATTCCGGAACTCCTCGTGACGTCCGGGATCTCATCCGGGACTCCGAAAAACTTTCGGTTTGCTGCATACTCATATTCATACAACCCTAGCGTCACCGAACCTTAAGTGTGTAGACCCTACGGGTTCGGGAGACATGTAGACATGACCGAGACGGCTCTCCCGTCAATAACCAAAAGCAGGATCTGGATACCCATGTTGGCTCCCACATGCTCCTCGATGATCTCATCGGATGAACCACGATGTCGAGGATTCAAGCAACCCCATATACTATTCCCTTTGTTAATCGGTATGTTACTTGCCCGAGATTCGATCGTCGGTATCCCAATACCTCGTTCAATCTCGTTACCGGCAAGTTACTTTACTCGTACCGTAATGCATGATCCCGTGACCAAATACTTGGTCACTTTGAGCTCATTCTGATGATGCATTACCGAGTGGGCCAAGTGATACCTCTCCGTAATACGGAGTGACAAATCCCAGTCTCGATCCGTGACAACCCAACAGACACTTTTGGAGATACCTGTAGTGCACCTTTGTAGTCACCCAGTTATGTTGTGACGTTTGGTACACCCAAAGCACTCCTACGGTATCCGGGAGTTACACGACCTCATAGTCTAAGGAAAATATACTTGACATTGGAAAAGCTCTAGCAAAACAAACTACACGATCTTGTGCTATGCTTAGGGTTGGGTCTTGTCCATCACATCATTCTCCTAATGATGTGATCCCGTTATCAATGACATCCAATGTCCATAGTCAGAAACCATGACTATCTCGTTGATCAACGAGCTAGTCAACTAGAGGCTCACTAGGGACATATAGTAGTCTATGTATTCACACGTGTATTACGATTTCCGGATAATACAATTATAGCATGAATAAAAGACAATTATCACGATCAAGGAAATATAATAATAATCCTTTTATTATTGCCTCTAGGGCATATTTCCAACAGTCTCCCACTTGCACTAGAGTCAATAATCTAGTTACATTGTGATGAATCGAACACCCATAGAGTTCTGGTGTTGATCATGTTTTGCTCGTGGAAGAGGTTTTGTCAATGGATCTGCGACATTCAGATCCGTGTGCACTTTGGAAATTTCTATGTCTCCATCTTGAACATTTTCACAAATGGAGTTGAAGCGACGCTTGATGTGCCTGGTCTTCTTGTGAAACCCGGGCTCTTTGGCAAGTGCAATAGCTCAAGTGTTGTCCCAGAAGAGTTTGATCGGCCCCGACGCATTGGGTATGACTCCTAGGTCGGTGATGAACTCCTTCACCCAAATTGTTTCATGCGCTGCCTCTGAGGCTGCCATGTACTCCGCTTCACATGTAGATCCCGCCACGACGCTTCGCTTGCGGTACACCAGCTTCTTTGCTCCACCATTCAACATATACACGTATCCGGTTTGTGACTTAGAGTCATCCAGATCTGTGTCGAAGCTAAGCGTCGACGTAACCCTTTCTGACGCAGCTCTTCGTCACCTCCATAAACGAGAAACATGTCCTTAGTCCTTTTCGTGTACTTCAGGATATTCTTGATCGCTGTCCGGTGTTCCTTGCCTGGATTACTTTGGTACCTTCCTACCAAACTTACGGCAAGGTTTACATCGTGTCCGGTACACAAGATGGCATACATAATAGACCCTATGGCTGATGCATAGGGATGACACTCATCTCTTCTATATCTTCTGCCGTGGTGGGACATTGAGCCGAGCTCAATTTCACACCTTGTAATGTCTGTGCAAGAACCCTTTCTTGGACTGATCCATTTTGAACTTCTTCAATATTTTATCAAGGTATGCGCTTTGTGAAAGACCTATGAGGCGTATCGATCTATCTCTATAGATCTTGATGCCTAATATATAGGCAGCTTCTCCAAGGTCCTTCATTGAAAAACTCTTATTCAAGTAGGCCTTAATGCTGTCCAAAAGTTCTATATCATTTCCCATCAAAAGTATGTCATCTACATATAATATGAGAAATGCTACAGAGCTCCCACTCACTTTCTTGTAAACGCAGGCTTCTCCATAAGTCTCAATAAACCCAAACGCTTTGATCATCTCATCAAAGCGAATGTTCCAACTCCGAGATGCTTGCACCAGCCCATAAATGGATCATTGGAGCTTGCATACCTTGTTAGCATTCTTAGGGTCGACAAAACCTTCCGGCTGCATCATATACAGCTTCTTCCTTAAGATAGCCGTTAAGGAATGCCGTTTTGACGTCCATTTGCCATATCTCATAATCATAGTATGCGGCAATTGCTAACATGATTCGGACATACTTCAGCTTCGCTACGGGAGAGAAAGTCTCATCGTAGTCAACCCCTTGAACTGGCCGATAACCTTTAGCGACAAGTCGAGCTTTATAGATGGTAACATTACCATCCGCGTCCGTCTTCTTCTTAAAGTTCCATTTGTTTTCTATCGTCACGATCATCGGGCAAGTCTGTCAAAGTCCATACTTTGTTTTCATACATGGATCCTATCTCGGATTGCATGGCTTCAAGCCATTTGTTGGAATCTGGTCCCGCCATCGCTTCTTCATAGTTCAAGGTTCACCGTTGTCTAACAACATGATTTCTAGGACAGGGTTGCCATACCACTGTGTGGAACGTGTCCTTGTGGACCCTGCAGTTCAAGAGCAACTTGATCCAAAGTACATTGATCATTATCATTAATTTCCTCTCCGATTGGTGTAGGCACCACAGAACATTTTCTGAGCTGCACTACTTTCCGGTTCAAGAGGTAGTACTTCATCGAGTTCTACTTTCCTCCCACTTACTCCTTTCGAGAGAAACTCTTTTTCCAGAAAGGATCCGTTCTTGGCAACAAAGATCTTGCCTTCGGATCTAAGGTAGAAGGTATGCCCAATTGTTTCCTTAGGGTATCCTATGAAGACGCATTTTTCCGACTTGGGTTCGAGCTTTTCAGGTTGAAGTTTCTTGACATAAGCATCGCATCCCCAAACTTTTAGAAACGACGGCTTAGGTTTCTTCCCAAACCATAATTCATACGGTGTCGTCTCAACGGATTTAGACGGTGCCCTATTTAAAGTGAATGTAGCTGTCTCTAGAGCGTATCCCCAAAATGATAGCGGTAAATCAGTAAGAGACATCATAGATCGCACCATATCCAATAGAGTGCGATTACGATGTTTGGACACACCGTTACGCTGAGGTGTTCCAGGCGGCGTGAGTTGTGAAATGATTCCACATTTCCTTAAGTGTGTACCAAATTCGTGACTTAAATATTCTCCTCCACGATCTGATCGTAAGAACTTTATTTTTTTGGTCACGTTGATTCTCTACCTCATTCTGAAATTCCTTGAACTTTTCAAAGGTCTCAGACTTGTGTTTCATCAAGTAGACATACCCATATCTACTCAAGTCATCAGTGAGAGTGAGAACATAACGATATCCTCCATGAGCCTCAACGCTCATTGGACCGCATACATCGGTATGTATGATTTCCTATAAGTTGGTTGCTCGCTCCATTGTTCCGAGAACGGAGTCTTGGTCATTTTGCCCATGAGGCATGGTTCGCATGTGTCAAATGATTCATAATCGAGAGACTCTAAAAGTCCATCATAATGGAGCTTCTTCATGCGCTTGACACCAATGTGACCAAGGCGGCAGTGCCACAAGTATGTGGGACTATCGTTATCAACTTTACATCTTTTGGTATTCACACTATGAATATGTGTAATATTACGTTCGAGATTCATTAAGAATAAACCAGTGACCATCGGAGCATGACCATAAAACATATCTCTCATATAAATAAAACAACCATTATTCTCGGATTTAAATGAGTAGCCATCTCGTATTAAACGAGATCCTGATACAATGTTCATGCTCAAACTTGGCACTAAATAACAATTATTGAGGTTTAAAACTAATCCCGTAGGTAAATGTAGAGGTAGCGTCGACGGCGATCACATCGACCTTGGAACCATTCCCGACACGCATCGTCATCTCGTCGCCCTTCGCCCGGTCTGCGTTTATTTCGCAGCTCCTGCCGTGAGTTACAAATATGAGCAACGGCACCGTATCAAATACCTGTGAGTTACTACGATCTTGGTAAGGTACACATCAATTACATGTATATCAAATATACCTTTAGTGTTGCCGGCCTTCTTGTTCGCTAAGTATTTGGGGCAGTTCCGCTTCGAGGACCCTTCCTTTGCAATAAAAGCACTCGGTCTCGTGCTTGGGTCCATTCTTTGACTTCTTCCGGCAACTTGCTTTATCGGTAGCGGCAACATCCTTGCCGTCCTTCTTGAAGTTCTTCTTACCCTTGCCCTTCTTGAACTTAGTGGTTTTATTGACCATCAACACTTGATGTTCTTTCTTGATTTCTACCTCTGACTTCAAAGATTGAAAATACTTCAGAATAGTTTTCACCATCCCCTGATATTGTAGTTCATCACAAAGCTCTTGTAGCTCGGTGGGAGCGATCAAGGATTCTGTCAATGACCGCCTCGTCAGGAGGTTAATGTCCAGTAGGACGGCGGTTGTGCAACCTGCATATTTTGAGTATTTGCTCACCGATGTAACTATTTTCCTCCATCTTACAACTATAGAACTTGTCGGAGACTTCATATCTCTCGACCGGGCATGAGCTTGGAAAACCATTTTCAGCTCCTCGAACATCTCATATGCTCCGTGTTGCTCAAAACGCTTTTGGAGCCCCGGTTCTAAGTCTGTAAAGCATGCCGCATCGAACGAGGGAGTAATCATCAAGACGAGACTGCCAAGCGTTCATAACGTCTTGGTTCTCTCGATGGTTGCTTCACCTAGCGGTGCTTCTAGGACATACTGTTTCTTGGCAGCTATGAGGATGATCTCGTGTTAGGACCCAAATCCGAATAGTTGCTGCCATCATCTTTCAAATTTTGGTTTTCTCTAGGAACGTTGAAGTTCATGGTGACATGAGCGTTGGCCATTTGATCTACAAGACATTTTGCAAAGATTTTAGACTAATTTTCATGATAATTAAGTTCATCTAATCAAATTATATAATGAACTCCCACTCAGATTTGACATCCCTCTAGTCATCTAAGTGTTACATGATCCGAGTCGACTAGGCCGTGTCCGATCATCACGTGAGACGGACTAGTCATCGTCGGTGAACATCTCCATGTTGATCGTATCTTCCATACGACTCATGTTCGACCTTTCGGTCTCTTGTGTTCCGAGGCCATGTATTTACATGCTAGGCTCGTCAAGTTAACCTAAGTGTTTTGCATGTGTAAAACTGTCTTACACCCGTTGTATGTGAACGTAGGAATCTATCACACCCGATCATCACGTGGTGCTTCGAAACGACGAACTTTAGCAATGGTGCATGCTTAGGGAGAACACTTTCTTGAAATTATTATAAGGATCATCTTATTTACTACCGTCGATCTAAGTAAACAAGATGCATAAACATAATAAACATCACATGCAATTATATAGTAGTGACATGATATGGCCAATATCATATAGCTCCTTTGATCTCCATCTTCGGGCTCCATGATCATCTTGTCACCGCATGACACCATGATCTCCATCATCATGATCTCCATCATCGTGTCTTCATGAAGTTGCTCGCCAAATATTACTTCTACTACTATAGCTAACGGTTTAGCAATAAAGCAAAGTAATTACATGGCGTTGAATCAATGACACGCAGGTCATACAATAATTAAGACAACTCCTATGGCTCCTGCCGGTTGGCATACTCATCGACATGCAAGTCGTGATTCCTATTACAAGAACATGATCTCATACATCACAATCTATCATTCATCATTCATCACAACTTTTGGCCATATCACATCACAAGGCAATTGCTGCAAAAACAAGTTAGACGTCCTCTAATTGTTGTTGCATCTTTTACGTGGCTGCAATAGGGTTCTAGCAAGAATGTTTTCTTACCTACGAAAAACCACAACGTGATTTGTCAACATCTATTTACCCTTCATAAGGACCCTTTTAAATCAATCCGCTCCAACTAAAGTGGGAGAGACAGACACCTGCTAGCCACCTTATGCAACTAGCGCATGTCAGTCGGTGGAACCTGTCTCACGTAAGCGTATGTGTAAGGTCGGCCTGGGCCGCTTCATCCCACAATACCGCTGAAGCAAAATAAGACTAGCAACGGCAAGAAAGTTGACAACATCTAAGCCCACAACAGATTTGTGTTCTACTCGTGCAATAGAGAACTACGCATAGACCTAGCTCATGATGCCACTGTTGGGGAACGTTGCATAATTTTTTTCCTACGTTCACCAAGATCCATCTATGAGTTCATCTAGCAACGAGTGATAGGGGTGCATCTACATACCTTTGTAGATCGCGAGCGGAAGTGTTCAAGTGAACGGGGTTGAGGGAGTCGTATCTTCGTGATCCAAATCACCGATGACCAAGTGCCGAACGGATAGCACCTCCGCGTTCAACACATGTACGGAGCGGATGACGTCTCCCGCGCCTTGATCCAGCAAGGAGGAGGGAGAGGTTGATGAAGATCCAGCAGCACGACGGCGTGGTGGTGGATGCAGCAGAGTTCCGGCAGGGCTTCGCCAAGCGACTACGGGAGGAGGAGGTGTAGCAAGGGGGAGGGGAGGCCAAGTGCAAGGGAGCTGCCCTCCCTCCCCTCTATATATAGGGTCCCTGTGGCGCCCGGCCCCTAGGAGATGGGATCTCCTAGGGGCGGCGGCCAAGTGGGGTGGAGTGCCCCCAAGGCAAGTGGGCGCCTCCCTAGGGTTCCCAACCCTAGGCGCAGAGGGGGGCCCAAGGGGGGCGCACCAGCCCACCAGGGACTGGTTCCCCTCCCACTTTAGCCCATGGGGCCCTCCGGGATAGGTGGCCCCACCCGGTGGACCCCCGGGATCCTTCCGGTGGTCCCAATACAATACCGGTGGACCCCGAAACTTTCCCGATGGCCAAAACTCGACTTCCCATATATAATTCTTTACCTTCGGACCATTCCGGAACTCCTCGTGACGTCCGGGATCTCATCCGGGACTCCGAACAACTTTCGGTTTGCTGCATACTCATATTCATACAACCCTAGCGTCACCGAACCTTAAGTGTGTAGACCCTACGGGTTCGGGAGACATGTAGACATGACCGAGACGGCTCTCCGGTCAATAACCAATAGCGGGATCTGGATACCCATGTTGGCTCCCACATGCTCCTCGATGATCTCATCGAATGAACCACGATGTCGAGGATTCAAGCAACCTCGTATACTATTCCCTTTGTCAATCGGTATGTTAATTGCCCGAGATTCGATCGTCGGTATCCCAATACCTCGTTCAATCTCGTTACCGGCAAGTCACTTTACTCGTACCGTAATGCATGATCCCGTGACCAAACACTTGGTCACTTTGAGCTCGATTCTCGATGATGCATTACCGAGTGGGCCCAGTGATACCTCTCATGTAATACGGAGTGACAAATCCCGATCTCGATCCGTGACAACCCAACAAACACTTTCGAAGATACCTGTAGTGCACCTTTATAGTCACCCGATTCACGTTGTGACGCTTTGGTACACCCAAAGCACTCCCTACGGTATCCGAGAGTTACACGATCTCATGGTCTAAGGAAAAGATACTTGACATTGGAAAAGCTCTAGCAAAACGAACTACACGATCTTGTGCTATGCTTAGGATTGGGTCTTGTCCATCACATCATTCTCCTAATGATGTTATCCCGTTATCAATGACATCCAATGTCCTGTAACGCCCCCGATGCGGCTATATCTCCCACGTGTCGAGGCACGACTTAGAGGCATAACCGCATTGAAAGCAATGTCGCAAGTGAGGTAATCTTCACACAACCCCTGTAATAAATAAGGGAAAGAGATACATAGTTGGCTTACAAATGCCACTTCACACAATACATAAATAAACATCCATCATTCGTAGTACACTCAAGGTCCGACTACGGAACCAAAATAAAAGAAGATACCCCAAATGCTACACGGATCCCCGATCGTCCCAACTGGGCACCACTATCGATCATCGAGGAAAAAGACACATAGTAACGACCACGTTCCTCGTCGAACTCCCACTTGAGCTCGGTTGAGTCACCTGACCGCATCGTCGGCACCTGCAATCTGTTTTGGAAGTATCTGTGAGTCACGGGGACTCAACAATCTCACACCCGCGAGATCAAGACTATTTAAGCTTATAGGAAGGACAGAGTAGTATAGTGGAGCTGCAGCAAGCGACTAGCATATATGGTGGCTACTTCGCAAAAGAGAGCGAGAAGAGGAGCAAAGCCGGACGTGAAGCTAGTAGCGATCAAGAAGTGATCTGAACTACTTACGTCAGACATAACTCCAACACCGTGTTCACTTCCCGGACTCCGCCGAGAAGAGACCATCACGGTTACACACGCGTTTGATGTGTATGTTTATTTGATGACAACTTCGGGTTTTCTACAACCAGACATTAACAAATTCCCATCGCCTCATAACCGCGGGCACGGCTTTCGAAAGATAATACCTGCAGGGTGTCCCAACTTAGCCCATTATAAGCTCTCACGGTCAACGAAGGATATTCCTTCTACCGGAAGACCCGATCAATCTCGGAATCCCGGACTACAAGACATTTTCGACAAGAATAAAACAAGACCAGCAAAAGCCGCCCGATTGTGCCGACAAATCCCGATAGGAGCTGCACATATCTCGTTCTCGTGGCACATCCGGATGAGCAGTCCATACAACTAAAACCAGACCTCAAGTTTCCTTGAGGGGCGCTGCAGGTCTCTAGTTCGGGCCAGCACTCGAAGGAGCACTGGTCCGGGGGTTTAAAATAAAGATGACCCTCGGGCTCGCGAAAACCCGGGGGAAAAAAGGCTTAGGTGGCAAATGGTAAAACCAATGTTGGGCCTTGCTGGACGAGTCTTATTCAAAGCGAACTGTCAAGGGGTCCCATAAATCACCCAACCGTGTAAGGAACGCGAAATCAAGGAACATAACACCGGTATGACGGAAACTAGGGTGGCAAGAGTGGAACAAAACACCAGGCATAAGGCCGAGCCTTCCACCCTTTAGCAAGTATATAGATGTATTAATTATAGCAGATATATATTGTGATATCCCCAACAAGTAAACATGTTCCAACAAGGAACAACATCTCCATGTTCCAACAAGGAACAAACTTCAACTTCACCGCAACTAGCAACGCTTATAAGAGGGCTGAGCAAAGCGGTAACATAGCCAATCAACGGTTTGCTAGGAAAGGATGGTTAGGGGCTGACATGGCAATATGGGTGGCATGATATAGCAAGTGGTAGGCATCACAGCATAGGCATAGCAAAAGAGCGAGCATCTAGCATAGCAAAGATACAAGTGATTTCGAGGGTATGGTCATCTTGCCTGCAATGTTCTCAGAGTTGTCGAAAGCTTGATCCTCGTAAGCGTTCTTAACAGGTTCCTCGTTCACGTACTCGTCTCCCGGATCTACCCAAAGCAACAACACAAACAAAGGAACCACAATAAATCACGGTGCAATGCACAATCAACATGATGCAAAACATGGCATGATATGCGGGATGTGATATGCAATGCGTATAAAGCGCTCGAAAGGAAAATGATGAACCAGGCATCAACTTGGCAAACCAAGTATGCCACTGGAAAGATGAGATGATTTCAGTTGAAATCGCTATAAAGATCACCGGAATCGGATGCACGGTTTGGAAATGACAAGCAAAACAAGAATGGCACAAATCTGCCATTAACAGCATGATGCCACTTAGCAAGCAACAATAAATTAAGCTACTGCACCCAAACGTACCAACAAAGTATATGACAATGATCTACACAAGATGCTTGACAAAAGATGAGCACGGAGCTTCGGCTAAATCACATCATAACAGGTTCAAACAAGCATGGCAAAAGTGCACAAAATATCAGGCTGGACATGGCAAAAACAGCATCAGGTTGCAATGTTCAGAGCAAGAAAACTACATGCTAAAGGAACTTAAAATAGCAAAACAAGGCAAGGCATGAATCTACTCAAAGCATAGAACAAAAGTCCCTTACTGACCATAAGCCAAAAAGGATCCGAAAATATAGTAACACCCATGTCAATATTGAAAGTTTAGATTAACAGATTCAGCAACATGGCATGTCAAAAACTGATAACAAGTAGGCATGTTTACAAGCTCAATTCACTCACTACAGAGCCTTAAATGATAAACTAAGCATACATACATTAAGAAGACATGGCATAGAAGACATACATGGCAAGAACAATAACATAGCATACATGGATCAACCACAACAACCTTGGCAAAATTGAATAACATGTAAACAATCTGCCAGGAAACATTTTATAGCAAAAGTAGAGCTCGATTGACTTAAGCTACGGTACTCCATAATTGCAAACAAGGACATGGATGGATAGAGCAAAACATGTTTAACAAAACGTCCTTACTGAAGTATCTCCAAATATGCATGGATCTCTCGGTAGCATCAAGTTAACATGGCATCAAAATATCAGCAAAACAGAGCTGAAAACAGCAACATCAGGACACCTACTTTGCATGCTTGTGATAGTCACCACATAGATCACAAAAATACATGGCATACACCCCTGGAAAGATGGCATGGCATATTACAAAACACATGTAGGACTCAAATACATAGGGTGCACACATTAATCATGGCAAAGTGCAAGTTCTGTTAAGAAACAGAAACTAACATCACATAGCACTATTCCAACAGCATTTCGGGCGCCAAGATGAGCTCAAATGAAAATAATGCAATGATATGAAATGATCTACTCTTCGAGTCAAACATTTTGACATATTATACGCGCAAAATGGACCTACAGATGCAAAGATATACCACTTTGGAAATGACACAAAATAACAAAGATATCAAGACTTAGAAGAAAAAGAGGGGGAAAGAGAAGTCAACGGTAACCGAGGCCGGATCGGGCAGCGACGGGCGGCGGCGCAGTTCGTGAGCTCCGCGAGCCGGTGGAGGTGGGTACGGCAGAGGGGCGGCGGCGGTGGCGGTCGGCGTCGACGACGAGAAGCCGGGCGCAAGGCCGGCGAAGCGGCGGAAGCCGGGCGGCGCGGGCGAGGTCGCTGAGGCTGTGCCGGGCGCGGCGGCGGCGCTGGAGGCCGGCGAGGAGGCACGGCGAGCGGGCGCTGGGCGCGGCGCTGACCGGCGGGCGCGGGCGCGGGCGGCGCGGCACGCTGGTAGTCCCGCCTTTGGGCCGCGGCGCGGCGGCGGCGCGACAGGTGGCGGCTCTGATTGGCGCGACGCGGCGGCGATTTTCCGTGGCGGCGGCGATACGTCCGGGCGCGGGACGGATTTTAGGGTTTCGGAAGGGATGGTCCGGGATTTGGAGGGGTTTGCTTAAATAGGCATAGAGGGAGCTAGGAGAGTCCAAGTGAGGTGTAGTTTTACCACACGATCGTGATCGAACGACGGAGAGCATGGAAGTGACTTAGATGGGTTATTGGGCTGTTTTGAAGGGTGTTGGGCTGCAACTTAAAAGAGGCCTTTCTTGAGAGTCACGGTTAACCGTTGGAGTACCAAACGAGCTCCAAATGACCCGAAACTTGACCGGTGGTCTACGGGTGGTATACCAAGGCCACTAGACAAACCTCGGTCCATTTCGAGAAGGTTTAGTACCGCATACCACGGAAAAAGCGTAAAAGGGCCGCACGGGGAGATAGGAGTCTTGGGATTGCAAAACGGACAACGGGAAAAATGCTCGGAATCATGAGACGAAAACGTATGCAAATGCGATGCATATGATGACATGATATGAAATGCATGACATGGACAAAATGCAAAATGAAGAAAAACCCAACCACGGAGGGAATATCATATCACAATGCCGAAAATGGCAAGAGTTGGAGTTACAAATATGGAAAGTTACATCCGGGTGTTACAACACTCCACCACTACAAGAGGATCTCGTCCCGAGATCTAGGACTGAAAGAACTCCGGATATTCGGAACGGAGGTGATCCTCGCGCTCCCAGGTAGCTTCTCGGTCGGAATGGTGTGACCACTTCACTTTCAGGAATTTGATTGACTTGTTGCGAGTCTTGCGCTCGGTTTCTTCAAGAATAGCAACGGGGTGCTCATGATAAGAGAGATCTTCTTGAAGGTCAATCTCTTGAAGTTGATAGTGCGTTCAGAGTCTTGAAGCACTTGCGAAGCTGTGACACGTGGAACACATCGTGCACATTTGCAAAGTTGGATGGAAGCTCAAGTTGATAGGCGAGATCGCCTCTTTTGCCAACTATCTTGAAAGGACCCACGTATCTAGGGGCAAGCTTCCTTTGATACCGGCGACGAGTGCCTTTCATTGGAGAGACGCGGAGGTAGACATGGTCTCCGATTTCAAAAGTCACATCACGGTGCTTATCATCATAATAGCTCTTACTGGCGCGATTATGCGGCTTTGAGATTCTCACGAATGACTTGGCACATTTCTTACATACGTGATCAAGTCATTGCCAAGAAGTTGGCGTTCACCTGTCTCGGACCAATTGAGAGGAGTACGGCACTTTACGCCATAGAGAATTTCGAATGGGGCCTTGCCGAACTCGCTTGGAAGCTGTTGTTGTAGGAGAACTCGGCATATGGAAGACAATCTTCCCACTTCATACCGAAGAAATGACACAAGCCACGAGCATATCTTCAAGGATTTGATTGACTCGCTCGACTTGGCCACTTGTTTGAGGGTGGAAAGCTATCTTTGAAACGAATGTTGGTGCCCATGGCCTTCCGAAAAGAATCCCAGAACTTAGAGGTAAAGATGCTGCCACGGTCCTCAAGAGATCACTTGTGGAATGCCGTGCAAAGAGACAATCTGGAGGTGTATAGCTCGCCAACCGAAAGCTTTGTGATGGATTCTTTGATAGGAAGAAAATGAGCCACTCTAGTAAGCTTGTCAATGACAACGAAGATAGCATCATTTCCACGCTTGGACTTAGGAAATCCGATCCACGAAGTCCATTTCAATATGATCAAACTTCCACTCTGGAATAGCAAGAGGTTGGAGGAGACCAGCTGGCCTTTGGTGTTCTACTTTCACTCTTCTGCAGACATCACATTCATTCACGAATTGAGCAATTTCTCGCTTCATTCGAGTCCACCAATATGACTGCTTGAGATCATGGTACATCTTCGTACTTCCAGGATGAATGGATAGAAGCGAATTGTGAGCCTCGTTCATAATGACTTTTCGTAGATCACCCTTAGGAACCACAATCCGGTCCTCAAAGAAAAGAGTATCTTTGTCATCAACGTGGAAGCACTTGTACTTGGAAATGCCCTTGTCGATACCACGTTTCACCTTTTTCACCATGGTATCCGTGTTGAGCCTCACGAATCTGATCTTCCAAAGTAGGAGAGACTATGAGGTTGGCAAGAAGGCCTTGAGGAACAACTTGAAGATTCAGCTTGCGGAAAGCTTCACAGAGATCCGGTGAAAGGGCTTGAGGATTAGGCTGTTGCGATAAGCCTTCCTGCTCAAAGCATCTGCAATGACATTGGCTTTGCCGGAGTATATTCAATACTTGGGTTGTACTCTTGAATCATTTCGACCCATCGAGTCTGCACTGAGGTTGAGGTTGGGCTGAGTGAAAATGTACTTGAGACTCTTGTGATCGGTGAAAATGTCCACTTTCCTTCCCAACAAGAGATGTCTCCATGTAATCAAAGCATGGACAACTGCCGCCAACTCAAGATCGTGAGTGGGGTAGTTCTTTTCGTTGGGCTTCAACTGGCGAGAGGTATAAGCCACAACTCTCTTCTCTTGCATTAACACAGCACCGAGACCTTGAAGAGAAGCATCACATAAAACTTCGAATGGCTTGGATTCATCAGGAGGAGTCAAGACAGGAGCTGTGACGAGTTTCTCTTTGAGGGTATTGAAAGCAACGTCACACTCGTGGAGACCGGACATATTTCACATGCTTCGGAGGAGGTTGGAAAGAGGCTTTGCAATCTTGGAGAAGTTCTCAACGAATCTTCGCCAATAGCTTGCAAGACCAAGAAAATCATGGAGTCGCTTGACATTCTGAGGAGGTTCCCAATTCACAATTGCGGACACCTTCTCGGATTAACAGCGATGCCCTTGGCGGAGATGATATGACCAAGATAAAGCACTTCATCAAGCCAAAATTCACATTTGGAGAACTTCGCATAGAATTGATACTCTCTCGAGTTTGTCTAGCACCAATCGCAAATGTTTGGCATGATCCTTCTTATTCTTGGAGAAGACCAAAATATCATCAAGATAGACCAAGACGAATTCATTGGTGTAGGG
This sequence comes from Aegilops bicornis, assembly GCA_021605145.1. Taxonomy (NCBI): domain Eukaryota; kingdom Viridiplantae; phylum Streptophyta; class Magnoliopsida; order Poales; family Poaceae; genus Aegilops; species Aegilops bicornis. Next base: position 568,681,222 of record CM038670.1, read on the forward strand.
GTTGAATATGAAGTTCATCATCCGAGAATGTTGGAGGAGCATTGACAAGGCCGAAAGACATGACAAGATATTCATAAGAACCAAAGCTTGTTCTGAATGCTGTCTTGGGAATATCTTGTTCACGAATGCGAATCGATGATAACCCATACGAAGGTCAAGCTTGGAGAACACTTTAGCACCTTTGAGTTGCTCGAAAAGCTCATTGATGTTGGGAAGTGGATATTTGTTCTTGATTGTCTTCTTATTCAATGGACGGTAATCGACGCAAAGTCGGTCCGTGCCATCCTTCTTCGGACAAAAGAACGCCACAACCCCAAGGAGATGAACTCGGTCTGATCAAACCTGCACGCTCTTGTTCATCGAGCTGCTTCTTCAATTCCTTTAGCTCATTAGGTCCAAGCTTGTATGGGCGCTTGCAAAGCGGGTTCGATGCGGCTCAAGATCAATAACGAACTCAATCGGCGGTGAGGAGGCATTCTGGAAGCTCTTACCGAAAGACATCTTGGTACTCACAAACGATCGAATCGAGAGATAGCATCCAATTCGCCCTTCTCATTGAGAGAAAACAACCGAATGGTTTCATCACGAGCGGCATAGATGATCACATCATTAGAAGAGTGAGTCAATTGAATTTCCACGGCAGCACAATCAAAGTGAGCTTTGTGCTGAGAAAGCCAGTCCATTCCGAGAATAAGATCAATATCCGAGTCACCAAGAACAATTGGTTTAGCCAGAAATCTATAATCGCCCATCTTGATACCGACATTCGGAACCAAAACTCGAGAAGTCATCTGCTTAGCCGGAGAAACAATAGACAAAGGTCTCGGCAATGCTTGAGTAACCAAATCATGCATAGCCACAAAAGGTGTTGAGATGAAAGAATGCGATGCACCAGTATCAAATAAGACTTTTGCAGGAATATCATTAACTGAAAGATTACCCATTATCACATCAGAAGAATCCTCTGCTTGAGCTGCATTCATCATATTCACCTTGGCATGCTTTGGATTATGCTTGACCACTGCATTGATTGAAGATTTAACAGAGGAGGAGGCGGAAGGCGCCTTTGGTTGAAGCATTTGTTAGCATAGTGACCTTCTGGCGACATTTGTTGCAAGTCACCTCGTAGAGCGGACGGTGGTAAGGAGCACTTGACCTTGGAGCTTGAGAATTAGACTTGTTACGATAGCCGAGGTTGGGTGGGTGGGAAGATCCACGGCCACTGAGTTCTTCTCGCTGATAAGGCCGATTTGAGCGGAGGAGGAGGAAGGTAAAACTTCACGCTTAGCTGCCACTTGAGAGGAAGAAGAAGACTGAACTGCATCCCTGATTCTCTTCTTAGAAGCCTCACATTTGAGCTGGGCAGCTTCTTGCTTGATGCCATGTTGTAGAAATCATCATACTTATCTGGCTCAAAAGCACAAGAGCTAATTGCAGATCTTCTCTCGGACCACCTCTGAATTGATAGATCATACTCTTATCATTAGGAACGTCTTGCTTAGCAAAACGAAGCGAGCTTACAGGAACTGGATATTGTATTGATAGACGGACATGTTGCCCTGCTTGAGATTGCGGAACTCCTCACGCTTGCTCTCAACAACACTTTTCGAATGTGATGAGCTCTGAAATCACGGCGGAACTCATCCTGTGTAATGACACGACCTCCTCTGGAATCTTTGTATTGCTGGTACCACTCGGCAGCTTGATCCTTGAGTTGAAAGCGATGCAAACTTGACAAAGTCCTCAGGTCTGACATTGCTACAATCAAAATGCTTGCAGATGTGCACAAGCCAATCGTCAGCGTCTGTGGCCTCGACACAGAAACTGAAAGACTTCGGCTGATTAGCGAGGAACTGACTGAGAGTAGCAAAGTGCGGTGATTGTTGCCTTGACCCTGATTGCCTTGATTGCCTTGCCCTTGAGTATGCGTTCTTGCAAGAGCTGCAAAATCATCTGAGCATTGGCATTGGTGGCTGCCATGATAGCTTGCCGAGCCTCCGGAGGCGGAGGTGGAGGTGGAGGTGGAGGTTCGGTAGATCCCCATCATTGCGATCCGGATTCGCACGCGTTGGCGGAGCCATCCTGGAGAGGGTGACATCCGTTAGTCCTTCGATAGACAAATAGTCAAGTAGAATCAACGGATAGAAATTGCAACATATAGTCTTCACAATAAACATTCGAACAAGAATGAACGAATGAATTTCAAAGTTAATCATCACACGTCCATTAAGGTGAGAAGCCACTTAGATAAAGATATGGAAACAACATCTGCCTTTGAAACAAATCGAATATCACAACTGAAAACAAGAGATTGGCTTCTAGAATAAGCCGGAACAAACACATGATAGAGATTTCACCCAAAGTGTTAAGTGGTGGGGCCCACACGGACCTGACGTATAGCGGCAAATCACGAATGACAAACAAGACGTCCCGAATCACCATAGCCAAGGATTCTTTAAGGCGTCTCGCGACCACTGTAAATCGACCGTGAATGGGCGGACCACTGAGACGTTGGACCCCAATCTCAAATCATACATCTGTCGGAAAGAAATCACATAAGCTACTAGAATTCCCACCTATAAACTCCCGAAACTTTCTCGTTATGCAATCTGGTGTTGGGGATACAGGGACACAAAATATATCACCCAAACTAACAATACCTAGATCCAAATTGTATCCATCCGTCAACACATAACCAAGAAATCCTCGGAAATCGTGTACCTCGACCTTGAAAAACATCCGTTATACAAGTCATGGCAATACTCCACTTTTCGCCTCGATCTTTGGGCTATCGGGGTTATCTCACCAACAACTGCACAAAAGAGATTTCGATGTCGGCAAAACTCGGGTATTCGAGCTGCAACGATAAAATTGTGTGACGACAACACCTCGGAGCTCAACTCCCCGGGACACTGCCACAACCCCTAAATGTCAGGAGGCACCAAGAACAATGTTCTCATCACAAAACCATCGGAACGATTCCAAGATACCCACGTGATCCTAAAATTTTTTTTAGTGAAATTTGAGGAGAGAAGAGTCAAAACACTACGTCAGGATACCTCACAGAGCGACGAAGGGACTGGGAAGTAAAAAGAATCCTACTCTCCGATATATATAATCCTAAGACTCAAAACATTTTTCCATTCTAGACTCAACAACGCCAGCAAACAATCAAGTAGGGGCTCCTAAGTCGGGGAAGGCTCTGATTACCAACTTGTAACGCCCCCGATGCGGCTATATCTCCCACGTGTCGAGGCACGACTTAGAGGCATAACCGCATTGAAAGCAATGATCTACACAAGATGCTTGACAAAAGATGAGCACGGAGCTTCGGCTAAATCACATCATAACAGGTTCAAACAAGCATGGCAAAAGTGCACAAAATATCAGGCTGGACATGGCAAAAACAGCATCAGGTTGCATTGTTCAGAGCAAGAAAACTACATGCTACAGGAACTTAAAATAGCAAAACAAGGCAAGGCATGAATCTACTCAAAGCATAGAACGAAAGTCCCTTACTTACCATAAGCCAAAAAGGATCCGAAAATATAGTAACACCCATGTCAATATTGAAAGTTTCGTTAACAGATTCAGCAACATGGCATGTCAAAAACTGATAACAAGTAGGCATGTTTACAAGCTCAATGCACTCACTACAGAGCCTTAAATTATAAACTAAGCATACATACATTAATAAGACATGGCATAGAAGACATACATGGCAAGAACAATAACATATCATACATGGATCAACCACAACAACCTTGGCAAAATTGAATAACATGTAAACAATCTGCCAGGAAACATTTTATAGCAAAAGTAGAGCTCGATTGACTCAAGCTATGGTCCTCCATAATTGCAAACAAGGACATGGATGGATAGAGAAAGACATGTTTAACAAAACATGCTTACTGAAGTATCTCAAAATATGCATGGATCTCTCGGTAGCATCAAGTTAACATGGCACCAAAATATCAGCAAAACAGAGCTGAAAACAGCAACATCAGGACACCTACTTTGCATGCTTGTTCTAGTCACCACATAGATCACAAATATACATGGCATACACCCCTGGAAAGATGGCATGGCATATTACAAAACACATGTAGGACTCAAATTCATAGGGTGCACACATTAATCATGGCAAAAATAATAAAAGTGCAAGTTCTGTTAAGAAACAGAAACTAACATCACATAGCACTCTTCCAACAGCATTTCGGGCGCCACGATGAGCTCAAATGAAAATGATGCAATGAGATGAAATGATCTACCCTTCGAGTCGAACATTTTGACATATTATACGCGCAAAATGGACCAACAGACGCAAAGATATACCACTTTGGAAATGACACAAAATAACAAAGATATCAAGACTTACAAGAAAAAGAGGGGGAAAGAGAAGTCAACGGTGCGGGAACCGAGGCCGGATCGGGCAGGCTGACGGGCGGCGCTTGATTCGGTGAGCTCGGCGGGCCAGTGGAGGTGGCCGCCGGCAGAGGGGCGCAAAGGCGGTGGCGGCGTCGGACGACGAGGCCCGGCGCGAAGCCAATGGCGAGCGGGCGCCAGCGTGGCCGGGCGGGCGAGTCGACGGGGCTGCCGGGCGGCGCGGCGCTGAGGCCAGCGAGGAGGCACGGGCGAGCGGGCGCCAGCGGCGCTTCGAACGGCGGCAGCGCCAGCGGCGCGTGGTGGCGAGTCTACTGCCAGGCGGCGCGGGCGGCGTGCGCGACAGGTGGCGGTTTCTGATTAAGCGCGGACGCTGGCGACGATTTTTCGTCCGGCGGCGGACACGTCCCGTGGGCGCGGACGGATTTTAGGGTTTGAGGAAGGGATGATCCGGTTGGAGGGGTTTGCTTAAATAGGCATAGAGGGAGGTAGGAGAGTCCAAATGAGGTGTAGTTTTACCACACGATCGTGATCGAACGACGGAGAGCATGGAAATGACTTAGATGGGTTATTGGGCTGTTTTGAAGGGTGTTGGGCTGCAACTTAAAAGAGGCCTTTGCGAGAGTGCGGTTAACCGTTGGAGTACCAAACGAGCTCAAATGACCGAAACTTGACCGGTGGTCTCTGGTGGTATACCAAGGCCACTAGACAAACCTCGGTCCATTTCGAGAAGGTTTAGTACCGCTTTACGGAGAAAGCGTAAAAGGGGCGCGGGGAGATAGGAGTGCGGATTGCAAAAGCAGACAACGGGAAAAATGCTCGGAATCATCAGACGAACACGTATGCAAATGCGATGCACATGATGACATGATATGAAATGCATGACATGGACAAAATGCAAAATGAAGAAAAACCCAACCACGAAGGGAATATCATATCACAATGCCGAAAATGGCAAGAGTTGGAGTTACAAATATGGAAAGTTACATCCGGGGTGTTACATGTCCATAGTCAGGAAACCATGACTATCTGTTGATCAACGAGCTAGTCAACTAGAGGCTCACTAGGGACATATAGTAGTCTATGTATTCACACGTGTATTACGATTTCCGGATAATACAATTATAGCATTAATAAAAGACAATTATCACGAACAAGAAAATATAATAATAATCCTTTTATTATTGCCTCTAGGGCATATTTCCAACACTCGTCACCACCACGCCTTCATCGCCGCGCCATCAAGGAGGAGCTGCCGGCGGCGATTACGAAGGCTCGGGGCCGCCTCCTCCACTACCTCAAAGGAGAAGGTTACGGCGGTGCCTCAGGATCAAGGGTCGTCGTATCCGAGGCAGAGCTCGCAGCGAGGCAGCAAGCGAGGTACGACCAACGCAATGCCGGTTATGGCTCCACGCTCGCCAAGAGCGACGTGGCGCCGGAATGGGTATGCGACGAGCTTGACCTCGCTGCCCCGTGGGCGCTCGATCGCTCCGTCACCACCATGGAGACGGCCGCCAGGAGCCGCCGCCTTGACAGCGAGGAGTGGTCGCTTAGCGACCGCTCCGCTAATGCCGGTCGCGACAAGGCCGCCGCCAGGGCTCCGAAGGCTACGTCGGTAGTGGCCACGGAGGCCCTCCGCACCACACAGTAGGAGGCGGAGCGGCTGCCTGCCGCTTGGACAAGGCTGTCGCGACCCTTCGGCGCCGTTCAGCCGCTGAAAGGACCACGACGACGGCGACGGCTCGACATGAACAAAGAAGGCGGTGCGGTAGGGTAGGGCGGCCACGCGTACGAGATGGCCGTCCGGTATAGGGTTTAGGTTTTTTTCTAGTTCTTTTTGTTAAACGGTCTAAATATCAACCTTTTCATGTAAACTATAACCGAATTTGAATGAAATCCGCCGTGTTTGCATAAATTTCATTCGATTAGTTCAAAATGTTGTTGTATTGTATGGGAGCAGCGTTGGATGGCAGCCAGCATCTGTGTCCACGGACTGCCCCTGTGTGCAGACAGATGCCGAAACAAATTTACGGATCAGCGTTGGAGATGCGTTTATATAATTTTTTGTGAAAAAACTGACACAAAAGTAAGCAAAATGAAGTCAAATATACGCTAAAAAATGAACACTACACTTAAATAAAATTGAATGGGCAAACGGGATTTTTATGATCTAGCGTGACGCTGAACCCAACTTGAAACTATCGTAATCTTAGCTGAAAAAGGAGTTAGTGCATAATTCACTTAGTTCGACCCCGTATTAATTTAGGGTCCCGATAACTGCCACACGTGTGGTGTATCTGGTAATTGTGCCACACGCCTCGTGTGGCATGGACAACAACCAGCTCATACACCTACGTGTGGGTAAAACAACTAATGTCCACACACATCTTTTTTCCTCTCCCGAACCCTCTCACACGCGTGCGTGTGGGCGAAGTTGATAACGCCCACACGCTCGTATGTCAGGCCTTGTACCCTCCTGGTCCCGCACGCGACGCGTGACGCCCACCGTGCGCCGGCAGTTGCCATGGTTCAAACCCTCGTCCATGTTCGTTTAACTGCAGTTGCCATGTCTCTGAACTACGGTTGCCATGTCGGACAACTGCAGTTGCCATGGTTGCTCAACTGCAGTTGCCATGTATGGCCTGATCTAATGTAGTTGCCATGATTTCATAACTTTAGGAGTTGCCACATACTAACACCAGGCAGTTGAGAGAGTTGCCATGTGCTCACAAGCATGCTAGGGCGATTGCCATGTAAAAAGGAAGAGTTGCCATACGCTTACGTGCACGTTAGGGCAGTTGCCATGTCTGCGATGCGTTAGGCGATTGCCATGTACCATGCAAAAACACATGGCAACTCGGTAAAGAGAGTTGCCATCTGCCACGTGCACACTAAGCGCTTGCCGTGTACCACGTAAAAACACATGGCAACTCGGGTAAAAAGAGAGTTGTCACATGTTTATAAAGCACACTAGGGTAGTTGCCATGTGCGCTGCAAAACACATGGCAACTAGCAGCTTGGGTGTGGGGCGGAGGCAGGCGTGTGGGCGAGATGGCAAATGCCCACACACCAGCCCTTGTGCGTGACTGAAAACTGATGTGTGGGTGAACTGCTAAACGCCCACACACCGGCCCCTCCGTGTGGTAAAACAGATGTGTGGACGAACTATGTCACACACCAGACACATGCCTTGTCCTACGTGGCACAGAAAATCAGCCAGATTATGCCAAGATTCGTGCATATATTACTGGACGGTGATGGATGCGTGTGGTCGAGATGGTCAACGCCCATATGTGTGGGTGTTAACATTTCCGTTAATTTATGCTCAAGCTTCACCGCGTCTCGGACGTGCACATAGCGGCACAGCGCAGAGCCCGGCGGCAGGCAGCACTGAAGAAACATCGTCTACACGTGCATGTGAGCCACTCACCCAATCCAAGGGTAACGAGGGTGCGCAAAAAATACTCAAACGGAGTCATGCATATTGCAAGTGGCGAATAACCAAATTTCTCTGCAAAACCAGAGATCTTTGTTCAAAATTGTTTCACAGTTTCACGGCTGAGTTTGCCTCAAATCCACAACTTCTTGCAGGACGAGCTAGCAAACCACAGAACTATATGTACCGTGCACCTCCCTTCTACGAAGTTCACCTACCATTACAATCTTGGTGCTGCTATTGAGTAAACGTCGCCGCGAGGAACATGTCCTCCTCGGTCCCGACCCAGCCGCAGCTACCGCAGCGCTCGCCGCCACGGCAGCACTCGTTCACGCCGCCGAACTTCCTCGCTTGCACGGCCACGTGAGCGGCAGCCGCTACGGCGTGGACGACCTTGACCTTGACGAGCAATTTGGGCGCCTTGCACCCGCCGCCCAGCTCACGGCTCGCCGGCGAGAGTCTTAGCCAGCTCTCTGCCGACGCCGATTTCGCGCCCGTCGACAAGGCGAGCTCGGCCCGCGCCAGCACGCGCGACGACGGCCTCCCTGTCCCCAGGAACGCCGCGAGGCCGGACGACGACGGGCGCGGCCTCCACCGGAGCTCGAACGCGACCTTGCCCGGCGCGGCGGCGGCCCCGCCGTTGCCCGCCAGCTGGAAGCGCACGCGCTCGCCCCAGAGCACGTCGTCGCCCCCGGCGCCGCACGGGACCTCGCGCGTGTCCACGCGGATCCGCCGCCTCCCGTCGCCGGCCGGGACGTAGTACCTCACAAAGAGGCCGCCCTCGAGCCGTGCCTCAACGCCGGCGACTCGGACGACCTTGACGTCGAACTCGAGACTCGGCTGCCTCCACAGGGTCGCCATGCTTCTACTTCTCCTCAAGTGTCGAATTAAACTATGTACTCTATGTCTGATGGTTGCTGAGCGAGCAATGGGGTAACTGAGCTTGAACTGAATCTTTCTCAGAGGGAGGCGCTTATATAGGACTTTGTTGGTTTGGGAGGCCGCAAGTGGAACTAGCTATGCATATCCAGGTGCTCAGTGGCGCGCCGGGGGTTCAAGGGGATATGCACGCATAGTGCATCGAGGATGCCGCATGGGAGCAGTCGCTTTAAGAGGCGACGGCAGCCATGCAAAACCACATGGCTGAAAATGAGACGGCCCTGGCTTTCCCGAGACCGAGAGGAGCAAGCCGCGCGTGCCAGTGGGAGTTGAATACCTTGTGGGGCTGGAGCAAAGGGGGTGACTATGCCAACCCGAGGAGGATCCTCTAGTGGCACGTCGAGAAGATAGAACCATCTTCCAGCCAGTTCTCGTTCACAGGTAACCAACTTCGGCTACAGTGTTGCTGCCGATTTGGGATCGCTCAAGCCTCTTCTTTCTCAGATCGAAGTGTTGCGCTCTGAGATGCGGGCATTGACCGTGTCTTGTTTGGAGGAGGTGGTCCGGCCCCTTCACGACATGATGTGGGCTTTGCAGGGGTGGACGACTCTGAGGGATTCGTGGAGTGGATGAAGGTTGTTGCTGGCCGGCTGGCTGGGCCACCTTCCAGAGCTCCCTCTTGCGTCGGCTCCTATGGTTGAGCATACTGTTGGCTTCGTGGATAAGGCGGATGTGGAGCTCCTTGGTAGCTTTTCGCCTCATGCTGTGTCCAGTTTCACACCCGTGTGTTGCTATTTTCTTCTTTCCGGTTTATAAGGCTGGTCATAAGTGAGTAATGCTTGGGTAGTAATGCGTCGTATGTTCTTGATACGTATTCTCTTTCATAGTGAAAAGTAACATGTATGTGGTATCATGCAATCTATCATTTATTATGATGTAGACTCATTTTGCCTCGTGATATGTTATGTTATAGTAACATATTATGTTATTCCAACCATCTCTCTCCTCATTAAATACATGCCATGTAAGCAAACTTTCCTTGAAATGTGTTATGTTACTTGCTAAGTTACTCTCACTATGACCAGCCTAAGGCTCAATTCAAAAATCTCACCAACCAAGATAGATGGTGAGTGGTGGAATATTTTTTGTAGTTTGCAAAAGCACCTAATTAATGCTCTTGTTTTCCTTCAAAAATTATGTTTATTAATGCATTAATTGCAATGCATGCATGCATAAAGTACATGCATTGGTCAATTTTTTCTTAATATTTACATGCAATGATTTAATGCACCTTGAAATCTAAACATGTGGTGGGAAACAACCAAATTGAGCCTTATAAAACGGAAAAACTAAAATTTTAAGATAAGCCCTATAAACCGGAAAGGAGGGAGTAGATTTCAAGGGTGAGGCCTCCGCTGAGGTTGTGTCTTCGATGCTGAAGATCATGCCTGGACTGCAGGTGTTGTGTGGGGAACCTGTTTCACCTCAGTCGATGGAGCAACTCAAGCTGGGCTCTCTCCAGGCTTCGGAGGTGGCCTTGGTGCCCTTGCCACCTCCCGTGGAATCTTGTCGGGTGTCAGCCAGCCTGCCTCTTGGCGTCGTGGAGCGCAGAGTTTTAGATGCTACCGCCCCTTCCTCGCTTGTGACCATAGGGCAGATGTTGCCGGTGAGTGACGTAACCATTTAGCCAGGTCCGCTCACGCCTACTCCTGGTCCAGATGATCCCTTCGTGATGGAGCTGTGTGACCTACTCGCCGGCTTGGAGGTTTGCTAGACCTGGTTTGGGCAGGTCGATCGCTTGCCTCCTGACAGGGACAACCATAAGGGGCAAATGCAAGAAGGTGGGCAAAGGCAAGAAGAGTGGTGCCATAGGGAAGACGTATGTGGCTGCTTGATTTTCAGTCTCTCGGCCCGTTCTCGGCCCGGCCTCCTCGAATGCGTTGTTATTGTGGTTTGGGGGTACCCGATGTCTTGTGTCAGGATCACTTTGCGTGGTCGTTCTGTTGGTGCATTGTTCGTCTATGGTCCGTTTGTATTGGTTTTCGCACGGTTTCCCGTAAATTAACTAGGCAATTATATTCTTCTTAATTAATCGATGAGGCAAAACATTTGCCTCCGTTTAAAAAAAAAACTCCGGCTACCCTACAGATAACGACATGCCCCTGTCTAGCAGGGCACCACCACTAGTTCGTGGTTGGACGCAAAAGTACTTGTGCCATAAACCAAAATATGTCGTACAACCGAGGAAGGATTTGCACAACGTTACATAACACGCTATATGCAGGATTGAATTTTGGGATACATGATGCAGCTAAAGACAATAGAAGTGAAGGAGGCCCTACGGAAAGGGATGAATTAGAAAACCCAAACCTTGAATAAGATAGGGGATGAAGCATACCAACCTTTTCTCTTGAGGAATGGGGATGGACTCCTGAACGGCGTCCTGGCCAATGGCAATGAACCCCGGATGTGCGTAAGCCGCCTCGTGTGGCAGCAGGTAGCCGGCGTGGGAGAGCCGGTCTAGCTAACCCTGCGACATCGTACAAGACTTCCACCCTCCCCGAATGGAGGCTGGTGCACGAGAGGATGAAGCGCCAGCCTGGTCTGCAGTTGTAGATTGCCTCTACTGACGATGGACCGCCATCTAAAGGGAGCAAAGGCGGAGTTTGGATGGAAGCGGAGGGCACAGAAAATAGGATTAGGGCGTGGGCGCTCGAGAAGGAAGACAAAGGTGGCGAGATAGTGTGAATTTTTTCTTCCGTAGCCTCTCGGCCTTTATAGGGGACGATTCGCGAAAAAGTGGTGGCTCGACCATGCTGCGTGGCGATAAAACCCCTATTTTGTGTGTTAATTATGTGCATAGAGCGAGGGGTGGATGTTGATCATCGTGTGATAACCCACAAGTATAGAGGATCGCAACCGTTTTCGAGGGTAGAGTATTCAACCAAAATTTATTGATTCGACATAAGGGGAGCCAAAGAATATTCTCAAGTATTAGCAGCTGAGTTGTCAATTCAACCACACCTGAAAGACTTAATATCAACAGCAAAGTATTTAGTGGCAAAGAAGTATGGAAGTAACGGTAACGGTGGCAAAAGTAACAGTAGCAGTTTTGTAACAATCGTAACAGTGGCAACGGAAAAGTAACGTGGCAAAGATCAATATGAAACGAACTCGTAGGCAATGGATCAATGATGGATAATTATGTCGGATGTCATTCGTCATGCAACAGCTATAACCTAGGGACACAGAACTAGCTCCAATTCATCAATATAATGTAGGCATGTATTCCGAATATAGTCATACGTGCTTATGAAAAATAACTTGCATGACATCTTTTGTCCAACCCTCCTGTGGCAGCAGGGTCCTAATGGAAACTAAGGCATATTAAGGCCTCCTTTTAATAGAGAACCGGACCAAAGAATTAGCACTTAGGTGAATACATGAACTCCTCAAACTACGGTAATCACCGGGAAAAAATCCCAATTATTGTCACCTTGGGGTATGCGGATCATAAATCGTAATAGGTGTCTACAACTTGCAAGATCGGATCAAGAACAGAAATATATTCATGAAAACATAATAGGTTCAGATCTGAAATCATGGCACTCGGGCCCTAGTGACAAGCATTAAGCATAGCAAAGTCATAGCAACATCAATCTCAGAACATAGTGGATACTAGGGATCAAACCCTAACAAAACCAACTCGGTTACATGATAAATCTCATCCAACCCATCACCGTCCAGCAAGCCTACGATGGAATTACTCACGCACGGCGGTGAGCATCATGAAATTGTTGATGGAGGAAGGTTGGTGATGACGATGACGACGATTTCCCCTCTCCGGAGCCCCGAACGGACTCCAGATCTGTCCTCCCGATGAAGAACAAGGGGTGACGGTGGCTCCGTATCGTAAAACATGATGAATCATTCCCTCTGGGTTTTTTCTCCCCTAACGTGAATATATGGAGTTGGAGTTGAGGTCGATGGAGGTCCAGGGGACCCACAAGGCAGGGGCGCACCCTAGGGGGCTCCCCCCACCCTTATGGACAGCTGGTGGGTCCCCTCTGGTTGATTCTTTCGCCAATATTTTTTATTAATTCCAAAAAAATTCTCCGCAGGTCATTCTGATAACTTTTATTTCTGCACAAAAATAACACCATTCTACTGAAAACAACGTCAATCCGGATTAGTTCCATTCAAATCATACAAGTTAGAGTCCAAAACAAGGGCAAAAGAGTTTGGAAAATTAGATACGATGGAGACGTATCAACTCCCCCAAGCTTAACCCATTGCTTGTCCTCAAGCAATTCAGTTGCCAAACTGAAAGTGATAAAGAAAAACTTCTACAAACTCTGTTTGATCTTGTTGTTGCAAATATGTATAGCCAACATTCAGGTTTTTAGCAAGATTGCAAACTAACCATATTCACAATAACATTTAGATCTCACATTTACTCATATTAATGGCATAATCAACTAGCGAGCAATAATAATGAATCTCGGATGACGACACTTTTTCAAAACAATCATGATATGATATAACAAAATGGTATCTCTCTAGCCCTTTCTGAGACCCCAAAACATAAATGCAGAGCACCCCTGAAGATCAAGGACTGGCTAGACATTGTAATTCATGGTAAAAGAGATCCAATCACAGTCATACTCAATATCAATTAGTAACAAAGCATAGAAATGACGATGGTGCTCTCTAACAGGTGCTTTTTATAAGAGGACGATGACTCAGCAATAAAAGTAAATAGATAGGCCCTTCGCATAGGGAAGTAGGGATTTGCAGAGGTGCCAGAGCTCGAGCTTTTTGAAACAAAGATGAATAATATTTTGAGCGGTATGCTTTCATTGTCAACATAACAACCAAGATATATCACTATCTTCCATGCTAGATACATTATAGGCGGTTCCCAAACAGAATGGTAGAGTTTTTACTCCCCCTCCACCAAAAAGCACACTCCACGACTGGTCCGAAACAACGGGTACCGTCCATACCAACAAAAGTCCTGGGGAATTTTTGTTTGAAATTATATTTTGATTTGATTTGAGCATGGAACTGGGCATCCCGATTACCAGCCACTTTCTCATGAATGACAAGTGAATCAACACTCATTGTGAGAACAACCCACCTAACTAGAAAGATACTAGCAGCCCCCAGTCGCTACATGAGCGATTCAGGCATACAAAACAGATTATTATTTGAAGGTTTAGAGTTTGGCACATGCAAATTTACTTGGAACGGCAGGTAAATACCGCATATAGATAGGTATGGTGGACTCATATGGAACAACTTTGGGTTTATGGAAGTGGATGCACAAGAAATATTCCCGCTTAGTACAAGCGATTGCTAGCAAAAGATTGAGGAGCGACCAACTAGAGAGCGAGAACAGTCATAAACATGCATTAAGATTAACCAACATTGAGTGCAAGCATGAGTAGGATATAAATCGCTATGAACATAAATATCGTGGAGGCTATGTTGATTTTGTTTCAACTCATGCGTGAACATGTGCCAAGTCAAGCCACTTATATCATTAAAAGGAGGATACCATCCTATCATACCACATCACAACCATTTTAAAAGCATATTGGCACGCAAGGTAAACCATTATAAACTCCTAGCTAATTAAGCATGGCATGAGTAACTATAATCTCTAATTATCATTGCAAACATGTTTCATTCATAATAGGATGAATCAAGAATGATGAACTAATCATATTTACAAAAACAAGATAAGTCGAATTCATACCAGCTTTTCCTCATCTCAATCGTTTCGTCATATATCGTCATTATTGCCTTTCACTTGCACGACCGAACGGTTTGAATAATAATAAGCGTGCACGTGCATTGGACTAAGCTGGAATCTGCAAACATTTATTCAAAGGAGAGGACAAAGTAATATGGGCTCTCTGCTAGATCAACAATAATGCATATGAGAGCCACTCAACATTTTCATCATGGTCTTCTCCTCTCGACCCAAAGAAAGGAAAAGATTTCAAAGAAGCACACTAAAATATTTTTGGAGTTTTTGTTTTCCTGAAGAAAGTAAAACAAGAACGAGAAAAACTATTTACACGGGAAAGCTCCCAACAAACAAAAGAAGAATGAGAAATATTTTTGGGTTTCTTTTAATACTACTACTAAACATGGAAAGAAAACTAAAAAGAAGCGTGAACTATTTTTCTGGATTTTCTCAAAGTTTTTCAAACACACAAGAAGAAAGTGATAAAAATAAATAAACTAACATGGATAATACAATGAAAAAGTATGAACACCGACAACTGGAATGAGTGTGTGAACATGAATGCAATGTCGGTGAGAGATACGTACTCCCCCAAGCTTAGGCTTTTGGCCTAACTTGGTCTATGGCCACGGCTGGCCTGGCGGATATCCAAAGTTATAGTCGGGGTTGTACTGGGACACGGCAGCTACTACCTGAAGGGATGCAGCATGGAGGCGAGAGGCCTCCACCTCTCTCTCATACTCGTTTGCCTCCTCTCTGGTTATAAAATATCTCCCTTTTACCTGAAAGTTAAAGAAGGCAGGAGCAGGAAGGGTAATATGGACAGCACGGTGCCGGTCAAAGATTAGTCGGTACAGGAGGGACTATTCGTTCCTCACAAGAAACCGGTAGCGTACCAAAGCATTATAATCAAGAAAAGCAGGTGGTAATTCAATGTCATTCCCCTTTATGGGCACCCCAAGATAATTAGCTAAACGGGTGGCATAAATTCCACCAAAGAAATCTCTACTTTAGCATTAAGATGTAGCCTCCTCGCAATAATAGCCCCCTAGTTATATCGTTTATCACCCAACACCGCACACTTGAGGATACTAAGATCTGGAACGCAAAGGTGGCTATGCTCATTCTTACCGTTAGTGCATCTACCTATAAAGAGAGCAAAATAATGTATAGCAGGAAAGTGAATGCTCCCCTTGGTAGCTTGTGTAATATTTCTAGTTTCTCCCACGGTGATGCTAGCAAGGAAATCATTATACTCAGTCTTATGAGGTTCACTAAGGATGCCCCTCTGTGGAATTTTCATGCTTCACTAAAATCTTCTAGGTCCATGGTATATGATTTATCATAAAGATTAAATAGAACAGAATGAGTATATCGCTTAGATGTAAATTCAAACCTCCGCACAAAGGAATCGGTGAGGTGATAGTACTGCCGACACTTATCTGACATGAAGTCCTCGACGCCAGCATTTTGTATGTATGCATCGAATTCCTCCTTGAAACCGGCATGAATAATGAATTGATCTAACGGCCATTCGCAAGGCCGTACTCGAGCTTCCCTTGGTGGTTCAAGATCCGGCTCACGTATCGGGGGCCTTGAGGCTTTATTGCTCGAGGAACCACCTTGGTATATTTTCCTAAACATTTCACTTCCTCTGAAAAATTTCTGAAGTTTTTAGTGATTCAAAATTAAAGTGAACCAAACTCAACAAGACTGATAGCAACTACTCCTACCAGTGTCTAGAGGCTATATCATGCATCAAAACTACTTTGGACCATATAAATTTGACATGCAAGCTCAAGAACAAGGTCACCACAACAGCAAAAAATTGCAATGTATAAAGCACCAGAACAAAAACTAATTGGACCATTGGAGGAGTCACATACCAAAGAACAATCCCCCAAAATAGTTTTGCAAATGGAGCTTTGCACAAGGAGATCGAAAATGGCAGCAAAATGAGCTAGAACACGGGTTTGAGCAACGGGATGATTTTTTCTGGAGGAAGACGAAGTGGATGGGTCTTTGGAATAAGTGAGGGGACCCACGTGGGACCCACAAAGGCGGCGCGCCCGAGGGTAGGCGCGCCCTCCACCCTGTGGTCCAGGTGCATCCACAGTGCATTCTCGGTGCGAGTGCAAACATTCTATAAAAAATCATACTAAATTTTCAGGGCATTTGGAGAACTTTTATTTTCAGGACATTTTTTTTGCATGGATAATTCAGAAAACAGACAAATAATACTATTTTTGCTTTATTTCTTCTAAATAACAGAAAGTAAAAAATTGGGTACAGAGAGTTGTGCTTTCATCTCATGCCCATCAAAAGGAATCCATTAACAAGGTTGATCAAGTCTTATTGGCAAACTTCTTCCAAATGACATGAAACCGGAGAATTTTCGAATAACACTAGGTTACCTCAACGGGGATATGCATGTCCCCAACAACAAGAATATCACATTTCTATTTGGCAGTAGGGAGAGGGAATTCAAAACCTCCAATAGTAATAGTTGAAATTTTTATGATATAATTGATACTATGGACTTGAGGTTGTTTTTCGGAAAGTGTACCATATGCTCATTGACATTAGCATGAAAAGTGACATTGCCCTTGTTGCAATTAATAACATCCCCTGCGGCATTCAAAAAGGGTCTACCAAGGATGATCGACATACTGTCATCCTCGGGAATATCAAGAATAACAAAGTCCGTTAAGATAGTAATATTTGCAACCACAACAGGCACATCCTCACAAATACCGATGGGTATAGCAGTTGATTTATCAGCCATTTGAAAAGAGATTTCAGTAGGTGTCAACTTATTCAAACCTAGTCTACGATATAAAGAGAAAGGCATAACACTAACACCAGCTCCAAGATCACATAAAGCAGTTTTAACATAGTTTTTTCAATGGAGCATCATGGTATAGTTGGTATTCCTGGATCTCCAAGTTTCTTTGGTATTCCACCCTTAAAAGTGTAATTAGCAAGCATGGTGGAAATTTCAGCTTCCAGTATCTTTCTTTTATTTTTAATAATATCTTTCATGTACTTAGCATAAGGAGACATTTCCAAAATATCAGTCAAGCACATACGCAAAAAGACAGGTCTAAGCATTTCAATAAAGCGCTCAAAATCCTCATCATCCTTTTTTTTGATGGTTTAGGAGGAAAGGGCATGGGTTTCTGAACCCATGGTTCTCTTTCTTTACCATGCTTCCTAGCAACAAAGTCTCTCTTATCATAATGTTGATTCTTAGATTGTGGGTTATCAAGATCAACAGCAGGTTCAATCTCCACATCATTATCATTACTAGGTTGAGAATTAGCGTGAACATCATCATTAACATTATCACTAGTGTTGGGGATATAACTATTTGTGTAAGCCGCCCATGAGGGGCCGGGTTACATAAAGAAGATTCATCGAAGAAGCCCAAGACCAAGCGTGAAGATGGCGGTTCAATAAAGGGTCTAAAGCCCACAGGCGACTTAAGGCCCGTAGTGGTAAACCGCCATGAAGGCATGACTTGTATCATAAGGTAGAATTAACTAGTCACCGAGCCGGACACTGTATATGAGCCGGCCGGGACTCTGTAAGCCGCAGGGCGTCAACCCTTGTATATAAGGGGACGACCCGCTAGCGGCTTAGGGCAAGAAACAACCAATCAAGAACCAGGCATAGCGTATCTCGCTCCCTGGTCATCGAAACCTCAAGCAATACCAACCCAACTAGACGTAGGCCTTACCTTCACGATGAGGCGAACTAGTATAAAACCTCTCGTGTCCTTTGTCCCGATTAACCCCTTTAAGCTTCCTAGTTGCGATGGCTCCACGACTAAGTCCTTGCAAGAGGACATCTGCCGTGACAATTCCACGACAGTTGGCGCCCACCGTGGGGCTAGCGCATGGTGGATTTGAGTTCTTGAA
This sequence comes from Aegilops bicornis, assembly GCA_021605145.1. NCBI lineage: Eukaryota > Viridiplantae > Streptophyta > Magnoliopsida > Poales > Poaceae > Aegilops > Aegilops bicornis. Next base: position 568,699,595 of record CM038670.1, read on the forward strand.
GGGCAGCTTCGAAGGGCTCAAGGGATACGCAGTGGGCCGGATGACCAAGAGTCGTCGCGGCAAGATCTACATCGACAACGAAGGCTGGGGCCCCGATGCCGACTCAATTGAGTCTGGTGCAGGTCCCCTTTGGAGGAATCCATGTCTTCATCGGCCGGATTGGTGAGCCGGGCCCAGAGTCGGACAGCTGCACCGACCTCATTGAGACGGCTCAGCGTGTGAGACCCGCCCAGATTCAACCTACCATGAAGCGTGCCTTTGTGGGCTGTGTTCATGGAGAGGCACTTTCTGAAGGATCTAAAGATGGCGAAGAGACGGCCGTCCCATCAGATGATGATTCGTCCTCCGGTTCAACAGATTCTCTGTATCAGGTCCAAGAAGGCATGCTAGGGGCTGTTACGACAACTCTAGCGTTCAGATTGCTATGAGCCGCCAAGCTGGGCAGGAGTCTTCATGGCTGGTACCCAACCCGACCAAAACTTCGGCGGTTGCGGCGACAATAAGCGTCAGTGAGGCGGCGAGGCGGGAGGCCCGTCGCCCGCCGGCTCAGTCTTGATAGATCTTATGGACAAGTTAGCGGCCCTATTAACCACCACGGTTATTCCTGCAAATCCGGATGAGCATAACGCGGAGGTGGCAAAAGTGCGTGAGGAGATAGCCACGGCCAAGGAGGCCTTGGCGGTGAGGACACCGAGGCTAGGCTGCGGGCCGGGCAGCTTTGGATGCACGTATGCGACTCCGGTCGAGGCTTTCCGACAACATGAGTCTGAATCGTCCAATGAGGTGATGAGAAGGAGACATCGAAGACCAGTCCCGTCGCCTCCGGTTTACGATCCTCGGAATCTTTTCACGACACGGAGCTGGTCCTAGCAATCCGCCCGAAGCCAATCAATTTATGACACCGGAGCTGGAGGGCGGTTCAGCCTCGAGATGGCACCTCTTCACGGGAGCATGGCCCGCCCGGTACATACCGACACCTTCGGCCACTTTTCCAACCCCATGGAGAACTTGATAGCAGCATCGGTAGCGTCTGGCGGCTCTTCCGGTAGATGGTGATGACCCGGCGGTGGAAACCGGAGGGTTAGGGATCTTCTTCAGACGGCCTTGGCGCAGCAAGAGACCTATTCTTCTGGCGAGGACATGATTCATTCCACTCCTCAACCTTGGATAGCACCTCGTCCAAACCCGGAGTCCGAGTTCTGACAGGCACATGGAGTCGAAGCTTTGTCAAGCAATGCCCAGCGTCGCAACCAACCCGGCGGCTTTAACCGGTGCATGATCGATTGCGTCGGGGAGGATGAGCAGGCGGCTCAATTAGCGGCTCAGCAGACGGCATATGATGGTCTCCCAGAGTATCCAATGACTTCTGTTGGAGCAACGGTGGCCACTAGAACCGGTGGTGTCCCTTGTCTGGTGCCGGCTCTGCGAGATGTATGTCTTCCCAAGGATTTCAAGGGACCTCGTAAGGTGCCGAATTACACGGCCGACTTACAGCCGGGGGCATGGATCGAAAGTTATGAGATGGCCATGGAGTTATTGGAAGTCAGCGACGCGGCAATGGCTAAGTATTTCACCATGATGTTAGATGGAACGGCCCGATCTTGGTTGAAAAGTTTGCCTCCCAATTCCATCGATTCATGGGCAGAGTTAAAGGCCCGGTTTATCCGTAACTTTAAAGATACTTGCAAGCAATCTATGTCCATTGTGGACTTGACCAATTGTAAGCAGGAGGAGGGTGAGTCCACAACTCATTGGGTGCGCCGAGTCAAGGAAATAATACATTCATCTGATAGGATGGACGCCGGCTCTGCGGTACTCATGCTCCATCAGAATTGTCATTTCGTGCCGCTGAAGCAGAAGCTGGGGCGCCTTAAGCGTGATTGCAATGACATGGGTACGCTGATGGAGGCTTTGGTTAAATATGCCGATTCTGATACTACCGATGATCCCGTGTCTGAGGAGGAAAAGACAGGGAAAGGAAAGAAGAACGGCAACGGAAAGGGTCAGCAGCATCACCCGATAGGTCAAGGTGGCAACAAGCATAAGCCGGACGGTAACCCGGCGTTGGTGGCCAATGCTAACGCCCAAGGTAATAACAAGAAGCGTAAGGGGAGAGCACCCCCTCGATCTGGTGGCTCAGGTCCTTCTCTCGAACAGCTTCTGAATGATCCTTGTCCAAGACACGGTACTCGGGAAAATCCCGCCACCCACTTATGGAAGGACTGCACGATCATGAAGGCTTTCAAGAATTCAAACATGTTTGATGGCAATCACGGATCAGGCGGCGGTTCAGGAGCAGGTGGTTTCCATGGCCCTGGTGGTGGCTCAAGTTCCGGTTTTCAAGGTGGTCAGGGTGGCTATAATCAGCAACAGTCTGGTCAAGGAGGACAATGACAGCGATGGTCGAGTCGTTACCGAGCCATCCAAAGCAGTTGAACGGTGGGCAATACCATGTGTTTACCACTAACTTGTGTAAACGTGACCAGAAGGTTCATAAAAGGGCTGTGAATTTGGTTGAACCGGCGGTTCCCCGATATCTGAGGTGGTCAGAGTAGCCTATCATTTGGAGTAGAGAAGATCACCCCCTCCGAGTTGATAACCCGGGTCAGTTGGCCTTGGTGGTGGCCCCTTAGGTTGGTGGATATAAATTCACTAAGGTGCTCATGGACGGCGGAAGCAGCATCAATATTCTCTATTATGAGACCTTTCGCCGTATGGGTCTGACTGATAAGGACTTGAGGACGTCTAACACTGTTTTCCATGGGGTGGTACCTGGTAAGTCGGCATATCCTGTTGGAAAGATCGAGCTGGAAGTGGCTTTTGGAGATGAATATGATTCCAGGGCTGAGAAGCTGATGTTTGAGGTAGTCAAAATCAGGAGCCCATATCACGCTCTTTTTGGACGGCCGGTTTATGCCAAGTTTATGGCACGACCGTGTTATGTTTATCTGCAGCTCAAGATGCAGGGTTACAAGGGCACCATCACTATGCATGGGAGTCGAAAGGTGGCCTTGGAGTGCGAGGAAGGCGATGCGGCTTATCTTTGAATCCGTTTGTCTTGAAGAGGAGCTGAAGTTTTATCAAACTAATGTTGACCCGACAGATATGACCTCTTTGAAGAAGCCAACCACGGAGCAAGACTCGGCGTTGAAATTTAAGTCGGCCGCCGAGACAAAACTGGTTGACTTCACTCTAGGCGACTCTTCCAAGAAGTTCAGCATCAGTACCAATTTGGATCCCAAATAGGAAAGCGCGCTCATCGAGTTCATCCGTGAGAACCGGGACATCTTTGCATGGAAACCTTCTGACATGCGGGTGTCCCGAGAGAACTCGCTGAGCACACTCTTAATATTGATCCAAAGTATAAGCCGGTCAGGCAGTTTCTACGGCGATTCAATGAGGAAAGGAGAAAGGCTATAGGGGAGGAGGTCGCTCGACTCTTAGCGGCCGGGTTCATCGTGGAAGTTTTTCACTCGGAGTGGTTGGCTAACCCGGTGCTTGTGCTCAAGAAGAACGGCACCTAGCGGATGTGTGTGGACTACACGGACTTAAATAAAGCTTGTCCGGCCGATCCCTTTGCTCTACCCCGCATTGATCAAATCATCGATGCCACAGCGGGTTGCGAGCGTTTGAGTTTTTTGGATGCTTACTCTGGTTATCATCAGATCAAGATGGCAGTGAAGGACCAGGACAAGACGACTTTCATTACTCCATTTGGAGCCTTCTGCTATGTGTCTATGCCGTTTGGGCTCAAAAGTGCCCAGGCGACTTATCAACGGTGTGTGCAGAATTGTCTCCACAGTCAGATTGGGCGCAATGTTCATGCTTATGTGGATGACATTGTGGTGAAGTCCACAGAGAAGGAAACCTTGATCTCCCACTTAAAGGAAACCTTTGACAATCTCCGGGTTTATAAGATGATGCTTAACCCGGACAAGTGTGTATTCGGTGTACCTGCAGGCAAACTTTTGGGATTCCTGGTCTCAAACAGGGCATTAAAGCTAACCCGAGAAGATCAAGGCAATTACCTCTCTGGCTAAACCGGTGTGCATCAACGATGTTCAACGATCATGGGTCGCGTTCTTTGCTTTAAGCCGATTCATAAGCCGGCTAGGGAGAAGGCTTTACCGCTGTATCGAGATGATGAAGAAAGCGAGACACCTTTATGCAGGTGAGGCTGTTGATGCTGCTTTTGAAGATTTAAAGAGACAATTGGCTGAGCCGCCGGTTCTCGCAGCTCCGATTGATAAAGAGCCATTGCTATTGTATGTTGCTGCTAACTCACGTGCTGTTAGTGTGGCCATTGTGGTGGAGCGTAAGGAGACTCGAAAGGAGCATCCAGTTCAGCGGCCGGTTTATTACATCAGTGAGGTGCTCATAGAGTCCAAGCAAAGGTATCCGCATTGGCAGAAACTGGTTTATGGGGTGTTCAGGGCGAGCCGGAAGCTAAAGCAGTACTTCCAGGTCATCCTATAAGCGTGGTAAGTTCAGCCCCTTGGGAGACATCATCCGAGCAGGGAAGCCACAGGACGAGTTGCCAAGTGGGCCATCGAGCTTGGGCCTCACGGTTTGAAGTATATGCCGCGCACAGCTATCAAGTCTCAAGCCCTAGTGGACTTTATCAATGATTGGACGGAGTTGCAGGCACGAGAGGAGAAGCCGGATAACACGTATTGGACTATTCACTTCAATGGGTCCAGGTAGTTGGAAGGCTCGGTGGCTGGAGTTGTTTTAACTTCCCCCCGAGGTGACAAATTTTGTTATGTGCTCCGGCTTATGTTTCCCTGTACTAACAACGCAGCTGAATATGAGGCTTTACTCCATGGCCTCCGGATGGCCAAGAAGATGAATTTGAGCCGGGTAAGATGCTTGGGTGATTCAGACCTCATCGCTCAACAGGTGTCAGGCACGTGGGACTCTAAGGATCCCCTTATGGCGGCTTATCATCGTGAAGTTGATGCGGTGGCTGGGCACTTCAAAGGTTATCAAGTAGAGCACATTGATCGAAGGAAGAATGAGGCGGCTGATGCTTTAAGCCAGTTGGGGTCTCAGCGTAAGCCGGTGCCGCCTAATACTTTCCTTGACATTTTACATAACCCTTCTGTCAGAGTGCCTACAGAGGAAGAGCTTGCAGTGCCAGACCCGGAGGCGCACTGTGGCGGCTCTCCATGCCATCCCGAACTGGGCGGTTCCATACTTAGCCTATATGACCCGGGAGAGTTGCACGAGGCGAGACCTTGGCAAGACAAATCATCAGCGGTCCAAATCCATGACGATTGTTCATGGCGAGTTGCATCACCGCAGCGTCAGCAGGGTGTTTCAGCGTTGTGTATCACCCTACGGAGGGTCGGGGAGATACTTCGTGAGATTCATGAAGGTGATTGCGGTCATCATGCCGGTTCAAAGTCTCTGGTAGCCAAGGCCTTTCGTCATGGTTTTTATTGGCTGACGGCTCGTGCTGATGCGGAGGATCTGGTCAGCAAATGTGATGGATGTCAAAAATTCTCACGACGAGCTCATGTGCCGGCTCAAGAATTGAGGATGATTCCGATCACTTAGCCGTTTGCGATGCTGGGGCTTGATATGGTTGGACCTTTCAAAAGGTCTAAAGATAAGAAGACACACCTGTTGGTGGCAGTAGATAAATTCACCAAGTGGGTTGAAGCAGAGCCGATTAGTAAGTGTGATGCAGCCACGGCGGTTCAGTTTATCAAAAAGGTGATCTTTTGCTTTGGTTTTCCGCACATTATTATAACTGATAATGGTACTAATCTCTCCAAGGGTGCCATGGAAGAGTTTTGTCAACAAGAGCACATCCGTCTTGATGTTTCGGCTTTTGCTCACCCCCAGTCTAATGGTCAAGCAGAAAGAGCTAATCAAGAGATCTTGAAAGGTATCAAACCCCGGCTCTTAGTTCCCTTACAGCGAACTCCGGGTTGTTGGGTGGAGGAGTTACCCTCTGTGCTATGGAGCATCAACACAACGCCTAACATGTCTACTGGTTATACACCTTTCTTCATGGTGTACGGAGCAGAGGCGGTTCTGCCAAGTGACATCCGACATGATTCACCCCGGGTGGCGGCTTACGTCGAGGCTGATAATGAAAAAGCTCGTCAAGATGCACTTGATTTGTTGGATGAAGAGCGAGACTTGGCAATAGCCCACTCGGTGATTTACCAGCAAGACCTGCGCCGTTATCACAGCCGCCGGGTTAGAAGCAGAACTTTCCAGGAAGGCGATTTAGTGCTCCGGCTCATCCAGGATCAATCTGATATGCACAAGCTGTCCCCTCCTTGGGAAGGACCTTTCGTGGTCAGCAAGAATCTCAACAACGGGTCATATTACCTCATTGATGTTCGAGAGCACAAAGACTCACGTAAGTCGAAGGAAGAGACCCGCCGGCCGTGGAACATAGCGCATCTCCGGCCCTACTATACTTAAGCCACCGGCTTTCAAAGTATATTTCTTTTTTCTTTTTCTTTTTTAGCAATGTATATATTATATAAAGCAATAAAGCAGGACCTCTTTCCTTTCCATCCTACAAGGTTTATGTGTCTTCTTTACCAGGTGGAGGAAATGACTAACAGGGAGCGGATCATATCTGAATCCGGTTTTCCCTTTTGTGACGCCCTCGATTCAATCGTACACTAATCATGCACGCAAATGTGTATGATCAAGATCAAGGACTCACGGGAAGATATCACAACACAACTCTAGACACAAATTAAAACAATACAAGCTTTATATTACAAGCCGAGGGCCTCGAGGGCTCGAATACATAAGCTCGAATACACACGAGTCGTGGAAGCAACCATATCTGAAATCTGAGACATGAGTTAGACAAGTTTGCCTTAAGAAGGCTAGCACAAAAGCAACAACGATCGAAAAGGCAAGGCCTCCTGCCTGAGCCTCCTAACTACTCTCACAGTGGTCGGCGGCCTCCACAGTAGTAGGTATCCTCGGGGTAGTAGTAGTAATGCGCGGTGGTGTAAATGCGGATCCTGGGCTCCACCATATGGTTGCGACAACCGAAAAGAAGAAAGGGGGAAAAGGGGTAGCAAAGCAGCCGTGAGTACTCATCCTAATTACTTGCAAGCAAGGATCTACACTACATATGCAACATTATCAAAGGAAGGCTGTATATGTGGATTGGGCTGCAGAAATGCCAGAATAGAGAGAAGGCCTAGTCCTGTCGAAGACTAGCATCTTCTGAAAAACCACCATCTTGCAGCAATCAGGAGGGAGTAGAGTAGCATAAAGTAAAGTAGTAGTAGTGTTGCCAACCTCGGCCGGAGATCCTTTCTCGACGCCCTGTGAGAAAGAAATCCCAGAGCCATACTATCCAGTTATCATCACAATCCAGATCTCATCACCATCCAATTCTCATCACAAGTATCCAGTTCTAGTTGTATCGATCGGGATACAACTCCAAGTGTCCGTTATCCGTAGGACAGGCTATCGATAGATGTTTTCTTCCCTGCAGGGTGCACCAACTTACCCACCACGCTCGATTAACTCCGGCGGACACACTTTCTGGGTCATGCCCGGCCTCGGCAAACAATACGCCGCAACCCGACCTAGGCTTAATAGAGAGGCCAGCCGCGGACTAAACCTATGCCCCCAAGGGTCATGGGCCATCTCCCGGGAACTCCTGCATGTTGCGTGGTCGGTGGTGAGCGCACCTAGCTACCTCCTTCAACAAGGCAGCGCTTCGCAGTCCAACCCGGCCAGCAACCGCTTAGTCGCTAACATCTATTAAGCTTGGCTGATGTATCTGACGCAGAACGCCCATACTATGTCCACGTGATGGTTAGTGCTATCGGGCGAGGCCCCTCGAATCAAATATCCAAATCGTGAGTGGATTAGGAGCAGCGGTAACAAGAAGAGACTCACGAAGATGTGACCCCGTTGCCCGTCTCGAGGACTTGCGGCAAGGGCTAGGAATGCCCGCCACGCCTCGTAATTATCTCATGGGCACCCTCCAGTCAACCCGACTCCACATCACTGCAATTAAGCTGTGTGGTACCCCTCAGGTCGACCCGTCTTTAGTAACATGGCTCGGTGTAAAGTCATAGTAACCATAGTAATTGTGTGTCTAAACATCAAGGGAAAGCCGAGGAATCACCCGGTGAATTCCACTTGATGTAATCATCAAGGTGAGCGTAAGAGGATTCACCCTCGAGGTCCACACTTGAGGGGTTGCCTGACAGTCGTATCGGAAGTGGTTAAAGAGGAAATCACCCTTGATGACCATGACCGAATAGCTACACTACGGGGTTAACATCAGAAGTGTTGATGAGGTCTCACCCTCGGTACTCGATAGTAACCCAGTAGTGTCGAGCAACTAAGGGAAGTGATGTGCGGTGTCGGGGCTGGTCTTGATCCCGTTGATCGGGTCTTCTTATTATCCAGTAGGCGATCGGGACAAAGTGGGGTCAGCGATGGATCTCTAACCAACCTATACTAAGCGATTTAGGATAAGCGGGTAAGGTACAACAAAGAAGGTTACAAAAGCAGGCTATGCATCGTAATAGGAGCAATCAATAACGGTAGCAAAATCTAATGCAAGCATGAGAGAATGGAATGGGCGATATCGAGGATGATCAAAGGGGGCTTGCCTGGTTGCTCCGGCAAGGAGGGGTCATCGTCGGCGTGAGTCGATCACGAAGCGACATCGATCTTGGGGTCTACCGTAGAGAAGAGCCGGAAGAAACAGTAAATATAAAGCAAACATAGCATCACAAAGCGTAACATGGCAATATGCTGCGCCGGGTGTGACCTAACGCATGGCTACACGATATAGGTGAAGGGGGAATTCAACCGGGAATGTATTCCCGGTTCCGGGCGTCTGTCAGACAGATGAACGGGAGGGGTAAAGTTCAACGTTTTCTATGCTAGGGACGTGTGGCGGACGAACAAACCACGTGTTCAGATTCGTCTCGTTGTTCTGAGCAACTTTCATGTAGAAAACTTTTTCATCCGAGCTATGGTTAATTTTCTATGATTTTCTAAAGTTTTATTGATATTCTGGAATTAAAACTAATTCAAAAATAAAGATTAAATTGCTACGTGCACACACAAAGTGTACACAGCAAAGCAGCATAGAGGCTGGCAGTGGGGTCTGTTGATCGCCTGCATCAGCCAATCGAGACTGTTGACTAGTCAAAGGGACAAGGAGACCAGCATGTCATTGGATCGGATATCCCGATCAATGATTTTGGTCGATGGGTTGATCGGGGCCACTTGTCGGTGACTAGACTTAGATAGACTTTAGTTAAGTTACATTAATTAGCCGTGGGGCCACTAGTCATAGGGCCATCTAACTAATGAAACTAATAATAAACAAAAACTAATCCCCAATCGATCAGCGCCCCAATCTTACGGTGGCTAGGGACCACGACTGGGAACACGCCCCGCCTGCAGGTCTTGCCGTGGCCGGTGCCAACACGAGGAGGAGGAGCGAGGCAGCCACGGCCAGCCGTGGCGTGGTCGGCCGCGGCCGATGGGCGCTGTGCAGCAGCAGCGACACCGGGTAGCACAAGGAGCGGCGAGGCAGGCTGCGCAGAGCAATCGGCGAAGTCGCGGCGCGTGGCGAGGAGCTCGGACCACGACGAGCAGTGAGGGTAGAAGGGCACGAATCAAAGGGGAAAACGAGGGGAATCGGTCGAGGAGCTCACCACAGAGGCACACGGAGGCCTGTTGGTGGCTTAGGAGCTGTAGAGGCGACGGATCGACGAAGAACAGCAACGATGATCGACGAAGAAGATGGTGTCGATCCGGCCGATGCGGTGGCTCCGGGCTTGAGCTCGTGGGCGAGGAAGACGAAGCAGACGACGGCGGTTCCGCGGGACCCCCAGCTCGGCATGGAGGGCGACGATGGTCGCGAGGTCAACGGCAACGGCGGTGACGGAGGCGTTCGGGAGTGGGGCGGAACTGGAGAGGGGAACGCCTGGGAGAGGGTGGAAGTGGATGAGAGCGGGAGTGAGGCCAGGGGGAACCGAGGCGCCAGGGGGGCGGCCTTATCCTCCCGTCGGTGCCGTACGGGGTGCGGCGCCGGGTCCGGTTAGGGACGAAGCCTCCCTCGGTCGGTCGTCTGAGGAGAGGGAGATGACCCAGGGAGGGGTTGGGCCGGTTGGTCCAGTTGGGCCGCCTTGGCCTTTTGGGCCAAGGGGGCCAAGGGGTCTTTTTTTGTTTTTGCCTTTCTCCTTTTAGGTTTCTGTTTTCTTTTTGTTTTATTAAAAAAAGAGACAGAGGGAAAAGTTTGGGCTACCAAAATACTTTGAAAAATTGTGGGACTAGGCCACTTAAATTCTTTTGTATTGTTTGGCACTGACATAAAAAGTTTGATGGGCAACTTAATCCATTTGGATTTTTCACAAGTAAAATAGCATCTTAAAATCTTTGAAACGACAATGTTTTATTTGCTATAGTCCATCTTAGCTTGGAGGCGATGTTGTTTTCCTTAACAATCATTTGTTATGGAATTTTGGCTAAATGATGAACTATTTTGCAGCAACTTTTATGCAACTCCAAATTTCACTTGCAAATTGAATTTGCTTTGAAAGTGGAATTTTCAAAGGATATAAGAATCAAAGGTGATCAAGCACTTTTAGTAAAATGTTTAGCTTAATCACAGAGGGTTACGGTAGCATGACACTGGGGGGTGTTACACCTTTGGTCCGGCTTATGATCATGTCTGAATCAAGCCATGGTCACTTGGGGGCTTCCTATTCAAACATAGGTCGTATTCGAACCAAAGAGAACATAGCTGTCGATACCCAATTGATTGGCACACTGCCAAACCCACTTGGGGGCTTCTTGATCATATTTGAATCATAGCTTAACCTCTTTGGGTCTCGACATGGATCGTATTGAATCAGCGTCATTAAACAACTCTCATGGTCACTTGGGGCTTCTGTTCAAACATAGGTCGTATTCAAACCAAAGAGAACATAGCTGTCGATACCCACTTGATCGGCATCGCCAAAGCCATTGGGGGCTATATGATCGTATCTGAATCTTAGCTTAACCCCTTTGGAACGGTTCTACTAATCGTATTTGAATCAGAGGCCTTTGAAAATTAGTTTTACCTTATTCTATAAAAGTGAATAATATTAAGGGCCAGGTAAACATTATATGTGCCAATTTTCAGAAGTTAAGTGTAACTGTCTGTTTTTTGGAATAGGTAAGCCTATTACAAGACTTAACTTCTGAAAATTGGCACATATAATGTTTACCTGGCCCTTAATATTATACCGGCCCAAGACAAACATGCGCGAAGGCATGACAGAGTTAAGAAGTGTTTCTACCCTATTACAAGACTCCCCGAGTCTGAATAAATGAGGCATTATTTTTTCAAAGACTTAGTGCCAGGCGGGTTACTCCTTTGGTGGACTTGACGGCTCCGGGTTATCCTTCTCCGCCTCTTCGTCTGCTGCTTTGTCCTAGAAGGTTGACGTGGTCCAGTCAATGCCGCTTAAGGCTTCAAATTCAGCTTCATCATCTATTAAACTGGCCGGGTCAACTTCAGGAGCAAAGGTATGCTTACGAGTTGGAGGGATCAGGCTGACATCATTATAATGCGGAGTTGGAATCCTCCGGTTTTCGTTGTCATAACCCGGATGGTACTTTGTAAGATCAATATCGTTGCCGATGATGGTGGCCACAGGACGTACGACTCTCACACAGGTGGTGAAGTCTGATTCATTGAATGCAGAGTCGTCCTCCTTTAAGCTAGGATATCCAAGAGCAACATCGCCTAAGTCTAGCTCTGGAGCCAATGCTTTGGCCCGGCTTAAGGCGACTATGGCCCCGGCTCTACCAGATGCTCGCCTTAACTCCTGAATCCGTTGAGGTAACACGGCAAGCCGTTTGAGTACATCCTGCAGGAGATAAGGAGCATCATTTGATAAAGCCACAACGGCCAAAGCACGTTGTGACCCGGTCTCTGTTTGTTACGCTAGAGTGTACACCGCCTTAAGCTTGATCGGCATATTACGCCTTGAGTTGGTACTCCTGGGACCTGTGTTTATGCATATGAGATTAAGCCGGAGATTATATCTGAAACAGTTATCAAATGAATCATGGTGATATTCAAAAGTTACACATAGTAACTTACCGAAAACTGCTGAGACCATTTGGGATATCTGGTTCTTTAAGCCGGACAATTCGGCGATTGCTTGACAAGAGCTGCTTCTGTCTCGGCCGGGTCACAAGTGAAGATTTTTCATCCGCCCAGGCCTTCTTCTCTGCGTCAAAATCCTTCTTCAACTTTTCTTGCTCAGAGATGCTGAATGCAAATTTGGAGTCGGCTTTTTGAATCTCAAGGTCTTGGGCTGCCAGCCGGGTCTTCAGGTCAGCAATCTGCAACTCGAATTGACTGGTGGAGACACAGCAAACGCCGGGTTACAAGTAAGGTTATGGTAAGGTATTATTAAAGTCTCAAGCACTTTACAAGTAAAGACCCTTGACACTTGGGGGCTAATGTATGTTGAAGAAAATTTTAATTTATAATGTCAGATTATGCATATTAAAGTCTCAAGCACTTTACAAGTAAAAATACTTGACACTTGGGGGCTAATGTGTATCGCTTCTTTAAAGGTTGCTATATTACAGCCAGGTTAAATATACTTTCTTGTAAACCGGGTGAGCTAACAAAGAAGTTAAGATATCTAAGTCTCTGACATATTTACTTATAAGCGATGAACTTGGGGGCTGGTCTGATAAAGTAAGATTCGGAGAAATAATATAAGTTATACCTCAGATTTATCTTTGTATCTGTTTCACCATGTCAATTTCAGTCATGGCTGTTATGCACTTGATTCGAGATAGCTGAGACTATATCGCCAATGCTTAAGTGGGCATAATCAGCGATGTCCTGTTTGGTCTTCCGGCTTTTGACAAGTTCTTCCTTAGCGGTACACTGGCAAGAAACGAGGGCCGCCCGACTCAACATACTGGCTTTTCAAGAATTCAACTTCTGGTTCAGCCGTCCAGACTGGGCTAGGAATTTCCGGCTTATCGGAGTTATCAGGAGTGTTTTCTTGAGGCGGGTCGGAAGATGGTGTCGGAATTTCATGGGCCAGCTCAGGAGGAGGTTGATGAGTAGAAGCATCAGGGGCAGTGGTTTCGGGTTCCGGCTCCGTTGCTACCGAGTCTTCAATCGGCTTATTCTTCTTTGCCCTCTTCTTTGGGCTTCGCTGCACTGTGAATAACACAAAGGGATGCGTACAAAATATGAGTAAGGCAAAGCATGAGGATAACAAAGGTACATTACCCAGGGGCAGTCTTGAAGGTCGGCATGTTGGATTGCATAGACTCGCCAGAAGAAGGAGAGGTATCCTGATAATTGGAGTTAGATGAATTGAGAGGCTGACGAATTAAACCCGCTAAAGGATAAACAGAACGCAAAGCGGAGATGACCTCGATTCGGCGTTTCACTTACGTCGGGTAAGCGGAAGAGAGCTCTACATCCTTACTTGTCGGGTTTGCCTCCGGTTCTCAAGATGTTGTTGCTTCAAAAGAAATTGAGGATCTTGATAAGCCAAGGGATGTGAAAATCTTACTTTCGGGTCACCACTTGGGTTTTGTGCTTTGGCAAAGGCTCTGAGTCGGAGGAAATTATAGTTACCTCTTCACCATGAGCTTGGCTGTTTCCAGTGTCTTCCTAAAAGGCGAAAATATCAATAAAATAGTAACAAAGGAGTTAAAGGGAATAAGAGATTACCTCTTCCTCATATGAAGAAGAGTCTTCCAATTTGAGTAATTCAGAGGCGTTGGGTTTCTTCTTTTTTGAAGTCCCTGTCTTGGCGTTTTTCCTTTCATTTTTCTTGGCTGCTCTGGCTTGTTGGGCGGCCTCGTGGTCATATTTGACTTCCCAGAAATCATCACTGGCCTGTGGGAAAGATAAGGAATTATAAGTACAAGGAGGTAAACATATTAAAGGGTGTTTATTAAGATTGGTAACTTACTGCAGGGGCCGGGTTCTTTTTGCAGAAGGGAAGTAACCCGAAGGTGTTGTTGATAACAGTACCCTCCTTCAGCAATGACTGGGTTGTAGCATCTGCCACGTCATCTGGTAGATCGTCAGAACTGTGGTGCATTGGGTCATTCTGTTCGCCTGTATAGGTGCACATTAAGCCAGAGCGGCGGCTTAATGGGAGTATACGCCAGGTGACCCAGACCCGGACCAAGTCAATGTCGTTTAAACCATTTCCCAGAAGAGCTTTAATCTTCTTGATGGTGGGGTTGAGTGGCAGACGTTCAACATCGGTCAGTTTATCCGCCAGCGGATGGTTGGATTCAAAGGCGCGAAGTAGCGAAGCGGCGAAGCGGCTCATCACCGGAGAAGTATCCTGACAGTAGAACCATGACTGGTTCCAATATTTGGGGTGACTCGGCAGCTCAGCATAAGGAAATAGACAGTCTCTCCGTCGCTGGATCGAGATACCGCCAAGTTCAAGACTCGGCCCATTGGCGCGCTCATTCTGCCGGTTCAAGTAAAACAGTTCTCTGAATAAGAGCAGGCTTGGCTCCTCTCCCAGAAGCATATAAAATGGGGGTGAAACAGCTACCGCAGCAGTTCTATACCATCTGACGATTAGAGAAGGGCATCGGGGGTGAGATCTATCAAGGGTTTGTAGAGGGCAGCGATGAACACCGACGAACTCGACGAAAACTGTAATGCAGATCTAAGACAGGAAAGAAAAGGGACTTACAGATGCAGGGCTGCGGCGGAGGTTCGTCGCGTTTCTCTGATTAGATTCAGGGTGATGCAGCGGCCTAAGTTGATGAAGACGAGGAACTCGGCGGCAGCGGAGGCAACGGCGGAGCTCGAGCGACAGGGAGAGAGCGAGCGGAGGAAGACGACTGAGGGGAGAAAATGAAGAAGACCTAGGTTGAGCCTATTTATAAGGAAAGGCCGACTAAGGCGGTAGCGAGAAAGCGAGGACACCGAGCATCATTATCCAGCGACCCCGACGCCTTGGTTTTCAGGATGGTCAGTAAAGGCAAGATCCGTTGAAGATATGTCAAAATAAAATAGGGATTTAATTGAAGATGACGTCATGGCGGGTTAACACGGATCCAAAAGATGACATCATGGTGGGTTATGACCTTTGCACTGGCAGAAGACAGAAATGCTTGTTTTTAAGGTATTTTAATATTGACATGAACCGGTTCAAATCAATCTGGGGCCTAATGTTGGGGATATAACTATTTGTGTAAGCCGCCCATGAGGGGCCGGGTTACGCAAAGAGGGATTCATCAGAAGAAGCCCAAGACCAAGCGTGAAGATGGCGGTTCAATAAAGGGTCTAAAGCCCACAGGCGACTTAAGGCCCGTAGTGGTAAACCGCCATGAAGGCATGACTTGTATCATAAGGTAGAATTAACTAGTCACCGAGCTGGACACTGTTTATGAGCCGGTCGGGACTCTGTAAGCCGCAGTGCGTCAACCCGTGTATATAAGGGGACGACCCGCTAGCGGCTTAGGGCAAGAAACAACCAATCGAGAACCGGGCATATTGTATCTCGCTCCCTGGTCATGGAAACCTCAAGCAATACCAACCCAACTAGACGTAGGCCTTACCTTCACCGTAAGGGGCCGAACTAGTATAAAACCTCTCGTGTCCTTTGTCCCGATTAACCCCTTTAAGCTTCCTAGTTGTGATGGCTCCACGACTAAGTCCTTGCAAGAGGACATCTGCCATGACAATTCCACGACAACTAGGTTCATGCTCATTACCAGATTGATTCTCAGCATCAGAAATAGAAATATCATTGGGATTCTCAGGGGTGTCTATAACAGGTTCACTAGAAGCATGCAAAATCCTATCCGTTTTCCTTTTATTTTTATTAGAAGGACTAGGTGCATCAGTACTAACTCTATGAGAATCTTGCTCAATTCTCTTAGGATGACCTTCAGGATACAAAGGTTCCTAAGTCATTTTACCACCTATAGTCATAACCCTAACAGCATGATCATTGTTCTTACTATTCAACTCATTGAGCAAATCATCCAGTGCCTTAAGTACTTGTTCCACTGGTACGCGTCGGTGCTATACAAACGGTTTTTAACCCCTTTCCACGACGACATTTGGAACAGTCGCCTAGTGAGTGACCGCGATAGGGGGGTCCTTCCCACATGACCCAGAAACCGTCGGGGATATGCCCTCCTGGCACACACGCTCGGCAAAATGAGGTCGTGGGCGACCGGCGAGCGCTCAAATACGGTAATACATACAGTAGAGCTAAAAAATACAATTATACACGCGAAGTTGTTTCCGGTCGCAAGTACATCCCACACAGTCAGTCCCCGCTAAATGTTTCTGTTCATATGTACATCCCACACAGTTGCTCTAAGGAAAACATTTCCATTCACAGGTACATCACACACAATTTTCCCCGTTAAATCGTTTGTGATAGCGTTGCCATTGCACACGATATTAACAATTTTATCGTTTGCGTTACTCAATGCATCACACACGGTGCGTAGAAGAAACTATGTGGCAAAG
Organism: Aegilops bicornis; assembly: GCA_021605145.1. Classification (NCBI taxonomy): domain Eukaryota; kingdom Viridiplantae; phylum Streptophyta; class Magnoliopsida; order Poales; family Poaceae; genus Aegilops; species Aegilops bicornis. The sequence goes on from CM038670.1 coordinate 568,716,108, forward strand.
GCTGTCCATCACACACAGTTTTTATGTGGTAAATGTCTGCACAAGGTGGCCTAACGCAAATAGTTTTCAAGAGAAGGTCGTGTGTGATTGTTCATTGATCCAACGCAGTTTATTCCTAGAAACTGTGTGCGTTGCCTGAGGTCACCGCCCACGGTATTTTGTCAATAATCGTTTACAATAGCAAACCCCAATTAGTAGGCTAATTGCCCTATTGTTAATAATCCATTTATTAATCTAATTGACATTCATATTAAGCACATAATATATTACATTTCCATATTAAGGAAGTGGGATTTCATAATTGAAATACATCAGAGTACAACATGATATAGCTTCGGCACTCAGCTACCCCATTACACAACTACACCAGCACCAAGTTTCACATGCAACATGTAGAACCTTTCAAAATTAGCATCATAGACGGTATATAGACAAATGCATCTCATCTGGAAAACTGCTCAAGCGGAAGGCGAATATTGAGCCTTCATTCATGTTGAAGGTCTTTGCAACTTTAGGCGGTGCAGTGGATGATTGACCGTCATCGCCGTCCTCTTCAGGAACACTTCAATATTGAACCATGTGTGTTGTATGAAAACCTTCCTCGTCTCCTGACCATAGAGGTGGTTTGAGAGGTAATCATCAGTGAACTGCTTTGGAAAGGCCTGAAAACAAGGATGTGCACAAATATCTTCCCTATATTGGAAATGGGGCAAAGGAATAACAAAGGCAAGGTATAATAGTTAGTACCATCTTGTAGTGAACTGATGTATTCTTCATTGTGCAGACAAAGATCTTGTTATTTTTTGTGCTAATTTCTTTATCCTCACAATCTTTCTGAGTTTCTTGACTTGATTGATATTCATGGACAACTCATTTCCCCATATGCATAAAGGAATTGAGCGATTGGGTCAAAATCTACGGCGGCCGGGACCTACATGTGCAAGACCAAATTGTTAAAAACCTAAATATTAGAATGGTTCCCGCAATTGCACAATAATGAGCTATTAGACAACGAACCATGCACGTGCTAACCTCGATTGTAAACCTCAGTGCTTCCCATTGTTTCCCTGCAACATATATAAGGTAGTTAGTCATCAGGTTAAGTAGGGTTCGCATGCTATCAGTAAAATATGTTGATGAAAAATAAGCACATTGCAGATTCATTAGATTAATTCAAGCCACATGGAAAACCCATTTATCCAAACCAAGCATTATTAAGAACTAGGAAATATAGCACTTGTATATGTTTCTCCTGTATTAAGTGCACCCAAATTCGATTAATTCCTCACATGCACAACAATACAAAATTCTACCCACCACAATTGGACATCGCATTGCAGAATTGAACCAAGCAGTTAACTAAACACCACAGCAAATGAACCAAACATTAACTGAGCACCACATTGCATAATATGACATACTCCTAATAAAAGACCAGACAGTTAACCAAACCAAGCATGCTTAACAACTTGGAAGTATATCAATTGTATTTTTGTTTCTCATGTATTTACTACAGCCAGATTCAATTTATTCCTCACATGGTATGGTATACAATAACATAATGCACCCATAACTATTGAACATCACATTGCAGAATTGAACCAAATAGTTAACTAAACACCACAACACAAATGAACCAAACGTTAACTGAGTACCACATTGCACAATGTATAACCAAACCAAGCATGCTTGAAAACTTGAAAATATAGCAATTGTATTTGTTTCTCATGTATTTTGTAAAGATAAATTCAATTTATTTCTCACATGGAAGACAATACAAAATTGCAGCCTAAAGAATTGAACATCACATTTGCAGAACTGAACCAAACAGTTAACTTAAGACGACAACTAATTAACCAAATAGTTAATCAGTGAGCACCACACTGCATGACATATAGAACATATACACTAGAGCAACAGATTGCATGGTAAAATTAGATAGCACAATTCACTAGAATTTGTGAAGGAAAGGCAGGAGCAACACACGCAATGGGTAAACCGAGCAAGCTTAATCAGCGTAGCTAGCAAATGGCAAGGTGCTCCTCCAAGATCTGGGGGTCGACAAGAATGGCAGCCATCGCGACCTCATCCGTAGCGTCTTGAGCGATTTCTTCTCCACTGCCAAATGCTCCTTGAGCTCCTGGCTATACTACGTGCACCATGGCTTAGGGCGGCGCTTATTTGGTGGAGGGGTCAGTGATTTGGGTGGAAGGTGTCACGCCGGCGGTCGGGGCGTGTGGGATGTGGAAGGAGGAGGAGGATGGGGGTCGAGTGTGGATTACCTGCCTGGATAGAAGAGGCCGAGCAGCGTGAGGGAGGGTCGCTGGCAAGGAGGCGGCGCTGCAAGCAAGGAGTGAAGGTTTCAACTTGGAAAGGAAGGCGAAAACAGGGGAAATGTGGCTTTTGCTAAGGGGAAGGGGGCGGGGAGGTAGATATTTCCTCGGAAGCCGAAAATTTGGAATCGCTTCAGCGAAAAAACTGGCGCGCAAAGTGTCATCAGACACGGTCCCTTATTCAGAACTGTGTACGATATGTGAACATCACAAACGATTCAGATAGCTTAACTCGCGTGTGGTGATTTTGAACGTCAAATTTTTTGTTTGAATTTCCCTGGTTACAGTGGTCATCCACGTCATTGTATAATTTGGGTACACAAAGGAGACTACAGCACACCCACACTTCTTAATCGAGCAAGTTCAGCAATTAAACAGAGCTAGCTGGCCTAAACATTACTCTAACAAATTAAAGATCGGCGCTCTTAATTAAACAAAACAAAGAGTACTACTACGGCTGGTGCTCATCGATCTCCGCCGCCACCTCCATGTCCAGCTCACGCCCGACGGTCTCCTGGGGAAGGGGCTCCATGGCACATCAATCGCACCATAATCGGCAAGCATCTCGCCATCCGCGTCCGCCATCTCTTTGGAAAAGGACGCCACGAGCTGGGTGTGGGCGGCCGCGATCTGGGCTTGGACGGGCTCTGTTGTTGCAAGGTATGCGGCGAAGGAACGAATAGCTGCTCGAATGCTCTCGACTGCCAACTCTTCGGCCGTGGGTTACCGACCATTGTTGGAGAAGCTTCGTTCGATTTGTGCGATGACCGCCAGGAGCTGGGTGTGGGCGGTCTCCATTAGGGCTAAGGTCGCCGCTGCGGAATGGACAAATGTTGTGCCGCTCTTGCCAGTTGTTATCCCCAAGGCAGATGTTGCTGCCGCCACCTGAGAAGCAACAACGGTCGTTTGGGCTGCCTTGGCCGCCCGGTCGCAGATTGCGGCCGCGATCATGCACCTTGTTAGCATGCGCATGCCGGCTATGTCCGTGCTCTCGCTGGAGTGGGCCACCGAAGTTGCCCTCATGATGCGGGTCCATGTGCCCATCTTTCACCGGCGATGATTGAACAGTGAAATGATATTTGGGGAGCGAGCTAGTGTGCTAGACAGAGTGTACTGTAGCTGACGCACCTTCTCGCGTAAGCCATGAGCGTACTATACGCCGACGGTGCTCTAGGATATTTTGTGCTGTATCTCACACGGTTGGTGATAATAAACGGTGTGGGATCTACTTGATTTTTCATCTTGATTTGAATTACATAATGGGGGTCACGGCGGCAATGGACGGTGTTTGAATTGCTAGACTTTTTATCTGTAGTGAACATGCAACTATAAGTGTGTTGTAAAAGAATTGGAATTATTCAGGGTTCGTTTGAACATTTTATACATTAAATTGGTTTTCTAGCCATTTCAGGTGCACAATTCAAAATTAAACTACATGCATATGCTCCGGCGCACCAACGTGGGTTGTAAAATCATATATGTGTCCATGGGTTTATGCTTATGTCACATGCAAGAAATGGGGATGAATTTCGAACACCATGACACTGTGGCTCTCCAGAAATCGTCGACGTACTTGCTTTTGTAACTCTAGTAAATCCAAAAGTGGTCCGAAATTCATGAAACTTGGCATGCTATCATGGAGCAGCATCAACATGCCATGGTAATTTTTTTGTCTCATTTGGGTCAGGTTTGGGTATAAGCTTCTCGTAAACCAGAGCTTCTCACAACAAGTGTGATGGTTTGGTGAGGAGCGTTCACCTTTAAGACGAAACGATATCCCATTGCCTCTTCTTGATTTCAAATTTTTTCCTAGTGTTAACATAGAACAACAGGAGTGTTGTGTCAATTTTTGGGATTTTTCGCGGTTCGCTTGGACATTTTCATACATTAACTGAGTTTTCTATGCATTCATGTGCATAATTCAAATTTGAACTACAAGCACATGCTCTAATGCATATAAATTAGTTGAAAATTCAAATCTGTGTCCTTGGTTGCATGCTTAGGTCCCATGCAAGAAATGGGGATGAATGTCAAACACCCTGCTGATGTCTACTACGCAAATTTATTCTTGTAGACACGTGTTGGGCCTCCAATCTCAGAGTTTTGTAGGACAGTACCAATTTTCCCTCAAGTGGATGACCTAAGGATTATCAATCCGTGAGAGGTGTAGGATAAAGATGGTCTCTCTCAAATGACCCTGCGACCAAATACAAGAAATCTCTTGTGTCCCCAACACACCCAATACAACGAAAAATTGTAAAGATGTACTAGTTCGGCGAAGAGATGGTGATAAAAGTGTAATATGGATGGTAGAAATATATGTTTATAATCTGAATAAATAAAAACAGTAAGGTAGCAAATAGTAAACGGGCACAAAAACGGTATTGCAATGCTTGAAAATGAGGCCTAGGGTCCGTACTTTCGCTAGTGCAATCTCTCAACAATGCTAATATAATTGGATCATATAACCATCCCTCAACGTGCAACAAAGAATCACTCCAAAGTTCCTATCTAGTGGAGAACATAAGAATAAATTGTTTGTAGGGTACGAAACCACCTCAAAGCTATTCTTTCCGTTCGATCTATTCAAGAGTCGGTACTAAAATAACACAAAGCTATTCTTTCCGTTCGATCTATCCTAGAGTTCGCACTAAAATAACACCAAAGCAAATTCATATTCATAATACTCAATCCAACACAAAGAACTTCAAGGAGTGCCCCAAGATTTCTACCGGAGAAACAAAGACAAGAACTGCATCAACCCCTATGCATAGATTACCCCAATTTTACATCGGGAGTCCGTGAGTTGAGTGCCAAAACATATATCAAGTGAATCAATATGACACCCCATTGTCACCATGAGTATTCAATTGCACGACATATATCAAGTGTTATCAAATCCATAAAAGTATTCAATCTGATAACAACAAAATCTGAAAGGGAAAAACACAATTCATCACAGCAAGATAGAAGGGGAAAACACCATATGATCCGACTATATTAACAAAGCCCGCGATAATCAAGATCGTAACATCTCAAGAACACGAGAGAGAAAGAGAGAGAGAGAGAGAGAGAGAGAGAGAGAGAGAGAGAGAGAGATTGAACACATAGCTATTGGTACAAACCCTCAGCCCCGAGGGTGGACTACTCCCTCCTCATCATGGTGGCCGCCGGGATGATGAAGATGGCCACCGGAGGTGATTCCCCCCTCTGGCAGGATGCCGGAAAGGGTCTAGATTGGTTTTCGGTGGCTACAGAGCCTTGCGGCGGTGGAACTTATGATCTAGGTTAACCCTCGAAGGGTTTCAGAATATTTGGGAATTTATAGTGCAAAGAAGGGGTACAGGAGGCCACCGAGGTGGGCACAACCCACCTAGGTGTGCCTGGGCCCTCAGGCGCGCCCTGGTGGGTTGTGCCCCCCTTGGGGCACCTCCCAGGTGCTTCTTTGGTCCACTGTTGGTCTTCTGGTCCATAAAAAATCTTTGTGAAGTTTCGTTGCATTTGGACTCCGTTTGGTATTGATTTCCTGCCATGTAAAAAACAAGCAAAAAACAACAACTGGCACTGGGCACTAGTGAAAGTGCTAGTGATCGACTAGAGGAGGGGGAGGTGAATAGGCGATTTTTATTGAAGTCTTCAAAACATGAGAGTTTCGAAGACAAACAATAGAAATGAACCTATTGATATGCAGCGGAAGGTAAACTACACTAAGCAAGCCATAGTCAAGTATGCAATGAAGTGAAAGCACAAAGACTAATAGCAGCTAGGTAGTAAGGATCAGGATGGAAGATGGTATGAAGCCAAACAACGATAGTAGTCACACAGTGAAGACAAATAGGCAAAGCAAACAGGCAATGACTTCACGAAGACAAACTGTAAGTAAAGAGAGGGAGAGGATAGAACCAGTCACTAGTTGAGGACACAAGATTTGTTGGACTAGTTCCAGTTGCTGTGACAACTGTACGTATGGTTAGGGAGGCTGAGATTCAACTCGGAAGACCGCCTCTTCACCTTATTCCCCTTGAGCTAAGGACACCCAGTCCTCGCCCAATCACTCTGGTAAGTCTTCAAGGTAGACTTCCAAACCTTCACAGACTTCGTTCACCGGCGATCCACAATGACTCTTGGATGCTCAGAACGCGACGCCTAACCGGCTGGAGCATTCACAGTCCTCAAGTGTAACATGTCTTCAAGTCACACGGACAGAAAGACTTCAGTGATGCCTAACACTCTTTGGCTCTGGGTGTTTTGGGCTTTGTCCTCGCAAGGATTTCTCTCTCTCAAAAGCTTCAGAGGTGGGTTGCTCTCAAACAATAAAAGCCGTGCACTAACTCTGAGCAGCCACCAATTTATGGTGTAGGGTGTCGGCTATTTATAGCCACTAGGCAACCTGGCCTGATTTGTCCGAAATGACCCTGGGTCACTAAGGAACTGACACGTGTTCCAACGGTCAGATTTGAAACACACGCGGCAACTTTGCTTGGGCTACAGGTAAAGCTGACTCATCCAGCTCTGGATAAGATTTGCTCTCATTGTCTTCACTCGAAGACATATGATCTGGTTGAGCATCACTTCAGTCACTCTGACTTTGTTCACTGGGACCCCACTTAACAGTACGGTGGTTCCTATGACTCAACAAAGAAGAAAAGGAAACAACGAGACAACTAAGTCTTCGCGCTCCATAGTCTTCACGCAATGTCTTCTCTTGTCATAGTCTTCAATGTGAATATTTTCACATACCACCATTGCCTTCAATGTCTTCATACATTTTTGGGGGGTCATCTCCGGTAGGTAAACCGAATCAATGAGGGACTACTACCTGTGTTATCCTGCAATTCTCACAAACACATTAGTCCCTCAACCAGGTTTGTCTTCAATACTCCAAAACCAACTAGGGGTGGCACTAGATGCACTTACAACTCGGTCAATAGGTTAGTCCCAAAAAATGATATAAAGTTGCTATAAAATGATAGTAAAACATCCAAGAATGATAAACTAACAGCATGAATACTTCATAAATTATAGATACGTTGGAGACGTATCAGCATCCCAAAGCTTAGTTCCTACTCGTCCTCGAGTAGGTAAATGATAAAAGAAATAATTTATGAAGTGTGAATGCTAGCAAAGTGCACAAGTTTGATCAATGACAATTTCAATCACTTTTTCTAGCATCATAACAACAATTATTTCTTATAAAACTTCTCATGTTATAGTACCAACCAATTCACATGTTAAGCTTCAAACAATGAACACTCTTGAAACTCAACAACCTATGTTCTTAGTCACCAAGCAATTGCAATTCAACTTATTCAACAGAGTTTAAGTAATAGCTCCACATACTCAACCATCATATAGTCTTCTATGATTGCTAACACACACCTCGTACACATGAGCAAACTGTTTCAACTGGACACATAGAAAGATAGGGGCTTATTGTTTTGCCTCCCAACGTATTCACCTCAAGGGTGATGTCAAAAATAATAACTCATGCTACCCATATTCAATTGGAAATATGTGCCTAGATCTTTCCTCACCACATGATTCTTGCCGAAGGAGAACAATAAAAAGGAATAGAGATAAAAACTTTGACTCTTTGCATACAAGTAAATACTAAAAAGTAAAAGATAGGCCCTAGGCCCTTCGCAGAGGGAAGCAGAGGCTGCCATGCGCTTATTTGTTTGTATTCTCAACCCCTTAGTGCAAAAGAACGTCACTTTATATTGCCCCTTATGATAGCAACCTTTATTATGCAGTCTGTCGCTTTTATTCTTTGCCATCACAAGTTCGTACAACGCTCAATTTTCTCTTACACTAAATGATCTCACACTTTTAGAAGCAAATTTTATTGCGTTATTGCACCGATGACAACTTACTTGAAGAATCTTATTCAATCCTTTGGTAGGTATGGTGGACTCTTGAAAATAAGATTTGGGTTTAAGGGTTTTTGGATGCACAAGTAGTATCTCTACTTGGTGCGGAATTTTTGGCTAGCAAAGATGGGGGCCAAGCACCACATGTTGAAGGATCTATGACAATATAACTTCTATGTGAATATGAAAAAGCATAAATCATTACGTTGTCTTCCTTGTCCAACGTCAACAATTTTGGCATATAATATTTTGATGGGGGATCACAATCATAAAAGATTTCCATGACAGTGTATTTGCATGTGAAAGTTCTCTTCCTTATACTAATTATTCATGAATCCTTGTATGACCAAAACTGTTATTGTCAAGCCTCAAAAGGTTTCACTTTCTAAACCCAATGTGAAGCTACCACTAGGCATGATATGATTTCCACTTCATGATATTAAACTCATTCAACAATTTACTCATAGGATATAAGTGAAGCACAAGAGTAAATGACACGCTACTCCAAAAAGATATAAGTGAAGATCATGAGCATAATATTTCTTTCCCTCAAATTAATTTAAGTGAAGCAAGAGATAATTTCTTCAAAAATACTAAAGCACACCATGCTCAAAAAGATATAAGTGAATCACTATAGCAATTCCACAAAAAGGAGCTTTGTTGATGGGATGTGCGTGCCGCTTACCTAGCCTCCCCGGAAACTATTTGAGGGCTCTATTTTATTTAAAAACTTTCAGATTGTTAATTGTTGGAGAAGAAAGGTGGGATGCCTACTGAAAGTGCGTTATATCGACTAGGGGGGGGGTGAATAGGCGATTTTTATGAATTCTTCACTGAGGAATTTGCCGGTGAGGAAATTCCTAAGTGAAGAACTACTTGCAGCAGAATAAGTACTCAGAAGTAAGAATAATAGAATACAGGCATGGTCATCATGATCAAGTGAAGACAATCACAGAGTACAGAAAGCGTAGTCACAGGATAACACAAGATGAAGACAAATAGACTGAAGAAATTGAACTGAGGAAATTGAGAAAGTCTTCAGTCAAAATCTTCAAACATAGATATGATGAAACACTCAACACAGTAATGAGGAAATGAAAGAGTTGAGGAAATACAACCAGTAAGGTTGGTGAAGACAATGATTTGATAGACCAGTTCCAACTGCTGTCTCAGTTGTACGTCTGGTTGGAGCGGCTGAGTATTTAAACTCGAGGACACACAGTCCGGACACCCGATCGGCTGAGCACGCAGCTCAGGACACCAAGTCCTCACCGTATTCTCCTTGAACTAAGGTCACGCAGACCTCGTCCAATCACTCGTGGTAAGTCTTCAGGCAACTTCCAAACCTTCACAGACTCGGTGACTCGGCGAACCACAATTCCTCTTGGCTGCTCTAGACCATGACGCCTAACCATCTGGAAGAAGCACAGTCTTCAAAAGTAACAAGCGTCGGATCCACGCAGGATCAATCTCTTCAGTGATGCTCAATCACTTTGGGTTTGTAGGTGTTTGGGTTTGGGTTTTTCCTCACTCGATGATTTTCGCTCAAAGTCCTCGGAGGATGGGATGCTCTCAAATGATAAGTGTCAGTTTCTCTCGGAGCAGCCAACCAGCTAGTGGTTGTAGGGGGCGGCTATTTATAGCCTAGGGAGCAGCCTGACATGATAAGACATAAATGCCCTTCAATGATATGACCGTTAGGTAGATAAGATATTTTGGGACAGGTGGCAAGAAGACAAAGAACGGTCGGAAATTTGACTCTCAAATTCCTCGGGGCTATCATGTTCCTCACAGTGTAGGCAATCCGCCTTTGGCGAATTCCTAACTCCTCGGTCAGAACAAATTCCTCGTGACCGTAAGAACTTCGTCTCTATCCTTTCAAGAAATTGACTGAACTGTATGAGATTTCCAAAGGCTTCACTCGAAGGGATTGGTAGGTGTAGGATTTTGAGTTGAGCATCACATGGAATTTTTTTCTTAGTATTTCCTCGACCCCCTTTAACAGTACGGTGTTTCCTATGACTCAAGAAAGAGAAAACAAAACAACAAAAACAAAAGTCTTCACGCTTCATGTTCCTCAAAAGAATACCAAGTCTTCAAGGTCACACCAATTTCTTCACTTTCAAAGTCTTCAGAAAGTCTTCAGAATATCAAAGTCTTGATCGAAGAACTTCATTTTTAGAAATTCGACCTTCTCTGTAAATATCAAACTCCTCATAGACTTATAGACCTGTGTACACTCATAAACACATTAGTCCCTTAACCTATAAGTCTTCAATACACCAAAATCACTAAGGGGCACTAGATGCACTTACAATCTCCCCTTTTGGTGATTGATGACAATATAGGTTAAGTTTTCAACGGGGATAAACATATGAAGTGTAAATACTGATATTGAGGAATTTGATTGCAAGATATAGAGGAACTCCCCCTGAAGATGTGCATAGTGAGGAATTTGCTTTTGAGGCAATGCCCATTTGAAGAGTTGAATCATAGGGATCTCCCCCTATATCTTGTAATTTATACACGCATTTGACATATAATATGAAGAATTTGAAATGCATGATGAAATATGGTGACTGATGTAATTCAACATGCGTGTATTACCATATAATGAAGAATAAGCATGCAGAGGAACACATCAAAAGTATCAGAGCACCATCGGGTTTAAGATTACAACTCGATCCAATAAAAGTTTCGTAAGAAGCGAGAGTTGTAACTTAGCAGAAAAACGCCCATATAATAGACCCGCTTGAAGACTAACTCAAATTTCTCCCCCTTTGTCATCGAATGACCAAAAGGATCAAAACTGAGGACTAACTCCCCTGAAGAATATCAAGTTGATGGAGGAGCGCCAGCATTGTCGGGGTCGATTGTCGTAGTAGGGCCTACCGCAGTGTCGTCCAAGTCTTCATTTTCATCAGTGTCGCGCGATGAAGAATAGGAGCTAGCCACCAAGGAAGGAACCTTGAACTTCTTGAATTTCTTCGGTGGAGGTGCAGACCAGTCAAATTCTTCCTTGAGACCCATTTTCTTCAGATCTTCTGCGCTGTAGACATGAGATAGAACAGCCCAGGTATGGTTGAAGGTTTCATGGAGGTAGTATTGGTTTTTCTTCACTGCATTGTGTGTTGAGGTCATGTTGTGAAGAATTGAACCAAACTGACACTTAACCCATTTATCCATTTATGATTGCGATCAACTTTCTGATGAAGACTGAGGAGTAACTCATGATCAGTCATCACCCTGGGTGTTGTGGCTTGAGGATTTTGCTTGGCAGAGTTGTTGGCGGCAGAGTCATGTGTGGCAGAGTCGTCATTGGTGGAGTAGGATGCAGCCTTGCGAAATTGACCATCCAATGGACGAATGCCTTCATCTATCACAGCAGTTGCCTTGCCTTTGTCATCGGCTGAGGAAAATGTCCGTTTGAGGACTTCAATAGGAGGCAAGTAGCTGCGGTGGTTCGTAGTATCAGCCTTGTAATTGAGTGAAGACCTTGTCCCGATGAACCTCATAATCCATGGTGCATAAGGCTTCAGCTCAAATGGTGACATAGCAATATTCGCCAGAGTCCTCATGAAGAAATCATGGAAGTTGACGGGAACGCCATGAATTATATTGAAAAGCATATTCTTCATGATGTCAACGACTTCTTCATAATTTGAGTTGTGGCCTTTGATAGGACTCATTGTCTTTGTCAGAATGCGATAGACAGTCCGAGGCACATCTGATAATTCCTTGATGAGGAATTTGGGTCGAGGGCCTGCCACAGCTTCAAAGGCTTCATCGGTACTTGCATGTAATGATTTGTAAGCTTCGGGTTCATTGTAGATGCAACGAGCACCATCAAAGGGAGGGCGAGTGGGAGGGCACGAAGCAATTCGATTCTTTGGTGCCTTGTAGTGAGTATTTTCTGACATCCAGTCCAGCACCCATGAGTTCACATCTTCAGATTTTCCTGTGATGTGCAGCGTCGCATAGAATTGAAGAATGAGTTCTTCATTCCAATCACAGATGTCAGTGCTGAAATTCAGCAATCCAGCATCGTGAAGAACGCTGAGGACTGGCTCGAAGCCTGGCAGAGATTCCATGTCCATGTGAGGAATGTGGGCAAGATCGAAGACTTTGTCTTTGTCGAATAGCACAGAGGAATAAAAGTTGGCTTGACTAGCAGTCGACGCCTCTTCCTTATCTGGCGAGAATCATAAGGGTTGTAATCAAGAAGAAAACATGCTCGCCAAAGAAGTCTTCAGCCTTGAACTTTTGCTTGCGAGAATGGATCCTTTGGTTTTGGTAGAGGAGTGTCGATGAGTTGCATCACTACCTCGGGAATCACAATCTCGAGGTTGTTCAGCCGAGGATTTTCTGGTTCCTCTTCATTTGCGATCTGCGTGTTCAAAGGATCGGCAGCGGGTTCTACAACACTAGTGGCTGGAATTTCTTCATGCACAGACGAGGTGGGATGAGTTTCAGCTGAACGGTTGGTGCAGGGTACTGAGGTATTTGTTGTATTGGGGTGAAGAGTGGAGAATTGGGATGCTGAATTTCCCAAAAGTCATCATTCATCATAGGCGTAGTGCATCCAATATCCACATCTTCATCTTCAATTTCTTCAACGCCAGCCTCTTCAGCTGTGAACTGAGGCATTGGCGAGGAAACAACAGATGGTGAAGGGATCGCATCCACTTCAATTTATTCATCAATCTGCTCTGACGAAGCAGCAGAACGATTTTCTTCATCACATCCGCTAGGGATCACATATTTTTCAACAAAAGGAACAAGGTCCTTTGATGGCATGGTGGAAATCGGAACAGCATCAATCGGATTTTCAAACGAGCTTGTCATAGGCTTCATCTTCTTTGGAGCTGAAGATTCTGAAGCAGCTGATGCTTTCTATTTATTCACTGCAGGTCGCTCTGCAACCTTGGTCTTCTTCACATCTGATGCAGATGGAAGGATAGGAGTTGGTGTAGGCGCGGGAGGAGCTGAGGAATCTGTTTGAATTTCCTCAAGCGCAACTGATGCAGTTGCCCTGACTTCTTCAGTTTCTTCAGGCGCACCACTAGTGGATGCCACAGCAATTTCTTCGGTAATTTGGAATGGAGTCATCGATACGGAACTAGCATTTTCTTCAGCAGTCTGAAAATCATCAATGGTGCTGGCATGTTCTTCAGTAGGCTGAGTAGAGGCTCCAGCCTGAGGAACTTCTTGTTGCGTTGGAGCTGCAACATTGGTGAACTTCTTAGTCAGGTTGACAAATCTGACTTTGGCTCCTTGCCTATCAGCATAATAAGCATCGAAGTCATCGCTGAGGGCTTTGATTTCAGACTGGATCTTGAGGAGTTCATCAGTTGTCATTTTGACAACGTTTTCCTCGTGAACTTCTCTTTCTGAATCGAGCCTTCTTGATCTGCCTAGCCTTCTCAAATTTCCATTTCTCTTGATGATGAAATGGGTCAGCATGTGACTTTGGCCAGGAGTCAAATGAAAATCAGGCATAGGGGTGTCTGGATCCTTGTGCCAGAGATCAATGTAATTGAGGATCACCCTTGGATCCAAAAGCAGTGGCACAGGTGTGCCTTTGGCTCTAGCGGCCCTTACTTGTCTGTCTCTGATAATTTCTGCAAGTTCATCATCATTAGCTTCATCGTCAGATGGCACTTGGAAGGCAACATGTTTCTTCTTCGGACTTGGCCGAGGACCACGACCAGCCGTTGCCTTTGTCTTCAGCAGAGTGGGGCCTGATGAAGAGTTTGGTGCAGCTGAGGAACTCGCTGAGACACCAGAGGCAATAGAGATGCCTGCAGTCCTTTGGCACGTGGTCAGATGTACAGGTGCTGAGGACTTTGCCGGAGCAGCTGAGGACTTTGGAGGACCAGCTAAGGATCTTGGAGGAGCAGGAGTAGCATGAGGAATTGGCCGTGAGGGCTTTGAAGATTCTGGCCGTGAGGGCATTGCTGAGGAACTTGGCCGTGAGGGCACTGTTGGTGAAGCACTTGGCTTGTGCGCGGGCTTCTTTGCCATTGATTTTCTAGGCTTGACAGAGGCCTCAGTGGCAGCAGCAGTAGCAGAGTCTTCATTGAATTTCCTCACTGCTTCTTTGGCTTGTCTCGCCAACTTGGCTTGACGCTTGGCCCATTCTTCAGGAAAATCCTCACCACGCATGATCTTTGGTGGGGTCGACTTCTTGGCAGTGCCAATGGAGCTCTTGGGCATGGAGGATTTAGTGCGAATTTCTTCATATACTTTGGAGTAACATACATACTCCTCCATTCTCTTGCTCATCTCCTTTCAATCCTCTGTATGCGCACCTTGCGCTGATTTTTGTTCTCCTTTCGAACTTGGCCTCATCGGTGTGCAATAGTCAACATAGATGTCCTCGGGTATTTCAAAAGCAGTCATGACCTCAGGCCTCTTTCCTCCTTTACATGGCTTCTTACCGTCTGCCATATTCTTCAGTTGAGGAATTTGAACAATCTAATTCTCCAAGAAGTATGCAACTTTTCTTCGAGGAATGCTTTGGAAATGAGTTAAGTTGATGAGAACCTAGTGATTCAAACGGACATGAGTACATGTGAACAGAGTATAGTTGCGAGGAATTTGGAGAGGTCATATCGTTCTCGTAAGGTTTTCAAAAGAACAAGTTTGAGTAATTTGACCGGATGAGCCTTGAAGAATTTCACTAAGCGTTCTTTGTCTTAGGTTCGAGTTGTATAGATCGAGGATCCGGACAATTGAGGAATCTTGAAAAAATGATGCTTAGAGAAGCGAATCAAGAATGATGACTAGTGAGGTGTTTTGTGTGTGAGGATTTGAAGAATAAAACACCTTTGAAGATTTTGTAGAGAAAATTTGAATCAAAGAGGGCAGTAAAATAACTTTTAATTACCCTGGATGAAGAACAGATGAACTGAGAAGTGTAGATTTGAAGCTCATCAGTTTAGATCTTCCACGCCCTAACTCGGTGGAGGAAGACAGCTACGGAGGTGGCGGAGTGAAGATTTCATGGCCGGCGAAAATGATCTGCGACGAGGTCGAGGCAGTGAAGCTCTTCCTCACTGGCGACGATGGAGTAGCAGCGGCGCTAGGGTTTCAGAAGCTCGAGCGAGAGAGAGAGCGGTCGAGCGGAGTAAAGGAAGTGAGGAAGGGGAGAGGGGGTATTTAGAGTCGCAGCGAAAAACTGTTCGCCTGAAGATTTAGGACGAACATGCCCCTGACCCTTCTCTTTCGCTTGACATGTGTCACCCACGTACTGAAAAAGTGGAGATCGTGGGTGAATAGATAAGTCTATCGTGGGATACGGAACGGTTTGAGCGGCAAAGCCGAAAATTTGGATAAGATAATTTAAAAGTTTCCTTCGCAATTTCTTTAGCTGACAAGGACACAGTGAAGATTTTGAACGAGTTTCAAATAGAACGCACATGAAGAATTTGTGAATATATTGGGTTGAGTATAGCATAGAGGGGGAAGGGTCCGATCACATTCACTTAGCGTAAAAAGCAACTTGAAGAAATAACCATAAGTGAATCTTTGTAGAGGACATAAACCCATATATATATATATATATATATATATATATATATATATATATATATATATATATATATATATATATAGCCAATGAAGAAAGACAACGAAGCAGTGAAGATTTTGCAAAGTTGAAGAATTTGAAAAGCGAAGAATTTCAAAATTGAGGAAAAATCAAATTGAAGATTTTCAACTTTGGTGGTGGCGGGTCCCACCAGTATAAGAATGATGATTTCGGACACAGCGTACAATTGCTGTAGGGTTACGAGAATCAAATTCTTCATTAATT
The DNA here is from genome assembly GCA_021605145.1 of Aegilops bicornis. Lineage (NCBI taxonomy): Eukaryota > Viridiplantae > Streptophyta > Magnoliopsida > Poales > Poaceae > Aegilops > Aegilops bicornis. The sequence continues at coordinate 568,732,127 of CM038670.1, forward strand.
TCTTCACACTTAGAGTGTTATTCTTCATTGATTGAAGAAAAATGTTTCTTCATGTGTTGCACATCTAAGTCTTCAATTTTGCATAAGTGTCGGGGATGTGTGTCCTTTTCAAAGAACATTCAAAGATTCTAAGATATTTAGCTCACACCGCAACTTGCTAAATCTCTTCTCATCCAAGGGCTTTGTGAAGATATCGGCTAGCTGTTCTTGATCTTCACATGATCAATAAAGATGTCGCCCTTCAACACATGATCGCAAAGAAAATGATGACGAATCTGAATGTGCTTTGTCTTGAGTCTTTGAACTGGGTTGTGAGCAATCTTGATGGCACTCTCATTGTCACGATGAGAGGTACATTCTTCACGTTGATGCCATAGTCCTTGAGAGTTTGCTTCATCCACAGCAATTGAGCACAACAAGAACTAGCAGCAATGTACTCAGCTTCCGCAGTAGACAGTGATACGCAGTTCTATTTCTTCGAGGACCAACATACCAAAGATCGTCCGAGGAAATGACAAGTACCAGATGTTGACTTGCAGTCCACACGATCACCAGCATAGTCAGAGTTAGAATATCCAATGAGATCAAAAGTAGAGCCCTTGGGGTACCATAATCCTAGTGTTGGTGTGTGAGCTAGATATCGAAGAATATGCTTCACACCTTATGGTGTGATTCCTTGATTGTAGCTTGAAATCGGGCACACATGCAAACACTAAGCATTATATCTGGCCTAGATGCACATAAGTACAATAAAGAACCAATCATGGAGCGGTATACCTTGTGATCAAAGTCAATACCATTTTCATCGATTACATAGATGACCATTTGTGGGCATAGGAATTTTGACGCCTTTGCAATCTTGCATGCGAATTTCCTCGAGAACATCCTTGAGGTATTTCTCCTGAGATATGAATATGCCATTCTTGTTGTTGGCGAATTTGAAGACCTAAGAAGAATTTCAACTCTCCCATAATAGACATTTGATATTCTTCACTCATCATATAGGCAAATTCATCACTATAACGTTGGTCAAGATCACCAAAGATAATATCATCAACGTATATTTGGCACACAAACAGTTCACCATCATAAGATTTAGTAAAGAGAGTAGGGTCGAGTGAACTGGGTGTGAAGCCATTCTTCACAAAGAATTCCTTCAAAGTATCATACCACTTGAGGGGCCTGCTTGAGGCCATAGAGGGCCTTGTTGAAGTCTGAAGACTTTGTCGGGATTCTTTGGATTTTCAAACACAGGGGTTGAGCAACATATACTTCTTCCTCAAGCTTACCATTGAGGAATGCACTTTTCACATCCATTTGATATAAAGTGATATTATGATGGTTAGCATAAGCAAGTAATATCTTGAATAGCCTCAAGTCTAGCAACAGTGCAAAAGTTTCATCGAAATCAATTCCTTCAACTGTGTGTAGCCTTGAGCTACAAGTCGTGCCTTATTCCTCACCACAAGGCCATTTTCATCTTGCTTGTTGCGGTAGATCCACTTTGTGCCAATGATATTATGCTTGCGAGGATCTGGGCGTTTGACGGTTCAGACATTGTTGAGCTCGGACTGATGTAATTCTTCTTGCATGGCCTGAATCCACTCAGGCTCCAGAAATGCTTCATCTACCTTAGTGGGCTCTGTGATAGAGACAAAATCATAATGCCCACAAAAATTAGATAAATGTGAAGCTTTTGAGCGTGTGAGAGGACCTGGTGCTTCAATGTCATCGATGATCTTTTCAACTTGCACTTCTTTTGCAACGCGAGGATGAGCTGGTTGTCATCGAGGAACTTGATCAGCATTTTCTTCAGCACCATTTACTTCAGCATTGTCTTCAGGTGCATTAGGTCAACGTTCTTCCCATTCTGGAATGAATTCTTCAGCAGATTCTTTAGTAGGAATGACATCCTCAGTCGCCTTGAACTTGATAGAATCCTCAGGTGCCGGTTCATCTACCACAGAAGGTAGGTGCTCTCTTTGCGAGCCATTAGTTTCATCGAACCGCACATCTACAGTTTCAACAACCTTGTGAAGAGCGTTGTTGAAGACTAAATGAGTGTCTTGAGTCCTTTCCATAACCAAGCATAAAACCTTCATGTGCTTTGGTGCAAATTTAGCATTGTGATGAGGATCTCTAATCCAACATTTAGCAATCAAGACTTTGAAATAACTCACATTGGGTTTCTTGTCAGTGAGGAGTTCATAGGTAGTCTTCTTGAAGAATTTGTGAAGATATACTCTGTTGATGATGTGGCATGCGGTATCAATTGCATCAATCCAAAAACAACGAGGCGTTTTGTATCAATCAAGCATAGTGCAAGCCATCTCAACAAGAGTTCTGTTCTTATGCTCCACAACGCCATTTTGCTGAGGAGTATAAGGAGCTGATAACTCATGAGTAATACCAAGTTCATCAAGATAGTCATCAAGACCGGAATTCTTGAACTCAGTTCCATTGTCACTCCTGATGTGCTTGATCTTCACACCAAAGTTGGTTGAAGCCCTCAAGGAGAATCATTTGAAGACTTCCTGCACTTCATGTTTGTAAGTGACAATGTGTACCCATGTGTAGAGAGAGTAATCATCAACAATAACAAAGCCATATAGAGATGCATCATTAGTGACTCCTGAGTAATGATTAGGACCAAAGAGGTCCATGTGAAGCAATTAGAATGGACGAGTAGTGGTCATGAAAGTCTTCGCTGGATGCTTGGCCTTGGTCATTTTTCCAGCTTCACAGGCTCCACACAAGTGATCCTTGAGGAATTTTACATTCTCAATGCCAATGACATGCTTCTTCTTCGCAGGCGTGTGCAAATTCCTCATGCCTGCGTGACCAAGTAAATGCGATGCCATAGCCACTATACAGAAGCTTTTGCAAGTAGGCACACGGTGGTTGTGGTCCTGTAGAGAAATCAACGATATACAAGTCTCCTCTCCTAAAGCCTTGAAGACTTTGGAATTGTCGACTTCCATAATCACAACACAACGATACTTGCCAAAGACAACAACCATATCAAGATCACAAAACATTGAGGTGACATGAGGTTGTATCCTAAGGACTCAACAAGCATGACTTTGTCCATGTGTATGTCCTTAGAGATCGCAACCTTACCTAGACCCAATACCTGACTTTTGCCTTTGTCAGCAAAGATGATATGCTTTAGATGTGACGGTGATAAGGGAGCATCCATCAATAGATTCTTGTCACCAGTCATGTGATATGTACATCCACTATCGAGGACCCATTCAGTGGCTTTGGGAAGATCATCCTGCAGATGAATTAGTGCAACTTACGAACTCATATACTTCATCAGCGAAGAATATGATATCAAATTCATCAGATGAAATTTATCAAAGGGTAAAACAGATATAGCAGTATGAGGACGTGTGAAATGGAAGTTCATTTCTTCATGATTCGCCTGCATCCTTTCAGGCAATTTTGTCAGGCCCCCAGCAAATTCTTCAGACGTTAAAGCACGTCTGGAGACCTGACCCTGCAGAAGAGATTAGTTCTTTTTCTTCACCACCCACATATGAAGGGGTGGCAAAGAGTTCATCACTCTACGAGCTCCATATGAGAATGGTGGCATAGAAGCCAATCCATTACGTTTCACATAAGAGGGGTTAGGGTAAGCATATGAATAAGTAGATAAATTCTTCAAGGACTTATGAACATAATGGTTTGAAGAATAATGCACATATTCATAGCCCTTAGCTCTACCCTGCGAAAAAGAGTTGTTAGCACGATGATAATCATATGAGGACTTTGATCCTTTTGAGGAATTTGATCTATGTGAGGAATTTGGTCCGTATGAGGACTTGGATCCATATGAAGAATTTGGTCCATATGAAGAGTTTGATCTGGGGTTCCTATTCTTCACAGGTGGTGTTATGAGGACATTCACCTGAAGACTTTCAAGGCACTTCTTGGGAACCCAGATTTTCTTCATAGGAGAACCGTTCTGCAGATTAGTGCCAACATATCTAGCAAATACTTCACCATTCTGATTTTTGAACAGTTTATAGTTGGAGTCAAATGACTCATCGGAAGAATGAGGAGATTCACATGTAAAGCCGGATAAGTTAGATGGATCAAACGGAGGTCCCTTTGCAAAGAACCCATGAGGTTTTGGGGTACTACTCGGGCTTCGGTATGTTCCATCAAGATTGAGTTTCCTCTCAAAGGCAATACCCTCTTTCCTAGGGTTCTGTTGAGGATCTGCTTTTTAAGCACATCACAAAGAGTCTGATGCCCTTTGAGGCTTTTGTACATGCTGTCATGTACAATTCCTTCAACCCTGCATTGTCGGTGATACTAGCAATGTCCTCGGATGAGGAATTAGTGATAGCAGAGGCAGGTGAAGAATTTGTAACGATTGAAGAATTTGAACATTCAGGTGAAGAATTAGCAGATTCACGTTCAATGCACTTTAAGCATGGAGGAACAAATTCTTCCTGAGAAGTTCTGATTTGTTGAGCAAGTAATAAATTGCGCTCCTTCTGAAGATCTTCATAACTCACTCTTAGCTTCTCAAGATCTTGCTTTCTTTGAAGAAATTCATAAGAAAGCTTCTCATGATCAGATAAGAGAGTGTTATGATGACCTTGAAGGCTGTCAAACCTAGACTGAAGTCTCTGAAGATTTTCAGTCAGGGCTTTAGTGCGATCCATTTCTTCACCCAACATATCATCACTTTTGTCTAGCATGTTTTGAACCTTTTCCAAGGCATGTTGTTGTTTGGTGGCAATACAAGCAAGCTTGGTATAGCTAGGTTCAAAATCATCATCAGATTCATCATCACTAGACTCAGATGAGGAACATTCGGTTACCTGAACACTTTTTGCCATGAGACATGGTGCAGAAGATGATGATTCTGGTTCGAAAGTCATCGTTTTGAGTGATTCTTTGAAATCCTCAAACCAGGGATCAAGACGAGTTCTATGACCTTCATAGACTTCAGAGATTCGGTCCCAGATAAGCTTTGCATTGCAAAGATGCATAATGCGCCTGAATTCATCTCTAGATAGGGAGGAACAGATGATATCCTTCGCCATGATGTCAATTCGAGTGTACTTACGAATGTCATCTGTGTTCACCTTCTTGCATAGATCGGTAAGACACATCTCAGTGACGGTCCACAGCTCGCTGTTCATTGCCATGAGGCGCTTCCTCATCATGGCCTTCCACTTGGGATAATCATGACCGTCAAAGATAGGGCATGTCACTTTCTTCATACCTGCGGTCGACATAACTAAACTCCAGGCGGTTAAACCAAAATCACACGTAACAAGGGAGTACCTTGCTCGATACCAATTGAAAGTGCGTTATATCGACTAGAGGGGGTGAATAAGCGATTTTATGAATTCTTCACTTAGGAATTTGCGGTGAGGAAATTCCTAAGCGAAGAACTACTACTGCGGAATAAGTACTCGAAGTAAGCATAACAAAATACAGGCATGGTCATCATGATGAAATGAAGACAATCACAGAAAGTACGAAAAGCGTAATCACGAGGATAACACAATATGAAGACAAGCAGGTGAAGAAATTGAACTGAGGAAATTGAGAAAGTCTTGATCAAAGTCTTCAAACACGGATATGATGAAACACTCAACACAAGAATGAGGAAATGAAAGAGTTGAGGAAATAGAACCAGTAAGGTTGGTGAAGACAATGATTTGGTAGACCAGTTCCAAGCTATTTGTCTCGGTTATGCGTCTGGTTGGAGCGGCTGAGTATTTAAACTCGAGGACACACAGTCCGGACACCCGATCGGCCGAAACGCAGCTCGAGGACACCAAGTCCTCACCGAATTCTCCTTGAACTAAGGTCACACGGACCTCGTCCAATCACTCATGGTAAGTCTTGAGCGACTTCCAAACCTTCACAGACTCGGTCACTCGGCGATCCACAATTCCTCTTGGATGCTCTAGACCATGACGCCTAACCGTCTGGAAGAAGCACAGTCTTCAAAGGTAACAAGCATCGGATCCACGCAGACTCGGTCACTCGGCGATCCACAATTCCTCTTGGATGCTCTAGACCATGACGCCTAACCGTCTGGAAGAAGCACAGTCTTCAAAGGTAACAAGCATCGGATCCATGCAGGATCAATCTCTTCAGTGATGCTCAATCACTTTGGGTTTGTAGGCGTTTGGGTTTGGGTTTTCCTCACTCGATGATTTTCGCTCAAAGTCCCCGGAGGATGGGATGCTCTCAAATGACAAGTGTCAGTTTCTCTCGGAGCAGCCAACCAGCTAGTGGTTGTAGGGGGCGGCTATTTATAGCCTAGGGAGCAGCCTGACATGATAAGACATAAATGCCCTTCAATGATATGACCGTTAGGTAGATAAGATATTTTGGGACAGCTGGCGAGCAGCACAGCAACGGTCGGAAATTTGACTCTCAACTTCCTCAAGGCTATCATGTTCCTCACTGTGTAGGCAATCCGCACTGGCGATATCCTAACTCCTCAGTCAGAACAAATTCCTCAGCGACCAGAAGAACTTCGTCTCTGTCACTGAAGAAATTGATTGAACTGTATGAGATTTCCAAAGGCTTCACTCGAAGGGATTGGTAGGTGTAGGATTTTGAGTTGAGCATCACATGGAAATTTTTCCTTAGTATTTCCTCGACCCCCTTTAACAGTACAGTGTTTCCTCTGACTCAAGAAAGAGGAAATGAAACAACGAAAAAAAAGTCTTCACGCTTCATGTTCCTCAAATGAATACCAAGTCTTCAAGGTCACACCAATTTCTTCACTTTCAAAGTCTTTAGAAAGTCTTCAGAATATCAAAGTCTTTAGTCGAAGAACTTCATTTTTAGGGGTCGACCTTCTCTATAAATATCAAACTCCTCATAGACTTATAGACCTATGTACACTCATAAACACATTAGTCCCTTAACCTATAAGTCTTCAATACACCAAAATCACTAAGGGGCACTAGATGCACTTACACCTACTAGGGCATCCCCAAGCTTAGATGCTTGAGACTTCTTGAAATATTATCTTGGGGTGCCTTGGGCATCCCCAAGCTTGAGCTTTTGTGTCTCCTTAATTCCTTTTATATCACAGTTTCCCTAAATCTTAAAAACTTCATCCACACAAAACTCAACAAGAACTCGTGAGATAAGTTAGTATAAACCAATTCAAAAACCCTATCATTCTCTACTGTAGCAAATCACTAAAATTCTTATTCAACATTGCATACTAAATGTCTCTGCATATTTAATACTCCTATCCTCAAATAGAATCATTAAACAAGCAAACATATGCAAAAAATGCAAACATAACAGCAATCTGCCAAAACAGTACAGTCTGCAAAGAATGCAAGAGTGTCAATACTTATTCAACTCCAAACATTACGAAATTCTACCACACTGTAGAAAATTTATAAAATATTATTATGCAAAAAGTTTCAACATTTTATCACATTCTGACTTTTCTAGGAAATTTTTGCAACATCGATAAACTTTATGTTTTCAAACAGCAACATGTAGACTTGTAAAATAAGCATAGTAAAGGCTATCAATGCCACATTTATTGAAATAAAAGATGAAAAACATTATTATAAATAAAAGCAAGCAAATCCTAACAAAATAAAATGTTGCTCCAAGAAAAACACATATCATGTGATGAATGAAAACATAGCTCCAAGTGAGGTTACCGATAATATTGGAGACGAAAGAGGGGATGCCTTCCGGGGCATCCCCAAGCTTAGTTGCTTGGATATTCCTTGAATATTATCTCGGGGTGCCTTGGGCATCCCCAATATTAGGGTCTTGTCACTCCTTATTCTCCTCATATCGATATCTCACCCAAAACTTGAAAACTTCAATCACACAAAACTTAACGGAACTTCGTGAGATAGGTTAGTATGATAAAGAGCAAACCATTTCACTTTGGTACTGTCAAATACAAGATTCATAACTGTTTCCACACAATTCCTACTGTAGAATATCATTTCCACAATTTATGTTGAGCAATATAAGCCATAGAAACTAGAAAGCAAGCAAACTATGCATTGAAAACAGAATCTGTCAAAAACAGAACAGTCTGTAATGATCTGGATAACTACCATACTTATGCTACTCCAAAAATTATGAAAAAATCATTACCACGTGAGAAATTTGTGTATTAAACTTCTGAAAAAATAATCAACTCAAAATCACTCTTCCGTTAAAAATGAGACTTATTTTCGTGAGCGCAAAAGTTTCTGTTTTTTAGCAGGGTCAAATCAACTATTACCCAACATGATCCCAAAGGCTTTACTTGGCACTTTATTGAAACAAAAGCAATGATACATGATTACTATAGTATCATAATCATTTGAACACACAAAAACAGTAGGTAAAAGTGTTGGGTTGTCTCCCAGCAAGCGCTTTTCTTTAATGTCTTTTAGCTAGGCATGATGATTTCAATGATGCTCGCATAAAAGATAAGAATTGAAACATAAATAGAGCATCATGAAGCATATGACTAGTACATTTAGGTCTAACCCACTTCCTATGCACAGGGGTTTTGTGAGCAAACAACTTATGGGAGCAAGAATCAACTAGCATAGGAAGGCAAAACAAGTGCAACTTCAAAACAATCAACACATAGAGAGAAAAATTGATATTATTGCAATTCCTACATGCATAAATTACTCTCTCATACTAATTTTCAGTAGCATCATGAATGAATTCAACAACATAGCTATCACATAAAGCATTGTTTTCATGATTCACAAGCATAGAAAATGTATTACTCTCCACATAAGCAAATTTATTCTCATCAATAATTGTGGGAGCAAACTCAACAAAATAACTCTCATGTGATTGGAAATTAAAATCATGATGACAAGTTTCATGGTTATAATTATTCAATATAACATATATGTCATCACCATAGTCATCATATATAGGAACTTTGTTGTCATAATCAATTGCAACCTCTTCCGGAATAGTGGATTCATCACTAAATAAAGTCATGACCTCGCCAGATCCACTTTCATCAATATAATCATCATAAATAGGAGGCATGCATAAATTTTCTCATCAAAACTTGGGGGACTAAAAATATCATATTCATCAAATATAGCATCCCCAAGCTTATGGCATTGCATATCATTAGCATCATGGATATTCAAAGAGTTCATACTAACAACATTGCAATCATGCTCATCATTCAAATATTTTGTGCCAAACATTTGATTGACTTCTTCTAACAATTGAGCACAATTTTCCGATCCATCATTTTCAAGAAAGATATTATAAAGATTAATAATAATAGCATGCAACCCAAATTCCATTTTTCATGTAGTTTTCTTTTATAGACCAAACTAGTGATAAACAAGAAACTAAAAGATTCAGTTGCAAGATCTAAAGATATACCTTCGAGCACTCACCTCCCCGGCAACAGCGCCAGAAAAGAGCTTGATGTCTGCTACGCAACTTTATTCTTGTAGACACGTGTTGGGCCTCCTAGCGCAGAGTTTCATAGGACAGTAGCAATTTTCCCTCAAGTGGATGACCTAAGGTTTATCAATCCGTGAGAGGTATAGGATGAAGATGGTCTCTCTCAAACGATCCTGCAACCAAATACAAGAAATCTTTGTGTCCCCAACACACCGAATACAACGGCAAATTGTATAGGTGCGATAGTTCGGCGAAGAGATGGTGATAAAAGTGTAATATGGATGGTAGAAATATATTTTAATAATCTGAATAAATAAAATAAGCAAGGTAGCAAATAGTAAACGGGCACAAAAACGGTATTGCAATGCTTGAAAATGAGGCCTAGGTCCAAACTTTCGCTAGTGCAATCTCTCAACAATGCTAATATAATTGGATCATATAACTATCCCTCAACGTGCAACAAAGAATCACTCCAAAGTTCCTATCTAGCGGAGAACATAAGAATAAATTGTTTGTAGGGTACGAAACCACGTCAAAGCTATTCTTTCCGTTCGATCTATTCAAGAGTCCGTACTAAAATAACAAAGTTATTCTTTCCGTTCGATCTATCCTAGAGTTTGTACTAAAATAACACCAAAGTAAATTCATATTCATGATACTCAATCCAACACAAAGAACTTCAAGGAGTGCCCCAAGATTTCTTCCGGAGAAACAAAGACAAGAACGTGCATCAACCCCTATGGATAGTTTACCCCAATGTCACCTCGGGAATCCGCGAGTTGAGTGCCAAAACATATATCAAGTGAATCAACACGATACCCAATTGTCACCACGAGTATTCAATTGCAAGACATATATCAAGTGTTCTCAAATCCATAAAAGTATTCAATCCGATAACAACTTAATCTCAAAGGGAAAAACTCAATTCATCACAACAAGATAGAGAGGGGAAAACACCATATGATCTGACTATATTAACAAAGCCCGCGATACATCAAGATCGTGACATCTCAAGAACACGAGAGAGAGAGAGAGAGATTGAACACATAGCTACTAGTACAAACCCTCAGCCCTGAGGGTGGGCTACTCCCTCCTCATCATGGTGGCCGCCGGGATGATGAAGATGGCCATCGGAGATGATTCCTGATACGTCCATTTTGCATCATGCTTCTATATCAATATTTATTGCATTATGGGCTGTTATTACACATTATATCTCAATACTTATGGCTATTCTCTCTTATTTTACAAGGTTTACCATGAAGAGGGGAATGCTTGCGTGGAATTCTGGTGGAAAAGGAGCAAGCGTTGGAAACCTATTACGCACAACTCCAAAAGTCCTGAAACTCCTCGAAACATATTTTTGGAATTTATAAGAATTATTGAGCAAAAGAAATAGGCAAGGGGGCCCACACCCTGTCCAGGAGACAGGAGGGCGCGCCCCCCCTATAGGGCGCGCCCCCCCTATAGGGCGCGCCCCCTATCTCCTGGGCCCCCTGGTGGGCTTCCGGCGTCCATCTTCTGCTATATCATCACTTTTACCCTGGAAAAAATCGTGGGCAAGCTTACGGGGCGAAACTCCGCCGCCACGAGGCGGAACCTTGGCGGAATCAATCTAGGGCTCTGGTGGAGGCTGTTACTGGGGACACTTCCCTCCAGGGGAAATCATCACCAACATCATCACCAACGATCCTCTCATCGAGAGGGGTCAATCTCCATCAACATCTTCACCGGCACCATCTCCTCTCAAAACCCTAGTTCATCTCTTGTATCCAATCTTGTATCAAAACCACAAATTGGTAATGTGGGTTGCTAGTAGTGTTGATTACTCCTTGTAGTTGATGCTAGTTGGTTTACTTGGTGGAAGATCATATGTTCAGATCCTTTATGCATATTATTACTCCTCTGATTATGAACATGAATATGCTTTGTGAGTAGTTACGTTTGTTCCTGAGGACATGGGTGAAGTCTTGCTATTAGTAGTCATGTGAATTTGGTATTTGTACGATATTTTGATGAGATGTATGTTGTCTTTCCTCTAGTGGTGTTATGTGAACGTCGACTACATGACACTTTACCATTATTTGGGCCTATAGGAAGGCATAGGGAAGTAATAAGTAGATGATGGGTTGCTAGAGTAATGTGAAGCTTAAACCCTAGTTTATGCGTTGCTTCATTAGGGGCTGATATGGATCCATATGTTTAATGTCGTGGTTAGGTTTACCTTAATACTCCTTTTTGTAGTTGCGGATGCTTGCAATAGGGATTAATCATAAGTGGGATTCTTGTCCAAGTTAGGACAGTACCCAAGTGTCGGTCCACCCACATATCAAATTATCAAAGTACCGAACACGAATCTTACAAACGTGATGAAAACTAGCTTGACAATAATTCCCAATGTGTCCTCGGGAGCACCTTCTTCATTATTAGAATTTGTCCAGGCTTATCCTTTGCTACATAAAGGATTGGGCCACCTTGATGCACTTTATTTACTTTTTGCTCGTTACTATTTATCTTATCACAAAACTATCCGTCACCTACTATTTTAGTGCTTGCAGAGAAAACCTTACTGAAAACCGCTTATCATTTCCTTCTGCTCCTCGTTGGGTTCGACACTCTTACTTATCGAAAGGACTACGATAGACCCCCTATACTTGTGGGTCATCAAGACTCTTTTCTGGCGCCGTTGCCAGGGGTTGTAGCGCTTTTGGTGAGTGGAACTTGGTAAGGAAACATTTATATAGTGTGATGAAATTTTCTGTTACTTGTCACTATGGAAACTAATCCTTTGAAGGGCTTGTTTGGGGTATCTTCACCCCAACCAGAAGAGCAAAGAGATGCTCCTCAACCTACTGAACTTTACGAAAATATTCACTTTGAGATTCCTTCGGGTATGATAGAAAAACTGCTGGCTAATCCTTTTGTAGGAGACGGAACATTGCATCCCGATTTACACCTTATCTTTGTGGATGAAGTTTGTGGATTATTTTAGCTTGCAGGTATTCCCGATGATGTTGTCAAAAGGAAGGTCTTCCCTTTATCTTTGAAGGGAGACGCATTGACATGGTATAGGCTATGTGATGATACGGGATCTTGGAATTATAAGCGATTGAAGCTGGAATTTCACCAGAAGTTCTATCCTATGCATCTTGTTCATCGTGATCGTAATTACAGATATACTGTCTGGCCTCGCGAAGGAGTAAGCATCGCTCAATCTTTGGGGAGGCTTAAGTCAATGTTATATTCATGCCCCAATCATGAGCTCTCTCGAAATGATTGTTCGAATTTTTATGCTCGGCTTTCTCTTAATAATCGCAACACCTTTCGATACTTCTGTCTTTGGTTCTTCTATGCTGAAGACTATTGATTTCAAATGGGACTTATTGGAAAGAATTAAACGCAACTCTAAAGATTGGGGCTCCGACGATGGTAAGGAATCAGGTATGACACCTAAGTTCAATTGTGTTAAATCTTTTATGGATACCGATGCTTTTCGTGGATTTAGCTCTAAGTATGGACTTGACTCTGAGATAGTAGCTTCTTTTTGTGAAACTTTTGCTACTCACATTGATCTCCCTGAAGAGAAGTGGTTTAAATATAATCCTCCTGTTGAAGTGAAAGTAGTTGCACCTATTACGATTAGAAGAAGACTATTACATATAGTGATCCTATTATTCCCTCGCTTATGTTGAAAAGCCTCCTTTTCATGTTAGGATAAAAGATCAAGCTAAAGCTTATTTGTTGTTAAGTAAGAGTAATACTAGGACTTATACACCTCTGAGCAAATTAATGTTGAACCTAGTATTGCTATGGTTAAAGACCTCTTGGATGAGGACTTAGATGGGCATGTTATTTCCTTCTTGGGTGAGACTGCTAATATTGGTAGACCCGATACTAAGACACGTAGACCTGTTGTAGGCATGCCTGTTATTTCTGTTAAAATAGGAGATCATTGTTATCATGGCTTATGTGATATGGGTGCTAGTGCTAGTGTGATACCTTATGATCTTTATAAAGAAAGTATGCACAATATTGCACCTGTTGAATTAGAAGACATTGATGTTGCTATTAAGCTTGCTAATAGGGACACCATTAAACCTATTGGGATTGTTAGAGATGTTGAAGTCTTGTGTGGGAAGATTAAATACCCTGCTGATTTTCTTGTTCTTGCTTCCCCACAAGATGATTTTTGTCACATTATTTTTGGTAGACCTTTCTTGAATACTGCTAGTGCTAAGATTAATTGTAAAAGGAAGGTAGTCACTGTTGGCATAGATGGTATGTCTCATGAGTTCAATTTTGCTAAGTTTAGTAGACAACCTCGTGAAAGGGAAACACCTAGTAAGGATGAGATTATTGGTCTTGCTTCCATTGCTGTTCCTCCAACTGATCCATTAGAACAATATTTGTTAGACCATGAAAACGATATGTTTATGAAGGAAAGGGAAGAAATAGATGAAGTGTTCCTTAAACAAGAACCTATCTTTGAAACATAACCTTCCCGTTGAAATTCTTGGAGACCCCCCTCCACCCAAGGGTGATCCCGTGTTTGAACTCAAACCTTTACCTGATAATCTTAAGTATGCTTACCTTGATGAAAAAGAAATATATCCTGTTATTATTAGTGCTAACCTTTCAGAGAAAGAAGAAGAAAGATTATTGAAAACTCTGAAGAAGCACCGAGCTGCTATTGGTTATACTCTGGATGATCTTAAGGGCATTAGTCCCACATTATGTCAACATAAAATTTCAGTGGAGAAAGATGCCAAACTAGTTAGAGATCCTCAAAGACGATTAAATCCCAAAATGAAGGAGGTAGTAAGAAAGGAGATTCTAAAACTCCTTGAGGTAGGTATTATTTATCCCGTTGCTGATAGTGAATGGGTAAGCCCTGTCCATTGTGTCCCTAAAAAGGGAGGTATTACCGTTGTTCCTAATGATAAAGATGAATTGATCCCATAAAGAATTATTACAGGTTATAGAATGGTAATTGATTTTCGTAAGTTAAATAAAGCTACTAAGAAAGATCATTACCCTTTACCTTTTATTGATCAAATGCTAGAAAGACTATCCAAACACACACATTTTTGCTTTCTAGATGGTTATTCTGGTTTCTCTCAAATTCACAGTCGACAAAGGATCAATCTAAAACTACTTTTACTTGCCCTTTTGGTACTTTTTGCTTATAGACGTATGCCTTTTGGTTTATGTAATGCACTGCTACCTTTCAAAGATGCATGACGGCTATATTCTCTGATTTTTGTGAAAAGATTTGTGAGGTATTCATGGATGACTTCTCCGTCTATGGATCCTCTTTTGATGATTGTTTGAGCAACCTTGATCGAGTTTTGCAGAGATGCGAAGACACTAGTCTCGTCCTGAATTGGGAAAAGTGTCACTTTATGGTTAATGAAGGCATTGTCTTGTGGCACAAGATCTCCGAGAGAGGTATTGAAGTTGATAAAGCAAAAGTTGATGCTATTGAAAAGATGCCATGTCCCAAGGACATAAAAGGTATAAGAAGTTTCCTTGGTCATGTCGTCTTTTATAGGAGGTTCATTAAGGACTTTCCTAAAATCTCTAGGCCTCTATCTAATTTATTGCAAAAAGATATTCCTTTTTCCTTTGATGATGATTGTGTAGAAGCATTTGAAACACTTAAGAAAGCTTTGATCACTGCACGTATTGTTCAGCCACCTGATTGGAATTTACCTTTTGAAATTATGTGCGATGCTAGTGATTATGCTGTAGGTGTTGTTTTAGGGCAAAGAGTCGATAAGAAATTGAATGTTATCCAATATGCTAGTAAGACTCTTGATACTGCCCAGAGAAATTATGCTACTACTGAAAAAGAGTTTTTAGCGGTTGTGTTTGCATGTGATAAGTTTAGACCTTATATTGTTGATTTCAATGTTACTATTCACACTAATCATGCTGCTATTAAATATCTTATGGAAAAGAAATATGCTAAGCCTAGACTCATTAGATGGGTTCTCTTGCTCCAAGAATTTGATTTGCATATTATTGATAGAAAGGGAGCTGAGAACCCCGTTGTAGGCAACTTGTCTAGGTTAGAGAATGTTCTTGATGACCCACTGCCTATTAATGATAGTTTTCCTAATGAACAATTAGAGGTTGTCAATGCTTCTCGTACTGCTCCTTGGTATGCTGATTATGCTAATTACATTGTTGCTAAATATATACCGCCTAGTTTCACATACCAGCAAAAGAAAAAGTTCTTTTATGATTTAAGACATTACTTACGGGATGATCGACACCTTTATAAAGAAGGAGTAGATGGTATTATTAGGCGTTGTGTGCCTGAGCATGAACATGAACAAATCCTACATAAGTGTCACTCTGAATCTTATGGAGGACATCACGCTGGAGATAGAACTGCACAAGGTACTACAATCTGGTTTTTATTGGCCTACTCTTTTCAAAGATGCTCGTAAGTTTGTCTTATCTTGTGATGAATGTCAAAGAATAGGTAACATTAGTAGACGTCAAGAAATGCCTATGAATTATTCTCTTGTTATTGAACCGTTTGATGTTTGGGGCTTTGATTATATGGGACCTTTTCCTGCCTCTAATGGTTATACACATATTTTAGTTGTTGTTGATTACGTTACTAAGTGGGTAGAAGCTATTCCAACTAGTAGTGCTGATCATAACACTTCTATTAAAATGCTTAAAGAAGTTATTTTTTTGAGGTTTGGAGTCCCTAGATATCTTATGACTGATGGTGGTTCGCACTTTCACTACAAAAAAAATACACTTCCGTGATTATACGTGTTTGTCACAGTAGGTCGTGTTTTTTGTCATGCATGTACATCCATGACAAATTTATGAAGAATCAAGATAGTCATACTTGTGCTGTCGTAGAAGTGTTCCATGACATTACCAAAATTATCATCATGGAAGTGTCCACTTCCATGACGATAAATCATGGCGTCCGCGAAGTGCTTTCGTCAAGGGTGACCGACACGTGGAATCCACCATAACGGAACGCCGTTAAGCTATCGGGTCGGATTTTGGATCCGACAACCCGTTAACAGCCACGACCAATGTCGATTTTCCACGTGTAAAATTCTCATTGGCTCACGGATCCATGTGTCAGCTCCGCGTTGGCACAGGTGTCACTCATCCAACGGTCGAGATGGGCCTATGATATGTT
Organism: Aegilops bicornis; assembly: GCA_021605145.1. Taxonomy (NCBI): domain Eukaryota; kingdom Viridiplantae; phylum Streptophyta; class Magnoliopsida; order Poales; family Poaceae; genus Aegilops; species Aegilops bicornis. Next base: position 568,748,712 of record CM038670.1, read on the forward strand.
GACACGTGGACCGGCCCAAAAGTGGCCCTAAAGTTTAAATGGGCGGCCCAACGAAGGCCCATAAGATTTAGCGGACCATAATGGGCCAGCCCGACTAAAAACCCACAAAATTTAGCGGACCATAATGGGCTGGCCCGACTAAAGGCCCACAAGATTTTGCGGACCATAATGGTAAGCCCGACTAAAACCCACAAGATTCTGCAGACCATAATGGGCCGACCCATCTAAAGGCCCAACATTCTCTGTCAAATCGGCCCGTCAACGGCCTGGTCTAAACTTATCATCAATGCGGCCCATGGTCACTTCTGGCCCGTTAATAGTCCGCTAAGTAATTGGGCCGAATTAGGGCCCGGTGTATTTCCAGCCTGTTAAAGGTCCGGCTTCATTTGGGCCCATTTACAGGCCAACAAAACTTTCGGCCCATAAACGACCGTGAACGATTTGGGTCATATTCGGCCATGTCTGTCATTCGGCCTATTAGAGGCCCACTATATATTTGGCCCACTTTCGGCCTGTTGTCATTTTCGGCCCGTTAATGCCGGACGTAAACCATGGGCCATATGTGGCCCAACGTCATATCGGGCCCATTAACGGCCCATATAAAAATGATGATAATCTAGCCCGACCGAAGTTCCGGCCTGTTAAAGGCCCGTGTATTAGGTCGGCGCATTTACGGCCCGTCCGAATTTCGGCCTGTCAAATATCTGCATCATAAATGGGCCACCATTTCGGCCTGCTTAAGTCCAGTGGGTTATTTGGCACAATCAGGGCCCAAACTAACTTTCGGTCTATTGAAGGCCCATGTTTTTTATGGGCTCGACATATTTACACCTGTAAACGGCCTACTTTTACTGAGGGCCCAAATTATGTTTAGGCATGTTAAAGGCCCACTATGGGCACAGGCCTACCAGAAAAATTTGAAAGCTTATGCTAATTTAAGCCCAGATATTTTTAGTGGGCTACATGCCAATTTCGGCCCGTAATCATTTTTAGCCCAATTGGAATGGGCCCGACGAATGTTGGCATGTTGGGCTCCTACGAAGCTTTCGTCCGAATACATTACTAAGATAAACCTCCACTATACAAAAATAGCGTCATAATTACTGCAGCCTGTGGCAGCATCATAAATGTTGTATCACAACAAAATAAATTCCAATCATACAACAAAAGGATGGCATAAAGTTTACAGTCCTTCCAGATAAAAGCACCATCAGATGTATAGAAGCACAGATCATTTGACCTGAGTGCTAATGTTTCAGTCGTAGAATCGATGGAGCAAAGACGATCTCCACCTTTTTTCCGCCATTGCTCTTAAACAACGAAGAGAATTTCTGATAGTCTGGTTTCAAAACCATTCATATATTGACGGCATTTCTCAACCACTATTCTTGTTTCCAAAACAACATCCATTAGGGATTGGGCTTGTGTCTGGAGCACGGATATATCACTCATCTAGCGGGAAGATTTTGTTCGATGGCGATTTGGGCGAGGTTACCTTGACAACCAACCCGAATTACGCAGGAAGGTGCTTTTTGCACCTTTGTTAGTGGAGAGATCTGACAAGCGCTTCTGCAGCAAGAGGTGACATTGTGCCTGTAGTAGCCTCATCACCTTCAGGTGGTTGTGGTTGTTCAATCATTTCTTCCATAGCTTCCTGAAAGTTTGAACTTGTAGATTAGTGTACCAGTGAGTTACTAATGAGACAAAAACAAACAAAGTAGGTCAAACGTTTATACATAACTTATTTTGGTGAACTACTGTAATACATTAGCATGTATTGTAGTGCCAACTACATAATAAAATCACTTTGAACATATGTCCATGTAGCATGCCTACTGTATTATCTATTTCCTCACATTCGTTGACATCTAAGGATAAAGAGACATGGTTTAAAGTAGGATGAACATAGTACGACATCATTCATATCATGGCAAACAGATATAAAACAAACAAGCTATTTTATCATTGTGTGCGCACGTGAACATAACAACTAGATTACAGATCAAGACCAAAAGAATATCCTTCATCTCTTTTAAACCATGTAAGGTGAAATGATACGTTAACACAAGCTGTGTATAAAAGTGAAACAGAGTAATGCGACATTGGCTGCAAACCAAGTACTTAAATGAACACATCACAGTACCAATCAGTTCAAAGGCGGGAGGAGTAAGGACTTACAACAATGCTTGAACTGGTGTGCTCATGCCCTTCATCTTCCTGGTGTGGCAATCCTTGAAGATTTGCACTGCATTCGGTTCAGATTCTTTTTGGTCCGCACGGGCTTTCCGCTGTATTTGGAACAAGTCAATATAGATACGGTAATATGGCATAAAAAAAAGAAGGAAGTAGCAGCTATTTACAAGAGCCTCGTAGTGTGCAATATAGCTACGAGATCCTGTTGTCTGTTGGAATTTCACTTTAGAACGGTTGGTTTTGTTCTTCAAACAGTTAGCCTCGAAGAAGATACACTTGTAAGGCACATACATAAATACAAGTTCAATATGTGGTCCGATCAAATACATATAGCCTACGATACTTTGGATCGGGCCGGTGTTTAATGAGGGATGTCCATTCTTCATCGTAATATATTCCACTTTGGAGATGTTTGGGCGATTTCATTGTTTTCCTTGACTTCAAATTGAAATTTTCTAAGGTTGTACCGATCTTGTCATGAAGCGGTGAAAAACATGAGTGCATGGTTGTTTAGTTGCATCATCTTTCGGATCCAACTTGAACCTCATCTGTTGAAAAAGAATGTGAGTCTTATTAGGAGGAAGCTAGAAAGTATGGGAATGAGCAAGACAATATTACTAATTGCGATGAATAACATTACTTACGGATAAATGGTAAAGGAAGGTGTTAAAGCGGGTATTGTCTTTCTCATTCTGTCTTTGGATCCACGTTGGGAGGATACGCGCATGACACCTAACGGCAACGGCTGCCTCTGATACTAACTTGGCTGACTCTGTAGCATCACGTGTCCTTTTTAAACCTGCCTCAAAATGGATCTCCATTCTTCCTCCTTTAGATTTTGTTAATCTGTCAAGCATTATCCCTGATGTCTGTTTCCGCTTGCGCCTTGGCGCTAGTTCAACAACGAATATGGAAAGTGTTAGTGTACATCAAACTGTGAGAGTACATATAAAGGAGCATGCAACTGCAACTTGACTCGGTCATGTACCATCTTGGTGTTGATGCTCATGAGGTTCATCTGATCTTGCCAAGTCATGTTGTGTCAGCGATTAGCTTGAAGTAGTGTTAGGTGTGAAGGCAGCTTGGGAACTGGCGGTTCGGAGCAAACGAGCAGTAACGGTTGAGATCTTTGAAATGCAGTTGAAGCGGATCTTTGCAGCTGGTGGAGCAGGTGATCTTGTGTTTGTAGATTTAGCGGTGGACTTGGACCTTCTCTTGCACTATAAGTACCGGCAGAATCTCGGCAGTGAGCCTTTTCCGTTTCACTTTCGACGAGTAACAAAGACTCCCTACTATATTATTTTCCTTGCTCTTTTTGACTTTGCCATGTCAAGTTGTACCCACAACACAAAAGAATAAAATCACTCTTTAGAACTCATTGATGCATGATCTGAGACAAGCAATACTTTGATGTAAGACAACCGTATGAGGATGGAATATGTAAGAAAAACAGGACGGCATGACATATTCACAACTACGATGTGCAAACTAAGCAGAAGGATTTTCAAGAAAATAGAAGCAATGCAAGCTAGACACCATATGAAAGATGCAACCAATATTACTCTGCCAAGTTAAAAGTGTTTTGTCATAAGTGGCAATTCGAAAAATTAGAAGCATTACAACGTAGAAATCAATGCAAGATGCAACCACTATCAAACTGCCATGTTAAAAGCGTCCAATCATGAGTTACTGATGCGGGATACACAACAGCAGTACTTTGATGTAAGAACATGGTATGATAGATAGATGCAGTGTATTCTAGACAAAGAAAGCCATGTCATATGCACGTGTATAACGTATAAACTCAGCAGGTGCAATTTAATCAAAATAGAAGAAATACAGGCTAGACAACATATGCAACATGAAACCAATTATCACACTGTCAACTTAGAGCAAGCACTGCGATGGTGGAGTCACGGAGATGAACTCATCATGTAGACTTGAGACTTCAACTTCATTAGAAGTAGCGGTGGCAAATCTAGAGAGTCTCTGTTTGCGTCGGTCACGAACGCCAACATCCCTAACTTACTCTTTTCCTTCCTATTTTACGATATTGCCTTATGAAGTCAAAACCACAAGAAGATGAATAAAATTAGCTCTGCATAACTGGTTGATGCATGATACTGAGCGAAGACTACTTTGATGTAAGGCAAGCGCGAGAGGATGTAATATATACAAAAAAGACAGCTTTTCATATTCACACGTACGATAGGAGGATGGAATATGTATGAAAAAACAGTAAGCGAAGGCATTTCAACAAAATTAGAAGAAATGAAAGCTAGGCACCATATGAAGATGCAAACAATATCAATCTCTCAGGTAAAAAGTGTCGCGTCGTAAGTGCCATTTCGACAAATTAGAACCAGTACAAGCTAGAAGTCAATGCAAGATGCAACCTACATCACAGTCCCAAGTTAAATGTGTCTTATGGGTAAGTGATCGTTGCAGGTATAAGTTGTAAGCTACGCAGATGCAATTCAACATAATCATAAGGAATACAAACTAGACATCATACAGAAAACGCAACCACGTATAACAGTTCCAAGTAACAGCAAGCACCTGTGATGGTGGAGTAGGGGAGATGTGCTCATCGTGTACACGTATAATCTAGAAACAGGAACACGTGTCATATTCACAGGCATTATGTGTAAAGTAAGCAGATGCAATTCAACTTAGAAGCAATACAAGCTAGACATCATACGCAACATGCAACCACATATAATAGTGTCAAGTTAGAGCAAGCACCTATGATGGTGGAGTAGGGGAGATGTGCTCATCATCTACACAGCTACGTTGTTGTCCGACCTAGTGTTGTCTTGCGAATCTTGTTGGGAGGATGGCGGAGTAGAATCTGTAGAGACCCCCTGTTTGAGTTGCTCAGAAGGACCACCATCATCCAACTTCTTGGGACTAATTTCCTCCAGCTGTAATGATTTTGCATTGTGAAGTCAAATCGATAAGAAAAAGGAATAAAATTCGCTCTCCAGAACTCATTCATGCATGATACTGACGAACACTACTTGGATGAAAGGCAAAAACATGATGCGAGGATGGAATATGTACGAAAAACGGGATGGTGTGACATATTCACACCTATGATGTGGTAACTAAGCAGAAGGCTTTTCAACAAATTAGAAGCACTGCAAGCTAGACACCATATGAAAGATGCAACAAATATCACTCTGCCAAGTTCAAACTGTATGGCGTTTCAACAATTTAGAAGCGATATGCTAGAAATCATATGCAAGACACAACCAATATCGCGATGGCGACTTAAAGGTGCCTTATCATAAGTGGTGATGCGGAATATGCAAGAATAGTAGTCGATGTAGAAAGCAGGAACACATGTCATATTCACGGGCATTATGTGTAAAGTAAGCGGATGCAATTCAACAAAGTTAGAAGCAATACAAGCTAGACATCATACGCAACATGGAACCACATATAATAGTGCCAAGTTAGAGCAAGCACCTGTGATGGTGGAGTAGGGAGATCTGCTCATCATCTACAGCTCGTTGTTGTCTAGCCTTGCGTTGTCTTCTGCGAATCTTGTTGGGAGGATGGCGGAGTAGAATCTGTAGAGAACCTCCATTTCGGTTGCTCGGAAGGACCACCATCATCCAATGCCTTGCCAATTTCCTTGACTTTATTGATTTTGCATTGTGAGGTCATACCGACAAGAAAAAGGAATATCATTCGCTCTTGTAACTCATTCATGCATGATCTTGTGAACACTACTCTGTTGAAAGGCAAAGTCATGATACGAGGATGGAATATGTATGCGAAAAAATGGATGACTTGACATATTCACACCTATGATGTGGTAACTAAGCGAAGGCACTTCAACAAATTAGAAACACCGCAAGACACCATATGGAAGGTGCAATCAATATCACTCTGCCAAGTTAAAAGCTGTCTTGTCATAGGTGGCGTTCATCAAACTAGAAGCAATACATGCTAGAAATCATATTCAAGACGCAAACCAATATCACACTGCCAACTTAAAGGTGTCCCATCATAAGTGGTGATGCAGGATACACAAGAAGAGTAGTTTCATGTAAGAACATGGTGTGATAGACAGATATAGTATGTAGCAAAAACAGGAAAGCGTGTCATATTCACATGTATCATGTGTAAGCTAAGCAAATGAAGTTTACACTAATTAGGAGCAATACGAGCTAGACACCATATGCAACATGCAACCAGATATCACACTGGCAAGTTAGAGCAAGCACCTTGGATGGTGGAGTAGGGGAGCGGAGACTTGGACCATGTAATTCACTATCAAGACAAGGAGAATCGGCACAGATGCTCCGTTTACGTTCTTGAGAGGACCACCATCATCGCCTTCCTTACTATTTTCCTTCCTCTTTCTTGATTTTGCCTTGTCAAGTCAAACCCACAAGAAAAAGGAATAAAATTTGCTCTTCGTAACTTATTGATGCATGATCTTGATGAACACTACTTTCATGTAAGGCAGCCGCATGATAGGAGGATGGAATATGTATGAAAAAGCAGACGGCGTGACATATTGACATGTATGATGTATAAAGTGTAAACTAAGCACAAGGTGCTTGAACTTCTTAGAATCGATGCAAGCTAGAAACCATATGAAAGATGAAATCAATATCACTCTGCCAAATTAAAAGGGTGCCCTAACAAATGTATTTGACCAAATTAGAAGAAATACATGGCAACAGGCTAGAAATAATATGCAATATGCAACGAATAAAGGTGACTCATCGTAAGTAATTGATGCAGGATACAGAAGAGAGGTAGTTTCATGTAAGAACAAGGTTAACACATAGATGTAGTGTGTACCAAAAATAGAAGGCATGTCATATTCACAGGTATAGTGTGTAAACTAAGCAGATGCAATTCACCCTAATTAGAAGCATTACAAGCTAGACACCGTATCCAACATGCAACCACATATCACACTGCGAAGTTGGAGCAAGCACCTGTGATGGTGGTGTAGGGGAAGTGATGTCTTGGTGCACGAGCAACGTTCAATATCTTCATTTAGGCTTGCTGTTTCTTGAGAATCATGTGGAAAGGATGAAATTGCATTCTTTATAAGAGTATTGCGTCTCATATTAACCCACAGCGTGTTGTCTCATCATAAGCGATAGGCGGGATACACAAGAACGATGGTTTGATGTAAGAACATGGTGTGATAGGCGGATGTAGTATGTACCAAAAAGCAGGAAGGCGTGTCATATTCACATGTATAATGTGTAAGCTAAGGAGATGCAATTTAACAAATTAGGAGCATTGATGAGGGATACACAAGAGAAGTAGTTTGATGTAAGACCATGGTTAATAGAAAGGCGTAGTATGTACCAAAAGCGAGGAAGGCATGTCATATTCACGGGTATAATGTGTTAACTAAGCGGATGCAATTTACCCTAATTAGAAGCATTACAAGGTAGACACCATATGCAACATGCAACCACATATCACTGCTTTGCCAAGTAAGAGCAAGCACCTGCGATGGTGGTGTGGGGAATTGCGGTGATCAACTAGAGAGCTACGTTGACTAGCTTCATTTAGCCTTGTTGTTTCTTGAGAATCATGTGGGGAGGATGACACTGCACTCTTTAAACGAGTAGGGCGTCTCACAGTAACCCACCCGGGTGACTGTCTCATCATAAGTGATTGACAAGGGATACAAAAGAGCATTAGTTTGATGTATGAACATGGTTAATAGACATATGTAGTATGTATCAAAAACATGAAGGCATGTCATTATCAAAGGTATAATGTGTAAAAAGTAAGCAGATGCAATTTAACCAAATTGGAAGCAATACAAGCTAGACACCATATGCAACATGCAACCACATTTGACAGCGAAGTTAAAGCAAGCACACAGGATGGTTGTGTGTGGCAATTGAGATAATCAAGCTATGAGCTACTTTTATCGTCTCCAAGCTAGCGACCTTGCAGCCATTAGAGCGTTGAAACACTTACGCTTATCTTGAATTACACTTTGGAGGCGACTTACATCTTTTCTTTTCCGCATTCATCAACACTGCGTCATAGTCTGAAATACCCATGCATAAAAAAACAATAGTGTGAGTATGGGTGAAGTGTGTGCACAATTAGTACAGTGTAAAGGTAGCAGATAGCAGGTCGGTGAGAAATAAATGACGGGAGACATATGATAGCTCTACAACATGCATGGCGCACTCAATTACTACATGATTCTATGAAAATAACAATCGACTGAAAGCAAATAGGCCAGTCCATTTTTTCTACACCGTCCGATGTACAAAGAACGGGGAGATCGCCTTCATCTATCTCCAGCCAGTCAGTGTTGACGATCTTCCTCGAAACGCCAGCGACCATCGGCCCAGTATTCCTCCCCTGCCTGCGCCCTCCCCTCGACCTCACCGCATCGCCGTGCTTGGCACCGCCTCCTAGCCATCCATTGAAGCCCCGCCGACCTCCAGATCGGGCGCAAGCAGCTCCTGCGCCCCACACCCCTATGATAGACACCGCTGCGCCGCTTCCCCGGGGAACAGGCGGACTAGGTGCTCCGCGCGCCTAAGCGGGTGCTTCTTCTTTTAATTGCGGTTCGACTGACCCTGAATTGAAATCCGGTAGACTCTTGACTTATAGCAAAGGTGAAATAGTAACAGGAGGAAACCTTGTGCATTTAGTATCACGAAGAAGATCACGATGAAAGCGCTCAACTAGTTTCTTTCGTGGGATGAATACGGTTTGAGCGGAGACGTAAGATTTGCACGAATAAGGGAAGAGGAGTACCTATTTCTGCTGGCAGTGCTGTGTCCTCCTTCTGTTTTTCTGACGATCTTGTTGTTCGCCGGAAACCAGAAGTTGTGGAGGACGGTGCAGCCTTGGAAGAACCCATGGCCAAGTTGTTGAGTGTGGTGCGGTGGCCGTCTGTCGGCGACGGGGAAGCAGATCTGAGGTGGCGAACGACAGCGTGTGAGGAACAGCTCGGTCACGGTGGGCGGTTTAGCAGTGGAGCCGCGGCGATGAGGCGCAGGATGGCGTGGTCGGAGTGGTTACATTACGGCGCCGCGTCGGCGTCGGCGTCGTGGAGGCAGCTCTGCCTCGGCTTCACTGCTAAGTCCTTGAGGGCGTTGCGGTTGCGGTTGCGTTGGACGGCGACGTCGAAGTACCCGGCTCGGCGTGATGGAGGAGGGCGGCGGTGGATTGGCCGCTATGGGGTGGAGGACGGAGGAGGTTGGGGTTTCGGCTGGTGGAGAGGGTGTTTCGCGCCCATGGAGTATGAATGGGGAAAGCGGAGGAGGCAGGAACTAAGAGGAACAACGTTTGGTTTGAGGCAGCGCTTGTTTGAAATTTGGGGAAAGTTACAAACTTTGCCCCATCTAAAATTCGGACACATTGCGGGTTGGGGTAGAACGATCATGTCGGTATCCCAAATGTGGGCGGGATAGATTTCGGCCCGGCGCATGGGTGTTTAGGCGCTCACGGCGTATGAATGCTTCTCGAGGCGGTTGAGGCTGGCGTCTTGGTGAAGTTACAAACCTACCCGGTTTAGACCTTTGGACATCGGGCCGATAGGCTACACGGGCCAGAGTCAGGACAGTAATTTCCTACCACCAAAACATTAGTCTCACGCGGTTTCGGGTGAGCAGAGGCCTATTTGGCGCTTCGTTCAATATTTGGGAGCAGAAGCATTAACATTTTTGGTTCTCTTGAATTGAACTTTCAGGATTTGTCAAACTTCACAAATCTTTACTCTTGAAAATCCTAAAGCTACGATTATTTTGGAATGGAGGGTGTACATTTTAATATACATTGTACACGAGTATATATTAAAAATATGCAAGTTACCTCAGTTCATGCATGGTTCCAGGTATAATCTCCTTGGTTGCAAAAAAAAAGTTAGATATGCGTATGAATATATATACCATGTTCAAACTCACAACAAAGATTGATGCCCCTTTTACATCTGATTTACAAATGCCATTATCTCGGGTTCAAATAGATGAATGCACTTCCTATGAATTTGAATCTTCGAAACCCCCTTTATGTTGAATTCGACATGTATTTTATTTAGTAGCTAGCAATTTGGAATGTATCCATGCAAGTGACAAATGTATAAAGTGCTTCACACTAACAACATGGAGTGCACTAATTAATGTTTATATATGAATTGCAAAAGCATCCATTGCCTGTATTTCAAACCGCTCTCACTCTATGGGTCGATAATATGAAATAAACACATGCACGTGCTAGAATTCAATAGAGTATGGGTGTCGATAGACCGATTTTAGATCCATACGCAATTTTGCAAAATTCGTGATCTCATCCAAAAATAATAATGTCATTTATATTTTAATTTAATGTGTAGAACCGCCTTTTACACGTAGATATCTCTCTATCTAACGCATAAGTGCACACACTTTATATGCATCGGCATTTCTCTTTCACACATGCTCACAATCTCTCTCAGGGTGTCGGTGTGTCTCGGACACATGCTCTCTCTGTTTCTCTATCTCTCTTCGACTACTATGTACCACTCTTTTCACTAATCTCGGTTGGAAAACACTATTTCTCTCACATGCATATATACACATGCACGGTCTCTACTAGCCCTCTATACGCACATATATGTGCCTACGTGTCTCCAGCGTGCACATTATCTTTAGGCCTCTCTACTTTACATTGCCCCCCGACACACCTCTCTAATAGTAGTTGGCAGATATGATTTCATCATATCATTCGATGAGATATCCACGGCTGTTATGCTTTGGATGGTATCTGAGGCAAAGTTTTACCCTAGTTCGGATCGGACCCTTGCGAGTTGAAGAAAGAGCCTACTCACAGTCTTGTATATTAGTGTTAGGGGTGTGTACAAAGTACACGTGAATACCGGGCATTGTGCGTGTGTGTATACTATCGACGAACTAGCCCCAAGCTTGTATAACATACTAAGGGCCTAGGGTTACAAATCATATATAGTTGGCTTATCACCAGTGGGGATAGAGTCCTCCGCAACTCTGGTAGCTTCGTGTTGTACGCCGAGTCCTCCACATGGGTCTCCGTATAACACGTTTCGGTCCAACCTATATGTGGCACAGGATGGAACCGACCCATGAGTCTTCATGTTGACCCACCACAACTACAAATGATGTGCCCACCACACCACACACGCAATCGGCCACTAAGAAAATAAGCATATACAATAGTACAACGATATCTAGCTCATGATACGTCTCCATATTTTGTTGATGACACTGACGGACTTTGCATTTGATGCGTGCTCCGTATTTTGTTGACGACACTTACGGTCATTGTATTTGAAGCGAAAGCATGATATGGTCACTGGACTTCAGAATAAGCTCATCACGGTCACCACATACATTTTGTCGTGCTAACATTTATCTTGTTATGCATTTTGTCGTGCTAACATTTGTCACCACATACGATATGTGGTTGGATGGTTAGAGGACAGTGGTTTCTCGAGCCCACCAAGGTTAAAGTCCCGGTGCTCGCATTTATCTTGTGTTAATTTCAGTATTTTCCGATGATGTACGTCTGTGGGAGGAGACGTTCCACTTGACTACGAGGCACCTATGGTGACTTCGTAAAATCTCAAGATCATATATGCTGGCCCACTCTCTCGAAGGTGCGGCGGCGGACCGGCGGTGGGCAGTGGTTTCGAGGAGGGCGGGCGGCCGCGCGGCGTGGCGGGCGGTTCGGCCGGTGGTGGTGGCGGCTCGGGGAGGGTGGAGTTTGATGATAAATCGGAGGCCCTTGATTTCATATCCAACGGCCGGAAAATCTAATGACCAGAGATGAAAAAGTCGATCGGTGACATGTAGCCTCAACCCGCACGCATACATGCACGCGACGCAAGACACGCACGCATGTAGGCGTGCAACAACGACTGCGATGCACATAACGTACACACGCCGCGCATCTTGCGGCGTGCAACACTGACACGTAGACATGCCCTCACAAACACACGCACGTACGCACCCATGCATGCAACACTGAAACGCACCCTTGCACGTATGCACCCATGCATGCAACACTGAAACACATCCTTTCACGCACGCAACACTTGCACGCCTGCATGCACACAGCACACGACGCAAGACACGCGCTTAACTACATGAAAAAGATGACGTCACACTCAATGAACAATCATGTGTTTATGAAATGCCCGCTTCTGACCGCCCTGGCCCACCAAAGGTTCCTCTGCTATGCGCTGCCTGCGTTGGGTCACTGACATGCAGGCCATCCACCCAAAGAGCAAACACGTCAGTGGAAGAACGGTGCGGTGTCCTAGGTCAGAGTCGAGGGTGCCACTCGCGGCACGCCCGGCTGAACACGCCTCTGTGCCGCATTCAAACGCATCCATGAAACCCGCCCGTGTGGAAGCCGAGAAACCCACTCTGGACACACGTCCGTTCATGACCGGCCCGGCGTTAAAAGCAACGCCGGCCGAGCTCCTCCCATCCGCCGTTTATTTAATCTCCTATTTAAACGAGGCCAAACGCCGGCCAAGAATCGCACACCTCCGCCGCTCCCCTATCTCCTCCATCATTTTGTCCACTCTTACAATGGCTTACGAAGAGTAGTTATTCCGCATCCAAGCCGGCTGGGTAGCCCGCCGGATACGAGCTATGCAGCTCGCCGTTCACCTCCCTCCCCTCGCCTGATGGAGCCAGTTGCCGCCCCATGCCGGGCGCTGATTCAAGATAACTCGCCGCTCCAGGCCAGTTTCGGACGAGGAGCGCGCGACGGCGTCGTTGCTTTGCCGCCCACGCCACCGCCTCGTCAAGGCGTCTCCCGTTTACGTGGCCGAGACTCCCATGCGGCGGCTGCGCCATGCAAGCAGCGATAGAAGCGGTCTTGTGAGAGCGATGAGTCGGTGGCCAGCGCCTCGCGTCGCCGCCATCATCGAGGAGAAGTAGAACACGGAGGCCGCCGCCGCTTGGGTCCCATGAAGGCCACCGCGAGGCGACACGGCGTCGCAGCAGGTGTCTTGCGGATCCTTTTGTTGCGAGGACCTTCGTCGACCCTGCATGGGCTCCACGGAAGAGGTCGATGTTAGGATGAACTTCGAGCGGTGGCGGCCATGGCGAAGTAGTGGCGGTGATGAACTCGAATCGGTGCGGCCACCATCATCTTCGCACCAGCCAATGATATCGGTTAGGCGATTGGGGAAGCGAGTCGTCCTTTCGCTGAAGCATATACCTCAGGGCTCCGGCAGTCCGGTGATCGTCTTTGCCAAACATGAGGAACACAAATCGATCGGCGGGCGACCATTTAGGCCATGTATTATATACCTGTGTTGTCCAGAACTAGCACCGCGTAGTTCATTTGAATGTAATGAAATCCGTCATGTTTGTGTGAAAATCCGGTATTTTATATGATTTCCATCGTTGTTTATATGAAATACTCCGGTGATTGCGTGAATGAGTATCAGTTTGTCTACGTGTTTGCGTGAATTTCGTCCAGTTGGTTGAGTTCTTTGTCATAATGTGTGCGGCTGACGGTTGGATGGTGTAATTTGCGAATTGCGCCGGTCGATTACTGCCGGCGGCTCAGCGGCGTTAATGGGACAAGAAAACACAGCTTCGTGCGAGCTTCGTCTCAACATCTTGTATTTGGAGGATGCATGGCAGCATGAGCACCCGAGCCGTTCTCGTTCATCGGTGGCAAAGGCACCGGAGGACAAAAAATTCGCCAATATTTTGGCTACCGGGCAAGATCCAAACAGCCCCTCCCAACAGATTCAAATCCCTCGTTACGGTGGAATTTTTCCATGTGTTGTTTTCATGGACTAGCAAGATGCCCATGCATTGCACGGAACATCAAGATGCATTTTTTACAAACTCCGCATGCATGCAAGGGATAATTAATGTCCTCCTTTGCTAGTACCACGAGGCAAACACCATTAATATTGCATCGATTAGTGTTAGTGGCCTTGTATATCTGCAAATTGTAATTTTGATAGTGGCCCTTGTATATAAAATGGAGGGAGAAATATGAGAGATAAGGTGAGGAGGAGTGGGGCGTGGTGTCGTGGTGGTGGTGGTGGTGAGACCGGCGAGAGGCATGGGGATGGACGACGCATTATGTCTAGGTTTGTATCTCTCTCACACACACCCTGACCCACGTGGGTGGGGGCGTGCCACGAAGAGAAGAGGTGCCACGCATACGGCATACGTACTCCGTCTCTTTCCCAACCACACCCTTGCGGGTACACGATGGAGCTCATTTACGTATGAAAAAGGCAGCCCACGTGGTAATTTGTACGATGTCTTGGTTGTCCACTTGGTGGATGGAGGATCGTCTACCACGGGTGAACAAACAAATTGCGACTTGACGCGTTATGTTAAATTAAAAAGAGGCAAACCATTTGGGGCCTACCTTAGAGGCAAGGCTCTATACACTGGAGTACTTTTGATGTGTCCCGTCAACTCATGAGCGAGGAGAAACTTGCTTAATCGCCGTCTCCCCGCCCAGTAGCGGTGGCTCAAAGGATGAGGTGAAGCTGGAGTACTACTGTACGCCTTTACGCCCGCTCCCTCGCCCACGCGCGCGGTGGCTCGCAGCACGAGGAGAAAATTTTACTACTCCCTCCGTTTACTCCACGTCCCTACTACGTACTTTGGTTAGTACTCCCTCTATTTACTTATAAAAGGCCACTATAAAAAAATACATTTTGCATCTATACAAGGCCACAAATAGTAATCGAGACAAAAGTTACTAATCCCTCCTTTCCAGCTTTATGGCTCAATTTCAAAATCTCTCCAACCAAGGTAAGCGGTGAGTGGTCGAATTAATTTCGTAGTTTGCACAGATGCGCTCGTTTTTCTCAAGAAGTTATGTTTACCGAGGCATTAATTAGAACGAATGCATGAATGATCACTAAATTTCCATGAACTTGTACATGCATTGGTTAGTTTCCTCTTGACACTGCTTGCGTTGGGTGATCTAACGCACCTCAAAATCCAACATGTAATGGTACTACTACTAGTATAGTACTAGAATTGAGACTTATCAAACGGAAAAACGAATGTTTTTAGATGAGCCCTATAAACCCTAGTGGGTACGTACTCCGTAAAAACAGATTTTTCCAAAACTAAGTCGCTCCCTTTCATGAATTCTGTAGTATACTCCTCCGTCGACGCTCCCTTTCATGAATTCTGTACTTCATGTCACCGACATGTGGGACATATAGCAACCGGGTCGATGTGTCAAGCGCCAAATAACAGTGTAGAACAGCAGGGGGGACGCACCCACTCGTACTGGCCCAGTGTTAGTAATGAGCAATGAGACGTGAAATCACAATGCCGCACCTTCCCAGATGGACGAAGCAACCATTATTTCGCACTTCGGTTCGACATCATCTTAAACCACGTACTAGTATTGCTTCTGCCTCAAGAGGGACATGCGCATCGCCTTGGTACATCATGACATGTGGGACCGCATGACAGGCCATGCCCCCCGCCGATCGTTGGGTAAAATCACCTCATTTTTACTATACTTCCTCCGGATAGGTTTACTGCATGGCATGCACGTCGTTCTAGGTTGAGAATTTAACTAGCTATATATATGTGATGAACAGTACGCTAGCCTTTTAAAAAATATATACTTTTGTATAGTAGTACTCCACTATCGATGGATTGCGCCATGGAGCAAAAATTGAAATTTTAAAAAAAGGTGGTACATATAGAGAGCGCTCGTCGCCAAAAATGCATATAGTACTATTAAAAAAGCTAGTACGTGCTTAATTGGGGTGCTAAATTCTATTAAAGAAATACTAGTACTAGTATGTACATACTGAAGAGTTAAAGTAACGAGAAGAAACATAACATAGTTCTGCTGGGGGCTCAGCATAACACACCCCTCAAATTAAACTAAGCACACCAGAAATTAAACTATGCAACTAATCCGGTGACACCTTTGCATTAGAAGTTTAGAACCGCCATGAGCAACAACACTGCCACGTTACTCGGAGTCCTCATCCACGTCCTCGACTTCGTCCTTGTCCCTCTTCCTCTTGGCCGATACTTCTTTGCTTGAACCGCCAACTTGGCTGTTGCTCTTCATCCAACCCTTGTAGATATTGAAACAAAGGTAGCCATCCATTGCAGCGTAGTGGATGTGGTCTATATCTAGTACATTCCGCTGCCATGCATGACGATGAAACATGTAATGAGGTTTCTCCAGTTTGCGGTACGAAGGATGAACCATGGCTCCTTCCAGGTCATTGAGGGCTGACGAGAGGGCACCAACCGATTCTTCTGGAGGTCGAAGGGGTTGCCTACAACGAGGCCTATCCGACGCAGGACTTCTTTGTCGTTCTTAAAGTCTACAGTAACGAATTTGACTGTTTTGTCCTCGAGGAAGTTCTTAAAATCCTGGCACTCAACATCGGCATGGCATATGTGGTAGACCAAGCAAACGTTATGTACGCAAACCTGGATCACGGTGGTCTTCTTCCTCTCTTTGTCCTTTAGATCCTTCTCTTGTCCCACGACTGTGGTGTACTCAACATCTAGCCCAGTGACCCACTCATCATGTGAGTTTTGAACATGCGTGCGAAGCGAAAGGCATCCTTTCACCATCGCGAAATGCGGGTGTAGATGACGTCGAACTCATCGCCCGGTGATGGTTCTAACCTTGTACTCACCGCCGATCGGGGAGATTTGGGACGCCATGGATTTGGGAGGAGGTTAGGATTAGTGGAACTGCCGTAATGTGAATGGACGGGACGACTAGGAGCGAACCGCCGTAGTATTAAAGGACGTGTGGGAAAGAGAAGGAGCGAACTGCCAGGCGTCACGAACAACAGGGTAGTGGCTTTCCATTCTCCCATGATACGAGGGCTTCCGAGCCCTTGGATCTAAGATCGAACGGTTGCATGGCGTGATTCTAGACCTATGGGTGAATATCCTATCCTGGAGGGTTATTCTTAAATTTTTCAGCAACTTAGCATGCGACCATTTGATCTCAGATCCAAGGGCTGCCAGCAGCCCGTATCATGGTCGCGCCTACCACGACCGTCATGTCGTTCGCGTGGTCGCGCCCTTGGAGATTTAACACGGTGCGGTAGGCTATCTGATGTTGGCACGTCATACATAGTCATCACTTAGTCACTCATACTACAACAAGGTTGGCTATAAAGTTGGCTATAAGTGTATTTTTTTACTCCTCTCTATCTCTTTCTTCGTACTCCCTCCGTCCCATAATATAAGACGTTTTTTACACTAGCTAGTGTAGTGTCAAAAACGTTCTTATATAATGGGACACATGGAGTACTAGTATTTATTGCATTTGCCAAGGAGTGACCTCTTCTAATGAAATGGTGTTGCTAAGTTTGCTTCATTTAATTAGCTATAGACTCAAAATTGTCTCTTCACCTAGGTACACGCGCTTAGCACCGTTTCTTCCTTGGGTCACCAAACTAGTCTCTCTCTTCTTGAATAACTTGCCACATCAGACTTTAAGTCTATGTGGCAAGCTTAAGCACCAGAAGGAGCAAGTAAGTACAATAGTGCGCTATACATGGCATTTGTGCATAGGTGGAGGAAATAGAGGCAAGGAAAAAGTGGAGAAGAGGGCTCTCATGCAAGAGCCAGCCTCTACTACTACATGGTGGAGCATTGGGAGAGGCACACAGATGGAGGTGGTCAGAATCGGGAGACTCACGCCGGTCGTGGCCTTGTGATTAAAATGATAATGGAAAGTGAAATCACGGGGCCCCACCTGTCCGGTGATAACTTCATTTGTCAAATCACACAGCCCTACATTTGCAGCAGCCTACTCTCTCATCTTCTCGCGTCTCTGTCGAACCGACTAGGCGGAACTGCCCCGCCTACCGTGCAGGAAAAGCCCCGCCCTCGACTTTTAAATACAACTACTCCCTCCGTCGGAAGCGTTTGGTTGAAGGTATCGTATGAATGGATTGGGTCCATTCAACTTTTTTGGGATTGAACCATTCAATTCATGTGTTTGGCTGAATATAAGAGATGAGCTAATTATTTAAGACGGGACCACCAATCATGCTCACATAGTCATGCATGCAAAGGGTGGCCATTTGATTCGACCGATTTGGTTGGGTGGAATGGTTCAGCATCTTCAAGGCATATTCTCTTTTTTTGACTCGAACCATTCATGTGCTTTATAACCAAACATGTCTATTTTTTGAAAGATCCCAACCCATTCATGACCACCCTTGCAACCAAACGCACGTTGTCGGTGTCAAAACCGGCGGATCTCGGGTAGGGGGTCCCGAACTGTGCGTCTAGGCGGATGGTAACAGGAGACAAGGGACACGATGTTTTTACCCAGGTTCGGGCCCTCTCGATGGAGGTAATACCCTACTCACTGCTTGATTAATATTGATGATATGGGTAGTACAAGAGTAGATCTACCACGAGATCAAGGAGGCTAAACCCTAGAAGCTAGCCTATGGTATGATTGTTGTTCGTCCTCACGGACTAAAACCCTCCGGTTTATATAGACACCGGATAGGTTAGGGTTACCTGAGTCGGTTACAATGGTAGTAGATCTACATATCCGTATCGCCAAGCTTGCCTTCCACGCCAAGGAAAGTCCCATCCGGACACGGGACGAAGTCTTCAATCTTGTATCTTCATAGTCTTGGAGTCCGGCCGTGATGATAGTTCGGCTATCCGGACACCCCCTAGTCCAGGACTCCCTCAGTAGCCCCTGAACCAGGCTTCAATGACGACGAGTCCGGCGCGCATATTGTCTTCGGCATTGCAAGGCGGATTCCTCCTCCGAATACTTCATATGAACACAAGGATAGTGTCCGGCTCTACAAAACAAGTTCCACATACCACCGTAGAGAGAATAACTTTTTGCACAGACTTGCTGACGTATTCCGCGGCGTGACATCACACCACGGCCAGGCCTTTATATGAATCGTTTTTTACTGTTCCACCTTAGCGCGTTTAGCGAGGCGGTTTCCTTGGCACGTGTTTATCAAAGCATAGATCGTGCCCCCCTTATTCCGGGATTCTCGTCAATACAGACATGGGTAACCCAACCGTGCCCGTTGGCACGCCTCCTCTATCAGAGGCGAGTCCTAATCGACCACGGGGAGGGCTCTTGGTATTCAACCTCTTTATAATGAGACCAAGGCCCTCTTCTTTTTTACACCCTCCATCGAGTTCGCCTCGCGCTTCAAGTTCTAACACCCAAAGTTTCAGATTTAGGTGCTTCGGACCTTCGATGATGTCCGGCTCCGACGAGCACGGCCGATGGATGTCTTCTTCCGTCACAGAAGAAGATGTGCTAAAGCTGCGAGACGCCAGGTATCTAACCGGCGAGATTTCGCATAGGCTGCCTGCTCCAGGGCAGGTCATTCCCACTCCTGAGCCCGGCGAGAACGTGGCGTTCGTGTCTCACTTCCTTGAGGTTTAGGCTTCCCGACGGATCCCTTTGTGCGGGGGCTCATGTTTTATTATGGGCTGGATTTCCATGACTTGAATCCAGAGTCCATCCTCCATATCTCGTCATTCATTGTCGTATGTGAGGCCTTCCTCCATATTACCCCTCACTTTGGATTGTGTCTCAAGACCTTCAAGGTGGAGTCAAAGATGATCGAGGGGCAACAAGCAGAGTGCGGAGGGGCGGTCATAAGAAAATGCGCTGATGCTCCGTGGCCCGAGGGCTCTTTTCAAGAGGAGCTTGGTTTGTGGCAACGGGAGTGGTTTTATATCACCTCTCCCACGGGCACCAAATGGGTGGCGCTTCCCGCTTTCCACTCAGGTCCACCACAGCGGCTGTTGTCATGGGTCAACAAGGGGCTCGACTGGGGGCCGTCCAAGGACGTTCCTTTGTTGCAGGGCCGTATTCGAGACCTCCAAGAAAGAGAGATCAATCTGGTTGTAGTGGCGCAGGTTATGTTGATTGGCGCCTTTCCGCCTGCAAACGTCGCCCCCTCCGCCTGTGGGAATTTAATCCGGAGGGACCACGAAGCTCTCCAAAATTCTATGGGTACGACGCCTGTGGAGATGTATAAACTGTTCTTGGATCACAAGAGAAGTGTCCGGACTGGCCGAGGATGCAGGATCGAGCTGCAATCGCCCAGATACTCAAGTAAGTAGTCCTGTGCAGACAGGCTGTCCGTTCATTTATCGTAAACTTGCCCTTGAAGGAGCTGTTTCTTGAACAGGAGTGGATAGCGAAGGCAAAGCTGATAAGGTGTCCGGCTCCCCTCCCAGAGACCACGCCGGATCCCATGCTGACCAAGATGTTGAAGGTCGCGCCTTTTAAAGAAGGTGAAGGGGGGAGCGGGGAAGCAACTGCCTCCGCGAAGGAGACCTTCGAGGAAGGAGGGATCAAAGGTCCCACCCTCCAAGGAGAGAAGAGGACCGCTTCGAAAGATCCGGAGGTCAAGGCCTCAAAGACGGGAAAGAAATCTTCGTCAGAGAGTCCAGCGTTGGGAAGTAACCCAGCCTTTGTTTCCCCAAAGGGGATCAGCTCTCCAATGAGCCGTAAGTAAAAAAGAAGGGGTTTTGTAAGTAAGGAACATCCTGTATTTATTTCAAGATAACCAAAATTGTACCTTGTAGTTCGGATCTCAGCCCTTCTCGTGAGCTCGTCTTGAGGGTCTTCTTCGAGATGATGGAGAGCGAAACGCCTCCACTGCCGCACCCTCATGCGAGGGCGACCACTGAGGTGTCATCGCGGAGGGTTCCCCCAAGTCCGCGGGGCCGAAAGGTCCGGCGCCAAGTGGTGTGCGGTCGGAGGAGCTGAAGGATCTGCTCGGGCGAGCGGCTATCTCAGAGGATCATCGTGTGCTAATGGGTACGGTGATTGAAAGAATTGCATCCGTGGAGAGCGGATTGCATGAAGCCGTCAAAAGCTTACTGACGGGGTTCGAGGTACGCAAAAATGATGTACCTTCGGCGCTTATGCATATAGAATGCGCCCTGTATAGATAGTAGCCCCTGAGACTCGGTATTTGTCAAAATAGACAGCGTGCCGAGGATCAAAATCTCAGTTATAACATATCACCGCTCCTGAATAGGTGGCGGGGCGTCCGGTGGCCGACCGGACTAATGAATATGCCGAACTAAAGCGTCAACTTGACAAGGCGGATGCAGACATCGCGTTGGTCAATAAACGGTTTGACGAGTCACAAGGTATGCGACTTCTACGCGGACACCTGGTAAGGGAGCTTGACGCCCATGCCTTACTACTTGTATGCTTAATGCAGATGGTGCCGCTGCTATGGAGGAGCTATGGCGCGTAACTCGCCTTGAGCGAAAGAGCAAGCCAGAAATAGTAATGCGGCCGCCTTAAGGGCGGCCGAAGAGCTAGAAGCCGAACGGGCTGCTCACTGCCGAAGCAAAGAGGAAATGGCCGATATGGCCAGAAAATTGAAGAATACTACCGACCGCTGCGAGGTTCTTGAAAAAGAACGTCAAGCGGAGCAAGAGGGCCTGAAAAAGGCCACCGCCGAATCCAATGATGCTCGTTCCGCTTTGAGAGAGGCCAAGGAGGAGCTGAGTCAGGCCGGGGCTATTGCGGCTGGAAAACCGTTTCTGCTGCATAGGAAATATACGGATCCGAAGTATGCTCAGTTGGACAAGTTGTGGAGTTCGGAGGATGCTTATCTGGACTTAGCGGCGCGAATGCGACGCGATTGAGCACTTTCGAGGCGGAAGGCCTGAAGGGAAGAGCTATATTGGTCGCAATTCCATAGTCCGGGCGTCCTCTTCCGTTGACCGATCGGTTGGCGAATGGGCCGAGCTGAATCGATCATCCGGACTTGCCATGAAGCATGTCATGACTCATTTGTGGCGAGCGGACCCGGCCGAAGAGTTATTTTGGTTTAGTGCAGCAGTTCCTTGGTGCGGTACAGCGTGTCGATGCAATAAAGCGGTTAGCGTGTATTGAGGGAGCGGATGGCTCTGGCCCGTGTCAAGACATCTTGGGGCGGAGATGAAGGCCACCGATGTTGCATCCCAAGATTCGGACAGAAGCCGAGTACCTGCCGAGCACTATTTTGAGGAAGTCCTGTAGGGTGCTCGTTTAATAGAGACGCAGTGCTCGAAGGATATTATGTTTAAATGACATGTATGATTTGTGAAAACAATGTTTCAATATAATATAAGTGCTTTTTATACTTGTGCGTTCAAGTAGTAAACTACTCCCTGTGCGGCCGTTGATGTATATGTATATATAACCTGAAATATGGCAGTCCTTGGCTTCAGCCCCCACGCACATAGTGCGGGGGTGTTTGCAAAGAAGGCGCTTTTTCAAACTTAATCCAACGTCTTGGTCCTGTTAAGGAGGTGATAGCGTAGCAAACTAGGCAACCGGACTATAATGCTTTATCACTTTCACTTAGCCATAGGAGTTCGAGGGTGGGGCTACTATATAGCCCACAGAGGCACCGCACTCTCCCGAATTCAAAAGTGCGTATGTGCCTCACCGGAAAACGGTCCTTCGTTAATGCGGAGGAATTCTAAACATTCCGGTGAGTCATCGAGTGGTTGACCAGTCTCTCGCTATATCATGACAGTCAGTTTTCGGCTTTCTCTACTGAGGTGCTCGCCTGGCCGAACCGGGGCACAATCGCAGTAGTTCTCTTGGTGCCGTGTTAGCCGATAGAATGGAACGTAAGGAAGCAAAACACAGGAGCCGGGCAAACCCAACATTTGACCAAAAACATGATTCGGAGCTGATGCATATAAGGCCTAACTCGAGACGCCGAACACTCCCTAAGGTATTCGGTCTTTATATAAGCAGGCGTAATAATGCCCTAAGCCCTGGTGTCCGGATCTGGCAAAAAATGCTGGTGCGGCCAATGCCAAACGCCAGCCTCCTCCTCGGTTATAGTAAGAAACCGGGGATGTATATCAACAAGAGACAGTAAAAAAGGTTTACGCAGGTCTTAATCTGAAAAGAATCCTTGCAATGGGTCCCTCTTGCGTCTGCGCCTGTGTCTCCGTTGTGCCGTATCCTGGACGGGTGTAGCATGTTGTTCATCTGTAAAAGAGAGGAACTTAGTTTAAAAGAAAAAAGATCGTGCGAAAGATGTACTTTATATTAAATAAACAGAGTACGATTCGAAGAAGTGAATAAAATTGAGCTTTATTGTCTCTTGTTGTACATGCATGCAACCCCTTGTATGGGGGCATGCCGCTAGTAGGCGCCGGACACGTCTAGCCGTGCCCGGTGTTTGAATGACCTATTCAAGTTCTTTTACTAGCGTAGCCGGATAGGTGTGGGGCTGTCAAGGCAGTCTCACGTTCCTCCGTGCTCGAGTAACACTTAATACTCCCTTTTAATAAGATGATGCCGCGTGGATCGAGCATTTTAAGTGTAAGAGATGCATAATGCGGTATTGCGTTAAAGCGGGTGAAAGCTTCGCGTCCCAATAGTGCTTGATGGCTACTTTTAAACGGGGCGACATGGAATATTAACTTTTCGCGACGGAAGTTGTCGGATGAACCGAACACAACTTCTAGCAGTATGGAGCCCGTACAATGGGCATATGGGCCTGGCATTACTCCTCTAAAGGAGGTGTTGCTACGGTGAATTTTGGTTGGGTCTATCCCCATCCTGCGGATTGTGTCCTGATATATCAGGTTTATGTCACTGCCACCATCCATGAGGACTTGTGTAAATTGGAATCCGTCGATTATAGGATCCAATATCAAGGCAGTCCATCCTGCGTTCCGGATACTTTCGGAGTAGTCCTGATGGTCGAAGGTGATTGGTTTTGACAACCAGTGTTGGTACTCCGCTAGGGTAGTATGTCTTGCGGCAGCGTCTTAATGGGCGCCGCTCTGCTTTTTCCTTTTATCACGTGAAGTGAATTTCTTTGTTTTAACTTCTTGTGGGAAATTCTTTTTGTTTTCCGGGGCTCTGCTGGTGGTGCTCGTCATCATCTTCACTTGGTGTGTCGAGCCCCTTGTGTTCGGCGTTGAGTCTGTGGACTGATCGAAAGACCCAACAATTTCTGTGGGTATGGTTTGCAGGCCTCCCAGGAGTACTGTGGATTTGACATATCTTGTCCAAGATTTTGTTGAAGTTGGATAGCTCATCGCTATTGTCCTTAAGGGCAGTTTTTTATTGTTCTGCCATGAGCTTTTGAATCGGCGTTAATCGACGCTCTTTTGACCGTTCCCTTTAATCCGCGCTGGTCCTTGTTGCGTCGTGGTTTCCCGTTCCATCCTCGACTTGGATGTACTTGGGTCATTTGGTGCTGCATCTTGCTAGCCAGCTATCCTCTCTCGCCAAAGCGAGTCATGAGGCTTGTTAATGCGGCCATTGTTCTTGGCTTTTCTTGGCGAGGTGTCAGCGAGCCATTCGTCTCGGACGTTGTGTTTGAAGGATGCTAAGGCTTCGGCGTCCGGACAGTCGACTATTTGGTTCTTTTTAGTAAGGAACCTATTCCAGAATTTCCGGGCTGACTCTCCGGCCTGTTGAGTTATGTGACTTAGATCGTCTGCATCCGGAGGGCGGACATTGGTCCCCTGAAAATTTTCCCGAAACGCATCCTCGAGCTCTTCCGAGCTTTCAATGGTCTTTTCGGGGAGGCTTTTAAGCCAATGCCGAGCTGGCCCTTTGAGTTTGAGGGGTAAGTATTTTATGGCGTGGAGATCATCTCCTCTAGCCATGTGTATGTGGAGGATGTAATCCTCAATCCGCACTCGAAGTCTGTTGTTCCGTCGTATGCCTCTATGTTTACGGGTTTGAATCCATTTGAAATTCATGATCCAAGCACCTCATCGGTGAAACATAGGGGATGTGCGGCGCCCACATTTGGGTGTGCCGTGATGTTCGGATATTTGGCGTGTTGCATTGCTTTGAAGAGCTTGCTTTCTCGGCCCATAGACGGACCTAACTGGGCCATCCTTTTGATGTGAATCCTTATGCAGATCGCGTACCGCTTGTGTGTGGCGCCATTTGCCGCTTTCTTTTTGACGTGGGGTCGTCCATCCGACCGGGTGGCCTTCTTACTTTTTGATTGTGGGGGCTCTATGGCCTTCTCATCAAATTCGGGCAGTAGTTTTCTCTTTGGGTAGCTCTTTGTTCGTTCGTCGCCGCGCATTTGTCTCATGTGTTGAATACTCTGCTCCATCTGATTCTGAGTGCATCTTCCGCTGTTTTGAGCTTCCGCTTCGCTTTTTTCAGGCTACGCGCAGCGATGGCGGCGAGCCTTTGTGGAGGTTATTCTGCTCCAACAATTTGTCCGGCGTGAGATCGTCCGGACTGTTGTCTTCGCCGGGATCCACCGTTCGCCTGCTCTATGGCTGGGTCTTTGTTGAGGCGGGACTTGGTTGGCGTTTACGTTGCCGTTTTGACTGCTTTTTCGAGGATTTATCCTTCGTAGCGTCCCGTTGTTCCTCGTCTTCATTTCCTTTAGGTGTATCCACCATGTATACATCATGGGATGAGGTGGTTGTCCAGCATCCTATAGGCGCTGGTTCATTGTTGTCTCCTACATCGTCGTCCATACCGTCGATGTCTTCGGAGTCGAAATCGAGCACGTCGTGTAAGCTTTCGACAGTGGCTACGAAGTGGGTGGTGGGTGGGCGTTGAATTTCTTCGTCGTCCGCATCCCAACCTTCCTGACCGTAATCCGGCCATGGCTCTCCGAATAAAGAGAGAGACTTTAGTGAATTCAGGATGTCGCCAAAGGGCGAGTGCTGAAAGATGTCTGCGGCAGTGAACTCCATGACCGGCGCCCGATCGGATTCGATTAGCGGTAGCGGAGGGTTCGAGTCCGGAGAGGAGTCCGGCACCACAGGTCAAGGTCTTCGCTGCGACAGGGATGGAGTTCGGCTCAATTGCCATAGAGATCGTAGCCCCTGAGGCGGCGTCCAACCACTCGTCCTCGATCGGGGAATCCGGCTCCGGATTAAGGGTCGGAGCGGACGCTGGTGCGGCCTCTAGGGCGCTGTTCAGCGGCAGAGCTAGATCATACCCATCGAGACAGTGCGGCACGCTCGGCTGTGGCTCGAATCCGTCGAAGATCAAGTCTCCGTGGACATCGGTCGTATAGTTCAAACTTCCAAATCTGCCCTGATGGCCAGAGGCGTAGCTTTCGATCTGCTCCAGATGGCCAAGCGAATTAGCCCGCAGTGCAAAGCCGCCGAATACGAAGATCTGTCCGGGGAGAAAAGTCTCACCCTGGACCGCGTCGTTGTTGATGATTGAAGGAGCCATCGGGCCTATCGGTGGCGACACGTAGGAACTCTCAATGAAAGCACCAATGTCGGTGTCAAAACCGGCGGATCTTGAGTAGGGGTCCCAAAGCGTGCGTCTAGGCGGATGGTAACAGGAGACAAGGGACACGATGTTTTTACCCAGGTTCGGCCCTCTCGATGGAGGTAATACCCTACTCTGCTTGATTAATATTGATGATATGGGTAGTACAAGAGTAAATCTACCACGAGATCAAGGAGGCTAAACCCTAGAAGCTAGCCTATGGTATGATTGTTGTTAGTCCTACGGACTAAAACCCTCCAGTTTATATAGACACCGGATAGGTTAGGGTTACCACGTAGTCGGTTACAATGGTAGGAGATCTACATATCCGTATCGCCAAGCTTGCCTTCCACGCCAAGCAAAGTCCCATCCGGACACGGGACGAAGTCTTCAATCTTGTATCTTCAAAGTCTTGGAGTCCGACCATGATGATAGTTCGGCTATCCGGACACCCCCTAGTCCAGGACTCCCTCACACGTCATCTTACGGAAACCAAATAATCCCACAATACTAAGGCGCGGTGCATTAACTTCTACCTCGTTTCTTGTTTCTTCACATATCAACCAATAAGAATCCAATGATATACTTTTTGTGACATAATGGCTGCCGGATCACCGGGTTCCGGCAGACCCTTAAGGTTCGAACTCTGGGGTGCGCGGAGATCCAACCCTCCACCGTCTCGTTCCTCGCCGAATCGCAGGGACCTAAACTACTAACAAGAACAACACAAGAGACGCAAGATTTATACTAGTTCGGGCCACCGTTGTGGTGTAATACCCTACTCTAGTTTGTGGTGTGTGGATTGCCTCTGGGGCTGACAAAGAACAGTACAGGGAAGAACAGCCTCGCGAGGGTCTGTTCTTGGTGGGTGTGATGAACTGCTAAGTGGTGCCCCGTCGCTCTAGCTTGAGGAACGGGTTTCTCTCTCTCTCTCTATGGATCCCGAATGCTCGATCCGATCGTCCCTCGTCCCTGAGTGTGGCTACCCCTATTTATAGGCGAAGGCCCTGGGCCTCTTCCCAAATATTGAGCGGGAAGGGCGCCAACAATTGGCCATTTTGAAGGGGAACAGCGGGTCCACTTATCCCGACTAAAGTTGGTCCTCGCACGCAAAAGGCTCGTGAAGACGCTCGCTTGGGCTCCACGATGATCGCATTCCAGCCGTTGGGGCTGATCTTGGTCTTGTTGCACCGAAGCAGATGCCTTTGCTCGATGCCCTTACTGCGCTTGCCCCTTTGCACCAAAGAGGAAAGGAGGACGCTGCGCGGGCTGGCGCCCGACTGGCGCCCTTGGTCATCATGGCTTACGTCACGGGCACCTCGCGAGGTACCCTGCCTTGAACTCTCCGCCTCCTCGTGAGCCAGCCTGACGAGGCCGTGCCTAAGGAAGCTCTTGGTCGTCCGCCCCGCGAGGCTTGGCCCCTCGCGAGGGTCTTGAGCTTGCGTTGATGAAGATGGGCCGTCCTGGGCCTCCTTTGAGCCATGCAAAGAGGGTCAGCAGTGCAAGTCTCTGGGACCCCTGCTCGAACGCCGACAAGAGCCCCACCCCCACGGCGCGCCCGAACTTGGCCGAGCAGAGAGGCGAAAGGGCAAGTGCGAAGCGTCGTGGGCCCTAATAGCCTGCAGCCTTAGGCGACGCGTGGCGGTTGATTGGACGTGGGCGGCACTGTTCCCCCACGCCTCCTTATTTCGTGGCTTGCTAGGCGGACACGCTGCTGCACACATCTATTCCCCTCTCTGCTTTGCGCGCTCGGTCCTTCCCTCTCTCGAACTCCGGTTTCCATTTCCAATCCAATCTCAAATCTCCCCTTCCCCCTTTCGATCGCCATGGCTCCAACGAAGAAGGGGAAAGGGAAGAAACATGCGCCGCTTCGCCGCCACGGCGGCCTCCGCTATCGACGGCCGATCATAATCAACTGGAGGGCTTGGGCAAGGTCAGTTCGGCTCGCCACTTCCTTCAATGAATGCGGAGGACGACGGCCCGGGCCGCGTCCACTTTGCCATCGACAGATACCACCGAGGTCCGGTATTTCGCCGACGCCTCGTGGGCGGGCTGGTTCCCCTTTCTCGATTTCTTCAATGCCGTGATTTCCCACTCTCGGATCCACATGATGCATCTGGGTCCTGAGTCCATTACTCTTCTCTCAGTGTTTGCCTTCATTTGTGAGGCAATGATGGGCATCCTTCCCTCGGTTGCCTTGCTGCGCCACTTCTTCTCTCTGCGCCTTATCGACCCCGCTCAATGCTCGGCGTGCGTGAGCTTCGTCGCCACGCCCGAGACCGCAGCCTCAGGGATTGACTTCAGCCTGCCTCCGCCCGCGGCTGGGTTCCGCGAGAGGTGGTTGTACGTGGATGCGGGGGTGCCCAGCCCCCTGCTATCGGAGCCAACTTCGCCTGCTGTCCCCAATTCTGGCTGGGGCCAGGAGACGCTTTCAAGCCCTCGGCTCTTCTTCGTCTGGCGCCGCTTCGCATTCCTGAGGTCGCTCGCAGTGACAGCACCCAAGGTGGTGAAGGAGTTCCTGACGCGCCGCATCGCTCCTCTCCAACGCCATTCCCACCGGATGTGGGCCTTTGGCGGGCCCGGTGATCGTATGAGGCTCCAGGAAGAAGACCTGACGCCAGAAGCGCTAAGGAAGGTGCTCCTGGTCCTGACTGGCAATCCTAACCCCGGTGGCATCCAGCATGAAGGGGCCTTGTTGTACCGCTGCCGGAGTAGGGGTGATCTTGTGAACCAGATGCCTATCTTCGATGAATGGGGGCTGCGCCCCGCTGGTCTCCAGGGGCCTCGCGAGAATCCAGTGGTGGTGACAGCCCTTCCAGTCGGCCGAGGCGGCTCCTCCTCAAGTGGTGGAGCAAGGAGGTATGAGCCGCCAGAGGCCAAAGGGACCCCCGCCGGGGTGGCAACGCCTGGCGATGCTCGTGAGGGGGCAACTCCTGAGGCTCATGCCGCTGCAGCTAAGGGCGGCAAGCAGCCGCCCGCAGCGCCCGCGGCTGGAGCCCCCGAGGCCCCTGCTGCTTCTCCTGGTGAGGCGACTAGCAGCGCGCGTCAGGCAGATGCCCCTGACGCAAGCCGCCTTGATGCTTCTCCCTTGCCGCAGGCTGATCCCTGCGCCCAAATCTTGGGCCGTTTCCGCGTGAACTTCGAGGCCCTCCGGAGGAGAAGGGAGGCCCTGGGCGATGACTACCCTTGTCGCTTTCTTGAAGCGCAGGAAGTACTTCGCCATCGATGAGTAAGCCTTCTTCTTCTCCAGCTCCCGATTCTTCTGTTGCTTGTCGATCCTTGCCCTGCAGGCCCCTTCCCCGCCGAGCTCATGGAGACGGGTGAGGAGGCGTCCTCCCGGCCGCCCCTCCCGATCCTCGAGTGCTCCAAGCAAGCGGAGCTCTTGTGGTGAGGGCGACTGGGAGGTGAGCCGCCCGAGGCGCGTCGTGGCCCTGCTTCCTCGCGATCCTTCCTCGTGAGCCTTCCCGGGCATAGCTAGCCTGCCGTGGGCTTCTCGCTGGTCGTGGACGGTGATTGGTGAGGCGCTTCCTGCGCCTTCAGAGTGGGGATGGGCTGGCTCCGTGTCGGGCTTGGCGCTGGGCGCCGCCCGGCCGTCGCGAGGGTGCCAGCCCCCAGCCCCTGCCCGGAGGGGGAGTGTTGATTCGCGGCTCCCTGCGCCCGTCCGGGGCGGTCGGTGGTGTGGAGGACGTGCGCGAGCGCGCCCGGGAGCGTCGCGCCCTTCGCCAAGGATTTCTTCGAAGGGCGGCCGACGCGGTGAGCCTTCTCGGTGAAGAACTCGCTGACGAAGACGCGCGCCTTGAGGCCAAGGGCCTGCGCCTGGTTGTAGAGAGGTGCGAGCTGGAGGACGCTGCCGCCCTTGCGCTGCCGCCGCCGGTATGAGCTTGATGATGAAGAGGCCAGGGTGTCGCTGGCAGCCTCCCGAGAGGCCTGTTCTCGGGCCATCGAAGAGGCCCGGGCAGCCGACAGGCGGCAAGAGGCGGCGGAGGAGCGGGCACGGGAAGCCCTAGCCCGATGCCACTCGTTGGAGGAGCAAGCGGAGCTGCGCGAGGCAGCCCTTGCGTCGATGAAGGTGGCTTCTGGCGACTCGGCGGAGCTCCAGAAGCGTGAAGAGGCGCCGACGCCGAAGCCGCCAACGCTGCTGAAAGTACGAGTGCTTGGAGACGAGGGAACGCTTACACGCGGGCAGAGGATGAGGTTGCAGCACGGGAAGCCCGGCCATGGAGGAGGTCGGACGCCGAGTGGGCGGCGCGGCCGAACCTCGAGCGCGAAGTTTGAGGAGCGGTTGGGGTTGATCAAGGCCGAGGCCGAGGGCAGGACTGCCTTGAGGACCAAATCGAGGAGGCTATGCGGCGGGCCGATGCTCTTCAGCCGCCCTTGAGGTGGCGCAGAGGAGTCCACCACCTCTCGTGCCGAGGCGCTCCTTCTTCGTGGCCGGGTGGAGGAGGCCGAGGCTGTTGCGCGCTGCATGCGGATGAGATGCGCTCTGTGGCGAAGTCTTGGAGCATGAGCACCGCCCCATGCTCGCCGCGCTCCGGGAAAGAGCTAATGTGGCCTTGGATAATATCTGCGAGGCGGCGGTAGGCCAGCCGCACGCGGTCAACTACGCTAGCAACCTTCAGTTCTTCACTGACGTGGTGGCGCGGCTGGAGGCGCGGTCGGTTAGGGCCAACAGGTTGGTGGAGGAGAGGAGTCGCGCGCTGCTCGGGCGTGCCTTCTCTCGTGTCTTCAGCCATCTCCAGGACATGGACCCTCACTTCGATTTTGACGCGTTATCGCCTTTCAGCTTCCCAGTGTCGTCCGGGCGACTGGCGACCGGGTGGAAGACAACGTGGATGCCCTCATTCGGGCCTTCGCTTCAGATGACGACGGCGTGGTCGTGGCCGCCGATGAGGGCGGCGTGGTGAACGGCCCGGACGCCGCGGACGATCACGCAGGCAGCGACGGCAAGGCCAGCGACGCCAGCCACGGCTCGGGAGGTGCTCCTAAGGATGCATTGGGGGATTTGTCCGACTGATTATGTATTGTCCTTGTTCCGTTACCCTGCACGAGAAGAACTCAGGTTTTGGCCTGATGGAGGTGAGAGCATTTTGGGAGGGGGAGCCCTCATGTAAGACTTGTGTTCTACGATAGCAGGTGTTACATCGCCCATACGCCTGCGTCAAGTGGTAGGCTAAGGCGACGCGCTAGTTTGATGGTTTACCTTCGTTTGCATAAGCCCGAGATAGCATGCGGGAGGCTGCGGCAATCCGAGTGTATATCGATCGAATCCGTGAGGACCTGCAGCAAAAACCCTCCGGAGAGGACGCGCGGTGACAGGCTGGGTTGTGCATAGCTTGGCTGGCCCGGCTCATGAGGGGCTCGCGAGGGGAGGCTGAGGCGGAGTTGTAACCTAAACGCCGAGATTTGCTCGAACGAGACTAAGCACCCCTTTCCCAAATACACGCAAATCTTCAAGCTCAAATTCAACTTAAATCCAACGGGGGAAAACGACAGCCAGAGGAAAAACCAAATGAAAGCAGAAAAAAGGCCGCGTCCGGCACCTAGTCTAGTCTTGGACGTCTTCTCACCAGCGCGGAGCTAAGTGCCTATCGGGCGTGGGAGGAAGCCCTGTATGTGAGGCCGGCACCCCCGAGACTCGGGCGTGTACAACCCCACTCATTATTACGTGAGAGTGTCACGGGCGGCGAAGCTTCACAGGCACTGGGCCTTCTTCACATGTACCGGCCTTGCTTCATATCGCCAGACGACGGCCCCGCCTTGCGCCACACTCTAGTGCCACCAACGACGACCGAAAACCAGGACGCCGCCGGTGGGGTAGAGCGGTCGCCAACGGTTCCCCCGACGACCACGGGTCCTCCGCCAGGGGCAGGCCCTGAGGCACCTCCCCAGCAGAGGGCCTACCTCCTGAGAACGCCTTGCTCCGAACACCGCGGTGGTGATGTCGGATCTCTGCTCCTCTCCGGCAGCCCCTCGCGCCTCCCGAGGGGTAGGAGATCATGAGGAGCGGGCAGCTGTTCGTCGTGGCGACATGTACCTCCTGCGACCTATGGTTAGCGTATGTTTGCTCTTGAGGAAGTAGCGGTGCACCGATAATCGCCGCCCCGGCGTGACCAGTGGGACCATCTCGAGACTCCTGGAAGAGCGCTGGCTTCGGGCGCCTCATCCCCCAAATTGGGCCGAGGCGAGTCTTGTTCTCCCTCATGCGGGTGCCCCTGGTCCATCATGTGGGGAACGTATTCTTCCGGCGCCATCATCCCAAGGCCACGCCAGTAGTCTGGCGTGCCTTGTTGCTGCTCGCCTTGATGCGCCCGCGGGGTGGTGGCGCGGCGGGCCCCCAGGGCCGTGAGTTGCGTCGAGTCCTTCTTCTCCGCGGGGCGGGGGCGGGGGCAACCCCGCCGCCGGCCCGGCGCTGACAGCTTCGCCGGTGCTGGAGTAGCTTTGGAGCCCGCGGGCGCGCGTGGAGCCCCCGTGCGGGCCGCCCTCGGCCTGAGGTGGGAGTTGGGTGCAGAAGGGGTGAGCCCCCGAGGCGGCGAAGCCCAGGAGCTCCGCCACTCGCTCCAGCAGCACGTCGCGGCCGCTCTCCAGCAGCCTGCACTGCAGCAGCTCTCGGGCCACTGTGAGCGCGGCCCTCGAGTTCGCCTGCTCCCGGGGGGTGTAGGGTGATGTGGTCGCGGCGTGGTTGGAGGCTCTTGCTTCCGACCGCGCCTGTCGCCGCGTGTGAGCGCCTGCCGAACTGTCTGCGTCGCCGCAGCCCGCAGCGCCTGTGGACCGCGAGCTGCCTGGGCACGGGTCGCCCGAGGCGAGCGGCTCACAGGCGGGCCACGCTGCCCGTGGATCTGGGTTGCCCGCTTGGTCGCCGGTCATGGCGGTGATGATGCGATGGGACGCGAGGTGGCAGAAGGCGGACTCCGGCGCACCCCTACCCGGCGCGCCAAAGGTCGGATCACGGGTTCCGGCAGACCCTTAAGGTTCAACTCGGGTGCGCGGAGATCCAACCCTCCACCGCCTCGTTCCTCGCCAATCGCAGGGACCTAAACTACTAACAAGAACAACACAAGAGACACAAGATTTATACTAGTTCGGGCCACCGTTGTGGTGTAATACCCTACTCTAGTTTGTGGTGTGTGGATTGCCTCTGGGGCTGACTAAGAACAGTATAGGGAAGAACAGCCTCGCGAGGGTCTGTTCTTGGTGGGTGTGATGAACTGCTAAGTGGTGCCCCGTTGCTCTAGCTTGAGGAACGGGTTTCTCTCTCTCTCTATGGATCCCGAATGCTCGATCCGATCGTCCCTCGTCCCCGAGTGTGGCTACCCCTATTTATAGGCGAAGGCCCTGGGCCTCTTCCCAAATATTGAGCGGGAAGGGCGCCAACAATTGGCCATTTTGAAGGGGAACAGCGGGTACACTTATCCTGACTAAAGTTGGTCCTACTTTTGCAAAGTCTCTGGTGATGACGCCTGCTTGGGCTCCACGATGAGTGCATTCCAGCCGTTGGGGCTTGTCTTGGTCTTGTTGCACCGAAACGGGTGCCTTTGCCTGATGCCCTTACATGCGCTTGCCCCCTTTGCACCAAAGAGGAAAGGAGGACGCCATGGGCCGGGCGCCTCGATCGGGCGCCCTTGGTCGTCATGGCTTGCGTCATGGGCACCTCGTGAGCTACCCCGCCTTGATTTCTCCGCCTCCTCGTGAGCCAGCCTGACGAGGCCGTGCCTGAGGAAGCTCTTGGTTGTCCGCCCCGCGAGGCTTGGCCCCTCGCGAGGGTCTTGAGCTTGCGTTGATGAAGATGGGCCGTCCTGGGCCTCCTTTGAGCCACGCAGCAGGCCGCAGGCAGGCAAGTCTGGGGACCCCCGTTCCCAGAACGCCGACAGTAACTCATATTTAGTTAGTCAAATGGATGACCTAGAACTACGTGCAGGCCCTATAAACCGAGACGCCTACAAATAAAAAACCGAGACGGAGAGGATAGTTCAGGACGTATCTTTTTAGATCAATATAGTCGGGATTCACCAAGGAGCAAAACCAAGTGGTAGGCTGCTCCTGTCGTGTTGGCGTAGCAACTCAAGCAGGTCACCCACACAAGAAATGGCGACACACTTAACAGGACCCCTTTGGCAGACATGTCGCTCATCCACCGTCTTGTTCCACGTGCGATGGACCAAATTACAGTTCGGAGCAGCGGTTGGAATTGGAGGCACCCCGGTCGTAGCGTCGCAGTAGTAGAAAATGAGCGTTGAGGGGTCAAATCACAAAGCCCCACCTTTCCCGCATTAAGATGGACGGACGAAGCAACCATCATTTCACTCTAGCGCACAAGAGCATAAAGAAAAGAGAAAACAATGATGCGTGCCGCAGCTACTTAGGGCACCCTAGGGTAGGGGTCTCCACTACAGATCCTTTTTTTTAAAGCGCCTCCACTACAAATCGGCTTCTCCCTCGTCCTCTTGAAGAAAACCGATGATGAGTGCGGCGGTAGGGTTTGTAGGAGTACTACGGCGTGTGGGGCCACGTCGTAGTAAATGGGTCCGAGTCGACGCCTTAAATATGTGTGGGCCACTTGGTTTTACGGGAACGAGGCAGCATTTTGGGTTCGGGGACCAGTGGAGATATAGCACGTACAAAAAATTGTGGACGTAGGTTCGACCGAAAGGCAATGATGCATGGGCCCTGCATTTTGATATACCCGGGGCAGCGTGAAATTTGCTACTCTACTCAAAACTAGTAAGGTACACATGTATTGAACGCATGAGATTTGAAACCAAATTATGAATAAATACACACTATAGCATGTAAAGCTTTGAGTCATATATGCATGATGTAGATGTTCGTTTAGTTCTTATAGTTCATCTCATTCAAAATCAATTAGTTTTATAAAAATGTTAAGATTCATGGGGTTGTGCATTGTAAATCATAAAGTAAAAAACCAATAATGGCAATTCATTTAGAAAAAAATAATCAATTATGATACAGAAGATTCTAGAACAAAGGAGAAGTGCTTAAGTTCAACCATGGAGTCTTCTAAATTGTACATGTGGCAGATCTGGTGGAATGTTGATGATATCCAATGGCCAGTAGTGCTCGGATTTGCCCATCTCTGCATTGTCGGGTTAGCTTCATCCAGCGACCATCTTTCAAAGTTATTGGCACACTATATAGTTCTTGTGCCATAGTTGCATGTTTTGGAAAAAAACTACTACTGGGTTGTACTATCTATTTAGGAATAGAAGATGCATACGTGGAAGTTGTAGGGAAAGAGATGACATGGAGCATCTCAATTCCTCTGAGTAGGGATTGGAAAAGAGATGTCATTTGGTTCACATCATAGGAACTTTTCTATTGAATCTAGAGATGACATGTATCTCAATTCCTATGAGGAGGGATTAGTAAAGAGATGTAATTTGGTTCATATCATAGGAACTTTTCTATTGAATATACGCTAATGTTTATTTTCCTTTGAAATTAAGGGAGTATAGGAATCCATTCATATGAACCAAGTGGCTCTAAAGCTATAGAAATGATATCATGTTTATTTCCTTTGAAATGTGGAGTATATGAATCTATTCCTATGAACCAATTGGCTCTAAAGGAAAAAAATCCTATAAAAATCATATCATATAGAGTTCCTATTGTTGGGTAACGTAGTAATTTCAAAAATTTTCCTACGATCACGCAAGATCATGGTGATGCATAGCAACGAGATGAGAGTGTTGTCTACGTACCCTCGTAGACCCACAGCGGAAGCGTTGACGCAACGTAGAGGAAGTAGTCGTACTTCTTCACGATCCAACCGATCCAAGTACCGAACGTCACGGCACCTCCGAGTTCTGCACACGCTCAGCTCGATGACGTCCCTCGAACTCCGATCCAGCCGAGTGTTGAGGGAGAGTTTCGTCGGCCGACGGCGTGGTGACGATGATGATGTTCCACCGTGCAGGCTTCGCCTAAGCTCTGCTACGGTATTCTCGAGGTGTAATATGGTGGAAGGGGCACCGACACGGCTAAGGAAAGATCTCAAGGATCAACTTGTGTGTCATGGGGTGCCCTCTGCCCCGTATATAAAGGAGGGAAGGAGGAGGGCTGGCCGGCCAAGGGAGGTGCGCCCGGTGTCCTACTCCTACTAGGAGTAGGATTCCCCCAATCCTAGTCCAACTAGGTTTCCCCAAGTGGGAAGGGAGAGAGAGAGGCGCCCCTTCTCCTAGTCCTAATAGGACTAGGGAAGGGGGAAGGTGCGACCAGCACTTGGGCCCCCTTCTCTCCTTTCCACTAAGGCCCATGTTGGCCCATTAGTATTCCGGGTTCGGTAACCTCCCTACTTGGTAAAATTCCTAATTTCACCGGAACACTTCCGATGTCCAAACATAGACTTCCAATATATGAATCTTTATGTCTCGACCATTTCGAGACTCCTCGTCACGTCCGTGATCTCATCCGGGACTCGAACAACCTTCGGTACAGAAACATCATAACAACTCATAGTAACCATCATCGAAGCGTTAAGCGTCACGGACCCTACGGGTTCGAGAACTATGTAGACATGACCGAGACACCTCTCTGGTCAATAACCAATAAGCGGGACCTGGATGCCCATATTGGCTCCTACATATTCTACGAAGATCTTTATCGGTCGGACCAAGCATAACAACATCGTTGTTCCCTTTGTCATCGGTATGTTACTTGCCCGAGATTCGATCGTCGGTATCCAATACCTAGTTCAATCTACGTTCACGGCAAGTCTCTTTACTCGTTCCGTAATACATCATCTCACAACTAACTCATTAGTTGCAATGCTTGCAAGGCTTATGTGATGTGCATTACCGAGAGGGCCCAGAGATACCTCTCCGACAATCGGAGTGACAAATCCTAATCTCGAAATATGCCAACCCAACATGTACCTTCGGAGACACCTGTAATGTACCTTTATAATCACCCGATTCACGTTGTGACGTTTGGTAGCACTCAAAGTGTTCCTCGTGCAAACGGGAGTTGCATAATCTCATAGTCATAGGAACATGTATAAGTCATGAAGAAAAGCACTAGCAACAAACTATACGATCAGGTGCTATGCTAATGGAATGGGTCATGTCAATCGATCATTCAACCAATGATGTGATCCCGTTAATCAAATAACAACTCCTTGTTCATGGTTAGGAAACACAACCATCTTTGATTAACGAGCTAGTCAAGTAGAGGCATACTAGTGACACTCTGTAGGTTTATGTATTCACACATGTATTATGTTTCCTGTTAATACAATTCTAGCATGAATAATAAACATTTATCATGATATAAGGAAATAAATAATAACTTTATTATTGCCTCTAGGGCATATTTCCTTCAGTCTCCCACTTGCACTAGAGTCAATAATCTAGATTACACAGTAATGATTCTAACACCCATGGAGTCTTGGTGCTGATCATGTTTTGCTCGTGGAAGAGGCTTAGTCAATCGGGTTCGCAACATTCAGATCCGTATGTATCTTGCATATCTCTATGTCTCCCACGGACCAAATCCCGGATGGAGTTGAAGCGTCTTTTGATGTGCTTGGTTCTCTTGTGAAATCTGGATTCCTTTGCTAAGGCAATTGCACCAAGATTGTCACAAAAGATTTTCATTGGACCCGATACACTAGGTACAACACCTAGATCGGTTATGAACTCCTTCATCGAGACTCCTTCATTAGCTGCTTCCAAGCAGCTATGTACTCAACTTCACATGTAGATCCCGCCACGACGCTTTGTTTGGAACTGCACCAACCGACAGCTCCTCCGTTTAATGTAAATACGTATCCGGTTTTGCGATTTAGAATCGTCCGGATCGGTGTCAAAGCTTAATGTCGGCGTAACCGTTCTGACGAGTTCTTTGTCACCGCCATAAATGAGAAACATATCCTTAGTCCTTCTTAAGTACTTAAGGATGTTCTTGACCACGTCCGATGATCCACTCTGGATTACTTTGGTACCTGCCGCCAAACTTACTGACAAGGCACACATCAGGTCCGGTACACAGCATTGCATACATGATAGAGCCTATGGCTGAAGCATAGGGAACATCTTTCATTTTCTCTCTATCTTCTGCGGTGGTCGGGCATTGAGTCTTACTCAACTTCACACCTTGTAGCACCGCAAGAACCCTTTCTTTGCACGATCCATTTTGAACTTTTTCAAAACTTTGTCAAGGTATGTGCTTTGTGAAAGTCCTATTAAGCGTCTTGATCTATCTCTATAGATCTTAATGCCCAATATGTAAGCAGCTTCACCGAGGTCTTTCATCGAAAAACTCTTATTCAAGTATCCCTTTATGCTATCCAGAAATTCTATATCATTTCCGATCAGTAATATGTCATCCACATATAATATCGTAAATGCTACAGAGCTCCCACTCACTTTCTTGTAAATACAGGCTTCTCCAAAAGTCTCAGATAAAACCAAATGCTTTGATCACACTATCAAAGCGTTTATTCCAACTCCGAGAGGCTTGCACCAGTCCATAAATGGATCATTTGGAGCTTGCACACTTTGTTAGCTCCTTTTGGATCGACAAAACCTTCTGGTTGCATCATATACAACTCTTCTTCCGTAAATCCATTCAGAATGCAGTTTTAACATCCATTTGCCAAATTTCATAATCATAAAATGCGGCAATTGCTAACATGATTCGGACGGACTTAAGCATCGCTACGGGTGAGAAGGTCTCATCGTAGTCAATCCCTTGAACTTGTCGAAAACCTTTTGCAACAAGTCGAGCTTTATAGACAGTAACATTACCATCAGCGTCAGTCTTCTTCTTGAAGATCCATTTATTCTCAATTGCTTGCCGATCATCGGGCAAGTCAACCAAAGTCCACACTTTGTTCTCATACATGGATCCCATCTCAGATTTCATGGCCTCCGGCCATTTTGTGGAATCTGGGCTCACCATTGCTTCTTCATAGTTCGTAGGTTCATCATGTTCCAAAGTAACATGACTTCCGAATAGGATTACCGTACCACTGCAGTGCGGATCTTGCTCTGGTTGATCTCTGAGAAGTTCTGTAGAAACTTGATCTGAAGTTTCATGATCATCATCATTAGCTTCTTCCCTATTTGGTGTAGGTGTCACGAAACTGTTTTACGTGATGTACTACTTCTCAATAAGGGAGTAGATACAGTTATCTCATCAAGTTCTACTTTCCTCCCACTCAATTCTTTCGAGAGAAACTCCTTCTCCAAAAAAGTTTCCGAATTTAGCAACAAAAATCTTGCCTTCGGATCTGTGATAGAAGGTGTACCTTGATCTCCTTTGGGTATCCTATGAAGACACATTTCTCCGATTTGGGTTCGAGCTTATCAGGTTGAAGCTTTTTCACATAAGCATCGCAGCCCCAAACTTTCGAAGCGACAACTTTGGTTTCTTGCCAAACCCACAGTTCATAAAGGCGTCGTCTCAACGGATTTAGATGGTGCCCTATTTAAAGTGAATGTAGCCGTCTCTAAAGCATAACCCCAAAGCGATAGCGGTAAATCAGTAAGAGACATCATAGATCGCACCATATCTAATAAAAGTACGATTACGACGTTCGGACACACCATTACGTTGTGGTGTTCGGTGGCGTAAGTTGCGAAACTATTCCGCATTGTTTCAAATGTAGGCCAAACTCGTAACTCAAATATTCTCCTCCACGATCAGATCGTAGAAACTTTATTTTCTTGTTACGATGATTTTCCACTTCACTCTGAAATTCTTTGAACTTTTCAAATGTTTCAGATTTGTGTTTCATTAAGTAGATATACCCATATCTGCTCAAATCATCTGTGAAGGTGAGAAAATAACGATATCCGCTTACGAGCCTCAACATTCATTGGACCACATACATCGGTATGTATGATTTCCAATAAATCTGTTGCTCTCTCCATAGTTCCGGAGAACGGTGTTTTAGTCATCTTGCCCATAAGGCACGGTTCGCAAGTGCCAAGTGATTCATAATCAAGTGACTCCAAAAGTCCATCAAGATGGAGTTTCTTCATGCGCTTTACACCGATATGACCTAAACGGCGATTGCCACAAATAAGTTGCACTATCATTATCAACTCTACATCTTTTGGCTTCAACGTTATGAATATGTGTATCACTACTATCGAGATTAAGTAAAACAAACCATTCTTCAATGGTGCATGACCATAAAAGATATTATTCATATAAATAGAACAACCATTATTCTCGATTTAAATGAATAACCGTCTCGCATTAAACAAGATCCAGATATAATGTTCATGCTCAACGCTGGTACTAAATAACAATTATTTAGGTCTAATACTAATCCGAAGGTAGATGTAGAGGTAGCGTGTCCATTGCGATCACATCGACTTTGGAACCATTTCCCACGCCAAGATCGTCACCTCGTCCTTAGCCAATCTTCGCTAATCCGTAGCCCCTGCTTTGAGTTGCAAATATTAGCAATGTAACCGATTATCAAATACCAGTGCTACTGCGAGTATTAGTAAGGTACACATCAATAACTTGTATATCACATATACCTTTGTTAACCTTGCCATCCTTCTTATCCGCCAAATACTTGGGGCAGTTCCGCTTCCAAAGGACCAGCCTGCTTGCAATAGAAGCACTCGGTTTGTGCTTAGGACCAGACTTGGGTTTCTTCTCTTGATCAGCAACTTGCTTGCCGTTCTTTTGAAGTTTCCTTTTCTTTCCTTTGCCCTTTTCTTGAAACTAGTGGTTTTGTTAACCATCAACACTTGATGCTCCTTTTTGATTTCTACCTCCATGACTTTCAAAGATCGCGAAGAGCTCGGGCATTGTTTTGGTCATCCCTTGCATATTATAGTTCATCACGAAGCTCTTGTAGCTTGGTGGCGATGATTGGAGAATTACATCAATGACGCAATCATCCTAAGATTAACTCCCGGTTGAATCAAGTGATTGTTATATCCGGACATTACAGTATATGCTCAGCGATGTAACCGTTCTCCTCCATCTTACAGCCTATAGAACTTATTGGAGACTTCATATCTCTCAATCCGGGCATTCGCTTGGAATATTAACTTCAACTCTGGAACATCTCATATGCTCCATGGTGTTCAAAAGCAACGTTGAAGTCCGGTTCTAAGCCGTAAAGCATGGCACACCGAACTATAGAGTAGTCATCGACTTTGCTTTGCCAGACGTTCACAACATCTGGCGCGCAGCCCTTACAGGCCTGGCACCTAACGGTGCTTCCAGGACGTAATTCTTCTGCAGCAATAAGGATAATCCTCAAATTACGGACCCGATCCGTGTAATTGCTGCCATCATCTTTCAACTTTGCTTTCTCAAGGAACGCATTAAAATTCAACGGAACAACAGACGAGCCATCTATCTACACATCATAGACAAGCAAGATACTATCGGTACTAAGTTCATGATAAATTTAAGTTCAATTAATCATATTACTTAAGAACTCCCACTTAGAAAAATATCCCTCCAATTCTCTAAGTGATTGCGTGATCCATATCAACTACACCATGACCGATCATCACGTGTGATGGAGTAGTTTCAATGGTGAACATCAATATGTTGATCATATCTACTATATGATTCACGCTCGACCTTTCGGTCTCTGTGTTCCGAGGTCATATCTTATATGCATAGCTCGTCAAGTATAACCTGAGTATTCTGCGTGTGCAACTGTTTTGCACCCGTTGTATTTGAACGTAGAGCCTATCACACCCGATCATCACGTGGTGTCTCGGCCACGAAGAACTTTCATAGCGGTGCATACTCGGGGAGAACACTTCTTGATAATTTAGTAAGGGATCATCTTATAATGCTACCGTCAATCAAAGCAAGATAAGATGCATAAAGGATTAACATCACATGCAATCAATATAAGTGATATGATATGGCCATCATCATCTTGTGCTTGTGATCTCCATCTCCGAAGCACCGTCATGATCACCATCGTCACCGGTAGCGACACCTTGATCTCCATCGTAGCATCGTTGTCGTCTCGCCAAACTTATGCTTCTCGACTATCGCTACCGCTTAGTGATAAAGTAAAGCATTACTGAGCGATTGCATTGCATACAATAAAGCGACAACCATATGGCTCCTGCCGATTGCCGATAACTCGGTTACAAAACATGATCATCTCATACAATAAAATATAGCATCACGTCTTGACCATATCACATCACAACATGCCCTGCAAAAACAAGTTAGACGTCCTCTACTTTGTTGTTGCAAGTTTTACGTGGCTGCTACGGGCTGAGCAAGAACCGTTCTTACCTACGCATCAAAACCACAACGATACTTCGTCAAATAGACTCCGTTTAACCTTCTCAAGGACCGGGCGTATGCCACACTCGGTTCAACTAAAGTTGGAGAGACAGTCTTCCACAAGCCATCTATGTGCAAAGCACGCCGAGGAACCGGTCTCGCGTGAAATGCAGCGTAAGGTTGGTCTGGATCGTCTTTCCAACAATACCGCTGAACCAAAGTATGACATGCCGGTAGGCGGTGACTTGTATCGTCCACTACTCACTTGTGTTCTACTCGTGCATATGACATCTACGCATAAAACCAGGCTCGGATGCCTCTGTTGGGTAACGTAGTAATTTCAAAAATTTTCCTACGATCACGCAAGATCATGGTGATGCATAGCAACGAGATGAGAGTGTTGTCTACGTACCCTCGTAGACCCACGGTGAAGCGTTGACGCAACGTAGAGGAAGTAGTCGTACTTCTTCACGATCCAACCGATCCAAGTACCGAACGTGCGGCACCTCCGAGTTCTGCACACGTTCAGCTCGATGGCGTCCCTCGAACTCCGATCCAGCCGAGTGTTGAGGGAGAGTTTCGTCGACCTGACGGCGTGGTGGCGATGATGATGTTCCACCGGCGCAGGCTTCGCCTAAGCTCTGCTCTGATATTCTCGAGGTGTAATATGGTGGAAGGGGCACCGCTGCGGCTAAGGAAAGATCTCAAGGATCAACTTGTGTGTCATGGGGTGCCCTCTGCCCCGTGATATAAAGGAGGGAAGGAGGAGGGGCTGGCCGGCCAAGGGAGGTGCGCCAGGTGTCCTACTCCTACTAGGAGTAGGATTCCCCAATCCTAGTCCAACTAGGTTTCCCCAAGTGGGAAGGGAGAGAGGGCCCCTTCTCCTAGTCCT
This sequence comes from Aegilops bicornis, assembly GCA_021605145.1. Lineage (NCBI taxonomy): Eukaryota > Viridiplantae > Streptophyta > Magnoliopsida > Poales > Poaceae > Aegilops > Aegilops bicornis. Next base: position 568,792,261 of record CM038670.1, read on the forward strand.
AATAGGACTAGGGAAGGGGAAGGTGCGACCAGCACTTGGGCCCCCTTCTCTCCTTTCCACTAAGGCCCATGTTGGCCCATTAGTATTCCGGGGTTCGGTAACCTCCGGTACTTGGTAAAATTCCTAATTTCACCGGAACACTTCCGATGTCCAAACATAGACTTCCAATATATGAATCTTTATGTCTCGACCATTTCGAGACTCCTCGTCACGTCCGTGATCTCATCCGGACTCGAACAACCTTCGTACAGAAACATCATAACAACTCATAGTAAGCATCGCCGAAGCGTTAAGCGTCACGGACCCTACGGGTTCGAGAACTATGTAGACATGACCGAGACACCTCTACGGTCAATAACCAATAAGCGGGACCTGGATGCCCATATTGGCTCCTACATATTCTACGAAGATCTTTATCGGTCAGACCGCATAACAACATCGTTGTTCCCTTTGTCATCGGTATGTTACTTGCGAGATTCGATCGTCGGTATCCAATACCTAGTTCAATCTCGTTACCGGCAAGTCTCTTTACTCGTTCCGTAATACATCATCTCACAACTAACTCATTAGTTGCAATGCTTGCAAGGCTTATGTGATGTGCATTACCGAGAGGGCCCAGAGATACCTCTCCAGGCAATCGGAGTGACAAATCCTAATCTCGAAATATGCCAACCCAACATGTACCTTCGGAGACACCTGTAATGTACCTTTATAATCACCCGATTACGTTGTGACGTTTGGTAGCACTCAAAGTGTTCCTCGTGCAAACGGAGTTGCATAATCTCATAGTCATAGGAACATGTATAAGTCATGAAGAAAAGCACTAGCAACAAACTATACGATCAGGTGCTATGCTAATGGAATGGGTCATGTCAATCAGATCATTCAACCAATGATGTGATCCCGTTAATCAAATAACAACTCCTTGTTCATGGTTAGGAAACACAACCATCTTTGATTAACGAGCTAGTCAAGTAGAGGCATACTAGTGACACTCTGTAGGTTTATGTATTCACACATGTATTATGTTTCCTGTTAATACAATTCTAGCATGAATAATAAACATTTATCATGATATAAGGAAATAAATAATAACTTTATTATTGCCTCTAGGGCATATTTCCTTCACCTATGATATTCCTCGACACTAAAGGATGGTTGAAATTGCTGCGGGTGATACGATGGTCTTTCTTTGTAGACTCCTCACCCATCTTTATAGTTACCTATCGAAGATGAATGAAATGATATATACTGAGGTATTCTACATGTGCAATTTGGTACACGAAAACTTCGGTAAAAGTTTGCGAGGTTCTAATTTTCAATAAAGCTATATGCACTGCATTTTAGACGGAGGGAGCATCTGGCGATCGCTAACACTCACGTGGAAGATTAGTGTGTAGGAGGAGTGGCTGTTACATTAAATGACATGGCAAACCGACAATCGCCGGATGCCGATCTAACGGTTCTTACGGCGTTAAATCAGGAAAAGGCGTGTGGCGCACGTTGGTCGGAGACTGATTTACGCACACCTGCATGGCATTGATACGTGCCCCCCTCTCTCTCACGCACACGCACCCTCACGAGTCACGACTCTCCCGAGTCCTCTCGCAGACTCGCACGGCGCACCCATCCTCTATCTGCAGGTAGACGTCATGCACATATGTGCTCTTCACACCCTACCCTCAGAACTTCTAAAAAACAAAAGACGGCGTGCACATTTTATTTTAGCTCACAGGTCACACACTTATACTATTACTCTTGCGGCGAACGTTCTTTGGGCATAGTATATATTGTACTCTCACGAAGAGAAGCGGTGCATGCACGCACTAGTTCTCTCACACCCACTCGTGGGTACACATAGGAGCGCATTTTTTTGAAGCCGGTACAACAAAATAACTCCACTATATATAAAAGCAGGAGCCATAGTGCTTGCTTTACTAGGGTTCCTCTCGTTCACTCTCTCATGCTCTCCAGATCTAAGCAAGACATAGGTGGCCACACTCTCTCTCTCAGCTCACGGCTGGTCACACATCCGGCGGACAACCTCGGCAAGGCAGGGGTGTAGGTGCATCGTTCACGCTGTCATTGGCGGCGAGGGAGGAGACCAACGGCTACCCGCGCGTCCCGATCGATGGTCGTGTCATTCTCTCCGAGAGAGCGCGGCTCGGGAGGGCCTCCGACCCCTTCTTCCTCCCTGCGGTATTGTGGCCAAGATGCGGCCTCCCGACGCCGTCTTTGCCACATGCCGACGACCCTCAGGTATATATTGCTTCGAAACCTTCCTTGCTCTATCGCCCCAGCTCTTCCCCTTCGTGTGGATCCTTTTCTACTTCCGTCATTGTTACAAAGCCACCTAGACTTCTACTATTATTAGAAGTAAAGCTAGTTCATACAATGAACTCAAAGCGTTGGTTCAAACAGGGAAGAAAGTGGAAAAGTTGTAGCATGAATCTAGGACTTGGTTCTAGGAGGAAGCGGGGAAAGTAGTAATATGTGTCCTTTGTTTAAATAACCGTATTTCGTATTTGCGCAAACAGGGATGTCTGTCTCCATATCGTTTGGGATGTCTGTCTTCATATCGTTTCTATCCGGCGCAATCAAAAGCACACACCTCAGTTTTAGTACAACTGCTAAAATGAGATGGCTATCCCTCGTTGCCGTCGTCTAACCTCCCGTCTTCAAGGTATCCCTACATTGGTAGTAACTAAGGTAGAATGACCAACGCAATCTAAAAGAAGCTGATTAAATGCGTTTTACTTCCTGATTGCGGTCTTTGGACGACGAAAACAACTGCATCCTAGTCCGAATGCACTTTCTACCAGTTCATCCATGGACCGGTAATTAGGCCTGTTGCACGATCAAGACGGGCGGTTTTTAGACGGTCTTGGACAAGAGGCATTCTGGTCTGCTTATTTCTGCAAATAGCGGTGCTTAAATTTAGTGGAATGCACAAGCATTTCAGCTGGTCAAGATACATTTGCATGGTTCAGTTCAGCATTCGGTGAGACCACAATTATAACAAGGTTATTCGGAATGAGAGAACCTAACCTTGAATGGTGGCAACAAGAAAAAAGAGTGAACTCCAAGAAATTTAAGCCTGCCGGGAGGCCCTTTGCTCGTGAGAAGCCTTGCTTGTTTTTCTTGATTTGTAAACCTTCTCACAACTTTGTCTTTTCTTTGTGAACTAGTATATGTTTGTTATGTTTGATGAATCATTGAGATGTATAAAATTGCTTAACTTATGCTTTTCAAGATTTTTATGAAGACGAGTTTAATTGTGAGTGTTCCACATGAGCGCTGGACTAGCGTGTGAACGTTTGGAATTTATTACATTGTGACCTCAATTAATCGCATGAACCATCGTAACAAGATACATAGTAGTTGCTTATATGTCGACAGCCAGATTGTTGATTGTTAGTTGGTCGATAGCCTAGTGTTGAAGCGAAGCTGAGCCAATGTGCCGTGTTTTGCACAACTGGCGCTTACAAGTGGGGTAGCACCAACAGTGTTTACAAGTACTTATGTATACGTCGGCGCACGGTTCTCGAGCGAGTGCTCTATTTCATCAAAACACACACTGCTCGTATGATAAACCGTGACAACTTATGTCTTACCATGCCATATTCATGAAAAAACTAGTGAGGACGCATCTGTTTCTCACATGATTCACAGGCACACAAAAAGTAGCAGCAGTTCCCATAGACGGATTCAAGCAGAGTACTAGCCCCAGTGGGGTCGATAACAGTCCAGGTTAGGATTATTAGTCACAATCCAAACTACTATTAAACACTCGTTGGGGCTACTATTTCATGCCTCGATCTAATTTGGGCTGGACTCAAGACGGACCTTGCCATGAACATCATCAAGGGCGTCCATGACAGCTCAATCCTGTGAACCTTCATGAAGACAACCTTGTGGCCTTGCCACTGATAAACTTGTTTGTGGAGGCATGCCACATCATCTTCCCGCGTAAGCTTGACAAGAACAATATGCCTCACAAACGAAGGAGTAGCTTTGAACTTCTTGTGCTTCAGTACACCCTGGACAACACGCCTGACAACAGTGAGGCTGGAATACAACTCTTCATTGGTATAACCGCAAATGGCTTCCAGGATCCAACAGCCTAAGAACTTTGTTTTCCTAGTGCGTATATTCAGGTCGTCCGCCTCATAGTGAGTGACCTGCACAACCACACAATCCTAGTCTGCATCAGGGCTCTAATTGAAACAGAAACAAATTTTGAATTACTTTTGAGTATAAGAACCACAAGTTATTTAAACCACTATGTATAGCATGGCATCGAAGCTAATAAAATTTTGCATTATTAATCACCACATACTTCCTTTTCTAAAAAAATCACCACATACTTAGATGAAAAACCACAATCGAGATCGGCAAAGAAGGGAATCACATTGGGCAGCTCAGCGGGGGGGGGGGGGACATCCTCAAAGGGGGGAAACTGCTCCTGCAGTGCCACGGGGGCTGTAACCTCAAACGGGGCGTTGACCATCTCAGTAGTGGCCGTGAGCATATCTGGGGTCGGCTCGGTGGTTGCCTCCATCTTCTTGGAGCTCTCTGTCTCGTGGGGATCAGCCTCCCGCGTCTGCTCCAATATCGACAGATCTTTGCCTGGTTCTCCTTGGTCCATCATGAAACTGATGAATACTAGGAGACCACTGAAAGGAAAATACAGTCGCAATGACAATGAAACAAAAAAGAGAGTGAGGATCGGTTCTTTGCTTTGCAAAAGTTCTTTTTTTCTCTCGAGCGAAAATATACCAACATCACGGATCCGCTTACCTTCCCTTCGTTCGGAGAAGAAGAACGATGGCGGAATCACGAGTGTTGCCTTTCTTGAATACGGTGAGGGAGAAGGGATTCAGCGAGGAGTGAAATGATGGTTGCTTCGTCCGTCAAACTTAGGCTCAAGGGGTGGTGGGGTTTTTGTGATCTGACGACTCGTTCTTGCTGGCCACGACTGGGTGACTCTCCGCTTTGCATCTTGCCTGCTAATTTGGCGGATGGCATTTGGGCCCGCGCGCTGCATGGCCCGCATGTCCGTGAACAAAAGTATAACAGCATTCAGTAGAGGGAGACGTTTCAATGACCTAGGAGGAGCCAGAAGCGGTAGAGTGTCTCCACTGTACTAGTAGTAATTGTTTTTCTGGGTAGCTGTAGAGTGTCTCCACTGTACTAGTAGTAATTGTTTCTCTGGGCTCAAGACAAAACAGCCAATCCACACTAGTAAATAGTAAAATCAATTCAAAAGGTGCTACCCACACCCAACACCCCCCCCCCCCCTCCCCCACAAAAAAAACCTAGGTGCTCTTCTTCCTCCTCGCTCCCACCCACCTCACGTCAGCTCCCTCACTCCTATAGAAAACCCCAGCTCCCCTTCTTCCTCACTCCTACAGAAAACCCCCAGCTCCCCTTCTTCTTCGCTCGCACTACAACTAGGCTCGTCATTCGTTACTCTGCTCAAATCTGTGAGCGACGCGACGCCTCATGAAAATGGAGTCGGTGACCCAGCCAAGAAGATGAGGCTCCCAGCGACGCCTGTGTAGATCCCGCACTGTGCAGCGGAGAAACGGCGACCCCGCCCCCACTGGATCCCAGGATCCAGTAGCATCTCTGGTGTACCGCTTCAGCGATCTGCCGGACGCCTTGCTTGGGGAGATCATCTCGCTTCTCCCCACCAAGGATTGCTGCCGCACCCAAGTCCTCTCAATTCGGTGGCGCCCTCTATGGCGCGCCGTGCCCCTTAATCTCAATTGTCGTCAGCTATCTCTCTTCAATGATTTTGAAATCCCCAGAGCCATCATCTACTCCCACCAGGGCTCCGTTCAAAGCCTCTCAGATCCAGTCATGCTACCTGAGCAAGCATACCATGCCCTGCATGGTGGATGCCTGGCTGAAATCCCCTGAATTCATAGAATTACAGCTGCTTGAGTTCTACTATTCCCCTGGAAATCACATACCACATACATAACGCCATGAACTTGTGCCCTCAGCACCGATGTCCATCTCGCGATTTTCCTCCTCTCTCCACACCGCCACCTTTGCGATGTGCTACCTTCCAGACAATCTGGTACTAAACCTTCAACACCCATTTCTCAAGAAACTTTCACTTGTGCGGGTTCGTATATCGGAGGCCTCATTGCACAACATCATACACTCCAGTTGCCCTGCGCTAGAGTGCTTGCTGCTTGTATTCACAATTAGAATCGGTTGTCTCGAAATAAAGTCGCCTAACCTTGTAAGAATTGGAATTTCTTTTGACGGAAGGCAGCTCATCATCCAAGATGCCCCTTCACTTCAAAGGTTGATCCTTGATTCTAGTTATTCACCGTTGCAAATAACCGTCCTCTCTGCGCCTAAACTGGAGACCTTGGGTGTAATACATGATCTCTGTGCTCATTTCAATATGGTGTTTGGCTCCACAGTTCTTCGGGTACTTTATATTATCATCTACACTTGTAACCATATGCTGCATTTTAAATTTCTGCGCATAATTTATATATCATCTTGGAGTACACATTTTGTACTAATATTATGTTCTATGCTCAATGAAGAGTTTCTCCATGGATGGCCTATCAATGGTGCTGGATTCTGTCAAGATCTTATATATCCAAATGAATAGTTCTGATCTGAACAAGATTATTGGCTTGCTGCAATGCTTTCCATGTCTGGAGAGGTTGTATATAAAGGTGATAATTTCACACACATTGGAAGCCCGCATATAGTGTACTAGAATTAACCGTTCAGCTGTTGCTCTTTCGACACTCTTCTTTTAGACCTTAACTGTTTTCAATTTTCATGTCTATTTAGGCAACAGGACGGGGTAAGAAAGTTACGTAGCCAACCGTGCATATAGTGGATTCGTAAGCATCGGGATTTTCTCACTTCTCATGAGATTTGATTGAAGACAATAACGCTAGAACAACACGTAGCCAACCGTGCAAACGCAAGATTTGTCACATTCTTCCTGCTGAATGCGAGGTTACTATTGTCCATCAGGCTTAAGTTTATCAGCGGCATGATTTTGACGGATGGATATGTCGAAGAGCTAAAAAAGGAGTTTCGGGTGGGCAAAAGAGCTTCTGAACGTGCCGGGCTTCTATTTACAACATATTGTGGTCATAATCCAGTAAATTTTACGATCCACGATGTTCAATCTATGGACCTGACCGATCCATGTGACTGTGACTGCCGAAAACAATGCTGGAGTTAGATGTTGTTGCCCTTTTCAATCTGGGTTTTTTTGTAAACCTGATGAACAATCAACCCTCGTGCTTTTGTACAGTTTGTAAGATGGAGTTAGCTGTTCCTGCCCTTTTCAACTCGGCCAGGACTGTCATATTTTCTTTGAAACAAGGCAAATGGCTTGCCATTCGTTTAATTTAGAGTGAAATATTGTAACAAATCACAACCAAGGTAAATAACATCACTCATGCCGGCTGCTTGAGCTCACTGTGCATTACAGAAGCCAAGTGACTAGCCCCACCACCCCCACCAGTCAACCCTCATACTCCCCTCCGCCTGCGACTGGACCGGCGCATCTTCAACGGCTCCTGTTCGTTCCGTCCGAGGCCTCGCCGTCGTCCTCCGCCTTGCGGCCTTGGTTCGCTCGCCGTGCGCGGTGCGCCGCCCTCTTGCATTGTCAACGTCGTCAACAACCGAGAGGAACAAGGAGATGACTGTACGTGGAGAGGATGATAGTAGGGACCCACCAGCGTCATGGCAGTATGCAAGCAAGTGCCTCTATAGTACAAGCCCAAAAATATGGTTCCTCCTAATGGTTGGACATCTCGGCTCACGCCATCGCCAACGTAGTCAATAAACAAGAGAATTACACTACGAAAGCGGGTGACACTGGGGACCCGACAAGTCGCGCAGTTTTTTAGGAACAAGCAGTTTTTTTAGACATTGAGGAACAAGCGGTTGTTATTTATACTAGTTTTAGCGACGGATCGTGGTAACAACGGGCTGTGGCCCGCCTAGCTGTGGTTTTATTTATGTTTACCACATCATGAGCCCAGTTGTGTTTTTTTCTTCATGAAATTGGCTAGCCAGTTCTATTTTTTTTAAAGAAATACCCAAACAAGGCCTACTTGCTTTATCGGCTCTGCTGGGCTGCAAATGTTTCAAGACGAGGAGAGTTTCATTCGGTTTGCCCAGAAATGGCATGTACATTTTTGAAATACATCAAACCGGGAATTAGTTTCATTTTTTTCATTACAAGATCTTAAATTCCATAGATTTTTATGCGTGGACAATTATTTTGATTTCATATTTATATAAATTATTTTTCAAAATAGTTTGAATGTGAATCGATATTTCTGGATTAAAAACAGTTGACCGCACCGAAATATGCAAAATTTTGTATACTTTTTAACCGTGGCCACAATATGGGGTGTAATGCTAACAAAAAGAAGATGGGCTCCAAAAAAATCTTAAGAATTAGCAAATGGGCTATACATTATTAGAAATAATGGCAGATGGGTTGTATGCTGTTTCTCACAGATTTGAGGCTGACTTGTGCGCCTACTACAGGTTGACGCGTATGCTTTCATAAAAAAGGTTGGCCTTTGCATAGCGCCGTGTCAACTTAGTCAACACACGAGAGCAGTGACTGTTGGATGTCCATCCAACGACCGTCGTGCTTCTTCAATCTCTGCTCTTCCTGCTCCAGCCGCTCAAACAAGCGCCGGCGGTACTGCCTGCTCCCTCCTCCTGCGGCCGGCTATGCTGCCGTGCAGGCCTCACCGCCCCACTGTACTCCCATCGCTGGCCTAGCCATCCCTCTACTCACCCACACATGCTGTTATTCTCCGACGACGGCAGACGAACCAGTAAACCCTCGTACTCCTCCGCGTGGGAAACAACTGCCGAGTACTCCCTGGCTCCGTGTCGTTCCCTTCCTAGGCCTCGCCGTCGTCCACCGCCTTGGTGCTCTCGGCGCGACCTGGTCAGCGTGGTCAATGAACGACATCCATCGGAAGTGGATCAGACGTGGAGAGGCGTATAGTTGGGTCCACGGCCGCCGCAAGGAAATGCCTCCTTATTACGTGCAAAATAATGATTCCTCCACCGACAGCTAGGATCCACAGGAAGGGCCTCTCAGATTTCGCGAAAAAACGTTCCCTCACGATGTCGGACCCACCAGCTATATCTTCGCACACAAGGAAGTGCCTCCTTATTACGCCCAAAAAATGAATACCCCCTGCTAGCTGGGACCTACCATATTGTTGGGCTGACTTGTGGGCCTACTAAGTTGACGGGGACGGAGGGATTTGTCAACTTAGTCAATACTCCAGTGACTGTATGATGTCCATCCAACGGCCATACAGCTTCTTCAACCTCTGGTCTTCTTGCTCCAGCCGCCCAAAGCAGCGCCGGTCATGCCACCTGCTCCTGCCTCCCGTGGCCGGCTGTGCTACCGCCTGCTCCTGCCTCCCGTGGCCCGGCTCCGCGTCGTCCCCTTCCTAGGTTTCGGTGTCAAAACCGGCAGATCTCGGGTAGGGGGTCCCGAACTGTGCGTCTAGGCAGATGGTAACAGGAGACAAGGGACACGATGTTTTTACCCAGGTTTGGGCCCTCTCGATGGAGGTAATACTCCTGCTTGATTAATATTGATGATATGGGTAATACAAGAGTAGATCTACCACGAGATCAGAGAGGCTAAACCCTAGAAGCTAGCCTATGGTATGATTGTTGTTCGTCCTACGGACTAAAACCCTCTGGTTTATATAGACACCGGAGAGGGCTAGGGTTACATGAGTCGGTTACAATGGGAGGAGATCTACATATCCAGATCGCCAAGCTTGCCTTCCACGCCAAGGAAAGTCCCATCCGGACACGGGACGAAGTCTTCAATCTTGTATCTTCATAGTCCAGGAGTCCGGCCAAAGGTTATAGTCCGGCTATCCGGACATCCCCTAATCCAGGACTCCCTCAATAGCCCCTGAACCAGACTTCAATTACGATGAGTCCGGCGTGCAGATTGTCTTCGGCATTGCAAGGCGGGTTCCTCCTCCGAATACTTCATAGAAGATTTTGAACACAAGGATAGTGGCTGGCTCTTCAAAATAAGTTCCACATACCATCGTAGAGAGAATAATATTTACACAAATCCAATTTGCTGATGTATTCCGCAGCATGACATCACACCACGGCCAAGCCTTTATTCAAATCGTTTTACTGTCCCACCTCAGCGCGTTTAGCGAGGCGGTTTCCTTGGCACGTCTTGTCGAAGCAGAGATCGTGTCCCCTTATTCCGGGATTCTCATCAATACGGGCGTGGGTAACCCAATCGTGCCCGTTGGTATGTCTCCTCTATCAAAGGCAAGTCCCAGACGGTCACGGGGAGGGCTCTTGGTATTCAACCTCTTTATAAAGAGACCAAGGCTCGACTCCTCTCTTTCAATCTCAATCGAGTCCGCCTCTCACCTTGAGTTCCAACACCCAAAGCTCTAGATTCAGGCGCTTCAGACCTTCGATGATGTCCGGTTCCGACCTTCAAGGCAGGTGGATGCCTTACTCCATTACGGAAGAAGACGTGCTAAAGCTAAGAGATGCCAGGTATCTAACCGGCGAAATCTCGCATAGGCTGACTGCTCAAGGGCAGGTTATTCCCACTCCCAAGCCTGGCGAGAGCGTGGTGTTCGCGTCTCACTTCCTTCGGGGGCTAGGTTTCCCGACGGACCCCTTCGTGAGGGGGCTCCTATTTTATTATGGGCTGGAATTTTACGACTTGGCTCCGGAGTCCATCCTCCACATCTCATCGTTCATTGTCGTGTGTGAAGCCTTCCTCCGTATTACTCCTCACTTCTGATTGTGGCTTAAGACCTTCAAAGTAGAGCCGAAGATGATCGAGGGGCAGCACGCGGAGTGCGAGGGTGCTGTCATAAGCAAGAATGTTGACGCTCCATGGCCCGAGGGCTCTTTTCAAGAGGAGTTCAGCTTATGGCAACGAGAGTGGTTTTATATCACAGCTCCCAGGGGCACCAAGTGGGTGGCGCCACCTGCCTTTCGCTCGGGTCCCCCACCACAGCTAGCGTCATGGGTCAATAGAGGGTTTAACTGGGGGCCGTCCAAGGACGTGCCCTTGTTGTAGGGTCGCATTCGAGATCTCCTAGAAAGAGACATCAATCTGGTCGTAGTGACGCAGGTCATGTTGATTCGCCGCCCCCTGCCCTGCAAACGTCGCCCCCTCCGCCTGTGGGAGTTTAATCCGGAGGGACCACGAGCCCTCCAACATTTTACGGGCGCGACGCCCATGGAGATGTACAAATTGTTCTTCGGATCACAAGCAATGTGTCCGGACTCGATCGAGGACGCATGTCTAAGCTGAAATCACCCGGATACTCAAGTAAGTAACCCTGTACCCAGACACGCTATCCGTATATTTATCATAAAATTGCCCTTAAAAGAGTTGTCCCTTAAACAGGAGTGGATAGCGAAAGCAAAGCTAGTCAGGTGTCCGGGCCCCCTCCCTGAGACCACGCCGGATCCCGTGTTAACCAGGATGCTAGAGGTTGCGCCTTTGGAAGAAGGCAAAGGGGGGAACAAGAAAGCTACCGCCTCCCCGAAGGAGGCTGCCAGGAAAGGAGGAATCGAGAATTCCTCTATCCAGGGGAAGAAGAGGACCGCCTCTGAAGACCCGGAGACCATGGACTCAAAGCGGGGGAAGAAATCTTCGTCAGAGGGTCCTGCGCCGGGGGATGCCTCGGCCGCACTGTGCCCCCAAGGGGATCAGCCCTCCACCGAGCAGTAAGTAGATAGAGGAGTTTTAAAATAAGAGACATCCCTGTTCTATTTCTGAGGAAGATAACCGAAATTTTACCTTGTAGTTCGAATCTCAGCCCTTCTCAGCAGAGCTCATCTTCAGGGGATCTTCATCCGGAGATGATGGAGAGAGGAATGCCTCCCCTGCATCGCCTTTGCGAGGCGGGCGACCCGAGGTGTCGCCACGGAGGGTTTCTCCGAATCCGCAGGCCGGAAGGCAATCGTATGGCCCCCCAAGGTCCTTCCGTGTCCGCCTTGAAAAAGGCCATCGGACGACTCCGGCACCGTCCGGTGCACGGTCGGAGGAGCTGAAGGATCTGCTCGGGCGAGCGTCTATCACAAAAGAACACCATGCGTTGATGGGTACGGTGATTGAAAGGATTTCACCCGCGGAGAGCGGGTTGTACGAGGCCGTCAGGAGTTTACTGACAGGTTTTGAGGTACGCGAAATGATGTACCTTTTGACAGTTCCGCATATATAAGATGCGCCCTGTGTAGATAGTAGCCCCTGAGACTTGGTGCGTTGTCAAAAATGACGGCGCGCCGAGGATCATAATCCCAGGTATGATATGTCGCCCTTCATATGTAGGTGGCGAAGTGTTCGGTGGCTAGCCGGACTGATGAATTTGCTGAGCTAAAGCGGCAACTTGACGTGGCAGATGCCGACATCGCGCTTGTCAACAAGCGGCTTGACGAGGCACAAGGTATGTAATTTCTCCGAAGACACCTGGTAAGAGGAGCTTGATGCCCGTATTTTACAACATGTGTGCTTGATGCAGATGGTGCCGCTGCCATGGAGAACCTTTGGGCGGAACTTGCCCGAGCCAAGGAGCAGGCCAGGAAAAGCGATGCGGCTGCCTTAAAGGCGGTTGAAGAGCTGAAAGCCAAACTGGATGCTCACTGCCGAAGCAAGAAGGAAATGGCCGAGATGGCTGTGAAGTTGAAGAATGCTGCCGAGCGCTGCAAGCTTGTTGAAAAAGAAGATCAGGCGGAACAAAAGGACCTAAAGAAGGCCACTACCGAGGCCAAGGATGCTCGCACTGTGATGAGAGCTATGAAGGAGGAGCTACGTCAGGCCGAAGATTCCGCGGCTGGAAAGCCCTTTATGCTGCGGATGAAGTTCGGGGATCCTAAATATGCTCCGTTGGACCGGCTGTGGAGTGCGGCGGACACTTATCTGGACTTAGCGGCGAGTGCCGCGGACGCGGACGAACACTTCCGAGATCAAAAGGATCACGAAGTGGAAAAGCTTTTTTGGTCGCAGTTCCACAATCCAGAGTGCCCACTTCCATTAACCGATCGTTTGGCGCATGGGCGGAGCTGAATAGGTTATCCGGACTCGCCATGAAGTATGTCGTGAGTCATCTGTGGCGGAAAGGCCCGAGCCAAGAGTTATTTTAGCTTGGTGCAGCAGTTCCTTGGTGTGGTGCCGCATATCAATGCAATGAAAAGGTCAGCGTGCATAGAGGGTGCGCGGATGGCTCTTTCCCGTGTCAAGACATACTGGGCGGAGATGAAGGCCGTCGCTGTTGCATCCCAAGATTCTGAAGGGAGCCGAGTACTGCCGAGCACTATTTTCGTGAAGTTCTGCAGGGCGCTCGTTTAATAGAGACGCAGTGCTCGAAGGATATTATGTTCGAATAGCATGTATTATTGTAAAACAATGTTTTGGGGGAATATAAAAGCTTTTTATACTTGTGCCTTCAAGAATTAAAATACCTCCTGTGCGGCCGTTAATGTATATGTATATATAACCTGAAAGATGGCAGTCTTTGGCTTCAGCCCCCACACATATAATGCGGGGGTGTTCGCAAAAGGCGCATTTTCACTCTTGATCCAACGTCTTGGTCCTATTAAGGAGGTGATAGCGCAGCGAACTAGGCAACCGGACTATAATGCTTTATCACTTTCACTTAGCCATAGGAGTTTGACGGTGGGGCTACTATATAGCCCCTAGGGGCAACGCTCACCCGAATTGGGGCTGCGTGTGTGCTGGCCGGGAAACGTCCCTTCGTTAATGCGGAGGTATCCTAAAGATTCCGTCGGGTCATCGAGTGGTTGACCAGTCTCACGCTATATCATGACAGTCAGTTTTCGGCTTTCTCTACTGAGGTGCTCGCCTGGCCGAACCGGGGCACAATCGCAGTAGTTCTCCTGGTGCCGCCTTAGCCGATAGAGCGGAATGTAAGGCAGCAAAACATAGGAGCCGGGCAAACCCAACATTTGACCAAAGACATGATTCAGAGTTGATGCATATAAGGCCAAACTCCCGACGCCGAACACTCCCTAAGGTATTCGGTCTTTATGAAAACGGGCTGAACAACGCCCTTGGTAATAAGCCCTCGGTGTCCGTGCACGCGCAAAATTTCTGACGTGGCCACATGCCAAGACGCCAGCCTCCTCCTCGGTTATATCACGAAACTGGGGGATGTGTATCAACAAGAGACAGTAAAAAAGGTTTACACAGGGTCTTAATCTAAAAAGAATCCTTGGAACGGGTCCCTACTTCACGCCCTGCTACCAGGTTCTCCGCAGCCGTATCTCGACGGGTGTAGCACGGTGTTCATCTCAGAAAAGAGAGGAACTTAGTTGAAAAAGATCGTGCGAAAATGTACGTTATATTAAATAAACAAAGTATAATTAAAAAAATGAATAAAATTGAGCTTTATTGTCTCTTGTTGTACATGTGCGGAGCCCCTTGTATGGGGGTATGCGGCTAGTAAGCCCTTGTATGTTTACGCCAGACTTGTCTAGCCATGTCCGGGGTCTGAACGACCTGTTTAGGTGCTTTGATTAGTGAAGCCGGTTTAGTGTGTGGCTGCTGCCTCTGTCGAGATGGAGTATGGAGCGGCGCTTACGCCGCCGCTTTGACTGCTTTTCGAGGGAACGATCCCCCGTTGCGTCCCTTTGTTCCTCGTCATCGTTTCTTTTAGGTGTGTCCACCATGTATACATCGTGAGATGAGGTGGTTGTCCAGTGCCCTATAGGCGCTGGTTCCTGTAAATCTCCTACATAAATCGTCCATACCGTCGATGTCTTCAGAGTCAAAGTCGAGCATGTCGGTTAAATCATCGACAGTGGCTACGAAGTGGGTGGTGGGTTGTAACATCCCAAATTTTCAATTTGGAATGTTATATATTAAGTCATCATCCATATCATATTTTCTTGCATTTTGCCGATCCTAGAAATTTCACGCAACTCAAGGACCCTCGGAGAGAGTTGGAGGTTTCGAAATTTCATATTTGGTTTCTCTTAAAACTATGAAAAGAGGATCATTGGATTTATATATTTTATCTTCAAATATTTTTCCTATAAGAAAAATAAAGAGAGGGAATAATATGACTTTCCAAAAATTTAGGAAAAATGAAGATTTAATAATAAATCAAATTTTGGATTTTTCGGAGTTTATTTGCTTTAGGAAAAAAATGCGTATTTTAAAACAATTTGCATTTTTGCCCCGTATTAAAGTTCATTTTGTTCGACTCATTTTTAGGAGTCGGGGAAAATTTATTTTATTAAAATTGGGGTTCGTTTAGATTTTATTTTAATTCGTTTTTCGGTTTAAAAAAAAGTGTCGCGCCCTTTGGGCTAAGGGCCAGCCGGCCCAACCGCCCCCTCCTCGCGCGCCTCACTGAGTCCTTGCCGCCCGCCGTCGAGTCCGGCTCGGCCACGCCCGCCACCGCCTCCCCCAAGGCACCCACAGGAGTTACTTCTCGTTTGCTTATGAAACCTTGGGAGTTACTTCTACGCTTGCTTATTGCCATGCTATGCTAGTAGACGTGGATTGGGTGAGTGATATCCATGATGATGTGAGATTGTTAATTTAATGGTTTATCTAAGGTGGCAACTTAAACACACATCTGGGTGGATTGAGGCACCTGGTTTCTATCAGACTTGCCTGTTTTTCCTTGGACCGCCACCTGTGCTCAAAGGGATCATAAGATTATTCAAACTAGAAACTTCCGTGTGCAGTCACAAGCCATTATGGGCTCGCATAGTTGAGTAAGTCGTATGCGAACTCTTATAGTGGTGGGCTAGCAGATGTAGGGGATGTAGGTGTACCGTCCACCCATCGTAAGGTGCTAGCGCTTACGAAAGATCAGTGTCTCGGTCATCCGTCTCTCAAACACCATGTAGTGCGAGAACCAAATGGAGGCGATCGAGTCTTGTGGGGAAAAGTGTGCAAACCTCTGCAGAGTGTATAAACTAATCATGATTAGCCGTGTCCCCGGTTATGGACATCTTGAGTATCTAGTACTTGAATATCATGTGAATCTCAACATGTTACTCTAATTAATGTTATTGGGTTTTTAATGAGTACTTTTTAATTGGGATTGAGGATGTTGTCAACCATTCTCAATGTTTAACAACCACCATGATAGTTAAACAAATTTATTCCTTTGCGAGGGAAAAACTAGCTTTATGCAAAATCAGAATCAGTAGAGCTTTAACACCAGCCATATATGCATGTAGTATAGGCTTATTCCTTCATTACTCTCTATGTGTTACATTGCCAGCATATTCCATGTGTCAATTGCTGGGCTGCAACGCTCATGTTGCGTAACTTTTCGCATTTGACAGTAAGGTGATTTAGGTCGTGGTTCTATACTCAGTGATGCCGATGGAGTTGATGGACTCACTTATCTTCCAAGTCTTCCGCTGTTATCGTTATTAGATGGCCTTAAGCCATATTTATTGTAATAAGTCCTCTTTTGGACAATGATGTAATAAGTGTGTGATTGCTACTCTGTTATAAATCCTTCGAAGTAATCGTGTGGTGTCGACATTCTTGATCCAGGATGACGCTTTGAGCACGTAGACTTGATCCATTCGGTCGGGTCGCTGAGAGATGGTATCGAGCACACGCCGACTATAGGACACGACCACTAAGTTAAAGCCATAGATCACTACTCTCTTCTCAATTTCTAACTCCTCATCTTTTCCACTCTTTTAGGATGAAGGACGCCAAGATCAAGTACACCCAACCAGATGAAGGCACACCTTTTGATTTCACTTGAAGGAAGTCACCAAGTACCGAACATTGGACTACCAAGTTTCACCGGACTTTCAACGCCACTCTGCTCAAGAGGAGCGCTGGAAGATTCAAGCTCATGTACCCGGAAGGACGTTCGCCCCAATCACCAAGCCTATAGATAGTGTTTTCGGTGCACCAACTCGAGTCCTGGAAAGAGCATGGCAGCTCATATCACCATGGGACGCATTGGAGAAGTTTATCAAGAAGACCTCAAGGACACCATCTATCGACGGCGGACGCCGAGATGAACAATGGGAGATAGTCAGCACCAAGAAGGACCGATCCATTGCAGCTTTCATCCAGAGTTAAACCAGCACATTCGACGCCAGGAGAACCAGATGTGCAATGATATGCTCGAGTTGAAGAATGCGAAGGGAAGGATCATCGAACTTGAAGGAGAACTAAAGTCTACACGTAAGGACTACATGGACGAGATCGTAGCATTAGCACAACACAATAATGATCTTAAGTATGAGATTGCAGAACTCAAGAAGAAATTGGCACTCAAGAATGAAGACCAGTACGTCGATTGTCCAAGCGACTACATCGACGACACCGATTCGGATCCAAGTGAACCCGACTTTGAAGATGAAGCTGGAGCAGACATCATGGAATCTTCCACCGGTTCAAATTAGTAGATGACCCCCACATATTAGTAGTATTACCTCCATGTAATATTTTAGTTCACGCACTTTTACGATAGTTAGATCGTTGTAAGCCCTTTGTTTGAATTGAATGAAGTGATTTTGTGTGCATTTGCTCATATACATTTGGGTAGTGTTTCTCCTTAGACCCCACTCTATTCTTAATTTCTCGTCTTTTCTAAACCCATCAGATGCCTCCGAGACGCGACCCCGGATTTGTTTTCCCGCCAGAGATCACCCAGTTGATCCAGCAGCAGAACACTTTTATCCAAACATTGCTACAAAATCAAGGCAACAACAACAACAACCCACCGCCACCACCACCACCTGCGGATCACTTGACACGTTTCTTAAGACTGAATCCGCCAGTATTTTCTAGTAGCACCGAGCCGATAGTAGCAGATGATTGGCTCCGTAAGGTAGGAAGGGAGTTGATCACCGCAGGATGTACAGATAGAGAGAAGGTGAAGTTTGCTGCACACCAACTTGAAGGACCAGCAGCAGCATGGTGGGAAAATTTTACAGCCACTTACCCTGTAGACACTGTCACATGGGATCGGGCCAAGAAGCTTTCCGCACCGCCCATGTTTCAGCAGGAGCTATGGCCATGAAGAAGCGTGAGTTTCGCAACTTACGCCAAGGAGGAAGGACTGTTGGCAAGATGTGGATGATTTTAGTAAGTTAGCACGTTATGCCCCGGATGACGTTGCTACAGATGCAGCTAAGCGGGAGAAGTTTCGGAAGGACTGAATGATGAGTTAAGCATGCAGTTGATGGTAGCAAGTTTCAATAACTACCAGGAGTTGGTAGACCGTGCCCTCATGATTGAAGGAAAGCAACAGCAAATTGAGAACCACAAGAGGAAGTATGGACAGGGGAAGTATAACTCTGGAGCTCAGCAGAAGCCTCGTTATACCCCTAAACAAGGAATTCAGTTTCAGCATACCCACGGAGGAAGCAATGGACAGAACCGCACCACACCATCAACCCCAACCAAGAAAGACCTAAGCCATATCACCTGTTTCAAGTGTTCCAAGACCGGGCATTATGCAAATGACTGTCCAGAAGGCCAAGGTGGCAATGGAAGCTATGGAAAGAAGCCAAACCCTTTCAATAGGGGACAAGTGAACCACATTGATGTGGACGAGGTTGAAGATCAGCCCGATGCAGTAATCGGTAAGTTTTTGGTTAAGTCATTTACTGCACTAGTTCTTTTCGACACCGGTGCATAGCATTGATACTTATCAAGGGGATTTTTAGAGAAGTCTAGTCTACCTACTCGGATTCTTTATACCCCTTTGCTAGTAAGCTCACATGGAGCGGAGTATATGGCCGCACAAGGATGTTTTCAAGTGCCATTAAGTATAGGAAGGCATGTGTTCTCGACGGATTTGATCATTCTCGAATCCCAAGGATTTGATGTGATATTAGGCATGGATTGGCTGTCGATGTATGGAGGAAACATCGATTGCGCAAGTAAGACGATTTTGCTCACAACACCAGAAGGAAGGAGGATTAAGTATGTATCACGACATCAGCCGAGGAGAGCTCATGTAAATTGCCTATCAGGAGTGGTGCAGGAAGAGGTGCCAGTAGTAAAGGATTTCCCTCATGTATTTCCTGAGGAATTGCCAGGAATGCCACCAGATAGAGACAGTGAGTTTTTGATTGAACTTTTGCCAGGAACAGGCCCAATATCGAAGCGACCATACAGGATGCCCGCACAGGATTTGGCGGAAATCAAGAAGCAGATTAAGGAACTATTGGATAAAGGTTTTATACGCCCAAGTTCTTCGCCTTGGGGATCACCCGTACTGTTAGTGGAGAAGAAGGATGGATCGTTAAGGATGGTTGTAGATTATCGTGGATTGAATGAAGTAACAATCAAGAACAAGTACCCACTACCAATGATAAATGATCTGTTTGATCGTTTGCAAGGAGCTAAAGTGTTTTCCAAGATCGATTTGCGATCGTGGTACCATCGATTGAAGATTCGAGAGCAGGACATACCTAAGACAGCATTTACCACGAGATATGGATCAGTATGAGTACACCGTTATGTCATTTGGACTGACTAACGCTACCGCCTATTTCATGAACCTGATGAACAAAGTGTTTATGGAGTTTTTGGATAAGTTCGCGTGGTGTTCATAGATGATATTTTGATTTTCTCGAAGAATGAAGAGGAACATAAGGAACATTTGCGATTGGTTTTGGAGAAACTAAGGGAACATCGCTATACGCCAAGTTCAAGAAATGTGAGTTTTGGCTAAAGGAAGTTGGATTTCTTGGACATGTTATATCCGGAGAAGGGATAGCAGTTGACCCCACAAAGGTTGAGACCGTAACCAAATGGGAAGCACCCACGACAGCTTGGAGAGATTCGGAGTTTCCTTGGACTCGCGAGGATACTATCGAAGATTCATTGAGAATTTCTCAAGGATTGCAAAGCCTATGATGTAATTGCTGAAAAGGATACCAAGTTCATATGGACCGAGGATTGTGAGGCAAGTTTTCAGGAGTTGAAGAAAAGATTGGTTACCTCACCGGTGTTAATTTTGCGGATCGGACCAAGGATTATGAGGGTGTATTACGGCGCTTCACGCCGAGGACTTGGAGCAGTGCTTATGCAAGAAGGAAGAGTTGTTTCGTATGCTTCACGACAACTTAAGCCTCATGAGTTAAATTATGCCACCCACGATTTGGAGTTAGCGGTATTGTGCATGCATTGAAGACACGGAGACATTTCCTCATTGGAAATCATTGTGAGGTGTACACGGATCATAAGAGTTTGAAGTACATCTTCACGCAGTATGACTTAAACCTTAGACAGAGGAGATGGTTGGAGCTAATAAAGGATTATGATATGAGATTGCATTATCACCCCGGAAAGGCTAACGTTGTAGCAAACGCGTTGAGCCGTAAGAGCCACGTCAATACATTAATAATGGGAGGAATACCCAAGGAGTTAGCCGAGGATCTTGAGAGCTATGTTTAGAAATAGTTCCGAGAGGCTTTGTGGCAGCATTGGAGATTCAGTCTACGTTGATGGACAAAATCGTAGAAGCTCAAAAGGCAGATAAGGAAGTTGCCTCTATAAAGGAGAAAATGAGCGAAGGAAAAGCTAAGGGATTTCGTGAGGATGAGCACGATACCCTATGGTTTGAGGACCGTGTTTATGTGCCAAATGACCCGGAGATCGTGAAGCTGATTTTGCAAGAAGCACATGATTCACCATATTCGATTCACCCAGAAATACCAAGATGTATTTGGATTTGAAGGAAACGTTCTGGTGGACCAGAATGAAGAAGGATATCGCGGAGTATGTAGCAATTTGCGATGTATGTCAGAGAGTGAAGGCAGAGCATCAGAAGCCAGCAGGATTGTTGCAGCCATTGCCAATACCCGAATGGAAGTGGGATAAACTAGGCATGGATTTCATCACAGGTTTGCCAAAGACTCATTCAGGATATGACTCGATTTGGGTTATAGTCGACCGCTTGACGAAGGTAGCTCATTTCATTCCAGTCAAGACTACCTATAGCAGTGCTAAGTTGGCAAAAATATACATGACCAGAATCGTGTGTTTACACGGAGTTCGAGGAGTATCGTGTCGGATAGAGGAACTCAATTTACCTCAAAGTTTTGGAATCGGTTGCACGAAACATTGGGAACCAGGCTGGAATTGATCTGACTTTCCACCCACAGACCGATGGATGACCGAGAGAGTCAATCAAATTTTGGAGGATATCTTTGAGAGCTTGTGCACTAGATTATGGATCTAGTTGGGATGATAACTTGTCGTATGCAGAGTTTTCTTATAACAACGGTTACCAAACCAGCTTGAAGATGGCACCTTCGAGGCTTTGTACGGAAGGAGGTGCAGGACACCGTTATCATGGGACGAAGCCGAGACCGTCGATTGTTTGGACCAGATTTGATTAAGGAGTCCGAGCGAAGGTTAAGTTGATTCGCGATAGGCTCAAGGTAGCCCAGTCCGCATGTAAAAGCTATGCGGATTCAAAACGCAAGGCGATGGAATATGAAGTTGGAGACAGAGTATATCTTAGAGTATCCCCGCTTCGAGGAGTTAAGTGTTTTGGAGTTAAAGGAAAATTAGCACCACTTTCGTTGGACCGTATAAGATTCTGCAACGCATGGGAGAAGTTGCTTATAAACTAGAATTGCCAGAGGGACTGTCAGGAGTTCATGATGTATTCCATATTTCTCAGCTGAAGAAATGTCACGCCGAGATGGCGGAAGTACCGTTAAAAGATACAGTGCCGCTGGAAGCAATTCAGTTGAAGGATGATTTAACATATGAGGAGAAACCAGTCAAGATTCTCGATTATGCCAGTAGAGTTACTCGCAGCAAGGTTATCAAGTTTTGCAAGGTTCAGTGGAGCCACCACACTGAGGATGAAGCCACCTGGGAAAGAGAAGAAGATTTGCTCAAGGATCACCCTCACCTATTTTCTAGCCAACCCGAATCTCGAGGGCGAGATTCATCTTAAGGGGGGTAGGTTTGTAACATCCCAAATTTTCAATTTGGAATGTTATATATTAAGTCATCATGCATATCATATTTTCTTGCATTTTGCCGATCCTAGAAATTTCACGCAACTCAAGGACCCTCGGAGAGAGTTGGAGGTTTCGAAATTTTCATATTTGGTTTCTGTTAAAACTATGAAAAGAGGATCATTGGATTTATATATTTTATCTTCAAATATTTTTCCTATAACAAAAATAAAGAGAGGGAATAATATGACTTTCCCAAAATTTAGGAAAATGAAGATTTAATAATAAATCAAATTTTGGATTTTTTGGAGTTTATTTGCTTTAGGAAAAAAATGCGTATTTTCAAAAAAAATTGCATTTTTGCCCCGTATTAAAGTTCATTTTGTTCGACTCATTTTTAGGAGTCGGGGAAAATTTATTTTATTAAAATTGGGGTTCGTTTAGATTTTATTTTAATTCGTTTTTCGGTTTTAAAACAAAAAAGGTGCCACGCCCGCTTTGGGCTAAGGGCCCAGCCAACCGCCCTCCTCGCGCCCTTGAGTCCCGTCGCCACCGCCGAGTCCGGCTCGGCCACGCCCGCCGCCCCCCCCAAGGCACCCCTCCTCCCTCCTTAAAAGTCGCCCCCTCGACCCACCCGCCGCCGACGCCACCCGAGCCCTTGGCCGCCGCCGACATCGCGCCATGCCGCCCGTCGCCCTGCCGTCTTGTGCCGCCACCCTCGCCGACCCGCCGCCGCCGAGCCCACCCGACCCAGCCGGAGCCCGGTGCCCCGCCGGCGACCTCGTCGGAGGTAGCCACCGCGCCTCCCCCGGTCCGGTTTTGTTTTAAAAAAAACCGTCCGGTTTTCTTTTTATTTATATTTGTTGTTCGGTTTTTTTTAAACCCTAGATCTGTTTTTTTTCTTTCGGTTTAGTTATTTAGTGAACGTTCACCGATCCGGTCGTTTTAACGAACACGTTCACCGGTTAGTTTCTGTTAACGAACGTCCGTTCGTTTAACCGTTCGTCGTTTTTCTTTTAACCGGATTTAATCCGATTATTTTCCGATCTCGATTTCAGATCCAATCTTCAATCTAGTTTATTTTCTCGCTCGTTTATCGGAATCAGGTGATTCAAGCGCCTGGAGTTTACATTCTGAAACCGCCGTTCGACTAATCAACTTAAACAAAGTTTTGCTACTGTAAAATTTGACCTAGTTTCAAATTGCTAGAACCGAGTCGTTTTCTTTTCGACGTTTGACTTTCGTTGCTCTATTTGATTCGACTCTTTTGCAACCAAGGTTCTTAAGTTGAACTTTTTGGTTAGATCTTTTATTCGAGTTTTACCTGTGCATTAGATGAGTACTTATTGTATGCTTGTTGTTTGTCTGCGATAGATCACCCGGAGTGCGCCGCTTGTTACTTCGAGTCTCTAGGTTTCGCGGATCGTCAGCAAGGCAAGTAACACTTGATCATACCTTTCCTACTACCCAGTTTTTATGCATTAGATCAATCCTCAAAACACTTGCATGATTAGGATCTAATTAAGTTGTGGGATGGGAAGTAGATTGAGGTAGTACCTATTACCTGTTTTACTTATGAAACCTTGGGAGTTACTTCTACGTTTGCTTATTGCCATGCTATGCTAGTAGACGTGGATTGGGTGAGTGATATCCATGACAGATGTGAGATTGTTAATTTAATGGTTTATCTAAGGTGGCAACTTAAACACACATCTGGGTGGATTGAGGCACCTGGTTTCTATCAGGACTTGCCTGTTTTTCCTTGGACCGCCACCCAGGCTCAAAGGGATCATAAGATTATTCAAACTAGAAACTTCCGTGTGCAGCCACAAGCCATTATGGGCTCTGGCATAGTTGAGTAAGTCGTGCAAACTCTTATAGTGGTGGGCTAGCAGATGTAGGGGATGTAGGTGTACCGGTCCACCCATCGTAAGGTGCTAGCGCTTCTGAAAGACTGTGTCTCGGTCATCCGTCTCTCAAACACCATGTAGTGCGAGAACCAAACGGAGGCGATCGAGTCTTGTGGGGAAAAGTGCGCAAACCTCTGCAGAGTGTATAAACTAATCATGATTAGCCGTGTCCCCGGTTATGGACATCTTGAGTATCTAGTACTTGAATATCATGTGAATCTCAACATGTTACTCTAATTAATGTTATTGGGTTTTTAATGAGTACTTTTTAATTGGGATTGAGGATGCTGTCAACCATTCTCAATGTTTAACAACCACCATGATAGTTAAACAAATTTATTCCTTTGCAGTAGGGAAAAACTAGCTTTATGCAAAACTCAGAATCAGAGAGCTTTAACACCAGCCATATATGCATGTAGTATAGGCTTATTCCTTCATTACTCTCTATGTGTTACATTGCCGGCATATTCCATGTCTTGACCGTTTCGGGCTGCAACGTTCATGTTGCGTACTTTTCGAACGACAGTAAGGTGTTTTAGGTCGTGGTTCTATACTCGGTGATGTCGATGGAGTTGATGGACTCACTTATCTTCCAAGTCTTCCATTGTTATCGTTATTAGATGGCCTTAAGCCATATTTATTGTAATAAGTCCTCTTTTGGACAACGATGTAATAAGTGTGTGATTGCTACTCTGTTATAAATCCTTCAAGCATCGTGTGGTGTCAGCATTACTGATCCAGGGATGACGCCTGAGCACAGAGACTTGATCCATTCGGGTCGGGTCGCTACATGGGTGGGCTCTGAATTTCTTCGTCATCCGTATCCCAACCTTGCTGACCATAGTCCGGCCAGGGCTCTCCTGAAAAAGAGTTAGTGAATTCAGGATTTCGCCAAGGGCTTAGCATCGAAGATGTCCGCGGCGGCGAACTCCATGATCGGTGCCCAATCGGATTCGATTAGCGAGCGCGGAAGGTTGAGTCCGAGAGGAGTCCGGCACCTTGGAGTCACGAGCTTCGCAAAGGACAAGGCTGGTGTTCGGCTCAATCGTCGTAGAGATTGCAGCCCCCGAGGCGGTG
The DNA here is from genome assembly GCA_021605145.1 of Aegilops bicornis. NCBI lineage: Eukaryota > Viridiplantae > Streptophyta > Magnoliopsida > Poales > Poaceae > Aegilops > Aegilops bicornis. The sequence goes on from CM038670.1 coordinate 568,817,232, forward strand.
TCCAGCCACCCGTCCTCGATTGGCGCAGTCGGCTCCGAGCTAAGGGTCGGAGCGGACACTAGTGCGGCCTTCAGGGCACAATTCGGCGGCAGAGCTAGATCATGCCCATCGTGACAGTGCGGCGCGCTCGGCTGTGGCTCGAACCCGTCGAAGATCAAGTCTCCACGGACGTCGGCTGTGTAGTTCAAACTTCCAAATCTGACCTGATGGCCAGGGCGTAGCTTTTGATCTGCTCCAGATGGCCAAGCGAATTGGCCCGCAGTGCAAAGCCGCCGAATACGAAGATCTGTCCGGGGAGAAAATTCTCACCCTGGACCGCGTCGTTGTTGATGATCGGAGGAGCCATCGGGCCTAAAGATGACGACACAGAGGAACTCTCAATGAAAGCACCAATGTCGGTGTCAAAACCGCGGATCTCGGGTAGGGGTCCCGAACTGCGTCTAGGCGGATGGTAACAGGAGACAAGGGACACGATGTTTTTACCCAGGTTCAAGCCCTCTCGATGGAGGTAAAACCCTACTCCTGCTTGATTAATATTGATGATATGGGTAGTACAAGAGTAGATCTACCACGAGATCAAACAGGCTAAACCCTAGAAGCTAGCCTATGGTATGATTTTGTTGTTTGTCCTACGGACTAAAACCCTCCGGTTTATATAGACACCGGAGAGGGCTAGGGTTACACAGATTCGGTTACAATGGGAGGAGATCTACATATCCGTATCGCCAAGCTTGCCTTCCACTCCAAGGAAAGTCTCATCCGGACACGGGACGAAGTCTTCAATCTTGTATCTTCATAGTCCAGGAGTCCGGCCAAAGGTTATGGTCCGGCTATCTGGACACCCCCTAATCCAGGACTCCCTCACTAGGCCTCGCCGTCGTCCACCGCCGTGGTGCTCTCGGCGTGGCGTGGTCAATGTGGTCAATGACCGACTTCCATCGGAAGAGCATCAGACGTGGAGAGGTCGATGGCCAGGTCCACAGCAGCCGCAAGGAAGTGCCTCCTTATTACGCGGAAAATAATTATTCCTCCACCTGACAGCGGGGACCCACCGGACGGGCCACCGGTATTTTGTGAAATAACTCGTTTCCCCCTGACTGCTGGGACCCACCGGACGGGCCACCGTATTTCGCGAAAAAAACATTCCCCCATTGTCACTCGGACCCACGGAAGTGCCTCCTTATTACGCACAAAAATGAATACTCCCCGGCTAGCCGGGACCCACCTTGGTGGGAGGCTGTCTTAATGGGCCTACTAAGTTGACGGGGCGAAGGGCTTTATCAACTTAGTCAATATGAACGATTCTAGCTCCAAAGTGATCGCACGATGTCCATCCAACGGCCGTAGTGCTTCTTCAACCTCTGGTCTTCTTGCTCCACGCCCAAAGCAGCGCCGGTCATGCCGCATGCTCCGCCTCCCGTGGCGGTTGTCTTTGCCATGAGGCCCTCATCGCCCCTACTATTCCCACCGGCTGGCCAGGCCTGCGGCGACAAAGAGCCTCACACCGCAGCCGAACGGTGAACCCTCATACTCCTCTCTCCGCGGGCTTCCACCGCTGCCGCGTCTTCCCGGCTCCGTGTCGTCCCCTTCCTAGGCCTCGCTGCCGCCCACCGTCGTGGTGCTCTCCAGCGGCGTGGTCAACGTGGTCAAGGAACGACTTCCATCGGAAGAGTACTATATGTGGAGAGGCGACACCGGGTCCATGGCCACAGCCCAGCTTTTTTTTGTGATTTGCCGCTTAAGTCGCTTTGTCGTGCCCTGTTGGGCTGCAAATCTTTCGAGACGAGGAGAGCTTTTCATTAATTTGGCCGAGAAAATGGCCCATCAGTAATGAGAAATGGGCTGTACATTTTTAAAACACATCAAACCGGCAATTAGTTTCAAATATATTTTTTTCATTTCAAGATTTTAGATTACATTAATTTTTATGCCTGGAGAATTTGTTGGATTTTATATTGATATGCATTTATTTTTAAAATCAGTTTGAATGTGAGTCGAAATTTCGGGATTAAAAACAGTTCGGACCGCACCGAAATATGCAAAATTTCGTATAATTTTTTAACCGTGGCCACAATATGGCTTGTAATGCTAACAAAAAGAATATGGGCTCCAAAAAAAACCTTAAGAATTAGCAAATGGGATGTAAATTATTAGAAATAATGGCAGATGGGTTGTATGCTATTTTCCACAGAGTTGAGGCTTTCCTAAAAAGGTTGACGACAAGCGGTGGCGGTTGGATGTCCATCCAACGGCCGTCGTCTTCTTCAATCTCTACTCTTCCTGCTCGGCCGCTCAAACAAGCGCCAAGGACTGCTCCCTCCTCCTCATGGCCGGTTGTCTGCTTGTGCCTCAGCCCCACCGTACTCCCATCGCTGGCCTAGCCATCCCTCTACTCACCCACACTGTTGTTATTCTCGGTGACGGCAGACGAACCAAGAAACCCTCGTTCAACGTAATCCCCTCCGCGTAAAACAACTGCTGGGTCTTCCCGCCTCCGTGTCGTTCCTTCCTAGGCCTCGCCGTCGTCCACCGCCCTGGTGCTCTCGGCGCGGCCTGGTCAACGTGGTCAACGACCGACATGCATCTGAAGTGGACTGTACGTGGAGAGGCTGACAACTGGGTCCACGGCCGCACGCAAGGAAATGCCTCCTTATTACGCGCAAAATAATGATTCATCCACCTGACATCAGGGACCCACCGAAAGGGCCTCAGTATTTTGCAAAAAAAACGTTGCCGCCACTGACAGCTCGGACCCACCAGCTATATCTTCGCACGCAAGGAAGTGCCTCCTTATTACGCAACAAAATGAATACTCCCCCTGTTAGTTGAGACCCAGTATAGTGGCAGGCTGACTTGTGGGCCTACTAAGTTGACGGGGACGGAGTGCTTTGTCAACTTAGTCAATATGCACGATTCTAGCTACAGTGACCGTACGATGTCCATCGAACGGCTGTAGTGCTTCTTCAACTTCTGGTCTTCTTGCTCCGGCCGCCCAAACCAGCGTCGGTCGTGCCTCATGCTCCTGCCTCCCGTGGCCGGCTGCGATGCGGCGGAGGCCACATCGCCCCCTACTACTCCCACCGCTGGCCAGGCCATCCCTCTACTCACCCACACCCCATGTTATTCTGCGGCGACGGCAGCCTCACACCACAGCGAACCAGTGAACCCTCGTACTCCTTTACGCGTGGGCATCCACTGTCGCGTCTTCCCCCGCTCCGCGTCGTCCCCTTCCTAGGCCTCGCCGTCGTCCACCGCCATGGTGCTCTTGGCGCGGCGTGGTCAACGTGGTCAAGGAACGGCTTCCATCGGACGTGGATCAGACGTGGAGAGGCCGATACCGGGTCCACGGCCGCAAACAAGGAAGTGCCTCCTTATTACGCGCAAAATAATTATTCCTCCACCTGACAGAGGGGACCCACCGGACGGGCCACCATATTTCATGAAAAAAACGTTTCCCCCCTAACTGCTGGGACCCACCAGCTACACCTTCGCACGCAAGGAAGTGCGTCCTGGCAAAAAAACGATTCGCCCCCCTGACTTTTGGGACCCACCAGCTACATCTTCGCACGCAAGGAAGTGCGTCTGAGCAAAAAAAACGATTCGCCCCCCTGACTGCTGGGACCCACCAGCTACATCTTCGCACGTAAAGGAAGTGCGTCCGGGCAAAAAAACGATTCTCCCCTCTGACTGTTGGGACCCACCAGCTACATTTTTGCATGCAAGGAACTGCCTGACAGTCGGGACCCACCTGGTCGAAGCGTACGTAGCGTTGTCATTCTGGTCGCGAACTTGTACATACATATATACTGGTCGATGTAGAGGCGCGCACGTGTCGTAGTAGAGGCGCATACGTGTCGTAGTAGAGGCGCGCACGTAGCATGTACACGTATGTACAGCAGCCAGGGTGCAAGAAAGAAAATACAGCCATGTATGTGTACATACGGGCGGGGTCTCGAACGCCTAGTCGCGCATACGTACGGCGAGGGCTCGTGTTCATGGGGAGGCAATGGAATGCGTCGTGTTCATGGGGAGGCAATGGAATCCGTCGTGTTCATGGGGAGGCAACGGAATGAGTCGTGTTCATGGGGAGGCAACGGAATGCGTCGTGTTCATCGGGAGGCAACGGAACGCGTGGGAGCCAACCGGCTTGGACGTAACAGGCGACGGAAACGAGGCCTGGCGTACCGCAGAACGGAGGAAACGGACCTCCTACGGTCGAAACGGGGGTCCTGTTGATCGGGAGGGGTGTGGCGTACCGCAAAACGGATGAAACAGACCTCCTACGGTCGAAACAGGGTCCTGTTGATCGGGAGGGGTGTGGCGTACCGCAAAACGGACGAAACGGACCTCCTACGGTCGAAACGGGGGTCATGTTCATCGGGAGGTGTGGCGTACCGCAAAACGGGACTCCACGGGATACTGGTCATCTCCACCGTCGACCTCCTCCAGCCTCCACGGGCTCCTGTTCATCCAGCCTCCACCGCGCGCTACTCCACCGGGCCATCGCTCAACCACCCCTCCACGTGCACCCCTCCACCGTCCACTGTTCATCCAGCCCTCCACACCACGGGGTCCTGTTCAACCACCCCTCCACGGCCACCCCTCCACCGTCTACTGTTCATCCAGCCCTCCACACCACGGGGTCCTGTTCATCCAGAGGCAATGCCACCGCTCACTGTTCATCCAAACCCCCCGCAACGCTCACTGTTCATCCCAGAGGCAACATCGATCGGCTTCAGTTAGCAGCACTAGCGGCGAATCGCTCCATCGGGTTCGATTAACAGCCATCGATCGATCCCTCGGGTTCGATAACGCGTAGCCTCCAGTCTGATCGCCGGGTTCGATTAGATCCCAACGCCTTGCTCGGCTTCAGTTAGAGCCAACGCCTCGCACACACGCGCGTACGTACGAGAGAAACGTGCATCGCTCCGCCCCCGACCTCCCACCGTAACCGGCAACTCCCCGAAATTTTCCTCCCCCTCGCTTCTACCATAGTTTTTTCCGTCATGGACGGCCCAAAGAATGTCATGCAGCTGCGTCTCCGCCCGCCAGACGAAAAGCCCATTTTCTGTCATGATTTTTTGTCATAGAAGTAGGAGCCCACCACATCTATGATGATACCGGGTTTTGTCACAATTATCGTCATAGAAGTGTCATATGTATGACAGAAAAAAATTCGTTCGGCCCAAAATGTCACATGTGTGTCTTTTTTTGTAGTGTTTATTCATGGTGCTTTCCGTAAGATGCTTGCTAAGTATGATGTCAATCATAGAATCGCATCTCCTTATCACCCGCAGTCTAGTGGTCAAGTAGAGTTGAGCAATAGAGAGCTCAAATTAATTTTGCAAAAGACTGTGAATAGATCTAGAAAGAATTGGTCCAAAAAACTTGATGATGCATTATGGGCCTATAGAACTGCATACAAAAATCCTATGGGTATGTCTCCATATAAGATGGTTTATGGAAAAGCATGTCATTTACCTCTTGAACTTGAACATAAAGCATATTGGGCTATTAAAGAGCTCAATTATGAATTCAAACTTGTCGGTGAGAAGAGGTTGTTTGATATTAGCTCACTTGATGAATGGAGAACCCAAGCATATGAGAATGCCAAGCTTTTCAAAGAAAAAGTCAAACGCTGGCATGATAAGAGGATACAAAAGCGTGAGTTTAACGTAGGAGATTATGTGTTATTGTTCAACTCTCGTTTAAGATTTTTTCAGGAAAACTTCTCTCAAAATGGGAAGGTCCCTACGTTATCGAGGAGGTCTATCGTTCTGGTGCTATAAAAATCAACAACTACGAAGGCACAAATCCGAGGGTGGTAAACGGTCAAAGAATTAAACATTATATTTCAAGTAATCCTATCAATGTTGAAAATAATATTATTGAAACCATAACTCCTGAGGAATACATAAGAGACACTTTCCAGAACGTTCCAGACTCCCAAAAGGCATAGGTACGTGGTACGGTAAGTAAACCGATTCCAAAACAACTCTAATGGCAATTTTTATCAGTTTTGGATTATTTAAGAATTTTAGGAAGAAAGAAGTAGTCCGAAGGGACACGAGGCTCCCACGAGAGAGGAGGGCGCACTGTAGGGCGCGCCTCCGTCTCGTGGGCACTTCGTGTGCCTCTCGGACTCCGCTTTTGTATGTTACGATTTTGGTCGGTAAAAATTCATTATATATACTCTGAAGGTTTTGACTACCGTATCACGCAAATATCCTCTGTTTTCGCTTCGAGCTGTTTCGCTTCAGATCTAGAGCATCATGTCGTCTCCAAGCGCTCCCAAGGACAAGTTTTTCGAGAGAGTTATCAACCCCTATCTCGCTGGAGGTGCTGCATCATCCTCAAACCATTGAGGTGCGTGATTTGGTGCTGCACATCTGCGATGTGGAGGGACCAAGGCGTACCGGGAGCGTGGAGACAAAGCTTGAAGCCGTGGAGCAAGAAGTTTTCAAGTGTCAAGGGATGGTGGAGCGTGGACTCAACACCAACCAGATGATGATCACGGAGTTCACCAACAATCACAAGTTGGATGCCGAAGTCATTGGGGAAACCATCTTCAAACTTCAAGAGAAAATCGAGCACCTCCAAGCCCAGATCTATGACCTACAAAACTAGAACTGTGAGTATGAATATAGATTCAAGCGAATGAGTTTGGCTGCAGATTTAAGGATCCCGGAGACTCGATCATCCTTTTATGATGGAGAGCCGATGCCCTGGAAGACGGACGACAAGCCTACATCATCAACAACCCCTACTCCACCACCTCTGAAGAAATAATCACATGGGTATGGGCACTCCCCTTGGCAACTGCCAAGCTTGGGGGAGGTGCCCCGGTATCGTATCACCATTACACTCCTATCTTTACCGCTTTATTTAGTTCGGTCCTTTTAGTAGTATCTTGATCTAGTAGATTGAAGTTTTGATATTAAGTAGTTTTGAGTTTTGCATTGTGATCTCTTTATGTAAGCGAGTCCGTGTGCTATCTATAATAAAGATTAGTGTTGAGTCAAGGGCTTTGCTATGTTGCTATGATCTTGAGAAAGTAGAAAGAACAAAAGAGTTCATATTGATCTTATGGATAGTGATAACTTCACACATAGAAAGTATGAGGCATAAAAATTGTTGAGAGTTGATGAACGTAGCCTTGGTCATCGTTGCAATTAATAGGAAGTGATAAGGAAAGAGGGGTTCACATATAAATATATTATCTTGGACATCTTTTATGATTGTGAAGCACTCAGTAAGTATGACATGCTAAAAGAGTTGACGTTGGACAAGGAAGACAACATAATGGTTTATGTTTCCCGACATCTCAGTTAAAATATATTGTCATTGACCTTCCAAACATGTTGAGCTTGCCTTTCCCCCTCATGCTAGCCAAATTCCTTGCACCAAGTAGAGATACTACTTGTGCTTCCAAATTTCCTCAAACCCAGTTTTGCCATGAGAGTCCACCATACCTACCTATGGATTGAATAAGATCCTTCAAGTAAGTTGTCAACGGTGCAAGCAATAAAAATTGCTCTCTAAATATGTATGACTTATTAGTGCAGAGAAAATAAGCTTTGTACGAACTTGTTGTGGAAGTAATAAAACCACATACAAGGGGCAATATAAAGTGACGTTCTTTTGCACTAAGACTTTATGCATCAACCCTAAACGCGCATGACAACCTCTGCTTCCCTCTGCGAAGGGCCTATCTTTTACTTTATGCTTTACTTTATGCTTGAGTCAAGGTGATTCTCACCTTTCTCTTTTTATTTTTATCCTTTGGCAAGCTCCTCGTGTTTGAAAGATCATGATACATATATCCAACTGGATGTAAGTTGGCATAGGCTATTATTGTTGACATCACCTAAAGGTGAATACGTTGGGAGGCAACACAATAAGCCCCTATCTTTCTTAGTGTCCGGCTGAAACTCTATAACCACAAGTATTGCATGAGTGTTAATAATTATAGGGGACTACGAGATAGTTGAGTATGTGAGCTTGCCGAAAAGCTCTATTATTGACTCTTTCCGATGTTACGATCAATTGCAATTGCTTCAATGACTGAGAGTATAGTTTGTTAGTTCCCAATGAAGTTTTTGAACCATACTTGACATTGTGAATTGTTTATTACTTGAGCATAGGAAATCATATGACAAAATCCATATATGTTGTTGTTATTAGAATGATCATGATGCCCTCATGTCCGTATTTTATTTTTATCGACACCTCTATCTCTAAACATGTGGACATATTTTTTGATCTCGGCTTCCGCTTGAGGACAAGCGAGGTCTAAGCTTGGGGGAGTTGATACGTCCATTTTGCATCATGCTTTTATATCAATATTTATTGCATTATGGGCTGTTATTACACATTATATCTCAATACTTATGGCTATTCTCTCTTATTTTACAAGGTTTACCATGAAGAGGGGAATGCGGTACCGGAATTCGCTCGAAAAGGAGCAAACGTTGAAACCTATTCTACACAACTCCAAAAGTCCTGAAACTCCACGTAAACATCTTTTTGGAATTTATAAGAATTATTGAGCAAAAGAAATAGGCCAGGGCCCACACTGTCCAGAGACAGGGCGCCCCTATAGGGCGCGCCCCTATCTCCTGGGCCCCCGATGGGCTTACGCGTCCATCTTCTGCTATATCATCACTTTTACCTCGAAAAAATCATGGGCAAGCTTACGGACGAAACTCCGCCGCCACGAGGCGGAATCAATCTAAGGCTCATGAGCTGTTCTGCTGGGACACTTCCCTCCGGGAGGGGGAAATCATCACCAACATCATCACCAACGATCCTCTCAACGAGAGGGGGTCAATCTCCATCAACATCTTCACCAGCACCATCTCCTCTCAAAACCCTAGTTCATCTCTTGTATACAATCTTGTATCAAAACCACAAATTGGTACCTGTGGGTTGCTAGTACTGTTGATTACTCCTTGTAGTTGATGCTAGTTGGTTTACTTGGTGGAAGATCATATGTTCAGATCCTTTATGCATATTATTACTCCTCTGATTATGAACATGAATATGCTTTGTGAGTAGTTACGTTTGTTCCTGAGGACATGGGTGAAGTCTTGCTATTAGTAGTCATGTGAATTTGGTATTCGTACAATATTTTGATGAGATGTATGTTGTCTTTCCTCTAGTGGTGTTATGTGAACGTCGACTACATGACACTTCACCATTATTTGGGCCTAGATGAAGGCATAGTGAAGTAATAAGTAGATGATGGGTTGCTAGAGTAACAGAATCTTAAACCCTAGTTTATGCGTTGCTTCGTTAGGGGTTGATATGTTTACGTATGTTTAATGTCGTGGTTAGGTTTACCTTAATACTCCTTTTTGTAGTTGCGGATGCTTGCAATAGGGGTTAATCATAAGTGGGATGCTTGTCCAAGTTAGGACAGTACCCAAGTGTCGGTCCACCCACATATCAAATTATCAAAGTACCGAACGCGAATCTTACGAACATGATGAAAACTAGCTTGACGATAATTCCCAATGTGTCCTCGGGAGCACCTTCTTCATTATTAGAATTTGTTCAGGCTTATCCTTTGCTACATAAAGGATTGGGCCACCTTGCTGCACTTTATTTACTTTATTTACTTTTTGCTCGTTACTATTTATCTTATCACAAAACTATTCATCACCTACTATTTCAGTGCTTGCAGAGAAAACCTTACTGAAAACCGCTTATCATTTCCTTCTGCTCCTCGTTGGGTTCGACACTCTTACTTATCGAAAGGACTACGATAGATCCCCTATACTTGTGGGTCATCAATTCCCCCTCCGGGAGGGTACCGGAAAGGGTCTAGATTGGTTTTCGGTGGCTACAGAGCCTTGCGGCATCAGAACTTCTGATCTAGGTTAACCCCCGAAGGGTTTCGAAATATTTGGGAATTTATAGTGCAAAGAAGGGGTACGGTAGGCCACCGAGGTGGGCACAACCCACCTGGGCGCGCCTGGGCCCTCAGGCGTGCCCTGGTGGGTTGTGCCCCCCTCGGGGCACCCCCCCAGGTACTTCTTTGGCCCACTGTTGGTCTTCTGGTCCATAAAAATCTCTGTGAAGTTTTGTTGCATTTGGACTCCCTTTGGTATTGATTTCCTGCGATGTAAAAAACAAGCAAAAAATAGCAATCGCATCGCACCTTTGGGTCAATAGGTTAGTCCCAAAAAATGATATAAATTTGCTATAAAATGATTGTAAAACATCCAAGAATGATAAAATAACAGCATGAATACTTCATAAATTATAGATACGTTGGAGACGTATCACCTGCCACGTCACTCGGCTGCAAACATTGAGATACATGGTTTCTAAATTCTAGTAAATCCAAAGCTCGTCTGAAATTCATGAAACTTGGCATGTTGTCATGGAGCGGCATCAACATGCCGCGGTAATTTTTTTGTCCCATTTGGGGCAGGTTTGGGGATATGTTTCTCACAAAGCAGAGCTTCTCACAACAAGCCTGATGGTTTCGGTAGGGAATGATTCACCTTTCTGGATGAAACGATATCCATTGCCTCTTTTCGATTTCAATTTTTTCCTAGTCAACATAGAACAACAGGAGTGTTGTGTCGATTTTTGGGATTTTTCGAGGTTCGCTTGGACATTTTCATACATTAACTGAGTTTTCTATGCATTCATGTGCATAATTCAAATTTGAACTACAGGCACATGCTCTAATGCATATAAATTGGTTGAAAATTCAAATATGTGTCCTTGGTTGCATGCTTAGGTCCCATGCAAGAAATGGGAATGAATGTCAAACACCCTACCACCATCACTCGGCCGCAAACATTGAGATACCTGGTTTTTAAATTCTAGTAAATCCAAAGCTCATCTGAAATTCATGAAACTTGGCATGCTGTCATGGAGCGGCATCAACATGCCGTGGTAAATTTTTTGTCCCATTTGGGGCAGGTTTGGCGATATGCTTCTCACAAACCAGAGCTTCTCACAACAAGCCTGATGGTTTTGGTAGGGAACGTCCCACCTTTGGGGACGAAACAATATCCATTGCCTCTTATTGCTTTCAAAAAAATTCCCGTGTCAACATAGAACAACAGGAGTGTTGTGTCAATTTTTGGGATTTTTCGGGGTTCGTTTGGACATTTTTATGCATTAACTGAGTTTTCAATGCATTCATGTGCATAATTCAAATTTGAACTACATGCACATGCTCTAATGCATATAAAATGGTTTAAAATTTAAATATGTGTCCTTGGTTGCATGCTTAGGTCCCATGCAAGAAATGGGAATGAATGTCAAACACCCTGCCACCGTCACTCGGCCGCAAACATTGAGATACCTAGTTTTTAAATTCTAGTAAATCCAAAACTCGTCCGAACTTCATGAAACTTGGCATGCTATCATGGAGCGGCATCAACATCTCGTGGTAAATTTTTTGTCCAATTTGGGGCAGGTTTGGGTATATGCTTCTCACACACCAAAGCTTCTCACAACAAGCATGATGGTTTCAGTAGGGAACGTCCCACCTTTGGGGATGAAATGATATCCATTGCCTCTTATTGCTTTCAAATATTTTATCGTGTCAACATAGAACAACAGGAGTTTTGTGTCAATTTTTGGGATTATTTGGGGTTCGTTTGCACATTTTTATGCATTAATTGAGTTATCAATGCATTTATGTGCATAATTCAAATTTGGACTACATGCACATGCTCTAGTGCATATAAATTGGTTGAAAAATCAAATCTTTGTCCTTGGGTGCATGCTTAGGTCTCATGCATGAAATGGGAACGAATTTCAAACATCAGTGCACCGTTGATTGTCGGCAAAATGTTGAGATATTATTTTTAAATTCTAGTAAATCCAAAACTCGTCTGAAATTCATGAAACTTGGCATGCTATCATGGAATGTTACCCGACATGATGTGGTATTTTTCGTGTCCATTTTGAGAGAAGGCACACTCAAATAACATCCAACAAAGGCATTTTGAAAAAATAACTTCCACTTTAATATCTCAAACGTTTGTATAATTCAAACCGTGTTCGTTGTGTTAACCATTCACGTGACGCCACGTGTCTTGATTTTAATGGCTATAGGAGGTGCCATGCGGATAGCTACTTGACCTTCACTGAACGGGAGGCGTGCGAGCGCAGTCCGGTGCGCAGGCTGACCGAGAGGCGTGCAAGCTGTCCTTCAATGTGCAGGCTCACCGAGAAGCGTGGGAGCTATACGCTGCGCAGGCTCACCAGGAAGCGAGCCCTTTGACTTCCATGGCCGCTCGCCTTCCTCTCCATTAATGGCGCCGAAGCCGCTGCTTAATACGGGCGGCCTTACTGTTTGCCTCCCATTCCCCTCCCTCTCGCAGACCTCCACCAACGCCACGACGCAGAAGGATCATCTGCCACTAGTCTTCAAGTTTGGTGAAGTCGACTCCGAGCCGGAGGAGATAGAAAATAAGGAGGAATGGGGCCTCATGGACATGGCCCAGAACGAGCTGGCCGCGGCGGTTGATGCCCCCGCTCCCGTCTTAGCTCCCATCCCCACGCCCGCGCCAACGACCATCCCCGTAGCATTGACGGGCTGGTCTCCGAGCACTATCACAGAGGTGGAAGCCGTGGGCGTCAGCGAGGTCTCTGCGGACGCACGCGAGCTCGTGTACATGCCAGCGCCCGTGCTCGTGCGCGCCCCTCCACCCACCGCGGCACCGGTCCCCGTGCGTTTGGATGCACCCGCCGCGCTCGTGCCCATGCGCGCGCCCCCCTTAGCGGCATGGGACGCCGCTGTCGACCGCTACCTCTCAGCGCCACCAGCTATCGTCCTCCCGCGCCCCGCCCGTCGATCGCGCGACGACATGATGTTTGATTTACATGTGAAGAACATTCTGTGCTGCATTGAAGACTTCAACAACGGCGTCCCGGAGGACGATAACGACAATGACGGCGCGGCACGCCGCCTCCGCCGCTGCCAGAAATAGTTTTTTTTCTTGGGTTTAATAATGTATCTCGATCATATGAATATAAATTCGCAGTATGACTGAATGAAAGATATGGTTTGAGCGAACTTGCGTTTTTCTCTCTTAATGTACAGACTTATCAAACAATTTTCTTTTGAAAAAAGTCAATGGTTTTTAAATATAAAAAACTCATCGCAAACGTTTTAGCTAGAACACCCGTATGCAAACCGACAGCTTCCCCAGTAAGCCAAGGGAAAATATGCCGAGCATGATTTTTGCGGCTCTTGATCGCAAAAGTTTTAGATAGAACACCCGTATGCAAAGTGAGAGCATGATTTGTGCATCTTTTCAATGCAAACGGTTCTTTTGGTTGACCCATGTGCAACCACTTACAAACAATTTGGTAAGGTTTGCATTTGTCATATTGGGTAAGTTGCCATTTGTCAAACTGGAAAGATTGACATCTGTTGATCTGGTAACATTGCCATTTGTCAACCTTGTAACATTGCGATTTGTCATAATATGAAGCTAAAAATCACTAGTAGTATTTAATTTTTTCAACTAAAATTCATAATTAAGCATATATTTCATTCATAGATTAAGCAGTCGTTCTTTATACAAACAGTTCAACTCAACAGCTGAACCAACTAAACTTTTCACCAACTGTTGCCAACCACATACTGAAATAGCTAGTTCTGCTTCATATACTAGCTAATTTTAAGTACGTTGTACAGTTCCACCACATCTATAGTCAGATGAACTGAAAAAATAGCCCCTAAATACTACTACTACGGAGGGGCTTGTACTACTTCCGGCTGCCTCTTCTCTGCCGAGCGCGCTCAGTAAGAGGCACAGGAGGAGGAGGAGCCTACCGACGAGCTGGACAACTGCAATACTACGGTGCCTGCAGCTGCTGCAGCTTCAGCGACGCTCACCTCGAACGCCCTCTGCCGCTCCAGACGACCCCTCTCGAAGCGGTGGGTATCCTCGTAGATCTCCGGATTCATCGCCTCTGAGGTGGTATGTGTCGCGGCCACGGCGGTGGTAAGGCTCTTTGTGTGCTCGATGAGGCGCTCCTCCTCCCGCAGGAACTCGGTGTAGCGCGCAAGGTCGCTGACGCACGTGCGAGTATCCACCTCCACCTCCCGCCTTCGGGTGACGGTGGCGGAGCGGATGATGACCCCGGCGGTCAACGGTGGGCTAGCGGCCACGGCGGCCGACGATGGGGTGGCGGCCACGACGGCCACCTCCCGCCTTCGGGCTGCGGAGGTGGAGCGGGTGATGGCCAGGTGGCCGGCAATGGGGTGGCGGCCATGACGGCCACCTCCCGCCTTCGGGCCGCGGCGGCAGAGCGGGCGATGGCCCTGGCTTTCGACGGTGGTGTGGTGGCAACGGCGGCCAGCAACAGCTGTCGACGGGCAGCGGCGGCGGAGCGTGTGGTGGGTGTTCCGCGCACACCCAACAAGGACGCGTGTGGTGGGACTGCGCTGCCGCCGCGGTGTAGCCTCCCAGTTGGAGTTGTTCTATGATGACGTGGAGTGGCTGAGCGACGACGACGGACCGGTGCCATTGGCGATTGTGGGAGAAGCAGACGACATAAGCTACAGGGAGGAAGGGGAAAATGTGACGCAGGACTCACCGACCGTGAGGGTTTATATAGCAGGCCGGTAAGCATTGGGATTTTGGGGAATTTCACCGAGTCGGGCGGGAAGCTTACGCGGGAACCTGCGAGGTTGCGCAGGAATGGGCTCACCAAAGATTCATTGGTGCTACCGTTTGGCCAAAAGAACGCCCCCGCGCGCTGCGCAAGCTTGCGTTGTAAGCCGTCTGCGGCAGCGGCGTGACAACACGTGCGAGAGGAGGACGAAAGGCCACGTACACATACGGTTAATAAAAAAATGTTTGCGATTTAATTACCTACTATACCCACGTCCTGGTTTATAAATAGGATTTAACTAATAAAATAAAAATGCATGTCGCCAAAGATTATATAGTTGGATTCGTATTTGAACATGGTTTTCAATTATATAATTTTTATAACATGCATTAACATTTTGTTGGTTAAATTTGAGGGCAAAGTATGGCATAGAATATAAAGGGGACTATAGACCAAGACGGAGGTAGTAGCACACGGCCGCTCTCTACGCAGTGACGCAACTGTAAGCCGGCTTGTAGGCGACCATTTCATGCGTGTTCAACTGCTCTATGCGTGTGGTTGCTTGCGGTTCAGGCGGCCACGGCACGCTCTGCTCGCGTCCCGCCGCGCGCGCTCTGCTCTCGCGTCCCTCCGGGTGCTCTGCCCTTGTCCCTCCACACGCGCTGCCAGTGTTTGGGGCCGGCGCACGATCACGCACGTTCGTGTGCATGCGGTTGCGCCGGGCGCGGCGCGACAATGCAGTTACCCGCTGCAAAAACTGCCATGCGGACGCGCAGAGAATCCAGGCCGCCCGACCCCCATTTATTCCTGCGGCCATTTACCTTCATCTCTCGTGTCACATGACACAATAAGCACACCCACGACGACACATACAGAGATGGCATCCAGCAGTTTCGATGGCGATCCCCGTGGCTCCAATGATTCTCCCAGTGGCCGACGACGACAACGGCGGGCAGTTCACCACACATCACGTAGTGGACACCCACGTGAGGGGGAAGGCCCTCTCGGTGGTGTACACGAATGATCCGGTCTCTGTGGAGAGCTCCATCCAAACTATGGAGTAGTTCCTTGCCGAGGACAAGTACCAAGTGGTCGGCTTCGACCTCGAGTACACCATCGGTCATGCCGGGCACGATCAGAAGGTTGTCGTCGCCTAGTTGTGCGTGCGACATGACGTCCTCGTCTACCACTACCCCCTTGCCACAAGGCCTTGCGAGCGTTTCTCCAGGTTTATCAACAGCTCCGACTATAGTTTCGCTACGGTGGACACCACCAACGATCTAAAAGCGCTCAAGGTTTCGGGCTTGAAATGCCCGAATCTTGTCAACATCCAGCACCACTACAAGGTCTGGGGCAGGGACAAAAACAAACTGAACTCCCTGGTTGACCTCGCCTTGTCCATCATCGACCCCTACTACATGAAGATGAAGAATGAGAGCAAGAAGGACAAGAACGCATGGCACAGTGTGTGGCATGAGAGACTGGATGAACATCATGTCAAGTACGCGGTCAAGGACGCGTACACAAGCTACGAGATGTACAGGTGGATCGTTCACATGAGGAAGTGTCTTCTTCCTGCCCCAGACGAGGGATCGACCCACAGAGCAGTGGCGGGAGTGTCACAAGAAGTAGATGACTAGACGATCGTTTCTCCTACTTTAGAATGCATGCAATTATTTATTGAGGTGTGTGCGAATGATCTGTATAGTCACTTATGTAATTGGATGTTTATTTTAGTTATATATATATATATATAGACACACACACATGTTATTCTTCTGTAGACAGAGCAAATCACATGGCTTATTAGCAGCAATCATTTGTGTTATTATTGGTCTTCACACACATTTCTGATTACAGACTTGTTTGCCGCGTATCACACACATCTTGTTCAGTTGAACCATTTCCATTGTGTTGCCTAATCACACACAGTTCATCCTAGTGAATCGTATGCTGTATATCGCACACACCTTCATCTAGCTGCCCGTTTCTTTTGTTCCTCCTCATTGCAAACAGTTAATTGAACTGAACTGTATGACATGCATCGCACACGCAACTAAAATCTTAACCGTGTTTGATGCATCCATCATCGCAAACATTTTGCACATTTTTTGACGGGTTTTACACCACCGTTTGTGATTATGGCATCGCACATAGTTTCTTCGAAGGGTCTCTGATCATAGTGTCGCGTTTGGACCATCCTGCAATAGTGTTCTACTTGAGTTTTAACCATGGAATTATGCTTACTAATAAGCTTAAGATCATTAACAGTTCTGCTCATATAATTACCCAAGCAGTCAAGCATGTAAGCATTACGTTTCAATTGTCTACTAGCATAAGCATTGAAATTTTCTTGTTTAACAATGAAGTTATCAAATTCATCGAAGCATTGACTAGCAGACTTATTATGAGGAATGTCACCTTCATCAAATCTATAGAGAGAATTTACCTTTACTACCTGTGTCGGAGTATTAAGACCATGTATTTCTTCAATAAGTGGTAAATTCTTAACATCTTCAGCTTTAATACCTTTTTCTTTCATAGATTTCTTTGCCTCTTGCATATCTTCAGGACTGAGAAATATAATATCTCTTTTCTTCAGAGTTGGCTTAGGAGGTGGTTCAGGAAGTGTCCAATCATTATCATTACTCAGTATATTATTCAATAGCAATTCAGCTTGCTCAACAGTTCTTTCTCGGAAAACACAACCAGCACAACTATCTAGGTGGTCCCTAGAAGCATCAGTTAGTCCATTATAAAAGATATCAAGTATTTCATTTTTCTTGAGAGGATGATCAGGAAAAGCATTAAGTAATTGAAGAATCCTCCCCCAAGCTTGTGGGAGACTCTATTCTTCAATTTGCACAAATTTAAATATTTCCCTTAAGGCAGCTTGTTTCTTATGAGCAGGAAAATATTTTTCAGAGAAGTCATATATCATATCCTGGGGACTACGCACACAACCAGGAGCAAGAGAATTAAACCATAACTTAGCATTGCCCTTTAACGACAAAGGAAACAATTTAAGAATATAGTAGTAGCGGATTTTTTCCTCATGAGCAAATAGGGTGGCTACATCATTCAGTTTAGTAAGATGTGCCACAACAGTTTCAGATTCATAACCGTGAAAAGGATCGGATTCAACCAAAGTAATTAACTCGGGATCAACAGAGAATTCATAATCCTTATCAATAACGAAGATAGTTGAAGTGGCAAACTTAGGATCATATTGCATTCTAGCATTCAAAGATTTTTCTTTCCACTTGCATAATAATTTCTTAAGATTGTCTCTATCCTTACAACCAAGAGAGTCCCTAGCTACCTCTCCATCCATAACATAACCCTCAGGTATAACAGGAAGTTTATATATTGGAGAGCTAGTCTTATCAGGTGTTTCAAAGTTTTCAGTTTCAATAATTTCATCAGTTTCACAAATAACATCATTTTCAACATAATCAATAATTCTAACTCTAGCAAGATGTTCATCAAGTAATTCACCCAGTGGCATAGTTTTATAAAGCAAAGTAGTAGTGTCATAAGCATTATTCCTAACAGAAGTAGCATCATCAATAACATGCGACATATCAGAATCAGTAGGAGTTGTAGGTGTCGCAAGCTTAGTGCAGAGCTAGATGGCAGTTCCTTACCTCCCCTCATAGTAGAGGGGAAATCTTGGTTCTTTGATCTTTCAAATTCCTCATAGTGATCAACAGAAATCCCAAGTGACTCAGAGAATAGAGCTATGCTCCCCGGCAACGGCGCCAGAAAAAGGTCTTGATAACCCACAAGTATAGGGGGTCGCAACAGTTTTCGAGGGTAGAGTATTCAACCCAAATTTATTGATTTGACACAAGGGGAGCCAAAGAATATTCTCAAGTATTAGCAGCTGAGTTGTCAATTCAACCACACCTGAAAGACTTAATATCTGCAGCAAAGTATTTAGTAGCAAAGTAGTATGGAAGTAACGGTAACGGTGGCAAAAGTAACAGTAGCAGTTTTGTAACAATCGTAACAGTGGCAACAGAAAAGTAATGTGGCAAAGATCAATATGAAACGAACTCGTAGGCAATGGATCAATGATGGATAATTATGTGGGATGACATTCATCATGCAACAATTATAACTTAGGGTGACACAGAACTAGTTCCAATTCATCAATATAACGTAGGCATGTATTCTGAATATAGTCATACGTGCTTATGGAAAAGAACTTGCATGACATCTTTTGTCCTACCCTCCCGTGGCAGCGGGGTCCTAATGGAAAATAAGGGATATTAATGCCTCCTTTTAATAGAGAACCGAACCAAAGCATTAGCATTTAGTGAATACATGAGCTCCTCAAACTACGGTAATCACCGGAAAAAATCCCAATTATTGTCACCTTGGGGTATGCGGATCATAACTCGTAATAGGTGTCTACAACTTGCAAGATCGGATCAAGAACACAAATATATTCATGAAAACATAATATGTTCAGATCTGAAATCATGGCACTCGGGCCCTAGTGACAAGCATTAAGCATAGCAAAGTCATAGCAGCATCAATCTCAGAACATAGTGGATACTAGGAATCAAACCCTAACAAAACTAACTCGATTACATGATAAATCTCATCCAACCCATCACTATCTAGCAAGCCTACGATGGAATTACTCATGCACGGCGGTGAGCATCATGAAATTGGTGATGGAGGAAGGTTGGTGATGTTGATGGTGATGATTTCCCTTCTCCGGAGCCCCGAACGGACTCCAGATTTGTCCTCCCGCTGAAGAACAGGGGGTGACGGCGGCTCCGTATCGTAAAACACGATGAATCCTTCTCTTTGATTTTTTTCTTCCTGAACGTGAATATATGGAGTTGGAGTTGAGGTTGGTGGAGGTCCAGGGGATCCACAAGGCATGAGGGCGCGCTTCCCAACCTTGTGGACAGCTGGTGGGTCCCCTCTGGTTGATTCTTTCGCCAATATTTTTTATTAATTCCAAAAATATTCTCCGTAAATTTTCAGATCATTCCGAGAACTTGTATTTCTGCACAAAAATAACACCAAGGCAATTTTGCTGAAAATAGCGTCAGTGCAGGTTAGTTCCATTCAAATCATACAAGTTAGAGTCCAAAACAAGGGCAAAAGAGTTTGGAAAAGTAGATACGATGGAGACGTATCATCGTGCATAACAATACGCATGATCCCTTTTTTGATGGGACGAAACGACAGTGGGCCCTGAACCCATGTTTCCATGCCATGTTGACCGTCATGCCAAGAGCACTACGTAATCGAGTGGGCTCAAGGACGAGACAGGACCGTGTTGTCAGAGCCAAGTTAGATCATCGTCACAGAGCAAGCACGAAAATACTTCGTGGCTAAGAGAGTCTTCGCCATAAGGTGCGTCACGAAGATGACAAGATGCTTATTGAAAACCAGATGGTCCCAAACACCTCAACTCTTATCTGATAATCCGGGACCTGACTTCAAGAAGTGGATTCATTGAACCAGTTTTCAAGGTCGGCGACTAAAGAGGAAGAAATCCCGAAATAATCGAGGTGTGTCCAAACTTCAAGACTGGTTGAAGGGCTACTGATGGTGTCCTAGTTAGGAGCTCCCTCAACACGTCGTCTCCCGGTCTGTGGGCCGGGTCGATGACTCCCATGTAGGTTAACCAGTGGGCCACATCGAAGCGACCCATGGCGTATGAAAGGAAGGCTCCCAAAGACTTGTCGTATACTCCAAGATGTTAGAAGTCGTCTACAACTCGTTCTCTTTGTAAAATAGCCGACTAGGATGTAACCCTAGACCCCCGATACCTATATAAACCGAGGGGTAGGACTCATAGAGAGAGATAACAATTTCAGGGGAGATCGATGGTACTCTATACTCCCTCCAAAAGCAATAAAACAGAAGTAGGACATAGGGATTTATCTCCTCGGAGAGCCCGAACCTGTGTAAAAACACATGTCTTTGTTACCATCGTCTCAAAACCCTTAGTTCCGGACCTCATACCCGAGATGTGATGAATTTAGCTCCGTCACATACTGTTACCGGTGTTCATATGTTTGAAGCTTTTCGATCTGTAAAAGACAGAAGATGATATCTTGCCTTTACATAAGAAAACAAACATTTCTCAAACGAATTTGTACCTTTTTGCACCAATATACTGTTGTGGATGTTCTTATCTTTGAAGCCTCAATCTGTAAGGATAAAAGATGATCTTTTGCCTTACTCCAATTGAAACCATGCTTAAAGACTGATGTTCTTCTTTTGGGACAGGAAAATAAGAACAGACAGGAAGTAAGAAGAACAACACAACAATGGCTTAATGAGGTGGTGTTTGGTTCTCTAGTTAGGACTTTTTCTAGTCCCTAGGACTTTTTGAAAAAGACTTTTAAGGAGGTGCTTCTAAGGACTTTTAGCAAAAAGTTCCACCCTGTTTGGTTTGCTAGGGATTTTTTCTAGTCACAACAAAAAAAAATCTCTGGAACCAAACATCCCCTATATCGTTTTCGCTCATCTGTTCTATATTTGTTTGTTCCTTCCCGTTTTCTATTTTTATCCGACCCACGTAACAGGTACCAGATTCCACACCAACAAATATATCGGCATGATATACGAATGCACTATGTGTATACATAAGCCATGTCACGAATCTTGACGTGGGTCGACTACACAGGATCTGTGTGCCCCCAGACCTGAAAGGCCCACATTGCTCAAGCGGCCATGTTTTTTTTATATGACGCACAATACACAAAATAAAATGTTCAACTTGTAGTATTGTTATATACTCCTCCGTTCGAGAATAAGTATCTTAGTTTAATACAATTCTAAATCAAAAGCGCTTATTTTGGGTTAGAGGGAGTATATGATATGAATAATTCTATGAAAGTAGCCTGGAGTGTTTAGGCTCGGTTTAAATTAAAAGATTTAGGGAAGGGAGGTCACAAATGCAGAAATGAAGCTCTTCAGGGGCTCCTTACAGCATCTACAGCCAGACGCCTCAAATCCGTCACATACGCCCGGACGGACTGCCCGGTCACGATTTCTTTTACATAGATGGGTTCCTCAAACGCGTGGGCTGACCGGCACCCCCATACCCAGCCCAAATATGGGGCGGATATGGGTCTCCCGGGCACGCCTGCCACGTCGGACCCGGCTCATACTGGCCCACCCGACCTCACATAAATTCCTCTCCATCCG
Source organism: Aegilops bicornis (assembly GCA_021605145.1). Classification (NCBI taxonomy): domain Eukaryota; kingdom Viridiplantae; phylum Streptophyta; class Magnoliopsida; order Poales; family Poaceae; genus Aegilops; species Aegilops bicornis. The sequence goes on from CM038670.1 coordinate 568,839,015, forward strand.
CTCGCCGGACCAAACCCTAGCCACTTCACTTCCCTCCCCTCCAATCCCCTCGCCACCAAAGCTCGTTTCCGACTCCTTTCGGCCGTCTCTGGCATGGCGGCCAGCGGATCCAAGTCCTTGACCTCCAGATCCGTTCACCCCGAGCTCATCCCACGCGGCCACGAGGAGGAGATGGCCGTCCGGCTTGTGCTCCACCGCGCCCGGGAGGAGGCCCGTGTAGGCTGCGCTCGGACTCCATCCGTCGGGAATCCATTGCGTCTGCCCAAATGGCGCGTGGATCCGGCGCTAGGCCAGCCGTAGCTGCCTCGCCGGAGGCCGTGCGGTCCGTCTGGCGACCGAACGCACTGGCGGACGCGCAACCCCTCTGTTGGCGCGCCGATATTCGGGACGCACCATCGTCCCACGAGACCATGGCACGTCGTGCCCGCTGTGCAAGGCACCGGGCGCGGGAGGCGGCGGCAGCCCTCGCGGCAGCAGACGTCGGCGAGGCGGAGTCGCATTCTCCGGCGCCCGTATGGGCCATCAGTCCGAGTGACGCAACAGCATCGTGGTGGACGTTGGCGGCTCATCCCCGTACGGATCCTCATTGATCCGACGTCCACCGGCACTATACGGGTTCCGGGCTCCGATGAGGAAAAGTAGGGCATGGGAGACGACGGCGCCTTGAGTCCCGTGAGTCGGCTCGTGTCTCATGCCCTACTCTACCTTGCCGGCGATCGGACCAACACTCTGAGGAGCGCAGCCGGCCGCCGGACATGGCCAGGATAGAGCCGGGCGAGCGGGGAGCGCAACCGGACGAGCTCCGCTTAGATTATGTTTCACGTCACATGTAATAATATGGATTTGAGGTTTTTAGTTTGAGATATCCGGATGTGAAATGCAGTTTTTGAGGCATGACCGGTCACTGTCCACGGACGCACCCGGGCGTGTCCGCGGGTGTTTAAGGGGTCGAATTTTTCAAGTCCGGCTATAGATGCCCCTAGATCTGTATGCAAGCAGGCTAAAGTTGCACTGTGATTGTTACCTCTTGTGTTTTATAATGTACTCCCTCCGTAAACTAATATAAGAGCGTTTAGATCACTACTTTAGTGATCTAAATGCTCTTATAATAGTTTACTGAGGGAGTATTGTACTACTGTGAAAAAAGTTGAATTCAAACGGACGGTAAAATAAACAAAAATTGATAGGGCAAACGGGATCTTTCTGATCTACCGTGATGCCAAACCCTACTTTAGTATTCCCTCCGGTCCTTTTTACTCTGCATATTAGGTGTGTCTGAAGTCAATCTCATCCAATTTTGACCAAGTTTATATAAAAAATATTGACATTTACATAACAACACCAACATCATTAGATTTATCTCGAAATATATTTTCATATTATATTTATTAGATATTATAGATGCTAATAATTTTTAATATAAATTTGATCAAATTTAGCTAAGTTTGACTTTCGGCAAATCCAATGTGCAGAGTAAAAAGGATCGGAGGGAGTACCGTATATAGTCTTCTTAACTAAAAGAAGGGCTAGTGCATGATCCACTTAGTTCGACCCCCGTCTTAATTTCCGTCCAAGCTTCAGGGCTACGCGCCGCGTCTCCGATGTGCACACCGCTCAGAGCCGCCTGAGCGCGGAAGAACAATCGTTGGCCCGTCACGTGCATGGCAGCCACACATCCAAGGGCGACGAGGAAGCGCAAAAATACCAGAACGAGTTTGACGTCTTATTCAAAATTTGTTCATATTTCACGCCCGAGTTTGACTGAAATCGACAACTGCTTGCTGGGAGAGCTCTCCTACGAAGTTCACCTACCATCACAATATTGGTACTGCTATTGAGTAAACGTCGCTGCCAGGAACATGTCCTCCTCGGTCCCGACCCAGCCGCAGCTACCGCAGCGCTCGCCGCCACGGCAGCACTCGTTCACGCCGCCGAACTTCCTAGCCTGCACGGCCACGCGATCGGCAGCCGCTACGGCGTGGACGACCTTGACCTCGACGAGCAACTTGGGCGCCTTGCACCCGCCGCCCAGCTCCCGGCTCGCCGGCGAGAGTCTCAGCCAGCTCTCCGCCGACGTCGATTTTGCTCCCACTGACAAGGGGAGCTCGGCCCTCGCCAGCACGCGCGACGACGGCCTCCCTGTCCCCAAGAACGCCGCGAGCCCGGACGACGACGGGCGCGGCCTCCACCGGAGCTCGAAGGCGACCTTGCCGGGCGCGGCGACAGCCCCGCCGTTGCCCGCCAGCTGGAAGCGCACGCGCTCGCCCCAGAGCACGTCGTCGCCCCCGGCGCCGCACGGGACCTCGCGCGTGTCCACGCGGATCCGCCGCCTCCCGTCGCCGGCCGGGACGTAGTACCTAACGAAGAGGCCGCCCTGGAGCTGCGCCTCGACGCCGGCCACCCTCACGACCTTGACGTCGAACTCCAGACTCGGCTGCCTGCACAAGGTCGCCATGCTCCTCTCTCTCGAGTCTCGACAGGTGTCAAATTAAACTAAGTGTTGTATGCTGGTTGCAGACCGAGCAGTGGGGTATCTGAGCTTGAACTGAATCTTTCTTGGAAGGGGGTGATTATATAGGGCTTTGTTGGGAGGCCGCAAGTGGAACTACTTATGCATATCCGAGTGCTCAGTGGCGCGAGGGGGGGGTCAAGGGGATATGCACGCATAGTGCATAGAGGATGCCGCATGGGAGCAGTCGCTTTAAGTCGCCATGGCAGCCGTGCAAAACCACATGGCTGAAAATGAAACGGCCCTCGCTTTCCCGAGGGGAGCCAGCCGCCCGCGCGTGCCAGTGCGGGTGGGGGGGGGGGGTGAGGGCCGGGTGAACTCAAGACTCAAGTTACCCTTGGGCACGTCAAGGGCTGCCCCTGGCCATAGGCACGGCGCAAGAGTGGCGGGCGGGGGGCTGACGGGGATGGGCATGGTGACTGATCACGTTGATATTGGTTATAAACTAGTACGTGTGTTGGAACGATCGGAGACGCAGCAACTCTTGCGCCTTTCTTCTCTCCAGTTAGGCGTGGCACATGCGTAGATTGCTGATAGCTACCAGCCCCGCTGCACTCAGATTCTGGCTTCGTAGTTCTTGGGGCGCACTCAAGTTTTTTATATTGATTGAGTAAAAGTGGTAAAGCCTCTCGTGGTCTGAATCAGATTCAGATAACTAGATTAGGATTAGGATCCTGTGATGCAGATGAGATTATTAATTCTGCATGTGTCATTTGCTGTGCGGTTAATGTAAAGGATTGTTGGGGGTAAAGAACAGGTAGCTTATTAGCTCTAGTATCGTTCTAATCTTTACCTCCCTTTATAAGTCCGGCACGAGTTTTTACATCACATGTAGTATTATATTTTATATAAAAAATCTTTAGTTTAGTGGTCAAATTAAGTTTTTAACCATGTAGTTTTTCTGGCATATATTATACATGTTTTATTAGTCAAATTGAAGATCTGAAAACTCGTGCCCGACTTATAAACCCAACTGAAGGGAGTAGTTTCAATTGATCAACCCCCTCCATATTTCACATGTATGCTATAATCGGCAATAGAAGATAGAGAACCCGGCGTGGGCTTTGACGTGCCTATGTTTATAGAATTTATTTGTTGGTTGTTTATTCACTTGCAGGCCCTTCAATACCATTATTTTCACAATTTTGATAGGGGTGATCGCGGTGTGAGATCAATCGGAAGCGTAGTAATGGTTGAAGCGTCCACACTTTCACACACGGGCAAGTACCACTAGTTTGGCCCAACAGACTCTACATGAATGGCGTTGCTCTTGCATGTTTTACTTTGTCTTGGTGTTCTGTCCTCTTTTAGAAAGATTCGGTCGCCCTGATTCTTAGGTATGCGGCAATGACGCCCTCTCTGCATGTCGATGCATCCAACATCCACCAGCCACAAGAGACAGTGTATCTATTTTGAATATCGTTCTGGAGGTATAGCCTCAAACGTGAAAGTATTTTGGCACAAAGAAACATAGGTAGCACCCCATACTAGGGATGCAGAGCGGTGCCCGATCCGGGTCGCTCCCTAGTCAAAATAGAATAGGTTAGTTGTAATAGCCCTGCTTACATTTAGTTCAGTTTGAACTAACCTCCAATTTTAGCGGGTTTGGGACGCTCGCTTGCATCCCTACCAACACACACAGGGATGGAACTATGTGTGTAGCAAAATCTTGTTAAACCCTTGATAAAGCATTGTTTGTTCTTCATGTTTTGAATGAGAGGCGGACACCATCCAAGAAGAGTGAACCAATAACCACATTCCATTCGCTTTGTAATGCGGTGACACGCGCACGGCTCAGAACTGTAGGGTACTTTACATTGAGCTAGACAACATCTAAGCCAATTCGCCTTGGGGAGTGTGTAGTGATCATGGCTTTTGTCGCAAGCTGGCTCATAACCATGCAATGCTCATATCAACAAGCGGATTTGTCTGAATTTATTCCCGTTAGATGGTTTGTTAGATCCTACTCAGAGTAGCTACTATGCATACTCTGTTGTTTATTTATCTGTGTGCACGGATGTTTTTCTACCTTTAGTTGAACCCATGAAAACTCGTATCCAAGTAAGATCTTCGTTATTTCGCTGCCAAATGTTGCAACTACCGTTTATAGGACTGAAACCATATGAGTTTTCATGGATACTACTCCCTCTGTTCTTAAATATAAGTCCTTTTAGAGATTTTTATATGGACTACCTACGGATTTATGTAGACGTATTTTAGAGCGTGGATTCACTCATTTTATTCCATATGTAGTCCATATTAAAATCTTTAAAAAGACTTATATTTAAGAACGGAGGGAGTAGTTTGCAACTTTGCATGCAGTTCCAAAATAAAATTACCATTTCTCTCCGTTCCTAACAAATAAATTCTTGGGCCTTTTTGTGATACGCCCTCGGTAAGAAATATAAGAGCGTTTAGATCACTGCTTTAGAGATCTAAACGTTTTTATATTTCTTTACTGAGGGGTACAATCAAAGAACTTCTTGTACGAGAACAAACATGTGGTCGGATAGTTAGCAAGTTGTAAATGCCATGATATAGATTCTTATGTTCTTCATACTCATGATCTTTTAGTCCCGCAATCAAAGAGGCAAAGTGGCCCTTAGGCTTGCGAATCAAAGCTAATCATCCCAAGGATTTGACCCAAACGCGGTGCTCCTCCAGTGGCAGGAGAAAATGGTGGGGCATGTAAGCAACCTTCAATGGACGGTTGACAAAGCAAATGATAGCTCAGACGGTTGACGAGTGGGCATTATTACACGGCTTTTAGCTCCAGTCACCAGTGCGACGGGTCAATAATGCTCGTTAGTGGCGTTCTTTACACCTGACACATTCCTTTCATGACCCTGTACTGTACTGAGGGCCTCGCAGAGCTGACTGCATACAGAGGGTCAAGTTGACCTAAGAAGAGTGCTTTAGCGATCCGTGGATCAATGGCGGTCTACATCTCTTTCTCATGACCTGTAGCAGATCGGATCTGCTACCAATAGCACAGAAAGTCCACAGCCAATCTTCGTCAAAACTCTGTACAAGCAAATCACATGAGGCACAATAATGGCCTCAATAATTTCCGGTAGGTACATTGACGGACTCTATCCCTTACTGTTACAGTACAATGGATGATTTTATAGCCACGTACAAAAGATGGGATAGTATGAAGAAATGTAAATAGCAATTTAAGTAAAAAAGAGGAGGGCAGAAGAATTCATTCTCTTGAAAAGAATAGTAGTATTACCAAGACGTATAAAATCAAACATGTTTCTCCAATTAGAACATCTTATTTGCAGCGTAGCCATGTCAATGCCTGGAGGTGTGTCAGCTAGCAACTTGAGTCTGCAACAGCACCTGATTTTGCTCGGTCATCTTCGATCATGGCTTTGATGTAGAATTCGCCTGCTTTGTAGGAGGACCGAACCATAGGACCGGATGCAACATAACGGAATCCCTGCCATTTAAAAACATGTCATTTTGTCAGCAATTCAAGCAATACTTACAATGCAGAGTAAGAGTATTGCGTGTCCTGAGCACTAAGAAAGATTCTGGGGAACCAAAAAGGATAACAGTAGCACTGATATAGATTATTACGATAAAGCAAGTTCCTAGATCTTCCCGTCTCTAGCATAAGAAACCATGGTGGTTTACTAAATGTCAGAAGTGACAAGGGTACACCATCCAGATTTGTTTTTTTTCTTTGCGGATCATGATACTCCCTCCGTCCGGAATTACTTGTCATCAAAATGGATGTATCTACAACTAAAATACATCTAGATACATCCATTTCAATGACAAGTATTTCCGGACGGAGGGAGTACTCGTTAACAACCAATAAAAAATACTAGGTACTAGACAATGCATTGTGGCTGAGTAAAGTGATTTATTGTGTGTATGTTGTGAAATTAGATTGATGGTTAATGTTACATTTGACATAGATAATATGTATAATAGCAAATCATGGTTGATAATAGATCTTTGCGTAATAGAAAATTGCAAGAAGTCAAAGTACAAGATGTGGATGGAGCATACCATTTCAACACCAAGGGCGCGGTAGTTCTCAAAGGCTTCAGGTGTAATATACTCAGACACTGGCATATGTCGCTTTGACGGCCTCATGTACTGACCAAATGTAATGACATCAACACCAGCAGCTCGCACCTTTTCCATTGTGCTGATAACCTGATCGGGAGTCTCCCCACAACCCAGCATGACTGATGTCTTTGTGAGGGTGCCAGGAGGGGCATACTCCTTCGCCATTTTCAGGACATCCATTGATTGCTTAAAATTTGCACGGTGGTCTCGCACACTTCTTTGAAGCTCTTCCACTGTTTCAATATTGTGTGCAAAAACATGCAACCCGGAAGTTGCTACCTTTTCTACACAACTTCGATCTCCTTGGAAATCAGGCACTGTAAAATTATTTGTGTAAGGGCACAGTACATGGAATGCCTAATAGTAAAAGATAACAGACGGTGTGTCAAAATAGAAAATACTCATGTTTATAATTTATAATACACACACATGTTGCAAGATTCGAACTTTGCAATGCTTGGAACATAATTACTCCCTCTGTTCCTAAATGTAAGTCTTTTTAGATATTCCAATAAGGGACTACATAAGGAGCAAAATGAGTGAATCTATGCTCTAAAATATGTCTATATACATCCGTATGTAGTTTGTATTGAAATCTCTAAGACTACTTATATTTAGGAACGGAGGGAGTAGTTGACTATATAGGTGTAGCAACACAAAAGTGGCACCCATTAAATTCATACTTGAAAGTACATTCATTTATTAACGATTTTCTAATTATCAATATATTTCACAAAAGGAATTAACAGCCAAAGTTCAATCTACGTGACCATGCCAGGTTAAATCACACCTTACAAAAATAAACTGAGGGGATACTGAACAACTGACAACAGAACTAGGAGTATGCCTCTTACCAAGCGCTTCAATAAGCATATCTGGCTTTAAAGTCTTCAACCTCTGTACTGTTTCAGCAAAATGGCCACTCCCCTGATCAGGTAAATCATCCCGGTCCACACTTGTGATGACTATATATTCAAGGCCCCATGATGCAATAGCTTGCGCAACATTGGCAGGCTCATTAGGATCTGGTGGAGGAGGGGTTCGTGATGTCTTGACATTGCAAAATCTGCAAATTATCGACTTCTCAAATTCTAACAATATGTCATCTCAAGGTAAGTCTTAACTAATACAATGGTAGAGTGCGATATGAGCAAAGAACTGGAATAAACTGTCGAACAAAACAATAATAAATCACTTCTGTACCTGGCAGGACCACGTAAATATGAGGACACAGCTAAAAGAAATATGTTGCAACAATAACAACAGCTACTCTACTACTACTAAGCCTTTAGTTCCAAACAAGTTGGGTTAGGCTAGAGCTGAAACCCATAAGATCTCAAAACCAGCTCATGGTTCTGGCACGTGGATAGCTAACTTCCGCGCGCCCTTGTCCATGGCTAGTTCTTTGGTGATATTCCAGCCCTTCAGATCTCTCTTTACGGATTCCTCCCGTGTCAAGTTTGGTCTACCCCGACCTCTCTTGACATTATCAGCACGCTTTAACCGTCCGCTATGCACCTGAGTTGTATATGTCCAAACCATCTTAGACGATGTTGGACAGGCTTCTCTTCAATCGGTGCTACCCCAACTCAATCATGTATATCATCATTCCGGACCCGGTCCTTTCCTGTGTGGCCACACATCCATCTCAACATGCGCATCTCCACTACACCTAATTGTTGAACATGTCACATTTTAGTCGGCCAATACTCAGCGCCGTACAACATTTCAGGTCGAATTGCCGTCCTACATAATCTGCCTTTTAGTTTTTGTGGCACTCGTCACAGAGAACGCCAAAAGCTTGGCGCCACTTCATCCATCCGGCTTTGATTCGAGGGCTCACATCTTTATTGATATCACCATCCATCTGCAGCATTGACCCCAAATATCGAAAGGTGTCCTTCTGAGGTACCACCTGCCCATCAAGGTCCTCATCTTCGTGCCTAGTAGTACTGAAACCGCACCTCATGTACTCTGTTTTAGTTCTACTAAGCCGCCACTAAAACGAAATATGTTGCCAAAACAACAACAAAAATTAGCAGTTCCCCTGAAATGTACACCACAGGAACAATCCATTCTTATATCTGAAATTGGTACTCAAAGGAGACTCCAACAGAACTGGTTTGTAGCTTTGTCCACAGCCTACACGACCAAAACCTTCACCGTTTTCAACATGGATTGCATACTTAATAGCACTTAATCCAGACAATAGAAGAAGAAAAGCTTTCTCCACTATTAATATAGCATAAAATCAAGCATGGCACATCTTATTAAGAAAGCTAATTATTACAGTCAACATCTGGGGATATTGTCTCACAATCATAGCACATAAACATTGAGAAGCCACAAGGCCCTAAGGATACAGAGTGAAACAAACATTTAATTATGAGCACACCCATGACAATTGGCAATAGAATGAGAATTTTGTTTGGGATCCAAGCAATTCTGAAGAAGAAACTAGCTTGAAGGAAATCAAAACTCAAGCCAAGTGCAAAGAAGCACCGAATTTTCTACCCAAGACAGGACACATAAGAATGCTCCGGGTAAGCAGAAGATATAACAATACATTTCACGCTGCTACCAGAGTACAAATTCAAAGTAAGAAATAAATGTTACTAAGGTCCTCCCAAGTCCCAACTACTGCAGATTTTTAATGATACGATGAACATCAAATAGTTGCTTATTTTTTCAAATTCCCTCTCCTCGCTGCAAAGCTCTCTGTAGTAACTGGTTTGCGGTATGATACAGGCTGGACGAATTCCATCGTGGTCCTTCCTCAACAAATTTCAAGATCCTGGCAGGGACCAATGCCGATGTTTTATGTTGGCAAGGATAGTTGGATCTTGTAGGCTGTCAGAACAGGTCAGCACACCTCCTGCTCGCCTATTGTAACTCTAGTAATGTCTGTAGAAACTCCGCGGCAGTGCAAGCACAATTGTGGGAATGACTGACTAGCCAAATCCAAAACCTTCATTTGTCTCATGAATAGAAAATAGCAACCTCCTCCTAGAACTGTTCTTTGGTTGAGTACTCGGACAAGTCTAGTTGGTTAAAGCAAATATAACATGTGAAGTTCGCCATTTTTAAAAGCTATTTATACATTGATTAAATTTAAAAGCTACGAACTCCAACTCAATCTTCAGATCGCAATTGAGATAAGCCGTTTCTGAATACAGTTCTCTATAGAATTGCTTCACAGTAAGCATCTACTCTTGCACACCAGCTAAAATCGAATGTTTCCTAAATTACTAGCAGCGTTAAAACATCCACATGATCTAGCAAAGGCAACTTAAATACACGATAAACTACAAAATCACACTATTTGCCCTCACAATCTCACTGCTCATACAAAACTATGCACATGCAAAAATCATGGAAATGACACCATATGGATCATCTAAACTAAAAGCCTATGCTTCTCCTAAAATACAAGGTTATCTAGGGCTTCCCTGTACACAGCCTAAACAACCTAAGCAGCTGCCGGCACTGCCCAATACAGGCAATATAGACGAAAAGGATTTATCTCTTTACCTGCATCCGCGCGTGCAGGTGTCACCGAGGATCATGATGGTGGCAGTGGCGGTGCCGGTCTCGCCGCCCGACCAGCACTCGCCGAGGTTCGGGCAGCGCGCCTCCTCGCACACGGTGTGCAGCTTCAGCTCCCGCAGCTTGGCCTTGATGGCCGCGTACTTGGCCCCGCCGGGGATCGTCTCCTTCATCCACTTGGGCTTGGGCAGCGGCTTCTTCCGCGTCCCCACCTCCACCGAGTACGCGAAGTCCCCCAGCGACGGCGTCTCCGCCTGCAGCCGCCTCCGCATCTCCGCGAGCCGCCCCGCCGCGGGCGCGGCGAGGGGAGGGGACTGCGGGGTCGGGTCGAGGGTTTGGAGGAGGGACGGGGTGGAGGAGATGGAGCGGGAGGGGGCCTGGGACAGGGTTCTCGCCAGGGAGGCCGCCAGATGGCGGCGGCCGTGCATGGTTGCGGCCTGGAGGCGGTTGGTGGACCGGACCGGGGACGGGAGAGGTGGGGAAGACGGTGGCGTTTGTTTGGTGCGGAGAGATCCGATGAAGCGTAGATATCCAGAAGCCGCTTTCAGTAGCGAAGGGCGCCTTCTCATAATGGAGAATTGTTCATTTTATGCTTTTTTTTCTTTTAAAAAACATTTGATATGTTTGTTATCTGTCATCGTAGTACAGAGAACATCAAAAATAATAATTACAACCAGGTTCATGGACCACGTAGCTAAGACTACAAGCTGTGCAGCGAGTCAAAAGAATGCCACCGTCATTGCCCCTCCATCCCTAGAGCCAGGCAAACCTTATTGTAGTAGAGAATCGAGAAGTCGTTGTGCTAAGGCCTCACAGGATCATCCCACCAAAACAGCAACCGTCGTCGATGATGAAAAGCGAGGTCGAAAGGATCAAACATGTAGACACACGATCGAAGACTAGATCCAAAAAGATCCACCAAAGATCAGCACCAATGACGAAGGCACACCACCACGTGCCCCCCGACGATGCTAGAGCACCATTGGGGCGGGGATTGGGCGTGGAAGACACTATTCCTACTAGGGACGATGTTGCCGTCACACAACCTCAACCGAGACGTTAAACCAAACAAGAAGCAGGCAGGGGTCTCTCCCGCCAGCGAGGGGCCATGGTCCTCCACACCTCCACGGGCCAAAGAACATCGAAGGTGATGGCACCAACGGGAGAAGGGAAACCCCTAATCGTCTGGAAGTCGCTTCTTGGGGAGGAGGAAATAATAATTTATACTTGGTGATTCATAGGATTTGGATCATAAGAATTTTGGAGGATTCGGATTTTTTAAAATCCTATATTAACTGTTCGATTTGTAAGATTAAACCATATACATAACTGAAGAAATTCCCCCCACACACAAAAAATTGAAGGATTTTTTTATGAATGAAAACTTGTATTACTCAAACCACAAAGTTATTACAATCAGCATCAGCGATAGCTAGCTCGACTGCACTGGAAGGGGCAGTGTCAATCCAATTTAGGTTCTACTTTCCGATCTAGCAAAATTCGCTAAATAGTTGCTAACCTTATTTATGGGCTAACACGGGTAATACAAGTTTCACTGAGAGACATAAGACGTCTAATTTCTTTGACGATGGACGAATGGATTGATTTTTCCTTATCTCAGGCTTGGATCATCTTGACAACTACAAATAGAGTCCAGCTCGACGACAATGGGAGACTCGCTTCTCTGGAGAGTCATAGATAAACCCTTCATACAAGCACACAACTCCACCTCAAAGCTTTACGACATGAAAAAAGCTGCCTCCATGAAGAAATAATGATGATATCTTGATTGTCACATAACATCATACCTGCCCCAACGCCATCCAAAGCAAAAGAGCCATCAGAATTCCTCTTCATTCAACCAACATCTGATGACAACCAAGTAAGAACATATTCCTCTGTCGGAAGTGGGCGAGGAATTTTTGCCATGCAATCATGGATAATCACCATCTTCCCATTCCGAGGGTCAACGTTGGTGCCTACTTTGAGTGCCCAATAGCTGACAAGGAACCTTCTAGAAGCATCCATCGGGAGTGGATGTTCGTGGTGTACTCTCATTGGGAATAAACCGGCAACGTGATAACACCGTAAGCAGCTTACTCCTCTCAATATCCTATAAAGATTCAAGGGCATGCAATAAACATTCTTTCCTTGTGTTGTGTACCTTCTCGAGAGTCGGCAGCCTCCACACATCAGATATTGTATGCCAAACTTCACACACCACAAGGCAAGAACAAACTGGATGCCATTTGTCCTCAGGTTCTGACAGCACTAACAGGAGATATACTTGAAACTTCAAGACCCCTCTTATGCTTACTCTTCCATGTAGGTAATGAGTCGGTTTCTACTCTCCAAGAAAAAATCCGAACAACATGAGGCACTTCAGCAGACCAGATCACTTTCCACCAGGATCTACATCCATCAGGAGTCGAGCTTGATGTTGTCGCACCATCTCTACTGACCTCTTCGAATGCAAGCTCATAGGCACTTTTAACAGAAAAAATCCCAAACTTTCCAAGACCCCATGCAAGTGTATCCTCCTCTAATCTTAGTGAAGCCTTGATCTTAAGAATTTCATCAACATCACATGTCATGAAGTAAGATTTTAGCAACTCTAGATTCTAGGAACCATTTTCATTCAAAAGTTCAGGGACAAAACGAATACGACAGCGCCCTTGGGAAGTCACAGGTTTGTATGAATGTGGGTAAGGTATCCAATTATATCACACTCTTATGCTAGTGCCATTGCCTATCCTCCAAACAAGGTCATTTTTATAAGATTGAGACCATGACTAATTGCTTGCCAAGAAGAAGATGCGTTACCAGAGAAGACCATGTCTTCGAGCTTGCCATCTGGATAATACCGGCTTTAAGCACTTGAGCACAAAGACTACCAGGCCTAACAATAAGGTGCCAAGCTTGACGAGCCAAAAGAGCTTGATCAGACAATCGGTAATCGCGGAAATCCACCTTTACTCTTAGGCTGAAGCAAATGATCCCATGCTTTCAAGTGTACTTTCCGGTGACCCTTTCATGAACCCCAATAAAAGTTCCTAATTATCCTCGTGAGACCATCGCACACCAAAAAAGGAAGTTTGAATACACCGATGATAAATGCAGGAAGGGTCTAGGTTATTGATTTTATCAAAACTCACTCGCCAAATTTATGCTAAGTGCCCATCACCCTACTGAATCAACCTTTTGGTTAGAGTTGCTTGTAGGTTTTGAAACTGTCCTTTCGACATGCGTCCTTCCTGAGTAGGTAGACCTTAGGTACTTCTCTTCAAACACCGACATGGTAACATTGAGAACTACCCTAACATCCTCTTGGATCGCCACAGGGCAAGAGCGGACAAACATTGAGCATTTATTGAAGTTCAAACTTTTCCCCATGGCACGACCGTGAAAATCCAGCACATCCTTCACTCTTAGCCTCTTACAGCCTAATCATGGGAGGTCTCAAAAAATAACATGGTATCATCCGCAAACAAACCACCTGTTAAGAATCATTTACTTTTCATGTGATGCAATCAAGTATACTTTGGTGCAAACAAAATTATATAGGGTCTAAGTGGACATGCTATCCTAAGTTTTTACAATTATGCGAATCAAAGAGGCTCCTAATTTTTTTACCGAGCTAAACAACTTGCTTATTGTAGCAATCCGGCCTCAAACGGTCAAGCCTCTGTGTATCCGTGTCATCCCTGGATCAGTATGGTGGCACACATAGTACATCAATGTATATATCAAAGTGCAATCACATGTATAAATAACGTAAAACAGATATATACCTCGTAAGTCTCAGCGGAAACGAATAATCGGGTGTGGAGTCCCATCAACGCCATCGGTAGGTTGAGTGTAGACCGTAACCCTATGACGTAACTCTTACTCGTCGGAGAAAAATCCTGCAACATGATATGTTACAGCCGTGTAGGTCAGTACATTGAATGTACCGGCAAGATCATTGTAAGAAAAACAGATGATAAAACTATACTATATGCAATATGGCTTTGTGGCTCTGTGTCTGAGTTTTCTTTTGCATAAAAGCTAACTTTATTTCCCCTATGATAGGTCTCCAACGTATCTATAATTTTTTATTATTCCATGCTATATTATATTCTGTTTTGGAAATTATTGGGATTTATTATACATTTTTATATTATTTTTGGGACTAACCTATTAACCAAAGGCCCAGCCCAGAATTGTTGTTTTTTGCCTATTTCAGAGTTTCACAGAAAAAAGAATATCAAACGGAGTCCAAACGGAATGAAACCTTCGAACGTGATTTTGAACGAACATGATCCAGAGGACTTGGACCCTACGTCAAGAAAGCTACCGAGGAAGCCACGAGGTAGAGGCGCGCCTACCTGGCGCGCCCTCCACCCTCGTGGGCCCCATGTTGCTCCACCGACGCATTCTTCCTTCTATATATACCTACGTACCCCAAACTACGGAATCACGGAGCCAAAAACCTAATTCCACCGCCGCAACCTTACATGCCGTGAGATCCCATCTTTGGGCCTGTTAGGAGCTCACGGGAGGGGCATCGATCACGGAGGGCTTCTACATCAACACCATAGCCTCTCGGATGATGTGTGAGTAGTTTACCTCAGACTTTCGGGTCCATAGTTATTAGCTAGATGGCTTCTTCTCTCTTTTTTGATCTCAATACAATGTTCTCCCCCTCTCTTGTGGAGATCTATTCGATGTAATCTTCTTTTGTGGTGTGTTTGTTGAGATCGATGAATTGTGGGTTTATGATCAAGTTTATCTATGAACAATATTTGAAACTTCTGAATTCTTTTATGTATGATTGGTTATGTTTGCAAGTCTCTTCGAATTATCAGTTTGGTTTGGCCTACTAGATTGATCTTTCTTGCAATGGGAGAAGTGCTTAGCTTTGGGTTCAATCTTGCGGTGTCATTTCCCAAAGGATGAGGGGCAGCAAGGCACGTATAGTATTGTTGCCATCGAGGATAACAAGATGGGGTTTTATCATATTGCATGAGTTTATCCTCTACATCATGTCATCTTGCTTAAGGCATTACTCTGTTCTTATGAACTTAATACTCTAGATGCATCTTTGGATAGCGGTCGATGTGTGGAGTAATAGTAGTAGATGCGGTGTAGGAGTCGGTCTACTTGTCTCGGACGTGATGCCTATATACATGATCATACCTAGATATTCTCATAACTATGCTCAATTATGTCAATTGCTCAACAGTAATTTGTTCACCCACCGTAAATACTTATGCTCTCGAGAGAAGCCACTAGTGAAACCTATGGTCCCCGGGTCTATTTTTCATCATATTAATCTTCCAAAACTTAGCTATTTATTTTGCCGTTTTTATTTTACTTCCTTTTCTTTGCATCTTTATCATAAAAATACCAAAAATATTATCTTATCATATCTATCAGATCTCACTCTCGTAAGTGACCGTGTAGAGATTGACAACCCCTTATCGCGTTGGTTGCGAGGATTTATTTGTCTGTGTAGGTGTGAGGGACTCGTGCGTGGCCTCCTACTAGATTGATACCTTGGTTCTCAAAAACTTAGGGAAATACTTACGCTACTTTGCTGCATCACCCTTTCCTCTTCAAGGGAAAACCAACACAGTGCTCAAGAGGTAGCAAGAAGGATTTCTGGCGCCGTTGCCAGAGAGTCTACGCAAAAGTCAACATACCAAGTACCCATCACAAACCCTTATCTCCCGCATTACATTATTTGCCATTTGCCTCTCGTTTTCCTCTCCCCCACTTCACCCTTGCCGTTTTATTCGCCCTCTCTTTTCCGTTCGCCTCTTTTTGCCCGTCTCTTGTTTGCTCGTGTGTTGGATTGCTTTCTTGTCACGATGGCTCAAGATAATACTAAATTGTGTGACTTTACCAATACCAACAAGAATGATTTCCTTAGCACTCCGATTGCTCCTCTTACCGATACTGAATCTTGTGAAATCAATACTGCTTTGTTGAATCTTGTCATGAAAGATCAATTCGTCGGCCTTCCTAGTGAAGATGCCCCTACTCATCTAAATAGCTTCGTTGTTTTGTGTGATATGCAAAAGAAGAAAGATGTTGACAATGATATTGTTAAATTGAAGCTATTTCCTTTTTCGCTTAGAGATCGTGCTAAAGCTTGGTTTTCGTCTTTGCCTAAAAATAGTATTGATTCTTGGAATAAGTGCAAAGATGCTTTTATCTCTAAGTATTTTCCTCCCGCCAAGATCATCTCTCTTAAAAACGATATTATGAATTTTAAGCAACTTGACCATGAACATGTTGCACAAGCTTGGGAGAGGATGAAATTAATGATACGTAATTGCCCTACGCATGGTTTGAATTTGTGGATGATTATACAAAAAAATTATGCCGGATTGAATTTTGCTTCTAGAAATCTTTTAGATTCGGCCGCGGGAGGCACTTTTATGGAAATCAGTTTAGGAGAAGCTACTAAAATCCTAGATAATATTATGGTTAATTATTCTCAATGGCACACTGAAAGATCTACTAATAAAAAAGTGCATGCGATAGAAGAAATTAATGTTTTGAGTGGAAAGATGGATGGACTTATGAAATTATTTGCTAATAAAAGTGTTTCTTCTGATCCTAATGGTATGCATTTGTCTACTTTGATTGAGAATAATAATGAATCTTTGGATGTGAATTTTGTTGGTAGGAATAATTTTGGTAACGACGCGTATAGAGGAAACTTTAATCCTAGGCCTTATCCTAGTAATTCCTCTAATAATTATGGTAATTCCTACAACAATTCTTATGGAAATTTTAATAAGATGCCTTATGAATTTGAGACTAGTGTTAAGGAATTTATGAATTCGCAAAAGAATTTCAATGCTTTGCTTGAAGAAAAATTGCTTAAAGTTGATGAATTGGCTAGGAAGGTTGATAGAATTTCTATTCCTTGAAACTTAGATCTATTCCACCTAAGCATGATATCAATGAGTCTCTCAAGGCCATGAGAATTCCCACTGATGAGTGCAAAGAAAGAACCGCTAGGATGCGTGCTAAGAAAGATTGCTTTATAAAAGCGTGTTCTTCTAATTTTTATGAAAACAAAGATGAAGATCTAAAAGTTATTGATGTGTCTCCTATTAAATCTTTGTTTTGCAATATTAATCTTGATAATGATGGGACTGAATATGATGCACCTTTACCTAGAAGGCGTTCTAGAAATGCGTAGTTTTTAGATCTTGATGCTAAAATTGATAAAAGTGGGATTGAAAAGATCAAAACATTAGATATTAATGAACCCACTATTTTGGATTTCAAGAAATTTAATTATGATAATTGCTCTTTGATAGATTGTATTTCCTTGTTGCAATCCGTGCTAAACTCTCCTCATGCTTATAGTCAAAATAAAGCCTTTACCAAACATATTGTTGATGCTTTGATGCAATCTTATGAAGAAAAACTTGAGTTGGAAGTTTCTATCCCTAGAAAACTTTATGATGAGTGGGAACCTACTATTAAAATTAAGATTAAAGATCTTGAATGCTATGCTTTGTGTGATTTGGGTGCTAGTGTTTCCACGATTCCAAAAACTTTATCTGATTTGCTAGGTTTCCGTGATTTTGATGATTGCTCTTTAAACTTGCACCTTGCGGATTCCACTATTAAGAAATCTATGGAAAGAATTAATGATGTTCTTATTGTTGCAAATAAGAACTATTTGCCCATAGTGTTTATTGTTCTTGACATAGATTGCAATCCTTCATGTCGTATTATTCTTGGTAGACCTTTCCTTAGAACGATTGGTGCAATTATTGATAAGAAGGAAGGCAACATTAGGTTCCAATTTCCATTAAAGAAAGGCATGGAACACTTCCCTAGAAAGAAAATAAAATTACCTTATGAATCTACTATGATAGCCACTTATGGATTGCCTACCAAAGATGGCAATACCTAGATCTATCCTTGATTTTATGCCTAGCTAGGGGCGTTAAACGGTAGCGCTTGTTGGGAGGCAACCCAATTTTATTTTTAGTTTTTTGCTTTTTGCTTCTGTTTAGGAATAAATATTTGATATATCCTCTGGTTAGATGTGTTTTTATATTTTAATTAGTGTTTGTGCCAAGTTTAACCTATAGGATCTTCTTGGATGATAGTTATTTGATCTTGCTGAAAATTCCAGAAACTTTCTGTTCACGAAAATAATTGTTAAAAATCACCAGAACGTGATAAAATATTGATTCCAATTGATGATGATCAATAAACAAATTGTCTAGGTCGTCCTATTTTGGCTGAATTTTTGAAGTTCCAGAAGTTTGCGTTAGTTACAGATTACTACAGAGTGTTCTGTTTTTGACAGATTCTATTTTTCGTGTGTTGTTTGCTTATTTTGATGAATCTATGGCTAGTAAAATAGTTTATAAACCATAGAGAAGTTGGAATACAGTAGGTTTAACACCAATATAAATAAATAATGAGTTCATTACAGTACCTTGAAGTGGTCTTTTGTTTTCTTTCGCGAACGGAGCTCACGAGATTTTCTCTTTGAGTTTTGTGTTGTGAAGTTTTCAAGTTTTGGGTAAAAGATTTGATGGATTATGGAACAAGGGGTGGCAAGAGCCTAAGCTTGGGGATGCCCATGGCACCCCAAGATAATCTAAGGACAGCTAAAAGCCAAAGCTTGGGGATGCCCCGGAAGGCATCCCCTCTTTCGTCTACTTCCATCAGTAACTTTACTTGGAGCTATACTTTTATTCACCACATGATATGTGTTTTGCTTGGAGAGTCTTGTTGTAGCGACCCGACTCGGTAAGAGTCGAAGTCTCTGTGCTTACCGTGCTAGTCCCTGGATCGACTTGCTAGCACACACAGTACTCGATGAAATAACAGAAATAACACACATCTCTTTATTACATCGATAATCCAGAGCAATACATTTATTACAAAATAGGGCATAGAGCCAATAAACAAATCTGCGGAAGCAAAGTAGTAAATGAGTCCAACTCCACGAGCAAGGTTGAGTGTAGAACATCGACCTATCGCACCTTAATCCTCGTCGGATATATCTCGCAACGTGATAAGTTGCAGCCATATAGGTCAAGACATTGAATGTCTTGGCAAGTCACATCATAAGTGTAAAGAGCCTATTTGTACATGCAATTTGGCTGGTGGAAAGCTCTAAGTTTAGTTTTTTGCATAAAGCTAGTTTTTCCCTATTAGAAAAGATGTTATTCTGCTACTACACATTTGCATAGGATGAGTTGGCAAACCCAACTCCATCCGTTCCCACGTTCCATTTAAATCCCAACTGTTTAATTAAAGGTGAGGAGATCTCCCGGCATTTCCACTACTAGATGCTCAACTTGTCCGTAGCAGGGACACGGCTAATCGATTAGGTTTTAACACTCTGCAGAGGTTGCGCACTTTTTCCCACAAGACTCGACCACCTCCATGATCGGAAGATCGAGACATAGTCTTTCAAAATGTTCCCCTTAACCCACGGATAGGGCTTAAGACACCTACATCACTCTACATCTGCTAGCCCATCCAGGAAGGGGTCACACTAACTACTCAACTAAGACAGAGCCCATATTGGCTTGTGGTCGCACACGTAAGCTTCTAGACATGAGAATACGATTGATCTCTTTGAGCTCGAAAGCAGACGGTCCACTAGTGGTGCACCACCATGGATTTCCCATGCGTGCTAATCGCATTTCGCCACCATTCCAACAAGTTTCCGCCCTGTAGTTCATTAATTATATTAGGTCCTATTTACTACATTGTCACTCATACTTTACAATGATCACTCCCCAATCCACGTCTACTTAGCGAAGCAACATAATGTAAAATGATGGCGACAATGTTATAAGGTTCAGACCTACCTCAATGAACTCTTTGGGTGAAAAGCATAGTCATGCGGCATCAATTCCTACCATGCAGTCCTACCGTAAAGAACTACGTGCATAATAAAAACATAGGTAATGAAACATGATCAAGATGCAACTTGCCTTGGTACTGCTTGTTGAATTCTAAAGACTGATATTATTCTGCTTCGCACTCCGGGCAATCTACCGCAAAGTAGATAAACAAACATAAGCAAACATTCTAGAGAACCAGAAAGAACATGCAAAGCAAAAGTCTCGGAAAAAACCAAATGAACAAACATCACACTTAACTAGCATGAAAATTTTCTAGGTGCAAAACAACATAGGCACATGGTTCAAGAAGTGATGTGAACTATAGTGCATACTATGCATACTAGTAAAATATTAATAGGCAGATTCTAGTGTGTGAAAATTATTGTGACAAAGTTCCGGTGATAGGGTTTGGCTACGGTGACAGAATGCAAAAAGAATCAACTTAATCAGAGCTACGGTTTGAGAGATATGGCCATTTGAAGTTTGAATTGAATCTGAATAAATTCAAATTTGAATCGACAAAAGTTTGTAAAAGGATACCACTGGATAGATCTAAACAATACGGAGAATTTGCCGCTGGTTTCATCGAGTTTGGATCTACGGTTAAAAAGTTATGGCTAATCTAAGCTCGTGGACTAATCTGTGATAAAAGGGACTAAACAAGGAAGAAAACTATCGCAACCAAGTCCTCGCCACGTGGCGGCTCGTGGCTGGCCGAGCAGCGTCCGCTGCGGAGGTTATACGAACGGCCGCTAAATAAGAAAAAAAACGATGGCGGCGGTGACTAAAGAAAAGCGGCGCTTCGGTTTAAATAAACCGCACGGTCTAAAGGGAACCGCGTTAACCGCGTACCTCTTCGCAAAAAACGAACCTAATCTAATATGGGCCGTCCATGGTAGATCGAACAGGCGAGGTGGGGTGGTGGCTCACGGTGGGTGGTGGTGGTGGCGGCGGCGATGAAGACGGCGGCGCGACGCCTTGACGGAGGGCGGCGGCTACGGCGGTCCTCGGCTTGGGAAGAAGACGGGGAGGTGCAAGGCCGAGGGCGTCGCGAAGGTGGCGCTTGGCTCCTCGTGGACGCCGGGTCGGCGAGGCGAGGCGGCGGCCTCGCTGGCTCCGGCGAGGTCGCATCGTCGGGCGTCGTCTCCGGCGGGACCTAAGCGAGGAAAAGGTGTCAAAAATATGCGCAAGTTCACGTCAGACGATTGACGAAGGAACAAGGGCTCGGTGGTTTATCGGCAGCGGAATGCTCGGCGAGGTCCGCTCGCCGGGCGAGATCCAAGCGGCGATCAAGGGCGGTAGGAGCGGCGTGGAAGAAGCGGACGGCGAGAATGGAAGAGGGGTCCTGGCCTTTATATAGGCGAGGGCAGAGGCTCGGGTGCCATGGATAAGCGTTATCCGCGAGGGCCTCGCCCGTGTTAAGTGAGGCGCGGCGAAGCTCATCCAAGCGAGCAAGCGGGAGGTTGGGGAGATGAGGTGGAAGCGGGCCCACCAGTCGATGGCGGACAGTAGCGAGCGAGGAGGTTTGAGCCTTGGCTGGCCTTGGGCCAAATGGCCACTGGGCGGTTAGCGCTCTGGCCGAACCCAGTTTTGTTCGAGCGGCCGGTGAGTGCGTCGTCGTTTTTTAACCTAGGACTAAAGTGTCCCTAAACAATTCAAAAGAATTTATAAAAACACCACAAAAATATATAAAATAACTATACAATATTTAGAACCTAATAAACATTAACTTAAGCACAAAACATTTTTAAAATATTTTCCTAATGCAATTAATGCACTTTTTGCAGATAAAATAAATACCAATAAACTCCAAAACTTTAAATAATATTCAAAATAAAATTTCCCACTCTTTTATATTTTGAGGAAGTCATCTTATCCCCTCTCATTTGTTTTTCTTGAGTGGAAAAATATTATTTGAATATTTTAAAAACTCCAAAATGCAAAGAAATATGATATGCATTGAATGATTCTATTAACATCCAAATTTAATAAAAATTGGGATGTTACACTTGTATTATTTGTGTCTTTATTTGTTAGTTTACCACAATCATCCTTGCTGAACACACCTTTTTGAGAGAGTCACACTTGATTCGGAATTTATTAGAATACTCTATGTGCTTCACTTATATTTTTTGAGCTATATAGTTTTTGCTCTAGTGCTTCACTTATATCTTTTAGAGCACGGTGGTGGATTTGTTTTATAGAAACTATTGATCTCTCATGCTTCACTTATATTATTTTGAGAGTCTTGAAATAGCATGGCAATTTTCTTTAATTAATATCATGAGAAATTTGATGCTTGATAATTGTTTTGAGATATAAAGGTAGTAATATCATAGTTGTGCTAGATGAGTAATTGTGGAATTGAAAAATACATGTGTTGAAGTTTGTTATTCCCGTAGCATGCACGTATGGTGAACCGTTATGTAACGAAGTCGGAGCATGAAGTATTTGTTGATTGTCTTCCTTTGTGTGGCGGTCGGGAATGCACGATGGTTAACTCCTACCAACCCTTCCCCTAGGAGCATGCGTAGTAGTACTTTGCTTCAAGGGCTAATAAATTTTTGCAATAAGTATATGAGTTCTTTATGACTAATGTGAGTCCATGGACTATACGCACACTTACCTTTTCGTAATTTTCTAGCCTCTTGATGCAGCATTGCCCTTTCTCACCTTGAGAGTTGGTGCAAACTTCACGGTGCATCCAAACCCCGTGATATGATATGCTCTATCACACATAAACCTCCTTATATCTTCCTCAAAACAGCCACCATACCTACCTATAATGGCATTTCCATAGCCATTCCGAGATACATTGCCATGCAACTTTCCACTGTTTCATTTATCATGACATACTCCATCATTATCATATTGCTTTGCATGATCATGTAGTTGACACTGTATTTGTGGCAAAGCCACCGTTCATAATTCTTTCATACATGTCGCTCTTGATTCATTGCATATCCCGGTACACCACCGGAGGCATTCATATAGAGTCATATTTTGTTCTAAGTATTGAGTTGTAAGTAAATAAAAGTGTGATGATCATCATTATTAGAGCATTGTCCCAAGTGAGGAAAGGATGATGGAGACTATGATTCCCCCACAAGTCAGGATGAGACTACCGACTAAAAAAAGAGGCCATAAAAAAAGAGAAAAAAAGGCCCAAATAAAAAAATTATGAGAGAAAAAAAGAGAAGGGACAATGTTATTATCCTTTTACCACACTTGTGCTTCAAAGTAGCACCGTGATCTTCATAATAGAGAGTCTCTCATTTTGTCACTTTCATATACTAGTGGGAAATTTCATTATAAAACTTGGCTTGTATGTTCCAATGATGGGCTTCCTCAAATGCCCGAGGTCTTCGTGAGCAAGCAAGTTGGATGCACACCCAATTAGTTTCTTTATGAGCTTTCATACACTTATAGCTCTGCTGCATCCGTTGCATGGCAATCCCTACTCCTCGCATTAACATCAATTGATGGGCATCTCCATAGCCCGTTAATTAGCCTCGTTGATGTGAGACTTTCTCCCTTTTTTGTCTTCCCACATAACCCCTACCATTATACCTTATTCCACCATAGTGCTATATCCATGGCTTGCGCTCATGTATTGCGTAAGAGTTGAAAAGGATGAAGCGCGTAAAAAGTATTAACAAAATTCTTTGCCAAAAACAAGGATGTACATGATATGAATATTTTGTGTGGGGAAGATGGAGCATAGCCAGACTATATGATTTTGTAGGGATAACTTGCTTTGGCTATGTTATTTTGATAAGACATAATTGCTTAGTTAGTATGCTTGAAGTATTGTTGTTTTTATGTCAACATTAGACTTTTATCTTGAATCATATCAAATCTGAACATTCATGCCACAATAAGAAGGATTATGTTGAAATTATGCCAAGTAGCATTCCACATCAAAAATTATGTTTTGATCATTTACCTACTCGAGGACGAGCATGAATTAAGCTTGGGGATGCTTGATACGTCTCCAACGATTCTATAATTTTTATTGTTCCATGCTATATTATATTCTGTTTTGGACATTATTGGGCTTTATTATACACTTTTATATTATTTTTGGGACTAACCTATTAACCAGAGGCCCATCCCAGAATTATTGTTTTTGCCTATTTCAGAGTTTCACAGAAAAGGAATATCAAACGGACTCCAAATGGAATGAAACCTTCGGGAACGTGATTTTCTGAACGAACATGATCCAGAGGACTTGGACCCTACGTCAAGAAAGCTACCAGGAAGCCACGAGGTAGGGGGGCGCGCCTACCCCCCTGGGCACGCCCTCCACCCTCGTGGGCCTCATGTTGCTCCACCGACGCATTCTTCCTCCTATATATACCTCGCACCCCAAACTACCAGACACGGGGCCAAAACCTAATTCCACCGCCGCAACCTTCTCAGACCGTGAGATCCCATCTTGGGGCCTGTTTGAGCTCACGCCGGAGGGCATCGATCACGGAGGGCTTCTACATCAACACCATAGCCTCTCCGATGATGTGTGAGTAGTTTACCTCAGACCTTCGGGTCCATAGTTATTAGCTAGATGACTTCTTCGCCTTTTTGGATCTCAATACAATGTTCTCCCCTCTCTTGTGGAGATCTATTCGATGTAATCTTCTTTTCTTTGTGTGTTTGTTGAGACCGATGAATTGTGGGTTTATGATCAAGTTTATCTATGAACAATATTTGAATCTTCTGAATTCTTTTATGTATGATTGGTTATCTTTGCAAGTCTCTTCAATTATCAGTTTGGTTCGCCAACTAGATTGATCTTTCTTGCAATGGGAGAAGTGCTTAGCTTTGGGTTCAATCTTGCGGTGTCCTTTCCCAAAGGATGAGGGGCAGCAAGGCACGTATAGTATTGTTGCCATCGAGGATAACAAGATGGTTTTTATCATATTGCATGAGTTTATCCCTCTACATCATGTCATCTTGCTTAAGGCGTTACTCTGTTCTTATGAACTTAATACTCTAGATGCATGCTGGATAGCGGTCGATGTGTGGAGTAATAGTAGTAGATGTAGGCATGAGTCGGTCTACTTGTCTCGGATGTGATGCCTATATACATGATCATACCTAGATATTCTCATAACTTCTGTAAATTGCTCAACAGTAATTTGTTCACCCACCGTAAATACTTATGCTCTCGAGAGAAGCCACTAGTGAAACCTATGGTCCCCGGGTCTATTTTCCATCATATTAATCTACCAACACTTAGCTATTTCTTTTGTCGTTTTTATTTTACTTTCTTTACTTTGCATCTTTATCTAAAAATACCAAAAAAATTATCTTATCATATCTATTAGATCTCACTCTCGTAAGTGACCGTGTAGGGATTGACAACCCCTTATCGTGTTGGTTGCGAGGATTTATTTGTTTGTATAGGTGCGAGGGACTCGTGTGTGGTCTCCTACTGGATTGATACCTTGGTTCTCAAAAACTGAGGGAAATACTTACGCTACTTTGATGCATCACCCTTTCCTCTTCAAGGAAAAACCAACACAGTGCTCAAGAGGTAGCACCCTACAACAAAGGAATATAAGGAGTCTTCACTACAGAGTCATCTACAATGACATGGTTCCGCCAACTGATGCCTCATTGCCCAAATCATCATAAGTTGCCCACAATTAAATTA
Source organism: Aegilops bicornis (assembly GCA_021605145.1). NCBI lineage: Eukaryota > Viridiplantae > Streptophyta > Magnoliopsida > Poales > Poaceae > Aegilops > Aegilops bicornis. The sequence continues at coordinate 568,864,696 of CM038670.1, forward strand.
TCAGTCCGGTGTTGAGAGTTCCGAGATAGATCCAAGTCCAGAAGCTCAAATTGTCTGTAACCGGGGACACGACTAATCGATTAGGTTTTAACCCTATGCAGAGGTTTGTACACTTTACCCGCAAGATTCGATCCCTCCCTTTTCGTCCTCGCACTTTAGATCATTTGAGAACAGGATGATCGAAACATGGTCTTTCGAAGAGTTCCTCTGACCACTCTTCAGTGCTCATCCAATCCTACCGTAGTTCTACATCTGTTAGCACCGTCCCAGCCAGAGTCACAACTAAGGTCAACCAAGCCAGAGCCCCTAGTGACTTGCGATTGCACAGGTAAGCTTCCGGGCATGAAGTATTCTTTCTTCTCTTTGAGTCTGGGTGAAGCTTTCCGCAAGATGTCATGGCGCTTCTCCATGCATCCCGGCCATCCACTGGTTGCTCCAGGGTGCCCATAAAATCTGTCCTTCACCCAGTAGTGTGTATTGAATTCGTCTCGAGTCTCTAAATCTTGAGGTCTTGAAGTCCTGAAGATGCAGTCCTTGCCGATGCCATCATGAAGTTGTCGCCATTGACGTAGGGGGTCCTTCATACTCACACCACTCCCGGCTACTCATATCAACCCCGTCTACTATAGGGTAGCATTTAAACTACATAACGTCTCGAGCTTGATAACAGGGAGATTGGTTCCTACCTCATGCATTCTACTCAACTACAAGATTCAATAACACTACTGGAGGGATTGTTGAAAGGGTGCTACTACATGCAAATAAAACATAGGTATGAAAAACATGGTCAAAGTGAACTTGCCTGCTGATACTTGATGAAGATTATATCGCTCTCAAGAAATCCTGATAGTACTATTCGTCACTCTTCGAAGAAAATCTATATAGTCAAACATTGCATTCACATAAGTAATCATTCTAGCAAGCAATTTCTAGCAATCATAATTATCAATAAACAATAAATAAATCAAATAACAAAACCCAAATAAAATCCAAAGAACTTCAAGGAAAACTACGAGAAAAACTACTAAGGAAAAGTCTAAGACTTTACTACAAACAATAAAAATAGTTTTTTTTGTCCTACATAAAACTTAACAAAATAAAATAAAAAACTAAACTACTAAAAATAAAATTAATAGAAAAGAAAATATAAAACAACTAAGTTAACATAAAGTATTTTTCATAAAAAATTATTTGCAAAAAGAAACAATTAAAAAGCTATTATAAAACTCTAACTATGACCTATACAAGTTTTCATACAAAACTAAAGAAACTAAAATTTGAAAATAAAATAAAATTGTCTACTGTTAAATAACAAAAACAAAACTAAATTTGTAAACATTGACAAAAAGAAATAATTTAAAAACAATTAAAACTATAAAGAAAAGGCTAAAACAAAACTAGAACTAAAACAGTGCTGTTTTTCCTAAAACCCTATTTAAAATAAACTAAAAAAATAAATACTCAACACTACTGGATAGGCAAAAGTCCTAGTGACCAGGAGCAAAAAGAATCAACTTAAAATATATTCTAGAACACAAACTAGAGCCAAAACAGTGTTTGAAGCATATTTGAAATAGTTCAAATTTAAACTACCCAAATTTGTAAACTAATGGCACAAGAAGAAACTTCATAAAATTTTCAAACTACGAAAAAAAGAATCACTCAATTTGGATTAAAACCCTAAAAGATATTGATTTTCTAAAAATAGAACTATTCTATTTTTGAAACAGAAACGAAATAAAATAAATAAAACAAAACGGGCAAATGCTACGTGGGCTACTGCTACTGGGCTAAGAGAATGTGCGAACCGATCTATAATACGCTCGGCCAATACTTAACGAAACCGCACGTGCTAGTAAAGGAAAAACCGACTGGCTAAATCGATTAGATCTAAACCGTAAATAAACCGAAGCTAAACCGATCTAGTAAAAAAACTAACTGTTCAGATTAGATCTAATCTAGGGCGTTTATTTTAGATCAAACGGTGGAGGGAGAGGCGAGAGCTTACAGCGGCGGGGGACGAGCTCCGGCGAGATGCTCCGGCTTCGGTGGTTGACGGGGACGGTGCTCCGGCCGTCGGCGAGCTCGATGAACTCGCCGGGAGGATGCAGCGGACGAAGGCGATCATGGTTGTGGCCTCGGTGGAGCTCGGGGATGTCGGAGGAGGACGGCGGCGAGCTCGGGGCGGCGGTGACGTTCGGTGGTTGACGGCGATGGCGCTCCGGCGGTGTTGGAGCTCGGGTGAGGGCACGGGGAGGTGTGGGAGAGGGTGTAGGGTGCGTGGGTAGCTTTGGGCGGTGGCGGGGTGGTCGGGGTGATGAAGAAGGCAACAATGGTGCGGCGGCGATGCTCTGCTCCGGCGAGGAATCGAGGAGGCGGCGGGGTTTCTCCGTGAGGGAAAAGGAGGGGGACGGGTCAAGGGAGAGGGGTATTTATAGGGGGAGGGGTGCTTGGAGGAGGGGGCGAAGGGATTTTGCGATCCCGAGAAGATCGGGATCCCGGCGGCGGCGCGGGCACTGGTGCGGCATGGCGTGCGGAAGAAGAAGACGCGGGCCCCGTTGTCAGCGAGTGCGGGAGTGAGAGAGAGGTGCGTGCGACCGGGCTGTAGAGGTTCGGGCATGGGGCGAGGTAGGTGGGCCGAGGGAGAGAGATGGGCCGCGGTGCTGGGCACTGTTGGGCCAGTTGGCTTCGGCCTTTTTTTATATTAAAGCAGAAAAGGAAAATAATAAGACTTTAATATAGACATATTATATATTAAAAGTTTCAGAAAAAGATGTCCTAAAACGTGAACATATTTTCAGAGGCAAATAAAGTCCACAAAATTGACAAAAGTCAAACAGTGCTGCTGTTACAATAAAACCCAATAAAAATCATTTTCAAAATACCAAAATGATTCCAAATTTATTTTCTCCTCATTTTCCATTGAAGGGAATCATTTTACCCTTATTTCCATTTATTTATTTTTAGGAGAAAATTAATTTGAATAAAACCCAAATAACTCTTAGATGGTTTTAAATTTGAATTTCAAACCACTTTCAAACCTTTCTGTTTTCTTCCTCATTCAAATATATTTAAAATTTGCCCCTGGTTTGGAGGGTCATATTGCTCCTCTCTTTATTTTGAAATTGGTTAGAGGAATTTGAAATTATTCAATGGAAGGATTCCAAATGGAATTCAAAATGATTTAACTCCCCACTCTCTTTCATTTAAATTTGGAGAGTCCTTGAGTGGCATGAAGTTTGAATTAATTTCAAATGAAGTTTCAAATCATTTCAAATGGAAACACTTATGGGAAGTCCTTTTATTCCCTCCCATTCAACTTTCAAAAGTTTCAAATTTCACTCAATTCACACAATCAATCACTCAACAATCAAATAAGCAAACATAAATTTTTATTTAATATAACATTCCAAAATTAGAATTTTGGGATGTTGCACTTATCTACAAAAATGGGCAAATCGGGATTTTTTTACATCCTATTATTATCATCACATGTGCACAAATTTATTGTTAGGCATAAAGATTACAATTTATCTAATATTTCCACATGAGTGTCCAAACAGAATGGCCACTTCCATAGACGACCAAATCAGTTGGCAGAGATAAAACCAGTGGCACCCTTCTTGCGCCAATATGGATGAGATGATGTGAGTACAATATTTAAATAAAAGTTCTGCTCAACAATCACAACCAAACAAATTGTACTGAGAAATAAGCTGTCAAGAATTCATTTAAAACAGCGAGTATTTTCTTGGATTCATGCGTGAACTGCAATGGTTCATGTCTTCGAAAGGAACAACTTATATCAACCAAAATTTATCTTTCATTTTGCATACTTCTAATAAAGGTTGGAGTTGGTAGCGAGTTTACTCCTTTTCTTACATGGTCACTAATATGTGTGACCAATAGTTTTGTAAAACCAACAAATAAACAAACACACGTTGGACTAACGTTCTAAGGGACATAGATTTTTTGTGTGAGAAAAAGAGACATAGATAAACAAATACAATTTTACTTACACGTGGACCTAAAACAAAACCACCATCACTTCCATACTTACATGTGAGACCAGCACTTTTGAAAAAACACAAATAGCGAATACAGAGTTAAGACCATGCTATTGGCTTTAGTTTCTTTTCTTACACGGTCACTTAAAATTCTCCAACACATGCCGCGTGCAAACCGCTTCTCCTCATTTCGGTCTCTTAACTGTGAAGAACATAACAGTAGCAAGACACCAATGTATTTCGATGATCTGCTAGGCCACTGGCCTAACTTCTCACCTTTTTAGTTGGCTTCACTGCAATGCACGAGCATTATGCTAGTCATGGTAGAACGTGGAGTAACCAGTGTCATCTGTCAACAAAACATGGCGATGAGCACCTACGACTAAATCAACATTCTTACGATAGCAATACCTTCAAAAGGTTACCAGGAAGAGAAATTACAAAAAACACCCTGACAAATTGAACTTAGTTTCCTTCAAATGGACTTTACGGGTTTTTTTCTTTGACCTGGCCTGTAAGAGCTACAAAATGTCTAAGAAAAATAAAACCTGTCATGAGTATTGTACAGTCTACAGCCCGCTTACACGGATTTACAAAGATACAAAAACTTGCAGTTTAGAACGACAAAACCTTTGTCCTTGTGGACTTTAAGTGTACAAAAATTGAGCACCTCTGAAATGTTCCATTTGCCTGAGCGATATACCAACATCACAGTACACCAGATGAGCCATTTTGTATGCTGTCAACCGGAAGTAAGCAGGCAGCGCACCAGGAGTTCCAGAGCACAAGTTGTGACAAAGATACCGGCCTGTTGGTTCAGTTGTACACTTTTCGAACTTTGGAGAGAAGACTCGCTTTCTACTGCAGCTACAGACTAGAGTCATTCAAAAGGAGGGTTCTGCAGCAATAGGAAGACTTGATTGAAAACTCAGGTGAATTTGCCGAGTTCTCTCTTCTTGGTGATTGCCCTCTGGCCATGGTAGACAAACGAATCTATGATTCCAGAAACAGTGAACACACCTGTAAAACAAGAGGATGTTGGCCATATTGATTGAGTTCATAGTTTTCCAATTCCAGGACATGGCTAGCAAAGGGGTCATATATTTTACTCATGAATCAGGAATGGCCTTATCTAAATGTTCAACTGAAGCATAACAGTTCAGTAAACATATGAACATAAAAGGTAGTGTGATTCAACAGAAATAACTAATTAGTTTAAAGAAAAAAAGGTACAAAGGGAAATATTACCTCCAACAATAGCGCATACATTAGTTAAGAAGTGTAAGAACGACACATGGCGCTCCGTGAACGTGACCTGTTAAAGGCATGTATGCTAAAGTTATACAAATATACTGACTGATGCCTTGCAAAAATATCAATATAAAATGCATGACTAAAGGTCTCGAGGAAAAAAAATACCTCTGTCATCTGAATAATAAAGACAATAAGTAAATGTCGTAACAGATGACTGAACTAATGGAAAACAACAGAATGGAGTATAGTCACGCCAAATTCAAGTACTTCAAGATGGTACCTTAATTGGCGAAAGGTCATAAAAGAAAAACACGCCAGGAAGAGCTTGTACCCGACCACTATCGCCACTTCTGGAATGTTCTGTCACAGAAAACTACAGCAAAGAATAACAGCATCTTGAGAAATGCTAATGATATAAATGCATCCACATAAGTTATTACGCTTGTGCGCACAAGGGAGAAAGTCACAAGATACCTGATTGGAGAGAATAATTTGCTCATTTAGGTGAGAGTATACAGTGGGAACAACCTGGCAAACAAGAGGGCAAAAGGAGAGCATGATAATATTATAATCATGTGTTCGGACTACAATCATGTTGGAAGTACCAGGAATAACTGAATAAGGATCTAACAAAATCAGGAGCAAATGAGAAATGAAATTGGCAAGTTGAGCTGGCTTTGCAAGGACCGAGAAGACAAACCTTAACAAAGTATTGAGCCATTCCATATGATGAATGCTGGACCCATTGCGCCCTACACATTGGCCAAGTATGAAAGGTCAAATCATCACATATTTTTTTCTCAAACACACAAAAGGATACGAGGAAATCAACAACATTACAAACAAAACAGAATTTACCCATCAAGGGGATTGATCACACCAGGAAAGGGTTCTCCAAAACTCAATTTATTTATCTTATGGCTGAGCTGGCATTGTAAAGGATAAAAGGATAAGTTTGGATATTTAAAGCAAGCATATTGGCAAGAGAAATCTAGATGTTCCCATCAGTATGTCAAGTACAAAGAAATATTTACAGATTTCCTTAAGTATGATTACATTGAAGCTATCCTTTTGGAATGGAAGCAGATCATGAACATGAACATTTGACTGCTGGAAGCTTTTCCCTGGAGCAAAGTGGAAATTCCCAGCAACCTTGTTAATTTCCAGAATGCCATAAATGTTGCATCCTTCACCTTCTTCATCCTTTATTGTTTGAAGGAAGCCCTCGCTTTTGCACTACAGAACAGTGCACACCATACAAATTAAATTTCCTTGAAGGTAAAGGAAACACACAAGTCACATGAAGGGTATCATATGTCATATGCGTAGCCCAAAATTCATTGGTGTACCTGATCGATCGAATCTGGATTTGAAACGCCCCAACCTTTTTTTCTGTATGCTTCACGGACATCTTCACACGAGTTACAACATTGTTCAGGAGACTGCATTCAAATAATATATTCAGTTAAAGTGCATACCAGAATAGCAAATGCGTTGAATGCAGGTAGCATTGTGGGAGCACTATTTAACAGCCTATTCATCTTAGTAGAACACAACAACAACAACAACAATACCTAATGTTGTTGTTGTTGTTGTTCAACAACAAAGAGAAGCTGAAAATTCTTTGAGCAGAGAAGAAAGCACTAGTTGACATTAGGTATTAGTATTACATAAGTGAGTTGAAACATAGAAATTACACTCTCAAGCAGCATCGGATTAATGGAGAAACACAACAGATTGCCAGAAAGATACGGAATTAATAGTACAGTGAGCAACATGAAGAACACTGCTAATGAGAACAATTGAACAGTATGGTTAGAAAACAAAAAATGATCTGAGCCTGATCCAAGCCACACAAATATATGCGAATAACTCCAGATGTAGCTGTCAGGTGTGCCTTTTGCTCCTTAACAAGTACGACTTGTGCATAACCCTGATGTAGTTATCAGGTGTGCCTTTTGCTCTATAACTCTGGCTAATAAGACTGAAACTAGTGGTGGCATAATTCACATCCAGAACTTCAAATGGAACATTTTAATGTAAACATGATAAAAAAAAGTTGGAACCAGCCGACAATTGAATATTTCAAAACTTATCAACAACAAAGAAGTTCATGTAGCAGTTCTGAAAGGTAATGAGAACAAAATAGTGAACAATAGATTATTGAAAAAATTGCTGCAAGTCCAAGAGAAGTCCATAAGTTTTTGCATATTACGGGTAAGGAACGAAATACTACGCATAATAACAAATGAGCATACTTCTTGTGCACCATAACATGAGCCACAATAGGTCTCATTGTGTTCAAGCCTTCCACCATGATGTTGTAAAGGTTTTTCCACCTATAAAAGGTCAACAATAAAAAGAAAACATGAGTCTTCAGGTCTAATAAAATGTATCAGGAATTGAACAATACGCCACCTAGCTGGTAATTTACTCGGCAATACATATGCAATGTCAGGTAACAGTTCAGATAATATGTGCAGAACAAATCCTCATAGCCTTTATGAAATGGATTTAGGCCATTTCCATGGCCACAAATGCATTCTTAATAGTTAAGATGTATGATTATTTAGAAGAATGCAACTTTGGAATAAAGAACACTATATTATAGATGTTATAAGTGTAATGTTTAATAGAACAAATGAGTCACTGACCTTCATCCCACCAACTGCATCTTGCTTAGTTGCAATAACATTGCCATGTGCATTGATTCGCTGCTTGAATACATCATGTTTCTACATAGAGCAATATAGTGAAACAAGCTAGTTACTACAACCTGGCAGCCAGATAGATCAACCATAACTTGTACTGGGTAAAAAGAATATGCAAGATATTGAGACAGAAACATCTGAAGCAGCATAGGTAGCAACAATAACAATACAAAAATACATACCACATCAAGGTGCTCTTGTCCACTGATGTCCATCACATCAACACTAATTATAGAACACTGAAGGGCTGGAAAGGTGATATCAAACTGCATTTTGTAGCATCAGACCAAAGGTAGATGTTAGCAAGTGTCTGAACAGAAAGTAGTATAGATCATTGGTTAACAATTATCATACATTCATACAAGATACTAATTCTTGAAAGAGAAGGCCCGGTGTGGGGAAATGATATGCAAGAAAAAGAAAAAAAACGCTTGGCAAGTCAAACTAAAGAAAATTAGGAACGGAACGATTGTTAGTAATCGGTGAAGTAAGAAAAAGAAACAGTTATTACATTTATGCGAAGTTTTTCTCCTCTTGAGGTATCAACCCTTAGTGTTGTCTCTGTAACTGCATGAAGATACAATCCTGCATGGTGAAACATCAATGTTGAATATAGGATGATTAATGAATGGTAATAGAATACTTAACAGAGCATATGTTAGGTTAACATTAATTCTCCTAATCATCCGATTCCTGGACATTTCATGAAGTAAAATACATAAGCAAACTAAGACATGTGCATATTCACATGGTAGTCATGTGAAATTTGAAACACTAAGATCAAGCAGCTCTTTGTTTTCCTCCTCGGATAATTTTACAGGTAAACTTAGTGCATTAATGATTAAGAGCATCTACAACCGGAGCCCTCAAAGCTGCCCCAAACGCCCGGGCTGGACACCGGCGGGAGCTCGAGCTCCGTCGCGTCCGCTGCCAACTCCTCCGGGTCCTGCCGCCGCAATGCTCCTCCTCGCCCGTCCCGCTCCAGATCCGGAGCAGGGTGGCCCCCTCCCGTTCCCCTTCTGCGCCAGCTCTGCCCGCGCTGGGTGCTCGTGCTCATTGCTCCTGTGCGGATGCGGATGCCGGAGTCGGAGGCCAAGGCCGCCCACCGTGAGCGGCAGCGGGCCGCGGCAGAGACCGGCTCTTCCCGCCAACGCGCCCGTTCCGTCCCCGTCAATTCGGAGGAGGCGCTCCTCCACAAGGTCATGCGCCCTTTGCTGGTCACGGTGGAGTCGGACGCTAGGCACCTCCGGCGCAAAAATGCGAAGGCGTTCCGGCTTGGACTGGAAGTTTCGGAGCGCCTTGTGAGGGAGAAAGAAACCGCCATGGCCAAGGCGGTCCGCCACGCAAAGGAGCAGGCTCGCGCCATCAGCCGCCTCTCCAGCTACATCTCGTCGGCGTCGGAGAGCGGCACCACCAACACGGACGACGACGATGATCCTCCCGCCGCGGACGCGTACACGGAGGAGATGGACCACCGCGCCGGTGACCGCAAGGGCAAGGGCCCGAAATGGTGATCTCCGCCTCTCCTCATCGTCTAGCTAGCTATATGAATATTTTGTATCTAGTAGAATCGGGCGAACTATGTCTTTTGTGTCCGATGGAGTGTCCGACGAACTATGCCCGGAGCTATCTATATTTCTCATTCGATCTATTGTGATGTTCATCTACGTTGTTGCATGCATTGTATGGAATTGGGTATTCGGATATGGGGACTGCGGTTGTGGACAGGGGGAAATGGGGATTGCCCGGTCAGTGCCAGTGGGCGCATCCGGACGCGTCGGCGGGTGTACAGGGCCTCATATTAGGCAACTGTGGTTGTAGATGCTCTAAATGGTCTTTGTCACACATGACCATTATGAAGATAGTCTAACTCTGATCAACATGACTCCTACTTTAGCCTATATAGGTATGCCAGAGCAGAAGAAAAGCTGATTTCTACTATCGAATTTCTGTGCTTTGAGCCTTATGTATGCAAAACTGTTCTTCCAGGTCACTACAGACCCTAGGTTAAAGTAAACATATCATCGGCTTATCACCTAAGTGGCTCACTGTTTTCCACACCTGATTAACCAAGAATGACAAAAAAAGTGGGTTTCACAGTTCACTAGATACAGTAGAATGAAACGACAACATGATTAACCAAGCACAGCACAAAAGTAACACCGGAATCTCCGAAACTGTACAACTGTTCAGTAGATGCATCAGAATGAAACAAGTAGACACCAATGATGTACGCACGAACAAAAAAGGGAACAGGCCAAGCTAGACTTTGTTGCAAAACACAGCACAATAACACATTTGGGAGGAGAACTAAGAGCAACTCCAACGGGCCGACCCAAACGGACGGCGATTTCGTCCGCTTCTTGTCCGTTTGGGTCGGCCAGACAGACACGGATGCCCGCTTCCGCATTTGGGTCGGCGCGTGCGCCCAACGCTGGCCTGAGACCCATTTTGACGGCGCCAAAAAAAATGAACGCATGCATATTAAAAAAAAGAGAAACAACATTAATTAAACATTAAAGCCGGCCACGAAGGCCGGCGAGAGTCCACGCGTCCACATTTGCATTTAAAAAAAACTGCCTAAACTACGAGGCGGCGCGCTGCCCTAGGCGTCGTCGGCGTCGTCCTCGGGGTCCGTGAGGTCGATGAGCGTCGGCGCCGGCCCGGCCCAGGCGAACGCCGTGTTCCAGAGCGCCGTCATGTCGGGCTGTGCAGCCTTAGCGATGCCGGGCGTGTGGTGAAGTGCGGCGCGCTGTGCGGCCAGCGGCGCGCCTCCTCCTCGGCCTCGCTCTGCTCCTCGCTCGAGGTCGCTCGAGCATCTCTCGTACTTTCGCCATGACGGCGCTTCCTCTGCCGGCCCGTGGCGCCACATCTCGAGGTACACTCGCTCCTGCGGCGTCGCTTCAGCCAAACCGGTGGCGCGGACACCACTCGCGCACCACTCCATTCCGTGAGAAGCGCGTGATGGGCTCGGGCTCGGGCTCGTGCGGCTCCGGCTCCGGCTTGATGGGGGACGGCGGGGCCACCGTGGCGCCATTGTCGCCCGCCGCGGAGAGGGCAAGGGCCTGCGCCATTGCCGCCTCGTACCGGGCCTCCTCTTCCGCCTCCGCCGCCTCCGCTCTGCGCCGCTCGTCCTCCTCGCTCTCCCGGTAGACGGCCGCAAGGGCCGCCTGGTAGGCGTCCTCCGCCGCCTGGTCCTCCTCGCGGACGACGAGCGGCGTTGGCGGCGACCTCCGGTCGACCTCGCGCACGCCCCGTCGCCTCGCCTCCTCGTGCTAGAAGGCGAACCACCACCTCGCCGATTAGGCGAAGTCGGTTAAATGAAGCCTTGTCGAGGCGCTGTCACGGCATCAGCGGCGCCGCAGCTTCGCGCCTCCTCGCGTGAAACACGAAGCCGTCCATGGCGCCACGCTGCATCGGGATCCTATTCGATCCGAGATGCAGATCGTCTTGGCGTCACGTCGGATACTGATGAGGTGGCGGTTACGCCGGTGCCACTCCGCTGGTGCAGCAGCACGTTGATCGCTGCCTCTGCCGGCGAGGGCGCCGGCGAGTGGGAGGAACTCGAGGAAAGGGGTGGCGGGGACTTGCCCTTGGCCTTCTTCTGTGGCCGCCGGAGAAGAAGGCCCATCTCGGCCGTGGTTGTGGTGGCTAGGGTTTGCCAAATGACGAGCAAAGGTGGGCAGATGTGGACGGCGAGTTTGGATGAGGACGGCCCCGCCGCACGGTCGGCTTAAAAAAGGACGGGCGCTGTCGCTGACGCGTGGGCCCGTCGTCATAAATTAAGCTGACCGAGTGGACAGCGGGTAGTTGGACGGCTGCCATGTGGGGACGCGGCGGATAGCGAGAAGGCGCGCGAAGCGTCCGTTCGGCGTCCGCGCCGACGCATTTGGGGCGCAAATTTGGGCCGCAAATGCGTCGGCGCGGACGCGACGCGGACGTGATTTGGGTTTGGGTCGGCGCGTTGGGCCGCCACTTTTGTCCGCGCCGACCCAAGCGGACGCAGCGGATGAAATGGGTCGGCCCTTTGGAGTTGCTCTAAGGGCTCAATTCCAGTGTTACAAACCAAATGAACGCGGTAGGTCCGTCAATCTGATAGTACACCGCAAATTATCTAAACAGACCACGAGATCTCAGCACAAGCGGGGCAAAACCAAATGCAACAATGGGCGACTGCTTTGCTAGCGCACTAAATCAGGCAAAACCCGAATCCAGAAATTCACACGGTTAAATCGTACGGAGGCCGCAGGAGTGTACTGAGAGTCTGAGATCTGAGCGAGGGAGGTGCGTACGGAGCTCGGAGACGAAGAGGAGGAGCATGATGAAGGAGGAGGCGAGCGTGATGGCGCCGCCGGAGAGGGTGCGGCTGTAGAAGTCCTCGTTCACCTTGGGGTACGCGTCCAGGCTCCGGAGCTTGGACAGGAGCCCGTCCATGGCCGGAGGATCTGGGCGGCGCTTCCCCCGACGACGCCGCGGGGAGGATTTCCGGTCTTGGTTGAGGGACCGGGGGGTGGGGACGGACGACCGAGGCTGTTTCAATTTTTTTTTTCCGAGGAGCCTTCCCCGGGTAGTTGTCTGATCGGAACGGGAATGGAGCACGGGGGCTGGCTGGATTTCTCCTTTTTTTATTTTGAGGTTGGCTGGATTTCTCCTGCTTTGCACTTTCGCCCTTCTTCTATTTTCTTTCAGTGGGTTTCAATAAAAAGTTAGGCGTGGTGCGGTTTATACTCCCTCCGGTGTATTTGTTTTTCACCAATGTTTTTCACTAAAATATCATAATGTAGAGAAGTGAGCATAACTTAAATGCCTAAGTTTCTTATAGTGGAGCTTGTCCGTCCGGGTTAAGTTCTAGATTTGACATGGATGGTTGCATTTTTCTAGATATATTTTAGTGTATTTTGCGCTGCTCCTTCGGCGGTATAGTGTATCTGTCAACTATAAGACGTCTATGGCGATTTCGTCAAACTTAAAATATGCAGACTCAATCTGTCGAAGGTGCGCATAGGGGTATAATGTGTGTGCATGCATCCATAGGGGTAATTATACGTGCGTGTATGATATGTCTCAAACGTATCTGTAATTTTTTATGCTATTATAATATAAATTTTCTAGCATTTTATATTATTTTTCTGGATTAACTTATTACTAATGCCAATTGCTATTTTTTGGATGTTTTTGACTTTACAGAAAATTAATATCTATGCGGGTAAAAAAACTGTGAATTTAATACGATTTTTTTCAGGGCACAAAGGTTCCAAAAGCATCGGAGGCAGACAAGAGAAGCCACAAGGGCCCTATGTCGGTGTCAAAACCGGCGGATCTCGGGTAGGGGGTCCCGAACTGTCCGTCTAGGGTCGATGGTAACAGGAGACGGGGGACACGATGTTTACCCAGGTTCGGGCCCTCTTGACGGAGGTAATACCTTACTTCCTGCTTGATTTATCTTGATGAATATGAGGATCACAAGAGTTTATCTACCACGAGATCGAAATGGCTAAACCCTAGAAGTCTAGCCTGTATGATTATGATTGCCTCTACGGACTAAACCCTCCGGTTTATATAGACACCGGAGGGGACTAGGGTTGTACAAAGTCGGCTACAGAGAAAGGAATCTTCATATCCGAACGCCAAGCTTGCCATCCACGCAAAGGAGAGTCCTATCCGGACACGGGAAGAAGTCTTCTGTCTTGTATCTTCATAGCACATTAGTCCAGCCCACGTCACATAGGTCGGACGCCCGAGGACCCCTTTAATCCAGACTCCTCAAGAGCCTCGAACCGCATTTCAACGACGATCTCCCGCCAAGCAGATTGTCTTCGGCATTGCAAGGCGGGTTCCTCCTCCGAATACTCCAAAGCGACCTTCGAACACAGAAAAACGTGTCCGGCCCTGCAAAACAAGTATCACACACAACCGCAGAGAGTATTATATTTCAGAGTCCAATCTACTGACAACTTTTGTAGCGTGACATCACGTCCCTGCCAGGTCATTATTTCGAACCATTTTTAGCCTCCCGCTCCATATTTCGAGATGCGGTTTTATTGGCACGTCTTGTCAAAGCAGAGATCGTGTCCCCTTATTGCGGGATTCTCATCAATACGAGCGTGGGTAATCCAACCGTGCCGTCTACACGACCCTTGGGGGAATAGGCGAGTTTTAAGGCGAGTGAGGAGGTGTCGGTGTCAAAACCGGCGGATCTCGGGTAGGGGGTCCCAACTGTGCGTCTAAGGTTGATGGTAACAGGAGACAAGGGACACGATGTTTACCCAGGTTCGGGCCCTCTCTACGGAGGTAACACCCTACTTCCTGCTTGATTGATCTTGATGAATATGAGTGTTACAAGAGTTGATCTACCACGAGATAGTAATGGCTAAAACCCTAGAAGTCTAGCCTATATGATTATGATTGTCCCTACGGACTAAGCCCTCCGGTTTATATAGACACCGGAGGGGACTAGGGTTGTATAAAGTCGGTTACAGGGAAAGGAATCTTCATATCCAGACGCCAAACTTGCCTTCCACGCCAAGAAGAGTCCCATCCGGACACGGGTGATAGTCTTCGGTCTTGTATCCTCACAGCCAATTAGTCCGGCCCATGTCCAACAGTAGGATGCCCGAGGACCCTTAATCCAGACTCCTCAAGAGCCCCGAACCAGTCTTTCAATGACGATGTGTCCGGCGCGCAGATTGTCTTCGACATTGCAAGGCGGGTTCCTCCTCCGATCACTTCAAAGTACCTGATTTAAAGAGCAGTATTCGGCCTTCCATTTAATGTTGCGCCCATCGGCTTCCACGTCTTCATGACTTTAGCTTCCACGCGTCGAGCGAATACGAGAGGTTGGGGTATTTTTGCACATAACACCCTGATCACGTAAGAAAGGCATCTATTTAAAGAGATTGGATCTCAGATCCATTCCACACCAAGCGAGGAATCCTCTGATCTCACTAGGAGAAACCATTTCAACATGGCTAGCGTTCCCAGCTCTTCCTCCCGTCCCCATGGCCCCGAAAAAGGCGATTGGGAGAAATGTTTTGTATCCCACAGTCAACTAGCGAAGCTGCAGACACAGGGATTTCTTCCCCCCGCGGATCTAGTCCCCATTCGAACAGGATTGACTTCCTTCAACGGCGGGGCCTAGGCGGAGAATTTCCCCAACCCATCCAGGGGGAACGAGTGTGCTTCGTTCTCTACTTGTTGAGAGGCGTTGGATTTCCAATCCATCCGTTCCTCCGAGGACTTCTGGAGTATTATGGCCTCCAACTGCACAATTTCACTCCTGCCTCCATCCTGCACATCGCGGGTTACGTTGCTCTTTGTGAGCTATTCCTGGGTTGCGAGGCCCATTTTGAATTGTGGAGGAAGCTATTCTGCCTCGTTCCTCGCAACCAAGAGGGATCAATATTTTAAGTGGGCGGAGTAACTTTGGCACATCGCCGGGACCGGATACCTGTCCGACACGTCGAAGAAGGCATCTGAAGAGTGGCCTTCCGAATGGTTTTATATCGAGGACGTCGCCCTTCCTGACCTAGTCCGAATGGGTTTTCCCGAATTTACAAGTGTTCCGTTGAAGAAACGCTACAACTGGCGCCCTCGGAGCCTCGAGGAGGAAGATAGCGCGAAAGTCCGTCAATTGATGGGCAAGATGAAGTCACTTGCCCAGTCCGGATTATCAGTAGTCGAGGTAATGGCGAATTCCATAGCACGAGGGGTTCAGCCACTCCAATACAGAGGGCTTCCTATGTGGCACTACAATGGGGAAGATGACGTCTCCCGCTGCGGTCGAAAAGGTCTGGACACCCCCGCTGCTTTGGCCAAAATATTGGCTGAATTATTCAAAGGGGAGGAAGAGGAATTCCTTCGCATTAAGCGTCGGGTAGATTTTCCATGTACAACCCTCCTAGCTGGGTGAGTTCCAATCCCATTATTCCACTCAATCTACTCCCTGAGCCACTTTTAATGAACATTACTCCGTCCATTTGTAACAGGAATGGCGAAAGATCACCAAGGGGCTACACTGCCCCGCCCCACAGCCAGAGAACCACAACCGGGACCTTGACCCCGGATTCGAAGAGGATCCGGACATATGTGTGGAGCTCGAGGATGGGGTGTTCTACGAAGCGAGCTATGACGGCATGGAAGTGGCCATCACCGCCGACTATCCCGGTCTTCTCCCTGCGTCGCACGTAAGTAATCAGGAGACATCTCTTCCAAAAGAGCTTCCTCATTCTACCTCACCCACCGCACTGTCTCGTGCTCCAAAGGGGGGCGTTTGGCGCACCATGCTACACCAGAAGCAATTTCAAAGAGAGCGGCGCCCAAGCCGGGCAAGCCTTTGAAGAGGAAGGCAAACGAAGACACGACCGAGCCCTCGTCAAAGAGGTATGGCTTTGTAAATATGCCCCTTGGCAGTTACATCCAACTGTGACATTATCCACTTGTGCCTTATCAGGAAAAGTGTTCGCTGGACTGTGTCCGGGGATCCTGCCGGTCACACTCCCCACAGCCAGGTTCCAGACCCTACCGCAAAGATGGGGGCTGATACGGGAGTGAAGCCGGATTGTCCTTTGGCAGAGGAATCAGATGATGTATCCGTCACAAACTCGGAAGTGGATCGCCATGAATCATCGGCACCGGAGGACCGTTCCACGCGACCCCGGCTTTGCAAAAGAGGCATTCAATGCCTTCAACTCAGCTGATGCATACATCCGAGCTGCTCGAGACGGGCTTGCCAGAGCCACAGACCAACATTTGAAAGATATGCGGGTAAATTTACATTGTCCAAATCTGATAATTATATACTAGTAGCCCCCGTGACTTGAAGCAGTTGATACAACTGATTTAAGGATCATTGTATAACCAGGTGCTTACGGAGAAGAACAACCTGTTGTCTCAAGAACTGGAAAAGTGTCGGGCCAAGCTGAATGCTGGTGCCGCCGAATTGGAGAAATCCAAGAAGGCATCGCCTGGTAATACTCCCCTCCATCGAGAAAATATAATTATATACCAGTAATGCTAATAGTGTTGCATATCACATTGCATGATTGTCAGATAAACTGAAGGAGGCACTGGAAGTCGCGCAAGCGGGTGAACAAGAAGCCAAAAGGCAACATGCCGCGGGCGAACGTATACTAACACGGGTCAGGGAGGAGAAAAACAAACTCCAGGATGCCAACACCTAGCCGGGCGAAGAACTGAAAGATGTGCGGGCCCAGCTGGCTGACTCCGTGAAGGAAAATAAGAGGCTGCGAGGCGGCATATTTAGTATGTGTCAAAATTTACCTCCATGTAATTCAGCCATGAAAGGAACTGAAAGAGTTATGTCTGCAGGTATGCTGACTGGCCGTACCGAAGAGGAGATGTCCGGATCCTCGGGCGATCTGCTACGAGAGCTGTCACAAATGCACGAACGAGCTCGGCAGGCGATGCGAAGTATTGCCAAGGCCTTATGGCCCTCCGCCTCCCCTCCAGGAAGTATGGAGGAGCTTGTACAGCTATTCAAGGGAGCGCGGCAATGTTTCCGATTATGGAAGATATCGGCCTGCCGGGAAGGTGCGCGAGAGGCCTGGGCCATGGTGAATACATGGTACACCAAGTTTGATCCAAATCATATAGCCCTGGTCGGACCTCTAGGGTCAGATGGGAAAGAGATTCCCGTTAATTTGGTATATGACCAAGTAGAAGTAGCCGCCAAATATTCCCAACAGGATTGTAAGTTAGACAGCCTGTTAGACGGTATAGAGGAGGAAATTTTTGTGTCCAAGTGACTATGTACTTTCCTTCACATGTTTGTCCCTAGCCGGATTTGTAAAACGATTGTCATGGTGGACCTTTTCGCTTCGACCTCTGGACCCGAAGGTGCGGAGTGTTTCCAAATACCTGAATCGGCAAAATAGACCGGGGTATGTGTGGAAACTAGGCGTAGGGGTCATAGTTACTTGAATAGACAAGTTGTATCCGACTAGCTATGTTATATTACATTGTGATTGTAAGAAACATCTCCCAGAGAAAATAGTTTTGTTAAGGGTTCCTTTCCCTGGGTGTATATGCATTAGTGTGCATGTCCGAACTGTGATTGAGAAAATCGCAGCATACACAACATCTGGGGGGTTCATATTGTAATAAGTGAAAAAAATATCTTTAGTCCACTGACCGAATATTCTCTTAAGAACGCTAGCTTTTGGCTTCACCCAGTCTGAGGTACACATCCGGATGACCCCGCAGTAACAATCGCAGAGGTGCTCCCTTTATGCCCTAGCCGAACTAACGGGAACGTGGGGCATAAGCACGAGCCGATAACCCAAATGGCCAAAACTTAAATCACATCGATGCATATAATGGCGAAGAAAAGGTACATATGGGGAAAAGACACATATGCGATGAGCTTGATGCTCGGAAAATGATAATAGCAAGCTTCTGTACGAGAAGCCCCCAGGTATAATGGACGTACATATTTAAGGATGTGTACATCCTAGGTGCGCGGTATAACTGCGCAAGAGCTTAAAGTTAAAAAGAAAAAAAGGAAAAGAGAGGAAAAAGTAATGGAAACAAAAGGGAGAAGGAGACGAACGAAGAGTTCGGTGCTAGGTATAGAATCTTTGGAGTCTGGCCGCATTCCATGGGTTCGGCTCTAGGCGATTGTCTGATGCATCACGCAGGCGGTACGCTCCTCCAGTGAGAACTTCGTCAATGATGAAGGGACCCTCCCACTTGGGCTTGAGTTTGTCCTTTTTCTTCTCCAGTAAGCGTAGAACAAGTTCGCCAACATTATAAGTCTTGGCCCGCACTTCTCTGCTTTGATACCTGCGAGCCTGCTGTTGATAAAATGCAGAACGGGCTCTTGCGACATCGCACTCCTCCTCCAGGGCATCTGAGCTATCCTGCCGATCAAGCTCGGCCTCTCTCTCTCTTCATACATGCGCACTCGAGATGAGTCATGTATAATGTCGCA
The DNA here is from genome assembly GCA_021605145.1 of Aegilops bicornis. Taxonomy (NCBI): domain Eukaryota; kingdom Viridiplantae; phylum Streptophyta; class Magnoliopsida; order Poales; family Poaceae; genus Aegilops; species Aegilops bicornis. The sequence goes on from CM038670.1 coordinate 568,883,616, forward strand.
GGGTAACACAACCTCTGCACCGTGCACCATGAAAAAGGGTGTATATCCGGTAGTGCGATTGGGCGTGGTCCGCAGCCCCCAGAGTACGGAGTCGAGCTCCTCAACCCAAAGGTTTGTCCGATTCTTTTCAAAGACCGCACTAGTCTGGGCTTGATGCCACTCATAATAAGACCATTGGCTCGTTCAACTTAATCGTTTGTTTGCGGGTGATAGACGGAGGCGTAATCGAGCTTAATGCCCAGATTAGCGCACCAGTTTTTCACCTCATCGTCTGTGAAATTGGAGCCGTTAGCAGTGATGATGTTGTGTGGGACACCATAACGGTGCACAACGCTGGATATGAAGTCTATCACTGGTCCAGCTTCGGTCGTTTTAACTGGTTTGGCCTCTATCCACTTAGTGAATTTATCCACCATGACCAGCAGATATTTTTTCTTATGGCTTCCTCCTTTAAGGGGTCCAACAATATCAAGCCCCGGACCACAAAAGGCCGGTGATGGGGATTGTTTGTAGAGCGGTGGGTGGCATATGGCTCACGGTTGGCGAAAAGTCGCATCCGACATAGCGTTGGACAAGGTCCTGTGCATCTGCTTGGGCCGTCGGCCAATAGAAACTTGTACGGAAGGCCTTACTTACAAGGGCCCGAGCGTGGCGTGGTGACCGCCGAGACCGGCATGAATTTCAGCCAAGAGCTGCCGTCCCTCCTCTTCGGAGATACATCTTTGGAGTACTTGATCCGGTGGCGCTTTTCTTGTAGAGCTCTCCGTCATGAACCTTGTAGGCTTTCGAGCGCCGAACAATGCGGCGAGCCTCATTCTAATCTTCAGGTAGTTCTCGCCTATTAAGGTAGGCCAAGAAGGGTTCGGTCCATGGGGCAATGACTGCCATGATAATATGGGCCGACTGTGTTATTTCGGTGGCTGAGCCCCTGATGATATCGGTGTGTTCGGAATCTGGGGTTATGGTCGGAACCGGACTGGTGCTGCCGCTCTCCCCTTGCCACACCACGGATGGCTTAAAAAGCCTTTCCATGAAGGTGTTAGGTGGGACAGGGTCGCGTTTGGCGCCGATGCGAGCAAGGACATCCACCGCTTGATTACTTTCTTGAGCCACATGATGAAACTCGAGCCCCTCGAACTGAGCCGAAATTTTGAGAACGACGTTACGATAAGCTGCCATCTTTGGATCTTTCGCATCGAAATCTCCATTTATTTGAGATATTGCGAGATTTGAATCCCCGCGCACTTCCAGGCATTGTATGCCCATGGAGACAGCCATCTGAAGACCATGCAACAAGGCCTCAGTTGCATTGTTGGAGTCTGTGTATAATATTTGGAGTACGTACTGAACTGCATCTCCAGTGGGGGACGTTAAGACAACGCCCGCTCCTAAGCCTACCAGCATTTTGGAGCCATCGAAGTGCATGAACCAGTTGGAATATGTGCCATACTCCTTAGGGAGTTCGGCCTCTGTCCATTCGGCGACGAAGTCGGCCAGTACTTGGAATTTGATGGCCTGGCACGGTTTGTATGCTATATCAAATGGAAGGAACTCAATGGCCCACTTAGCAATCCGGCCTGTCGCATCCCGGTTGTTTATTATGTCATTGAGTGGTACTTCGGAGGCCACCGTGATTGAGCACTCTTGAAAGTAGTGTCGTAGCTTCCGGGATGCCATGAAGACCCATATGCTATTTTTTGGTAATGAGGGTACCGGGATTTGCATGGTGTGAGGACGGTGGATACATAGTATACCGGTTTCTGGAGTGGGAACTTGTGTCCGTCCTACTCTCGCTCGACAACGAGCATGGCACTCACCACCTGGTGTGTTGCCGATATGTATAATAACATGGGTTCGCCGATGTTTGGCGCGGCCAGGATTAGGTTGCTCGCTAAAAGGGCCTTTATTTCTTCCAGTCCGGCCGTTGCCACGTCCGTCCACTCAAAATAGTCGGTGCGTTGGAGAAGTCGATAAAGTGCCAATGCTTTTTCTCCTAATCTGGAGATAAAACGGCTTAAAGCTGCCACACATCCGGCTAGTTTTTGGACCTGTTTAAGGTCAGTTGGTATAGCCAATTGTGACAAAGCCCGAATTTTTGCTGGACTGGCCTCAATTCCTCTATTGGAAACGATGAAGCCCAGCAGTTTTCCGGTGGGAACGCCGAAAACACACTTTTCCGGATTGAGCTTGATGTCATATGTACGGAGGTTGTCGAATGTGAGACGTAAGTCATCTATTAGCGACTCGAGGTGTCTACTCTTGATGACTACGTCATCCACATATGCTTCAACTGTCTTGCCAATTTGTTTCTCCAGACATGTTTGGATCATGCGTTGGTAGGTGGCGCCAGCGTTTTTGAGCCCGAAAGGCATAGTGTTGAAGCAAAAAGGCCCATATGGGGTAATGAATGTCATTGCGGCTTGATCAGACTCCTTCATCTTGATTTGATGGTATCCGGAGTATGCGTCGAGGAAACACAGTGAGTCGTGTCCTGCGGTTGCATTAATAATCTGATCGATGTGAGGGAGGGGGAGGGGATCCTTAGGGCAGGCCTTGTTGAGGTCTTTGAAATCGATGCATAGGCGCCAGGATTTATCCTTCTTTGGTACCATCACCAGGTTTGCTAACCAGTCCGGGTGTTTTATTTCTTTGATGAATCCGGCTTCGAGTAACTTGGCTAGCTCCTCTCCCATAGCTTGTCATTTGGGTTCGAAAAAACGCCGTAGTGTTTGCTTGACCGGTTTATATCCCTTTAATATATTGAGGTTGTGTTCGGCCAAACTTCGTGGGATTCCTGGCATATCAGAAGGGTACCAGGCGAATATATCCCAGTTCTCACGCAGGAACTCTCGTAGCGCGGCTCGACCGTTGGGTCGAGTTTTGCCCCAATGGATGCTGTCTTCTTGGGGTCCATCGGGTGGACTTGAAATTTGACTATTTCATCTACTGGTTTAAAGGAGGTGGATTTGGGTCGCTTGTCCAGGATTACGTCATCCCTATCCACAGTGGAGCCCATCGTGGTTAGCTCTTCGGCCGCGAGGCTTCAGACAATGCCTCAAGGGCCAGGGATGCGGTTTTATTTTCGGCGCACAGTGCTATGTCCGGATCACTAGCAAGAGTGATGATGCCGTTGGGCCCGGGCATCTTGAGCTTCATGTACCCGTAATGAGGTATGGCTTGGAAGCGTGTAAATGCGTCGCGCCCCAATAGGGCGTGATATCCACTGTTGAAAGGGGCCACTTGGAAGGTTATTTCTTCGGATCGATAATTCTTCGGCGTGCCGAATACCACATCGAGTGTGATTTTTCCCGCGCATCACGCCTCCTGACTGGGAATAATTCCTCGGAAGGTCGTGCTACTTTGCTCGATGCGGCTCCTGTCTATTTCCATTTTGTTGAGTGTATCCTCGTAAATGAGGTTTAATCCGCTGCCGCCGTCCATGAGCACTTTGGTGAGCCGAAATCCATCCACAATTGGTCTGAGGACCAAGGCGGATGGTGCCCGGACTGTCCTGAATTTTGGCTCGTCGCCGGCATTGAAAGTTATGGCCGTGTCGTTCCAGGGGTTTATTGCTGCGACTTGGTAGACTTTAGCGAGATCGCGAGAGTGCCCTTTTGCGCTGATTATTTGAAGCGAAGGTCTCGAAGACCGTCAATACTCTGAGGTCGTCGTCTTCCAGGGGGTGTTGTTTTGGGGTATTTTTGGTGAGGAGATCCTCGCCGCTCTTGGCCACCTGCCGGAGTATCCAACATGCTCTAAGGCTGTGGGTTGGTGTGGTATCCGGTGTTGTATGTATTTGGCATGGCCTATTGAGCCATCCCTCCAGAACAGTTCCGCGCCCCATAATGGGCTTAGGTTTCTTTACTATTGGGTCGGGCGCCCCACGAGGGTGCGTCCTTTTTGCCCGGACGAGGGGCTGAGTTGAAACCGGTGGTTCCCAACAAGCTGCCTGGGTTTTCCAGGCGCTTTCCATTGTGCAGTACTTATGTACTATGGTTGCCAAGTAAGAGAAGTGTAATACGCGACGGCGGTTGATGGCGTTGAGGATTCCTTCATCCGTGCAATTGTTGCAGAATACTGAAATCGCGTTTCATCGTGGCAATCTTTAATCTTGTCTTTGACAAGGAGGAATCTGGCCCAAAAGTGATGGACTGTTTCCTGAGACTGTCGTCGTATGTACATAATATCGCGTATAGCAGGGTGGGTGGGTGGCTTTAAATCTGAACCCTGACCCAATTTCAGATCCGGAGTTTGAAAATCTTCCGAATTTAATGGTTCGGGCTCCGGGATATCAACTGATGTTTTAGGCCCGTTGTCCGGTGATACGTCTCCAACGTATCTATAATTTTTAATTGTTCCATGCTATTATATATTCTGTTTTGGATGTTTAATGGGCTTTACTAAGCACTTTTATATGATTTTTGGGACTAACCTATTAACCTAGAGCCCAATGCCAATTTCTGTTTTTTTGCCTATTTCAGTGTTCGCAGAAAAGGAATATCAAACGGAGTCCAAACGGAATGAAACCTTCGGGGGAGTTATTTTTGGAACGGAAGCAGTCCAGGAGACTTGGAGTGCAGGTCAGGGAATCAACGAGGAGAGCACGAGGCAGGGGGCGCGCCTACCCCCTGGGCGCGCCCTCCACCCTCGTGGGCCCCTCGTGGCTCCCCTGACCGACTTCTTTCGCCTATATCCATATACCCTAAAAACATCGGAGAACAGAATAGATCGGGAGTTCCACCGCCGCAAGCCTCTGTAGCCACCAAAAACCAATCGGGACCCTATTCCGACACCCTGCCGGAGGGGGGAACCCTCATCGGTGGCCATCTTCATCATCCCGGCACTCTCCCTGACGAGGAGGGAGTAGTTCACCCTCAGGGCTGAGGGTATGTACCAGTATCTATGTGTTTGATCTCTCTCTCTCTCTCTCTCGTGTTCTTGAGGTGATACGATCTTGATGTATCGCGAGCTTTGCTACTATAGTTAGATCTTATGATGTTTCTCCCCCTCTACTCTCTTGAATGGATTGAGTTTCCCCTTTGAAGTTATCTTATCGGATTGAGTCTTTTAATGATTTGAGAACACTTGATGTATGTCTTGCGTGGGATACCCGTGGTGACAATGGGGTATTCTATTGATCCACTTGATGTATGTTTTGGTGATCAACTTGCGGGTTCCGCCCATGAACCTATGCATAGGGGTTGGCACACGTTTTTCGTCTTGAATCTCGGTAGAAACTTTGGGGCACTCTTTGAGGTTCTATGTGTTGGTTGAATAGATGAATCTGAGATTGTGTGATGCATATCGTATAATCATACCCACGGATACTTGAGGTGACATTGAAGTATCTAGGTGACATTAGGGTTTTGGTTGATGTGCGTCTTAAGGTGTTATTTTACTACGAACTCTAGGGCTGTTTGTGACACTTATAGGAATAGCCATGGATTGATCGGAAAGAATAACTTTGAGGTGGTTTCGTACCCTACCATAATCTCTTCGTTTGTTCTCCGCTATTAGTGACTCTGGAGTGACTCTTTGTTGCATGTTGAGGGATAGTTATATGATCCAATTATGTTATTATTGTTGAGAGAACTTGCACTAGTGAAAGTATGAACCCTAGGCCTTGTTTCCTAGCATTGCAATACCGTTTACGCTCACTTTTACCACTTGTTACCTTGCTATTTTTATATTTTCAGATTACAAATACTCATATCTATCATCCATATTGCACTTTTATCACCATCTCTTTGCCGAACTAGTGCACCTATACAATTTACCATTGTATTGGGTGTGTTGGGGACACAAGAGACTCTTTGTTATTTGGTTGCAGGGTTGTTTGAGAGAGACCATCTTCATATTACGCCTCCCACGGATTGATAAACCTTAGGTCATCCACTTGAGGGAAATTTGCTACTGTCCTACAAACCTCTGCACTTGGAGGCCCAATAAACGTCTACAAGAAGAAGGTTGTGTAGTAGACATCAAGCAGTTTCTGACGCCGTTGCCGGGGAGGTGAGTTCTTGAAGGTATATATTTACATCTTGCAATCGAATCTTTTTGTTTCTTGTTTTATCACTAGTTTAGTTTGTAAAAGAAATCTACAAAAAAATGGGATTGAGTTTGTCTCATACGCTTCATCTTTTTAATATCTTTCATGAGAATGATGGAAAGGAAAATTGTGCCAAAGTGTTAGAAGAAGAATGCATTAAAATGTTTGGCACTAAATACTTGAATGATGAGCATGATTGCAATGTTGTTAGTATGAATTCTTTGAATACCCATGATGCTAATGATATGCAGAGCCACAAGCTTGGGGAAGCTATGTTTGATGAAGATGATATTTTTTGTCCCCCAAGCTTTGAGGAGCAAATTTACTATGATGAAAGCATGCCTCCTATCTATGATGATTATTGTGATGACACATATGCTATAAAGAATAATGATAACCTTGAAACTTGTCATCTTGATCTTAATTTTCAATCACATGATAGCTATTTTGTTGAGTTTGCTCCCACTACTATTGATGAGAAGAATTTTGCTTATGTGGAGAGTAATAGAATTTCTATGCTTGTAGATCATGAAAAGAATGCTTTAGATGCTGGTTATATTGTTGAATTCATTCATGATTCTACTTAAAATTATTATGAGGGAGGAATGTATGCTTGTAGGAATTGCAATAATATCAAGTTTCCTCTCTATGTGCTTAAAATTTTGAAGTTATTCTTGTTTTGCCTTCCTATGCTAGTTTATTATTGTTCCCATAAGTTGTTTTATCACAAAATCCCTATGCATAGGAAGTGGGTTAGACTTAAATGTGCTAGTCATATTCTTCATGATGCTCTCTTTATGTTTCAATTCTTATCTTCTATGCGAGCATCATTGAAATCATGCCTAGCTAGGGGCGTTAAACGTTAGCGCTTGTTGGGAGGCAACCCAATTTTTATTTTTGTTCTTTATTTTTGGTTATGTTTAGTAATAAATATTTGATCTAGCCTCTGGTTAGATGTGGTTTTATGTTTTAATTAGTGTTTGTGCCAAGTAGAACCTTTGGGAAGACTTGGGTGAAGTCTTTATGATCATGCTGTAAAAAGCAGAAACTTTAGCGCTCACGAGATTAGCTAAATTTTTTTACTCGAGAGTGCTGTTTAGTTTATTCTTTTTGCATATGATTACTAGAAAAATTTCTCAGGTCCACCAATTTATTTTAGAATTTTTGGAGTTCCATAAGTATACGTTTGATACAGATTACTACTGACTGTTCTGTTTTTGACAGATTCTGTTTTTCGTGTGTGGTTAGCTTATTTTGATGACTCTATGGCTAGTAAAATAGTTTATAAACCATAGAGAAGTTGGAATACAGTAGGTTTAACACCAATACAAATAAAGAATGAGTTCATTACAGTACCTTGAAGTGGTGTTTTGTTTTCTTTCGCTAACGGAGCTCACGAGATTTTCTGTTAAGTGTTGTGTTGTGAAGTTTTCAAGTTTTGGGTAAAGATTCGATGGACTATGGAATAAGGAGTGGAAAGAGCCTAAGCTTGGGGATGCCCAAGGCACCCCAAGATAATATTCAAGGACAACCAAAAGCCTAAGCTTGGGGATGCCCCAGATGGCATCCCCTCTTTCGTCTTCATTCATCGGTAACTTTACTTGGAGCTATATTTTTATCCACCACATGATATGTGTTTTGCTTGGTGCGTCATTTTATTTTGTTATTATTTGCTTGATGTTATTTAGAATAGTGTTTTGCATCTCTAGTTTCAATAAAAATGCCAAGGATAGCCTTTACCATGCTTATTTTGCAAGTATACATGTTGCTGTTTCAAAACAGAAAGTTTACCACTGTTGCAAAAATTCCCTAGAAAAGTCAGAATGTGATTAAATGTTGAAACCTTTTGCATAATAAGCTCTGATAAATTTACTACGGTGGGAATTTTCCTTCATAATGTTTGTAGTTAGGGAAGTATGATGAATCTTGCATTCTTTACAGACTGTACTGTTTTGGCAGATTGCTGTTATGTTTGCATTGTTTGCATATGTTTGCTTGTTTAATGATTCTATTTGAGGAGAGGATATTGAATATGCAGAGACATTTAGTATGCAATGTTGAATAATAATTTTTGTGATTTGCTACAGTAGAGAATGATAAGGTTTTTGCATTGGTTTATACTAACTTATCTCACGAGTTCTTGTTGAGTTTGGTGTGGATGAAGCTTTCGAGATTTAGGAAACCGTGATATAAAAGGAATTAAGGAGACGCAAAATTTAAAGATTGGGGATGCCCAAGGCACCCCCAAGATAATATTTCAAGAAGTCTCAAGCATCTAAGCTTGGGGATGCCCCGGTAGGCACCCCACCTTTCTTCTTCAACAATTATCGGTCAGTATCGGTTGAGCCTAAGTTTTTGCTTCTTCACATGATGAGTGCTATCCTTGAAAATGTCATTTTATTTTATTTTGCTTTGCTTTCTATTGGAATAAAATACCAACATCTGAAATTCTTAAATGAGAGAGAGTCTTCACATAGCTACATAATTATTTAACTACTCATTGATCTTCACTTATATCTTTCGGAGTAGTTTGTTGTTTGCTCTAGTGTTTCACTTATATCTCTTAGAGCATGGCGGTAGTTTTATTTTGAAGAAATAGATGAACTCTCATGCTTCACTTATATTATTTTGAGTGTCTTTAGAACAGCATGGTAATTTTCTTTGGTTATGAATTTAATCCTAATATGATGGGCATCCAAGAGGGATATAATAGAAACTTTCATATAAAGTGCATTGAATACTATGAGAAGTTTGATTCCTTATGATTGTTTTGAGATATGAAGATGGTGATATTAGAGTCATGCTAGTTGAATAGTTGTGAATTTGAGAGATACTTTTGTTAAAGTTTGTGATTCCCGTAGCATGCACGTATGGTGAACCGTTATGTGATGAAGTCGGAGCATGATTTATTTATTTATTGTCCTCCTTATGAGTGGCGGTTGGGGAATGACGATGGTCTTTTCCTACCAATCTATCCCCCTAGGAGCATGCGCGTAGTACTTCGTTTTGATAACTAATAATTTTTTGCAATAAGTATATGAGTTCTTTATGACTAATGTTGAGTCCATGGGTTATACGCACTCTCACCCTTCCACCATTGCTAGCTTCTCTAATACCGCGCACCTTTCGCCGGTATCATACACCCACCATATACTTTCCTCAAAACAGCCACCATACCTACCTATTATGGCATTTCCATAGCCATTCCGAGATATATTGCCATGCAACTTACTACCGTTCCGTTTACTATGACATGCTCCATCATTGTCATATTGCTTCGCATGATCATGTAGTTGACATCGTATTTGTGGCAAAGCCACCATTCATAATTCTTTTATACATGTCACTCTTGATTCATTGCATATCCCGGTACACCGCCGGAGGCATTCACATAGAGTCATATTTTGTTCTAAGTATTGAGTTGTAATTGTTGAGTTCTAAGTAAATAAAAGTGTGATGATCATCATTTTTAGAGCATTGTCCCAAGTGAGGAAAGGATGATGGAGACTATGATTCCCCCACAAGTTGGCATGAGACTCCGGACGAAAAAAAGAGGCCATAAAAAAAATAGAAAGGCCCCCTGACCGACTTCTTTCGCCTATATATATATCCATATACCCTAAAAACATCGGAGAACAAAATAGATTGGGAGTTCCGCCGCCGCAAGTCTCTGTAGCCACCAAAAACCAATCAGGACCCTGTTCCGGCACCCTGCCGGAGGGGGTAACCCTCATCGGTGGCCATCTTCATCATCCCGGCTCTCCATGACGAGGAGGGAGTAGTTCACCCTCGGGGCTGAGGGTATGTACCAGTAGCTATGTGTTTGATCTCTCTCTCTCTCTCGTGTTCTTGAGGTGATACGATCTTGATGTATCGCGAGCTTTGCTACTATAGTTGGATCTTATGATGTTTCTCCCCCTCTACTCTCTTGTAATGGATTGAGTTTCCCCTTTGAAGTTATCTTATCGGACTGCGTCTTTTAATGATTTGAGAACACTTGATGTATGTCTTGCGTGGGATACCCGTGGTGACAATGGGGTATTCCATTGATCCACTTGATGTATGTTTTGGTGATCAACTTGCGGGTTCCACCCATGAACCTATGCATAGGGTTTGGCACACGTTTTCGTCTTGAATCTCCGGTAGAAACTTTGGGGCACTCTTTGAGGTTCTATGTGTTGGTTGAATAGACGAATCTGAGATTGTGTGATGCATATCGTATAATCATACCCACGGATATTTGAGGTGACATTGGAGTATCTAGGTGACATTAGGGTTTTGGTTGATGTGCGTCTTAAGGTGTTACTTTACTACGAACTCTAGGGCTGTTTGTGACACTTATAGGAATAGCCCAATGGATTGATCGGAAAGAATAACTTTGAGGTGGTTTCGTACCCTACCATAATCTCTTCATTTGTTCTCCGCTATTAGTGACTCTGGAGTGACTCTTTGTTGCATGTTGAGGGATAGTTATATGATCCAATTATGTTATTATTGTTGAGAGAACTTGCACTAGTGAAAGTATGAACCCTAGGCCTTGTTTCCTAGCATTGCAATACCGTTTACGCTCACTTTTACCACTTGTTACCTTGCTATTTTTATATTTTCAGATTACAAATACTCATATCTATCATCCATATTGCACTTGTATCACCATATCTTCGCCGAACTAGTGCACCTATACAATTTACCATTGTATTGGGTGTGTTGGGGACACAAGAGACTCTTTGTTATTTGGTTGCAGGGTTGTTTGAGAGATACCATCTTCATCCTACGCCTCCCATGGATTGATAAACCTTAGGTCATCCACTTGAGGGAAATTTGCTACTGTCCTACAAACCTCTGCACTTGGAGGCCCAATAAACGTCTACAAGAAGAAGGTTGTGTAGTAGACATCATCCGATTCTAGGTCCGGAGGGCAGGGTACGTCGTTCTGCGGACAAGTATCCGGCTCTACGAGCTCGGAAATCTGAACATAGTTTGTCCTCACTATAGAGGAAGATTTATTGTTTTGCTCCTCTACTACCGCTATCTGATGGGTGATCGGCGGAGATTTGATTTCTCTCTTGTCGGGTCTAAGCCCAATCCGATCGTAGTCTGTGGCGACCCCCAAGGCGGCGATGCAATCTAGGAGTTCGTTTAAAGATGACAACTCCGTCGGATCCATCCGTTTGGAGTATTAGGATTCGACGCAGAGGCGATTTTTGATGACTCGAGAGGTCATCATCGGCTTAACGGCCGAACGGGTGGTCACGGTAAAGCCACCAAGCCGGAGGGTTTGGCCTAGGGCCAGGGCTCTTCCGAAGGTGATATTATCCTTGACAACAAGGCGAGCCATCAATCCTGTCGTCGACGTCACAGTGGAACTCTCAATGAAAGCACCATTGTCGGTGTCAAAACCGGCGGATCTCGGGTAGGGGGTCCCGAACTGTGCGCCTAAGGTTGATGGTAATAGGAGACAAGGGACAGGATGTTTACCCAGGTTCGGGCCCTCTCTATGGAGGTAATACCCTACTTCCTGCTTGATTGATTTTGATGAATATGAGTGTTACAAGAGTTGATCTACCACGAGATCGTAATGGCTAAACCCCTAGAAGTCTAGCCTGTATGATTATGATTGTCCCTACGGACTAAGCCCTCCGGTTTATATGGACACCGGAGGGGACTAGGGTTGTACAAAGTCGGTTACAGGGAAAGGAATCTTCATATCCAGACGCCAAGCTTGCCTTCCACACCAAGGAGAGTCCCATCCGGAGACGGGTGATAGTCTTCGGTCTTGTATCCTCACAGCCAATCAGTCCGGCCCATGTCCAACAAGTCGGATGCCCGAGTACCCCTTAATCCAGGACTCCCTCAGGAGGCACTTGATATTCGCTGCTTTTATAAGGAGATAAGGATTCACCCCTTTCACCCATGCCTTCTCTTTCTCTGCCCATCCATTCTCGAGCTCCAGCGCCCATACTTCCATCCTTTCCGCCTCAAAAAAGCACTCCGACCATGTCCGGATCCGAAGCGCAGGGCAAGTGGATGGTTTCCTCCGTCAAGGAGAAGGACATCACCAAGCTCCGAGAGGCTGGGTACTTAGCCCAGGAGATCGCCCACCGGGTTCCCGCAATGGGGCAGATGATCCCCACCCCAGAGCCCCATGAGAGGGTGGTATTCATCCCCCACTTCGTCCGTGGATTGGGATTCCCTCTCCACCCATTCGTCTGCGGATTCATGTTCTACTACGGGGTGGATTTCCACAATCTGGCCCCCAACTCCTTCCTCAACATCTCGTCATTTATTGTCATGTGCGAGGCCTTCCTCCCCATCCCACCCCACTTCGGATTGTGGCTAAAGATCTTCAATGTGAAGCCGAAGGTGGTGGGCGGCGAACACACAGAGTGCGGAGGCGCCATGGTGAGCAAGATGCCCACGTCACATGGCCCAAAGGTACCTTCGTGGAGACCGTCAAAAGGTGGCAACAACAGTGGTTCTACGTCACAGAGCCTCGCGACGCCACCTGGGCCGCAGCTCCCGAATTCCAGTCCGGAGCCCCGATGCGGCTCACCTCCTGGCTAGAGAAGGGCCTGGACCGGTCTTCGGCGGACGAGCTGACAGCGCTTCAGACGCGCATTGGGAGCATGGTCGACAAGAACATCAAACTCGTCAATGTGATCCAGGTGATGCTAGTTCACCGGATCCTTCCATGCCAAAGCCGGACTTGCCATTTGTGGGAGTTCGATCCGGCCGAGCACCAGACCTTGCAACAGTTCTTCGGAACTATGCACGAAGACATCTGGAAGGTGCTCTTTAAGGCCAACAAGACGTGGCCGAAGACGACCGAGGACTGTGGGCACGACCTGGCCCATCCCGACAGTCCGGTAAGTCTTTCGTATTTCAAGGTGTATCCTCTACTTGCTTACTCAAGGTGGATGTGATGAAGATGCTGGTTCCGGCGCCCTACAAGGCGCCGGAGAAGAAGGCCAAGAAAAATGCCAAGGAGACCAGAAGTGGTCTCCGCCGCAAGGGCGCTTCGGACATGACGTCTGAGGATGCCGAGACCCGCTCCTCCCCCACCAAGGACGACGATGAGGAGGAGGAGGAAAGCAACTCTCCCCCTGAGGGGAGAAGGAAGAAGAGGGCGGCCTCCACTCATTTGGAGGCTGAAGCATCCAAGAAAGGGAGAGCCTCCCTCGCGGATGACACCGCGCTGGTATTGACAGCAGCTCGGAGTGGCGCCCCAGGGATAAGCCCCTGGCCAAATCATAAGTACTTCAAAGGCACTTACGCACTCATATATTCAACTTCTTTACTTTATAGTTCTGACATGTCGAATCATGCACTAAAGTCTTGCCCACGACAGCTCCCAGCGATCCTCATCGGGGGGTTCGCTGGATTCAAAGGCTATGGACAGCGAGTCACCGCCGGCGGCTTCCTCTCCCAAGGCCAAGGGCGACGCCGAGGTGCTGCCCCGAAGGACCTTCCCAGGCCAGGGAGAGGTTCAGGAGGCCGTTAGGGAGGCGCCAGAGGGTGACCCCTCGGCCACTGGACACATGGGGGAGCAAATCCCCCGAGAGACTGGCGATGGGGGCCATATCCAATTCGGCCCCCAGCCGAATACGGTCCCGGAGACCTATACGGCTCCGGAATCCGGCAAGCAGCCTCCTTTGAAAGAAGGAGGTGCACCAATTCCATCGGTGACCTCTGTCTATCCAGAGGCACCGTGTACTCTACTGGAAGCCCTGCAAAGCGCTTCCATTGTTGAGGAACACCATATCCTTATGGGTACGGTGATTGAGAGGGTTTAGTCCGTTAAGAGCAAACTGACCGAAGCCTGCACCAGCCTTCTAACAAGTTTTGAGGTAAGCGGCGCAATTGTATAAAAAGAATGTCATAGTATAGACATTAGTCCCTGAGATTCTGTCCGATGTTCGGAAAGAAAAGCTAGACAGAGGATCAAGTAATTTTCAGAGGAGACTAACCAAATATGTCTTATGTGAATAAGCAGGCGTCGTTGCTGGCTGCGACCTCTCATTCTGCTGAAGTCTCCGGACTAAAGCAGAGTCTGGAGCGGACCGAGGAAGAGCTCAGTCGTGTGAAAAAGTAGCTGGAGGACCAGCAAGGTATGTAATGGCATGTTGTAGATCCAAAAAGGATGAATAGTTTATGTTGACCATAGTGCCATGATATTTTGTAGGAGCAGCATCTGAGGTGGAGACCCTCAAGAAGGCACTGGCCGAGGCCCAGGAGAGAGCGACAAAGGGACAAGCCACTCGCAAAAAACACGAGGCCAGGGTTGGTGAGGTCCAGCAGGAGCTCTAGGACGCCGTGAAGAAATGCGAATCCTTGGAGCGCAACATTGCGGATCAAGAGTCTGAACTCGCCAAGGCCCGCCAAAGCGCACAAGATGCCCGGGTCGAAGCCCAGGGCGCCCTCCAGGAAATCTAGGAGGCCAGGAAAATCACGGCGAGTAAGGCTTTTATTATGCAGAGCAAGTATGTGAAGAAAAGGTACTTCTTACTGACCCGGATTTGGAGTTCTCAAGGGGCGTTTGCGGATCTGTCGCGCAGTGTTTCTGACGCTGGGGAGTTGTTCTGAGCCGAAGAGGGGAGCTCAACGGAGAAGCTGTTCTGGTTGCAATACCTTGCGCCAGAGCATTTGGTGCCCTTTAGCGATCAGCTTAAACAGCTGACCGAACTACATAGGGTGGCCGAACTGGCCATGAAGGATTTGATAATCTGTTTGTGGCCTGCCGAAGCCATACGCAGCAGCTACTTCAGGCTCGTGAAGCAGCTGGTCAATGCCTACCGTCGGCTTGATGCCATCAAGCGGTCGGTTTGTATCGAAGGTGCACGGATGGCCTTCGCCCGTGTCAAGATATAGTGGGCGAAGATGGACGCTGTCAAGCTCGCGACCGAGGGACCGCTCGCGGGCAAGGAGCACCGCACGCCCGAGCGGTATTTTGAGGATGTCCTGAAGGGATCTCGCATTGTAGAGGGCCAGTGTTCAAAAGACACTATCTTTGAATGAAGGCATTCATGTTATCCCTTCCTGTATTATGAAATAGAGTTGTTATGTAATATAATGCTTGTTGTTTTGTAAAATTTTACCTCCTGTGCGGCCGTTTTGTTAAATCTGAGAGTTGGCCAGTCGTTGGCTTTAGCCCCCACGTAGGTAGTACAGGGGTGTTCAGGATGGAATCTAAACCCTCTTGATCCGAGAATTTGGTCCTTGAAGGAGATGTTTAGTGCAACGAACTAGGCAATCGGACTATGTGGCTTTATCACCCTCAATTAGCTATAGGAGTTTGACAATAAAAATGTAGGCGCAGCCCCATTTTATCCGGACTAGGGTGCTGTAAACACCTGATCGGATGAAGGCCGATTCATCACATAATGCGGAAAAAATCGCAAAAGATTTTTAACCTCTGAATAGCTGACCAGCTCTCGCCGCATCATGACAGTCAGTTTTCGGCTTTCTCTACTGAGGTGTTTGCTTGGGTAAACCAGAAACACAATCGCAGTAGTTCTCCCTCTACTACCTTAGCCGATAGGACGGAACATAAGGTAGCAAGCACAGGAGCCGGGCAACCCAACTATTGACCAAAGACATGATTCGGAGCCGATGCATATAATGCTAAAATTCGGGGTGCCGAACTGTACCGTAAAAAGTGTTCGGACTTTGTTGCCGCATTATGGAGCACAATGAAGCCCCTGGAGAATTAAAGCGTACAAAGTGTACAGGTGCAATCGATAAGAATAATAAGATGAAGTAGTAAGCTAGGGCCACGTAATTTGGGCCGCAAACTGTTTCCATTATAATTTGATTGATACATCAAAGCGTATTTGTACAAATAGTGCGATAAGTAACTTGGTAACCTGGCTATTTAACATGCCAAGACCAATGGGGAGCTGCGTGCAGGTCCTGAAAACAGGTAGAACGATCATCAAGGAGAGCGTCTAGAGATTCCCCCACACGTCTGTACTGCGTGCCGCCTTGGTATATCTATCCTTTGAAAGGACCGATGATCAGGCCGTCGGGACGGGCCTGTGAAAAAGAGACCAGAAAATGGTAAAAAAGAAAAGGAAAATTATGTGTGTGAGCCGTATGATGGGCCACAATAAAGTTACGCCTTCGTCTATGCCCATGGTATTTTGCATAGTTATGTACGCGCGGTACGTACGCCGCCATTTGGTCGGGACTGAGACGGAGGCCAAATTGCTAGTCGAGCTCTTGACGAGCTGGACTGTCCTGCTGCAGCTTAGTCCGGACTCGTTTGATAGTGTCCGGGAGCTTGGCCGCCTAATTAAGGTTTTGCTTGATAAGGCTGCTATGTACTTCTGCTGCCAGGGTAGCGGTGTGCTCCTTGGTATGGAGGGAGCGTTTCGTGTTTCCATTGACTGTTATGACATAGAGAAAGATAGGGGCTTATAGATTTGCCTCCCAACCTTTTACCTCAAGGGTAATGTCAACAATAATAGTTCATGATGCCTTACATCCAATTGGATATATATATATCAGGATCTTTCCAACACAATGTGCTTGCCAAAGGATAAAATGTAAAAAGGAAAGGTGAAGATCACCATGACTCTTGCATAAGGTATAAGACAAGAGTAAAAGATAGGCCCTTCGCAGAGGGAAGCAAAGGTTGTCATGGGCTTTTATAGTTGGATGCACAAAATCTTAATGCGAAAGAACGTCACTTTATATTGCCACTTGTGATAGGGACCTTTATTATGCAGTCAAATCGCTTTTATTGCTTCCATATCACAAGATCGTATAAATCTTATTTTCTCCACACTAATAGATCATACATATTAAGAGAGCAATTTTTATTGCATGCACCGATGACAACTTACTTGAAGGATCTTACTCAATCCATAGGTAGGTATTGTGGACTCTCATGGAAATACTGGTTTAAGGGATGTTTGGAAGCAAAAGTAGTATCTCTACTTGGTGCAAAGAATTTGGCTAGCATGAGGGGGAAAGGCAAGCTCAACATGTTGGATGATCCATGACAATATACTTTATTTCAGATATAAGAATAACCCATTACGTTGTCTTCCTTGTCCGACATCAACCTTTTAACATGTCATATTTTAATGAGTGCTCACAATTACAAAAGATGTCCAAGATAGTATATTTATATGTGAAATCTCTCTTTCTTCAATATTCTTTCATGAATTGTTCAAGTGACCAATACAATGTTCGCTAACCTTCAATAAATTTACCACCTCTACTTCTTATATGTAAAGTCATTACTCCCCATGGGATAAGCATATGAAACATATATAATTTCAGATTTATGATATTCAAATCATTCAACTATTTACTCATAGGATATAAGTGAAGCACACGAGTAAATGATAAACTACTCCAAAAAGATATAAGTGAATAACAATGAGTAGTTAAATAATTATTTAGCTATGTGAAGACTCTCCCATTTAATAATTTTAGATCTTGATATTTTATTCAAACAACAAGCGAAACAAAATAAAATGACATTCTAAGAATGGCAAACATCACGTGAAGAAGCAAAAACTTAGGATCAACCGAAACTAACCGATAGTTGTTGAAGAAGAAAGGTGGGATGCCAACCGGGGCATCCCCAAGCTTAGACGCTTGAGACTTCTTGAAATATTATCTTGGGATGCCTTGGGCATCCCCAAGCTTGATATTTTGTGTCTCCTTAATTCTTCTCATATCACGGTCTCCCTAAATCTCAAAAGCTTCATCCACACAAAACTTAACAAGGACTCGTAAGATAAGTTAGTATAAACCAATGCAAAAACCTTATCATACTCTGCTGTAGAAAATCACTAAAATTATTATTCAACACTACATACTAAATGCCTCTGCATATTTAATACTCCTATCCTCAAATAGAATCATTAAAAAAGCAAACATATGCAAACAATGCAAACATAACAACAATCTGCCAAAACAGTATAGTTTGTAAAGAATGCAAGATTCATCATACTTACCTAACTCCAAACATTATGAAATTCTACCACACTGTAGAAAATTTATCAGAGCTTATTATGCAAAAAGTTTCAACATTTTATCATATTCTTGTTTTTTTAGGGAATTTTTGCAACAATGATAAACTTTCTGTTTTGAAACAGCAACATGTATACTTGCAAAATAAGCATGGTAAAGGCTATCCTTGACATTTTTATTGAAAATAGATATGCAAAACATTATTCTAAATAACATCAAGCAAATACTAACAAAATAAAATGACCCTCGAAGCAAAACACATATCATGTTGTGAATAAAAATATAGCTCCAAGTAAAGTTACCGATGGATTTAAGATTTAAAGAGGGGATGCCATCCGGGGCATCCCCAAGCTTAAACTCTTGGTTGTCCTTGAATATTACCTTGGGGTGCCTTGGGCATCCCCAAGCTTAGGCTCTTTCCGCTCCTTATTCCATAGTCCATCGAATCTTTACCCAAAACTTGAAAACTTCACAACACAAAACTCAACAGAAAACTTGTAAGCACTGTTAGTATAAGAAAATAAATCACCACTTAGGTACTGTTGTGAACTCATTCTAAATTCATGTTGGTGTAATACTACTGTATTCCAACTTATCCATGATTCATACCCTCCGATACTACTCATAGATTCATCAAAATAAGCAAACAACACAATGAAAACAGAATCTGTCAAAAACAGAACAATCTGTAGTAATCTGTATCAAACGTATACTTCTGGAACTCCGAAAATTCTGAAATATATTGGTGGACCTGAGGAATTTGTCTATTAATCATCTGAAAAAAGAATCAACCTAAAAGCACTTTCCAGTAAAAAATGGCTGCACATCTCGTGAGCGCTAAAGTTTCTGTTTTTTACAACATGATCATAAAGACTTCACCCCAGTCTTACCAAAGGTTCTACTTGGCACAAACACTAATTAAAACATAAAACCACATCTAACCAGAGGCTAGATAGATTATTTATTGCTATACAGGAGCAAAAAGCAAGGAACAAAAATAAAATTGGGTTGCCTCCCAACAAGCGCTAACGTTTAACGCCCCTAGCTAGGCATGATGATTTCAATGATGCTCACATAAAAGATAAGAATTGAAACATAAAGGGAGCATCATGAAGAATATGACTAGAACATTTAAGTCTAACACACTTCCTATGCATAGGGACTTTGTGAGCAAACAACTTATGAGAACAATAATCAACTAGCATAGGAAGGCAAAACAAGCATAACTTCAAGATTTTCAACACATAGAGAGGAAACTTGATATTATTGCAACTCCTACAAGCATATATTCCTTTCTCATAATAATTTTTAGTAGCATCATGAATTAATTCAACCATATAACCAGCACATAAAGCATTCTTTTCATGATCTACTTGCATAGAAATTTTACTACTCTCCACATAAGCAAACTTATTCTCATCAATAGTAGTGGGAGCAAACTCAACAAAATAACTATCATGTAAAGCATAATCCAATTGAAAATTAAAATCACGATGACAAGTTTCATCGTTATCATTATTCTTAATAGCATACAAGTCATCACAATAATCATCATAAATAGGAGGCATGCTATCATTGTCGTGGATTTGTCACGCAGATGTCCTCATGAAAGGACTTAGTCGCGGAGCCATTGCTACGGGTTAGCTTGAAGGGGTTAAACTGGACAAGGGACATGGGAGTTATACTAGTTCGGCCCCTTCGATGAAGGTAAAAGCCTACGTCTAGTTTGCTATGGGATTATTGGGGTTTCGATGACCAGGGAGCGAATACGCTTTGCCTGGATCTCGAGTTGTTGTTGTGTGTCCCTGAACCGTCGCCGGATCGTCCCTTTGTATACACAGGGTGACGCACGGCCGTTCTACAGAGTCCCGAGCCGGCTCATACAAGTGTCCAGCTTGGTCTCTTCCTTTCCCTAACTTATAATACAAGTTTATACAAACATGGAGGTTCACCGCTATGGGCCCTTAATCCGCCTTTGGGCTCTGGGCCTCTAGCCTTATCAGTAAAGCGCCATCTTCTTTGTCTTCCTAACCTTCAGTACAGTTGAGCGTGAACCGACCCCTCCTGGGCGGTTTACCCTCAGTAGTTATATCCTCAACATTAGGCCCCAGATTGATTTGAACCTGTTCATGTCAATCTTCAACTTAGAAAAATTCTGATCTGAAACATCTTCATATTAACCTTGAACCGCCATGACATCATCTTCAGAAATCACCGTAAACCGCCATGACGTCACCTGAATAAAAAACTCATAAAGATCCCATTTCATTAACTGACTCCGAAGATCGAGGCGACAGCCGTGCCCCATTTCACTGCTTCGGGCTCCTCAATTCTCGTGCTTGCCTACTTATCCATTCGCCTTATAAATAGGCCCAGGGGCCCTTCCCTTTTCCCCTTCCGCGCTTCTTCTTCTTCCTCTCGACGCTCAAGCCCGACAGCTCCGCCGCCGTCGACCTTCAAACCTTGCATCATCCAGTCATTGCATCAACCTGAATGCACCAGAGATCCGCGGCTCTCCTCCGCTACTCCTGTGAATCCGGTAAGCCTTCTTCCCTCAACCCTAGATCTGCATTAGGATTTCGGTGCTCATCTGTGTTCATCAGTGTTCATCCGTGCTCATCTGCTTTCTCTTAGCTTATTTACTGAATCCTTCTTATGCCTGATAGTTTTTGCTGTTAGATCCATAACTTTAGTTCATCACCTAATAGCATCCTGCTGTTCCTAGACAGAACTGCATCTGGACTTTGTCTGTTCCTCGTAGCGCCATTATAGGGCTCAGAAAATTTTTCCTCACTGAACCACGGTAGATCCAAAATTATATCATTATCTTGTGAAACTTGTTTCCGCAATACTTAGTAGATTTTCAGCTCTGGCCCTTTCACGTACGGGCGGTTTAACCTATAATAGTTGACAATCCGTCATATGCCATTAGCCCTCTCTTAAACCGCCGTCTTGACTTGGATAACAATGTCCGGTTCACCTCATATGTACGCTTTGATTAAATTTCCGGTTTAACATTGATAAATACACCTGAACCGCCAATCGTAAACCGGCCTTTATCTTTCCATTACAGCTCGCCCTTCAAGATGACCAAGCAATTTCTTTGCTGCAATCGGGTTCCATCCCGGATTACGGAAACAAAAATCAATGGATTCGTTGTAGCAGACGCTTTAGCTCCAAAAGTGTCCTTCATTGGCGAAGTTCCTCGCCCCGAGTGCCCTCCACGAGCCTCAAGATGGAGAAGTGATTGTATTTATGCAACATCTATCCCGGGGTTTTAGTCCTCCGGATCAAAATTTTTCCGGATGTACTTGCCGACTTCCAACTCCATCCTCGTGATATTGGACCAAATTATGTGTCCAACATCCGCAACTTTCAAGTGTTACGTGAGGTTTATCTGCAAGAAGAACCAACGGTTGACCTCTTTCGTGATTTCTTCCACTTAAACCGCCGCGCCTTGAGTTCTCTGTGGCCCCAATACTGAACTTGGTGGTGTATCAATTCAAAAAAGGAAAGAGGTTGACTTTCCTCATGCCAAACTACACAGCCACCCTAAAGACTGGAACCAAACTTGGTTTTATTGTTAGAACACTGCCCCTGCTGGAGAAAACCCTTTGCCGGGTTATCGCGCTCACCGGCTTAGCAATGGCCACCCTTTACCTCCACGAATGACTGCCAAAGAATGACAAGCTTATGCACCTCAACTCGCCAAACTCCGGGCTCTCCTCGCCAATGGTTTGACTGGTGTTGACCTTGTTCGTTGTTGGGTTTCATGGTGCATCCTTCCTTTAAGCCGCCGCCCCGGTTTGATGTATGCATATACCGGCAAGACCAATGATCCTTAATGGTTTAACGAAATAGAACTGACTGATGATGAAGTCACTGAAAGTGTTAAAAAGATACTTGACGAACCGATCGCCGTATGCACCCAAACGGGTCTGCGCCCTTTTTGCACCTCCAACAAACCGCCAGCGGTAACAACTTTAACCTTGTACATTTTTAATCCGTCTCCGTTTTAACAGTAATATATAATTATCCTTTACTTTAATCCTGCAGACAAATAGCTCCTTCTGGAAAAGGAAAACTCAAGATAAACCGGCCAGGGCTCCTCGTGCCAAAAGCAAAGTCATCAAGAAAACTGCGAAGAAGAAACCTGCCGAGTCTTCTAATCCGCCAGAAGATGTTGATGAATCGGCTGAAGAGGTAAAACTTGACTCCCTTGGTTCCTTTTTCATGCTCCTTATTGACAATAACTATTCCCAGGATGATGCGAAGGCCAGCCATGCAGACCATGTTGAGGTAATAGCTCTTTCTTCTGATTCAGATCTGGTGCCAGTTAAAAGGTTTCGCCGTGCAGTTCAAAAAGTGAAATACTCTCACCCTCTTGCTTATCTGGATCCAAAACTTTCTTTGAAGACGCAGCAAACTGAAGGGCGTCGCAGAACCCGACACAGTGGCCAGCAAGTCACCTCTTCCGGTATACCAGACACACCAACCCGGAAACGTCATCCAGAGGTTGTCTGTTCTCCTGAAAAACTTTATCCTTTGAAGGGTTTCTTCCGATACCCTCTCAATCCATCTGGTTCAAATTATCAGGTGTCATCCAACTTGTCCGGCGGTTCATCAACCACTCAGTTGCCTCCCCTTAAAACCGTCGCTGGGTAAGTGTTCTTGCTCTTCGGTTTGTTTCTTCATGCATCGGTTTATCGTACTAATCTTTATTTTGACGTTGTAGTACCAAGGCCTGATTAAGCAAAAAAGCCAAAACCAGCGACCCCACTGACGATGTTGAACTGGAGAAGACCCTCGAAAATGCCGGTGAAAATGCTGATATTGTCATGGATGACTCTGCCCCGCAAGACCCAGCCACTGATGCTGATCCACCGGAAGCTGATCCAGCTACACATGTGGACACATCAAGTCCACGTGCCACGCCTGCAGGTCCATTTGCTGATCCGCTAAGTTCAACTGCTAATCCGCCAAGCCCTACTGCCACTCCGCCAAGCCCAGCCAAAGATAATGTCAATCAATCGAGCCCAACAAAAGATGATGATGACGCGTTGTTATTCTTGGCATATTATACCGCCCGCAATCCAGTTGTTTTGTCAAAACATACCGCCAAGGACGAATTTGTTGCTATGGGCAAGGGGAAGGGGGCAACTGACTTGTCAAACTATGCTAATCTTTCTGCTCAGGATCTTCATTCCGGATTCTTGAACCAGATTTACACAAGCTGAGATTATGAAGTCGGTTTGGTAAACCTGATGAAGGAACGCTATGAGGTAAACACCTTCATCCTTATTCTGTACCTTTACTGTATTGTAGCCCCCAAGGGCCGGTTTGACTTTTCAAAGTCAAACCGGGGCTTTCATTTTCCAAACTGTAATTTGTTGATTTTTCTTGCCTATTTTCCTGATCAAATACACATTAGCCCCCAAGTGCCAAGATTGAAACTTGTATTAATCCTTGGGACTTCAAACAATTAATAGCAGAGAAGCAATCCGCATTAGCCCCCAAGTGCCAAGTGTATAACTGGTTTGTATGCTTGGGACTTCTTTGATAAAATATGTATATGCTCCTCTGATTGTGGTAGGCTGATATAAATCACCAAGGTACTCAAATTGCTGATCTTCAAGAGAGTATAAAAACCCAACAAGCAGAGACTTCCAAGGCCAAGGATGAGCTAAAAGCCGCTTTAACCGCCATGGAACAACTTAAAGAAGGGTTCAAGACTGAGCGTGCCAATTGGAATACTGAAAAACTGCATTCTTTGAAGCGAAATTTGAAGGCAAGTCTGCTCTTAAACCGTGGCGTAAGAGCTTCTCGGGTTGAAGCGCCAAGTGAATGCCATGACCTCTGCAGTATTTGGTAAGTATTCTTGCCAAGGCTTCTTGAATGACCATCCTTGTAATTTTCCGGTTGAACATGAAATTCTTAAACCGTTGTAGGTAGCCGCATTGCTCATCTGGGCTCTGATATGTGGATGAAGCTGAAGGCAGCATATACTCTGATTGAACAATCAGATCTTTGGTGCCCAACGAGTTATCTGCGCAGCGTCATACAACAATCCGGCCCCAACACTGATCAAGGACACGCTAGCAAAGTTATCCATGACGCCAGCACATATAGAAGAGATGAAGCGATACGCTGCCAGGGCCGGCGCTTTGTTGGCACTTACCCAAGCGAAAGCATGGATAGCCGACCTGGATCCGGTGGACATCGCCAAGGGCTTTCCTAGTGCACAAGAAAACAGGGCAGATTTTGATGACGAAGCCCTTAAAAATGTGACAAGGGAGATGCATCCTCTGGCGAGTCAACTGGTAGAAGAAGCTAACTTGACTGTTCACCGATCTTTCTATGATGCCAACAACAAACGGATTAACGCTGTTATGCCGGAAGTGCAAAATCTTATTCCGCTAATTCGTAAGCACACTTACGCCCCTGACGTTGACCCGACCGAACTTATAAGTGAAGAGGCTATCTTTCAGGCTTTAACCCGGATTGACTGGACCACCGTGGACTTCCAACCACTAGATGGGGAGGAGGATGCTGAACCGACGCCAGATGATCCATCAACTTCACGTCAACATGGTGATGAGGCTTGATCCGGCAATCTAGTTGATGCTTCACAAACTTTGCTCGCTCAAGAAACACCATATTTTGGGCCTTAAAGCGCCTTGTAATAGGCTAGTGAAAATACTTTGATCTGCTGCCATTGTGCACTGGGATATACTTTGTTCGATCCGCCGTGATATTTTTAGAGCTGGCTTATATATCTTCATAATACTATGCAATCCCTGTGTCTGCATAAAAAAGATCTGCTCGGGCGGTTTACCAGACGAGTCACAATGCCCCATGCGAAGCTAGGCTAATAACCAAAGCTAAAAAACATGAAATAAACCATACCTGTGATATAAAATCACTTAGTTGATTTACCAATTTATATTTGTATTAAGGGTGAACACCCGACTTCCACCATCTTGATCTTTGGTATGTATAAAGGAGAACCGGGTTGTAATGAACACCGGATGATTGTACTGATAAGCTAGTCAGGGTTGTAACACACCGGTTTGATAAAGAATAAGGTCTGACAACTTATAGTTGACAACTTAGCCAGGTTAACAAACACCGGATTAACATAAATATGATCTAACAACTTGTAGTTGAAAGTCAAGCCGGGTCAATAAACACCGGTTTAATTTGATGACTGATAGTCATGCCGGGTCAATAGACACTGATTCAAAATAGAATTTATCAACAGAGAAAAAAGAAAACTTGACAAAGGCAAATAAAACCGTGTAGTCGAGGCTTTTCAAGGGCTGCCAGGCCCAAATTCGAGGCTTTACATGGGCTGCCAGGCCTCTGAGTTAAACCGTTTTGACAAAGCCTTTTAAGATGGGCCTCCAACTAACCATTCATTGTTTTAACTTTGACAAGTTCAGGGTCTCAATGAGAGTAACTGTCAAACGTTCGACGAGTCATGCCAGGATTACCTGGATAGGAGTGGCTTACTTGATGAACGCAGGTTAACCCGGGGTTTTAGGTGAATACACCAGGCTTCCAAGCCGTGGGTCGATACCCGGTTACAAGGGTCCTTTCAAACTCTTTGGTATTTGACACAAAGAGCCCCCAAGTAACTTTGTGAGCTGTGCTCAATGGGTGCCTATGTTTGAGTCGTGCTTTGAGCAATAGAACTCTCTTTGGCCCCGTGGGTGTGAAGCTCCCAAGCTATGTAGTGGCATGATAGCCGGATTAACAGGTAGTACTTCGCCTTTTTAGCTGAAGCCCCCATGTAAATAGAGATTTGAAGAAAACGGCGGAGACCCTGTTTATAGCAAGGATGCCGGTTTATTATATTGATCATAATATATACATTGTTGAAATATGTACATAAGAAAAGCCTGTGGCTTCAAGTGTAATAAGGCCGTAGGAGAGCTATGTTCCATGGCCGGGTCTCCTCCTCGTAATCACGTGAGTCTTCTCGAGCGCCAATGAGGTAGTATGAGCCGTTATGTAGATTTTTATCGACCACAAAGGGTCCTTCCCAAGGTGGGGATAACTTGTGCATATCGACCGATCCTGGATGAGCCGGAGCACCAAGTCGCCTTCTTGAAAGGTCCTTGACTAAACCCGGCCCTGTGATAGCGCCACAGTCTTGTTGATAAACCGCTGATCGAGCCAAAGCCATGTCCTGCTTTCTCATCTAACAGGTCCAGCGCCTCTTGGCGTGCTTGCTCATTATTCGCTTCAACATAATTGGCAACCCGGGCGAGTCATGATTTAATATCATCGGGATGACTGCCTCACTTCGTAAACCATGAAGAAAGGTGTATAACCCGTAGATCGGTTCGGGGTGGTGTTTATGCTCCATAACACGGATGGTAATTCTTCCACCCAACAACTGGCGTTAAGCTTCAAAGGAACCATAAGTGGGGCTTGATACCCTTCAGATCTCTTGATTCGCCCTCTCGGCTTGACCATTGGGCGAGGATGAGCCACGAACGCTATATCAAGCGGATGTGCTCGCTGACAAAACTCCTCCATCTCACCTTTAGAAAGGTTTGTACCATTATCTGTGATGATGCTGTGTGGAAAACCAAAACGGAAAATAATCCTTTTGAGAAACTGAACCGCCGTGGCTGCATCACACTTGTTGACGGGCTCCGCTTCAACCCATTTAGTGAACTTGTCAACCGCCACCAGCAGGTGGGTCTTCTTATCTTTGGAACGCTTAAAAGGCCCAACCATATCAAGCCCCCAAGTGGCAAACGACCAAGTGATGGGAATCATGCGTAGCTCTTGGGCCGGAACATGAGCTCGACGTGAAAACTTCTGACAAGCATCACACCGCTTTACCAGATCCTCCGCATCAGCATGAGCTGTCAACCAATAGAACCCATGACGAAAAGCCTTAGCCACCAAGGATTTTGAACCGGCATGGTGACCACAATCCCCTTCATGGATTTCACGTAGAATCTCTTGCCCTTCTTCAGGAGAAACATAGCGTTGGAATACACTTGAAATACTGCAACGGTGTAACTCGCCGTTGTGAACAACCATGGACTTGGACCGCCGGATTATCTGCCTGGCAAGGAGCTCATCATCTTGTAACTCGCCCCGGTTCAGATACGCCAAATATGGAACCGTCCAATCCGGCGTGATGTGTAAAGCGGCTACCAAATGGGCCTCTGGATTAGGAACAGCCAAATCCTCCTCTGTAGGCAGCTTAACAGACGGGTTATGCAAGATATCTAAAAAGGTATTGGGTGGTACCGGTTTACGTTGAGATCCCAGCCGGCTCAAAGCGTCTGCTGCTTCATTTTTGTGCCGGTCAATGTGCTCAACCTGATAACCCTTAAAGTGACCTACCACAATATCCACGTCGCGTCGATAAGCCGCCATGAGTGGATCCTTAGAATCCAGTGTACCGTAAACTTGTCGAGCCACCAGATCGTAATCTCCAAGACAAGAAACCCGACTTAAGTTCATTTCCTTAGCCACACGGAGACCGTGGAGTAAGGCCTCGTACTGCAGCGTTGTTAGTACAAGGGAACATTAAGCGGAGAACATAACAAATTTTATCACCTCGAGGGAAGTAAGGACAACTCCAAATTTCCGAGCCTTCCAATTGCCTGGACCCATCAAAGTGAATAGTCCAATATGTATTGTCCGGTTTGTCCTCTGGTGCCTGTAACTCGGTCCAATCATTGATGAAGTCGACAAGCGCCTGAGATTTGATGGCCGTACGAGGCATATACTTTAATCCATGTGGACCAAGCTCAATTACCCACTTTGCAACCCGGCCAGTTGCTTCTCTGTTCTGGATTATGTCGCCCAAAGGAGCAGAACTAACCAATGTGATGGGATGGCCTTGAAAGTATTGCTCGAGCTTCCTACTTGCCATGAAAACTCCATACACCAGCTTCTGCCAATGCGGATACCTTTGCTTTGACTCGATCAAGACTTACCGATATAATAAACCGGCCGTTGAACCGGATATTCTTTCCCAGCCTCCTTACGCTGAACCACAATTGCTACACTGACCGCACGGGCATTGGCAGCCACGTACAATAATAGAGGCTCGTTGTCAACCAGAGCAGCAAGGACGGGCGGTTCAGCCAGCTTCCGCTTCAAATCCTCAAATGCCGCATTGGCTGCATAACTCCAGACAAAATCATCCGTCTTCTTCAACATCTGGTATAAAGGAATCGCCTTTTCTCCCAAACGGCTGATAAACCGGCTGAGGGCTGCAATTCGACCTGCCAGACGCTGGACATCATTGATGCATTTCGGTTTAGCCAAAGATGTGATCGCCTTGATTTTTTTCCGGATTGGCCTCAATGCCTCTGTTGGACACAAGAAAACCCAAGAGCTTGCCTGCCGGAACACCAAAAACACATTTTTCCAGATTGAGCATCATTTTATAAACCCGGAGATTATCAAACGTCTCTTTGAGGTCCTCTATCAAGGTTTCCTTCTTCCTGAATTTTACCACAATGTCATCCACATAGGCATGAACATTACGCCCAATCTGCGTGTGAAGACAATTTTGCACACAACGCTGATAGGTTGCCTGGGCACTTTTGAGCCCGAAGGGCATAGAGACATAGCAAAAGGCTCCAAAGGGAGTGATGAAGGCTGTCTTCTCCTGGTCCTTAACTGCCATTTTAATCTGATGATAACCTGAATAAGCATCCAAGAAACTCAGCGCCACATCCCGCCGTCGCATCAATAATTTGATCAATACGCGGGAGAGCAAAAGGATCTGCCGGACAAGCTTTGTTCAAATCGGTGTAATCCACACACATACGCCAAGTGCCGTTTTTCTTAAGAACGAGCACCGGATTAGCCAACCACTCGGGATGAAATACTTCCACGATAAAACCAGCAGCCAACAGCCGGGCTACCTCCTCACCAATGGCCTTGCGTCTTTCCTCGTTAAAGCGGTGAAGAAATTGCTTGACCGGTTTAAACTTGGGATCAATATTGAGAGTGTGCTCGGCGAAGTTCCCTCGGTACACACAGCATGTCAGAAGGCTTCCATGCAAAAATGTCCCGGTTCTCACGGATGAACTCGACGAGCGCGCTTTCCTATTTCGGATCCAGATTGGTGCTGATGCTAAACTGTTTGGATGAATCGCCAGGGACAAAATCAATAAGTTTAGTTTCATCGACCGGTTTGAACATCAGGGTTGAGTCATGCTCAGTGGTGGGCTTCTTCAGAGGGGTCATATCTGCCGGATCAACATTGTCTTTGTAAAACTTCAGCTCCTCTGTAGCACAAACTGACTCAGCATAGGCCGCTTCACCTTACTCGCATTCCAAAGCAATTTTCCGACTGCCGTGTACTGTGATAGTTCCCTTATAACCCGACATCTTGAGCTGTAAATAGATATAACATGGCCTTGCCATGAATTTTGCATAAGCCGGCCATCCGAACAATGCGTGATATGGGCTCTGGATTTTCACCACTTCAAAGGTCAGCGTTTCAGACCGGGAATCATGCTCATCTCCAAATACGACCTCCAAAGCGATATTGCCAACAGGATATGCCGATTTACCTGGTACTACGCCATGGAAAACAGTGTTTGACGGTTTAAGATTCTTAATCACAACCCCATGCGATTTAAAAGTCTCATAGTACAGGATGATGATACTGCTCCCTCCCTCCATCAGAACTTTGGTACACAGCTACCCTCCCATCTGAGGTGCTACCACCAAAGCCAGATGACCCAGATTGTCAACCCGGGGCGGATGATCCTCTCGCTTCCACACAATGGGCTGTTCGACCACAGTAAATAGCGTGGCACCGCCGGTTCAATGGAATTGACTGCCCTCTTGTGAAGCTTCGATCGCGCTTGCAAAGCTAGTAGTGAACACATGATACTGCCCACCATTCAATTGCTTGGGTGACTTTGATAACCCGATTTGCTGATTCCCTTGATTATTCTGTTGATTATTACCACCTTGGTTGTTCTGATGGCCCTGATTATTCTGAAATCCAGAGCTTGAACCGCCACTACCATGAAAACCTGGACCTGAACCGCCCGGCGGACCCTGATCATACCGGTAAAGGTCAGAGTTTTTGAACTCCTTCATAATATAACAATCTTTCCAAAGATGTGTGGAAGGGGCCTCCTTAGTCCCATGCTTCGGGCAGGGCTGGTTTAACAGCCGCTCCAGATTCATCCCTCCACCGCGCTAGGGCAGTTTACCTTTACGGCGCTGCATGTTGGTGTTAGCCACAAAATCTGAATTATCTGCTTTGCGCTTACCATTATTCCCATGGCCTCCTTGGTTGTGATGCTGTCCTTTTGCACCGCCATTCTTCTTTCCCTTCTCCGGTTTCTCCTCATCGCACTCGGGATCCTTGGTATTATCAGAATCGGCATACTTGACCAAGGCTGCCATAAGTGTCCCCATGTCATTGCAGTGGCGCTTGAGCCGTCCCAACTTCATCTTTAGTGACTTAAACCGGCAATTACGCTCCAGTGTTATGATCGCTTGGCCAGCATTAATCCGGTCTGACGAATGCAAAACTTCTGAAACCCGGCGCACCCAATGAGTTGTTGACTTGTTCCCCCCCTGAACACATGCATCCAGATCCACAATGGACATAGGCTGTTTGCAGGTGTCCTTGAAATTGGCTATAAATCGGGGTTTCAACTGATCCCATGATTCGATGGAGTTGGCTGGTAGGTTTTTCAACCAAGTACGGGCTGTCCCTTCCAACATCATTGTGAAATACTTTGCACATGCCGCTTCATCCACATCCAAAGATCTCCATTGCCATCTCATAACTCTCGACCCACGCTTGGTGGCTGATCAATGATGTAATTTGGTACCTTACGCGGACCCTTGAAATCCTTAGGCAGTCGCACATTATGGAGAGCCGGAATAAGACACGGCACTCTCCAGGAACTGAAAGCAAGCCCGGTGCCTCGGTCCACTGATGCCGCTGGCTGAATCGGGGCGGTTTGATAGCGACCCGCGTGTGGTGCTGCCAAAGCGGCCTCCCTTCATGCTCTGCCATTATCCACCACATCCTGCGCCGGATTACGGTGCCGAGCGCTGCTAGACACCTCCGGTTCATCCATGTGCCTGCTATAGCTCTTGCTCAGACGAGGGGTCGAATGAATTCTATCTCGGCTATAGGAATAAGCCTGCTGCTGCACCACGGCGGTTTGAAGAAGATCCCTGGCCCGCCGTGTCTCAATCGCCGCCGATGAATCGCCCTCCATCGTAATAGCTGCCAGGCGAGATGCCGCAGCAATCATGTTATCCAAAGGGCTCGAAAAGTGACCCGGTGGTGTTGGTACATACGGCGGCGGGTTGTCCGTCCGTCGAGGTGGTTCCATTATCCGTGGTTGATCCGATGCCGCTCCAGGCGCATCGGTTCGGTTTGCAGCTGCCGGTTTACTCGTCCTAGCCCCTAGCTTATTAAAGAGATTTAATCCTTCGAAGCCTGGCTGCATACGCGGTCGGTACTTCCTTCGCATCACGTCGTTTGACGCGTTCTGATCCAACATGAGCCGGAAATTCTGTGCCTGTATTTGCTGTGATTGGGCATCCAAAGCGGCCCGTTCTTCAGCCATCCTGGCATCCTCAGCTGCCAGGTCCTCCTTAGCCTTCGCTATCTGGTCCTTTAGCTTAGCAACTTCCGCATTGTGTTGATCCTGTGTCTCGGGGGTAACTGCCGTGGTTAATAAGGTTGTCCAGGCATCCATCAGATCGGAGAGAACTTGAGCTGGCCGGCGCACTGAGCCTCTTGCCGCAGCCGCTGATCCAGAAATCATGGCTGCTGTAGATGAAGATTGCAAAGCGGGATGTGTCCCGGCCATGTAGATAGCAACTCGACTCGGCGGTTCAAGGAGGTCTGGAATACTGTTGCCGTTGGAATAGCCTCCGAACACACCATCATGAACTTGGTATAAGGACTCGGTTTCACCGGTGGATGATTCACCGTCGGAATAAACAGCCGTCTCGCCTTCAGACACCGATTCAGATCCGATCTTGCCGATGAAGACATGAATTCCGCCAAAGGGGACCCGGTACCCGTACTCAGATTGAGCCGGCCTCGGGGCCCCATCCTTCGTCGTCGATGTAGAGCTTGCCGCGACGACCCTTGGTCATCCGGCCAACCGCATACCCCTTCAGTCCTTCAAAGTTGCCCTTCAAACATTCAAAACCATCGTGCGATAGCCCCACGGTGGGCGCCAACTGTCGTGGATTTGTCACGGTAGATGTACTCATGAAAGGACTTAGTCGCGGAGCCATCGCTACGGGTTAGCTTGAAGGGGTTAAACTGGACAAGGGACACGGGAGTTATACTAGTTCGGCCCCTTCGATGAAGGTAAAAGCCTACGTCTAGTTTGCGATGGGATTATTGGGGTTTCGATGACCAGGGAGCGAATACGCTTTGCCTGGATCTCGAGTTGTTGTTGTCTGTCCCTGAACCGCCGCCGGGTCGTCCCTTTATATACACAGGGTGACGCCCGACCGTTCTACAGAGTCCCGAGCCAGCTCATACAAGTGTCCAGCTCGGTCTCTTCCTTTCCCTAACTTATAATACAAGTTTATACAAACATGGCGGTTCACCGCTATGGGCCCTTAATCCGCCTCTGGGCTCTGGGCCTCTAGCCTTATCAGTAAAGCGCCATCTTCTTTGTCTTCCTAACCTTCAGTACAGTTGAGCGTGAACCGACCCCTCATGGGCGGTTTACCCTCAGTAGTTATATCCTCAACAATCATCATAATAGATTTTCTCATCAAAACTTGGGGGACAAAAAATATCATCTTCATCAAACATAGCTTCCCCAAGCTTGTGGCTTTGCATATCATTAGCATCATGGATATTCAAGGAATTCATACTAACAACATTGCAATCATGCTCATACTTCACATATTTTATGCCAAGCATTCTATGTAATTCTTCTTCTAGTACTTGAGCACAATTTTCCTTCCCATCATTTTCACGAAAGACATTAAAAAGATGAAGCATATGAGGCACCCTTAATTCCATTTTTTTGTAGTTTTATTTTATAATATAAACTAGTGATAAAACAAGAAACTAAAAGATTCGATTGCAAGATCTAAAGATATACCTTC
This sequence comes from Aegilops bicornis, assembly GCA_021605145.1. Lineage (NCBI taxonomy): Eukaryota > Viridiplantae > Streptophyta > Magnoliopsida > Poales > Poaceae > Aegilops > Aegilops bicornis. The sequence goes on from CM038670.1 coordinate 568,916,758, forward strand.
AAGCACTCACCTCCCCGGCGACGGCGCTAGAAAAGAGCTTGATGTCTACTACGCAACCTTCTTCTTATAGACGTTGTTGGGCCTCCAAGTGCAGATGTTTGTAGGACAGTGCAAATTTCCCTCAAGTGGATGACCTAAGGTTTATCAATTCGTGGGAGGCATAAGTTGAAGATGGTCTCTCTCAAACAACCCTGCAACCAAATAACAAAGAGTCTCTTGTGTCCCCAACACACCCAATACAATGGTAAATTGTATAGGTGCACTAGTTCGGCGAAGAGATGGTGATACAAGTGCAATATGGATGGTAGATATAGGTTTTTGTAATCTGAAATTATAAAAACAGCAAGGTAGCAAGCGATAAAAGTGAGCACAAATGGTATTGCAATGCATTGAAACAAGGCCTAGGGTTCATACTTTAACTAGTGCAAGTTCTCTCAACAATAATAACATAATTGGATCATATAACTATCCCTCAACATGCAACAAAGAGTCACTCCAAAGTCACTAATAGAGGAGAACACACGAAGAGATTATTGTAGGGTACCGAACCACCTCAAAGTTATTCTTTGTGATTGATCTATTCAAGAGTTCGTACTAGAATAACACCTTAAGACAAAAATAAACCAAAACCCTAATGTCACCTAGATACTCCAATGTCACCTCAAGTATCCATGGATATGATTATACGCATGCATCACACAATCTCAGATTCATCTATTCAACCAACACAAAGAACTTCAAAGAGTGCCCCAAAGTTTCTACCGAAGAGTCAAGACGAAAACATGTGCCAACCCCTATGCATAAGTTCACAAGGTCACGGAACCAGCAAGTTGATCACCAAAACATACATCAAGTAGATCACGTGAATATCCCATTGCCACCACAGGTAAGCACATGCAAGACATACATCAAGTGTTCTCAAATCCTTAAAGACTCAATCCGATAAGATAACTTCAAAGGGAAAACTCAATCCATTACAAGAGACTAGAGGGGGAGAAACATCATAAGATCCAACTATAATAGCAAAGCTCGCGATACATCAAGATTGTGCCGAGTCAAGAACACGAGAGAGAGAGATCAAACACATAGCTACTGGTACATACCCTCAGCCCCGAGGGTGAACTACTCCCTCCTTGTCATGGAGATCGCCGGGATGATGAAGATGGCCACCGGTGAGGGACCCCCCTCCGGCAGGGTGCCGGAACAGAGCCCGGTTGGTTTTTGGTGGCTACAAAGGCTTGCGGTGGCAGAACTCCCGATCTATTCTATTCTCCGATGTTTGTAGGGTTTATGGACATATATAGGTGAAAGAAGTCGGTTAGGGGAGCCACGAGGGGCCCACGAGGGTGGGGGCGTGCCCAGGGGGTAGGGCGCGCCTCCCTGCCTCGTGGCTTCCTTGAAGCTTCCCTAATGTCTACTCCAAGTCTCCTAGATTGCTTCCGTTCCAAAAATAACTCTCCCGAAGGTTTCATTCCGTTTGGACTCCGTTTGATATTCCTTTTCTTCGAAACACTGAAATCGGCAAGAAAACAACATTTTGCGTTGGGCCCCCGGTTAATAGATTAGTCCCAAAAATAATATAAAAGTGTTTAGTAAAGCCCATAAACATCCAAAACAGATAATATAATAGCATGAATACTTCATAAATTATAGATACGTTGGAGACGTATCATGCAGCGGGCTTCTACACCTGGTATTACTCCTTTAAAGGTAGTTTTTGTGGGCTTGATCCTTGATGGATCGATGCCCATTTTGCGCACTGTATCCTGATAGAGTAGGTTAAGGCTGCTTCCACCGTCCATGAGGACTCGCGTGAGGTGGATGTTGGGGAACGTAGTAATTTCAAAATTTTCCTACGCACACACAGGACCATGGTGATGGCATAGCAACGAGAGGGGAGAGTGTTGTCTACGTACCCTCGTAGACCGTAAGCGGAAGCGATCACAACGTAGAGGAAGTAGTCGTACTTTCTCCTCGCGATCCTGCCGATCCCAGCGCCGTTACTCGGCACCTCCGAGTCGATGATGACGTAGAGGAAGTAGTCGTCGTTCTCCTCACGATCCAACCGATCACAGCCAGCATTCGGCGCCTCGAGTTCTTGGCACACGCTCAGCTCGATGACGCTCCACGGGCTTCGATCCAGCAAAGCTCCGGGAGGGAGTTCACAAGACGACGGCGTGGCAGGACGATCTTGATGTTTCACCGTCGCAGGCTTCGCCTAAGCACCGCTACAATATGACAGAGGTGGAATATGGTGGAGGGGGCACCGCACACGGCTGAGGAACGATCTCAAGGATCAACTTGTGTGTCTATGGGGTGCCCCTGCCTCAGATATAAAGGAGCAAGGGAGGGAGGAGGCCGGCCCTATGTTTACGCCAAGGGGAGTCCCTACTCCCACCGGGAGTAGGATTCCCCTTTCCTAGTCCAACTAGGAATCCTTCCATGTAGGGGAGGAAGGGAGAAGGAAGTGGAGGAGTAGGAAGGTGGCGGCCCCTTTCCCTAGTCCAATTCGGACTAGAGGGAGGGGCGCAGGAGACTTTTCCTCTTCCCACTATATCCCATCAAGGCCCATTACTTCTCCCGTAACTACCCTGTACTCCGAAAAATACCCGAATCACTCGGAACCTTTCCGAACTCCGAATATAGTCGTCCAATATATCGATCTTTACGTCTCGACCATTTCGAGACTCCTCGTCATGTCCCCGATCTCATCCGGGACTCCGAACTCCTTCGGTACATCAAAATACATAAACTCATAATAACCGTCATTGAAACCTTAAGCGTGGCGGACCCTACGGTTCGAGAACAATGTAGACATGATCGAGACACATCTCCGGTCAATAACCAATAGCGGGACCTGGATGCCCATATTGGTTCCTACATATTCTACGAAGATCTTTATCGGTCGGACCGCATAACAACATAATGCGTTGTTCCCTTTGTCATCGGTATGTTACTTGCCCGAGATTCGATCGTCGGTATCCAATACCTAGTTCAATCTAGTTACCGGCAAGTCTCTTTACTCGTTCCGTAATACATCATCTCACAACTAACTCATTAGTTGCAATGCTTGCAAGGCTTATGTGATGTGTATTACCGAGAAGGCCCAGAGATACCTCTCCATAATCGGAGTGACAAAACCTAATCTCGAAATCGCCAACCCAACAAGTACCTTTGGAGACACCTGTAATACTCCTTTATAATCACCCGATTCGTTGTGACGTTTGGTAGTACCAAAGTGTTCCTCCGGTAAACGGGAGTTGCATAATCTCATAGTTATAGGAACATGTATAAGTCATGAAGAAAGCAATAGCAACATACTAAACGATCAAGTGCTAGGCTAACGGAATGGGTCATGTCAATTAGATCATTCAACTAATGATGTGACCTTGTTAATCAAATAACAACTCCTTGTTCATGGTTAGGAAACATAACCATCTTTGATTAACAAGCTAGTCAAGTAGAGGCATACTAGTGACATACTGTTTTGTCTATATATTCACACATGTATTATGTTTCCTGTTAATACAATTCTAGCATGAATAATAAACTTTTATCATGAAATAAGGAAATAAATAATAACTTTATTATTGCCTCTAGGGCATATTTCCTTCAGTCTCCCACTTGCACTAGAGTCAATAATCTAGTTCACATCATCATGTGATTCAACACTAATATTCACATCTCAGTATGTGATTAACACCCATAGTTCACATCGTCATGTGACCAACACCCAAAGGGTTTACTAGAGTCAATAATCTAGTTCACATCGTTATGTGATTAACACCCAAAGAGTACTAAGGGATGATCATGTTTTGCTCGTGAGAGAAGCTTTAGTCAACGGGTCTGTCACATTGAGCCGTATGTATTTTGCAAATATTCTATGTCTACAATGCTCGCACGGGCTACTCTAGCTAATTGCTCCCACTTATAATATGTATCCAGATTGAGACTTAGAGTCATCTGGATCGATGTAAAAAGCCTGCATCGATGTAACTCTTTACGACGGGCTCTTTTATCACCTCCATAATCGAGAAATATTTCCTTAGTCCTCACTAAGGATGTTCTTGACCAATGTCCAAAGGATCTACTCCTAGATCACTATTGTACTCCTTGCAAAATTCAGAGCAAGGTATACAATAGGTCCTGTACATAACATAGCATACTTTATAGAACCTATGATCGAGGCATAGGGAATGACTTTCATTCTCTTTTCTATTTTTACTGCTTTGTGGTCGGGATTTGAGTCTTACTCAATTTCACACCTTTGCAACACATGCAAGAACTTTTCTTGACTGCTCCATTTTGAACTACTTCAAAATCTTGACAAGGTATGTTCTTATTGAAAAAAAACTCATCAAGCGTTTTGATCTATCTCAATAGATCTTGATGCTCAATTTGTAACGCAGCTTCACCGAGGTCCTTCTTTGAAAAACTCCTTTCAAATACTCCTTTATGCTTTGCGAATAATTCTACATTATTTCCGATCAACAATATGTCATTCACATATACTTATCGTAAATGCTGTAGTGCTCCCACTCACTTTCTTGTAAATACAGGCTTTTCCACAAGTCTCAGATAAAACTATATGCTATGATCAACTTATCAAAGCATGTATTCCAACTCTGAGATGCTTGCACCAGTCCATAGATGGATCACTGGAGCTTGCATATTTTGTTAGCACCTTTAGGATTGACAAAACCTTCTGGTTGCATCATATACAACTCTTCTTTAATAAATCCATTAAAGAATGTTGTTTTTGACATCCATTTGCCAGATTTCATAAAATGTGGCAATTGCTAACATGATTCGGACAGACTTAAGCATCGCTACAGGTGAGAAAGTCTCATCGTAGTCAACCCCTTGAACTTGTCGAAAACCTTTTGCAACAAGTCGAGCTTTGTAGATAGTAACACTACTATCGCTGTCCGTCTTCCTCTTGAAGATCCATTTATTTAACATGGCTTGCGATCATAGAGCAAGTCAATCAAAGTCCATACTTTGTTTCTCATACATGGATCCTATCTCAGATTTCATGGCCTCAAGCCATTTCATGGAATCTGGGCTCATCATCGCTTCCTCATAGTCCGTAGGTTCATCATGGTCTAGTAACATGACTTCCGTAACACGATAACCATACCACTCTGGTGCGGATTTTGCTCTAGAAGACCTCACGAGGTTTGGTAGCAACTTGATCTCAAGTTTCATGATCATCATCATTAACTTCCTCACTTATTGGTGTAGGAATCACCGAACTGATTTCTGTGATGAACTACTTTCCAATAAGGGAGAAGGTACAATTACCTCATCAAGTTCTACTTTCCTCCCACTCACTTCTTTCGAGAGAAACTTCTTCTCTAGAAAGGATCCATCTTAGCAACGAAAAACTTGCCTTTGGATCTGTGATAGAAGGTGTACCCAATAGTTACCTTTGGGTATTCTATGAAGACGCACTTCTCCGATTTGGGTTCGAGCTTATCGGTGAAAACTTTTTCACATAAGTATCAAAACTCAAACTTTTAAGAAACGACAGCTTAGGTTTACCGTTAAACCATAGTTCATATGGTGTCATCTCAACGGATTTAGATGGTGCCCTTTTAAAGCGTGAATGCAGCCGTCTCTAATGCATAACCCCAAAACGATAGTGGTAAATCGGTAAGAGACATCATTGATCGCACTATATCAAAATAAAGTACGGTTACGACGTTCGGACACACCATAACGTTGTGGTGTTCCGTGGCGTGAGCTGTGAAACTATTCCACTTTGTTTTAATTGAAGACCAAACTCGTAACTCAAATATTTATCTCCACGATCGGATCGCAGAAACTTTATTTTCTTGTTACGATGATTTTCCACTTCACTCTGAAATTCTTTGAACTTTTCAACTATTTCAGACTTATGTTTCATCAAGAAGATATACGCATATCTGCTCAAATCATCTGTGAAGGTCGGAAAATAATGATACTTGCCACGAGCATCAACACTCATTGAATTGTATACATCGGTATGTATTATTTCCAATAAGTCATTAGCTTGTTCCATTGTTCCGAGAACGGAGTTTTAGTCATTCTTGCCCAAAAGGCACGGTTCGCAAGCATCAAATGATTCATAATCAAGTGATTCCAAAAGTCCATCACATGGAGTTTTCTTCATGCGCTTTTACACCAATATGACCTAAACGGCAGTGCCACAAATAAGTTGCACTATCATTATTAACTTTGCATCTTTTGGTTTCAATATTATGAATATGTGTATCACTATGATCGAGATCCAATGAACCATTTTCATTGGGTGTGTAACCATATAAGGTTTTATTCATGTAAATGTAACAACAATTTATTCTCTTACTTAAATGAATAACCGTATTGCAATAAACATGATCAAATCATATTTATGCTCAACACCAAATAACACTTATTTAGGTTCCACACTAATCCCGAAAGTATAGGGAGTGTGCGATGATGATCATATCAATCTTGGAACTACTTCCAACACTCATCGTTACTTCCCTTCAACTAGTTTCTGTTTATTCAGTAACTCTGCTTTGAGTTACTAATCTTAGCAACCGAACAAGTATCAAATACTCAGGGGCTACTATAAACATTAGTAAAGCACACATCAATAACCTGTATATCAAATATACTCTTGTTCACTTTGCCATCCTTCTTATCCACCAAATACTTGGGGTAGTTCTGCTTCCAAAGGACTAGTTCCATTGCGTAAAAAAACACTTAGTCTCGTGCTTAGGTCTAGATTTGGGCTTCTTCACTCGAACAAAGCAACTTGCTTGCCGTTCTTCTTGAAGTTCCCCTTCTTCCCTTTGCCCTTTTCCTTGAAACTAGTGGTCTTGTCAATCATCAAAACTTGATGCTCTTTTCTTGATTTCTACCTTCACGATTTCAGCATCACGAAGAGCTTGGGAATCGTTTTCGTCATCCCTTGCAGTTCATCACGAAGTTCTAGTAACTTAGTGATGGTGACTAGAGAATTCTGTCAATCACTATCTTATCTGGAAGATTAACTCCCACTTGATTCAAGCGATTGAAGTACCTGCACAATCTGAGAACATGCTCACTAGTTGAGCGATTCTCTTCCATCTTTTAGCTATAGAACTTGTTGGAGACTTCATATCTCTCAACTCGGGTATTTGCTGGAAATATTAACTTCAACTCCTGGAACATCTCATATGGTCCATGACGTTCAAAACGCGTCTTTGAAATCCCGATTCTAAGCCGTTAAGCATGGTGCACTAAACTATCAAGTAGTCATCATATTGAGCTAGCAAAACGTTCATAACGCCCCGTGCATACGCTCCCGCAATAGGTCCGCTACCTAGCGGTGCATCAAGGACGTAATTCTTCAGGCAGCAATGAGGATAAACCTCAGATCACGGATCCAATCCGCATCATTGCTACTAACATTTTTCAATACAATTTTCTCTAGGAACACATATAAAAACATAGGGAAGCAACAACGCGAGCTATTGATCTACAACATAATTTGCAAAATACTACCAGGACTAAGTTCATGATAAATTAAAGTTCAATTAATCATATTACTTAAGAACTCCCACTTAGATAGACATCTCTCTAATCCTCTAAGTGATCACGTGATCCAAATCAACTAAACCATGTCCGATCATCACGTGAGATGGAGTAGTTTCAATGGTGAACATCACTATGTTGATCATATCTACTATATGATTCACGCTCGACCTTCGGTCTCCGTGTTCCGAGGTCATATCTTATATGCATAGCTCGTCAAGTATAACCTGAGTATTCCGCGTGTGCAACTGTTTTGCACCCGTTGTATTTGAACGTAGAGCCTATCACACCCGATCATCACGTGGTGTCTCAAAGACGAAGAACTTTCATAGCGGTGCATACTCGGGAGAACACTTCTTGATAATTAGTGAGAGATCATCTTATAATGCTACCGTCAATCAAGCAAAATAAGATGCATAAAGGATAAACATCACATGCAATCAATATAAGTGATATGATATGGTCATCATCATCTTGTGCTTGTGATCTCCATCGCCGAAGCACCGTCATGATCACCATCGTCACCGGCGCGCCGACACCTTGATCTCCATCGTAGCATCGTTGTCGTCTCGCCAATCTTATGCTTCCACGACTATCACTACCGCTTAGTAATAAAGTAAAGCATTACATCGCGATTGCATTGCATACAATAAAGCGACAACCATATGGCTCTCGCCATTGCCGATAACTCGGTTACAAAACATGATCATCTCATACAATAAAATATAGCATCACGTCTTGACCATATCACATCACAACATGCCCTGCAAAAACAAGTTAGACGCGTCCTCTACTTTGTTGTTGCAAGTTTTACGTGGCTGCTACGGGCTGAGCAAGAACCGTTCTTACCTACGCATCAAAACCACAACGATAGTTTGTCAAATAGACTCCGTTTAACCTTCTCAAGGACCGGGCGTATGCACACTCGGTTCAACTAAAGTTGGAGAGACAGTCTTCCACAAGCCATCTATGTGCAAAGCACGCCGAGAACCGGTCTCGCGTAAGAGTACGCGTAAGGTTGGTCTGGATCGTCTTTCCAACAATACCGCTGAACCAAAGTATGACATCTTTGGTAGGCAGTATGACTTGTATCGTCCACAACTCACTTGTGTTCTACTCGTGCATATGACATCTACGCATAAAACCAGGCTCGGATGCCACCGTTGGGGAACGTAGTAATTTCAAAATTTTCCTACGCATTACGGGACCATGGTGATGGCATAGCAACGAGAGGGGAGAGTGTTGTCTACGTACCCTCGTGACCGTGGCGGAAGCGATCACAACGTAGAGGAAGTAGTCGTACTTTCTCCTCGCGATCCTGCCGATCCCAGCGCCAAGCATTACTCCGGCACCTCCGAGTCGATGATGACGTAGAGGAAGTAGTCGACGTTCTCCTCACGATCCAACCGATCACAGCGCCGTTACTCGGCGCCTCCGAGTTCTTGGCACACGTTCAGCTCGATGACGCTCCACGGGCTTCGATCCAGCAAAGCTCCGGAGGGGAGTTCCGTCGAAGACGGCAGCGTGGTAGCGATCTTGATGTTTCACCGTCGCAGGCTTCGCCTAAGCACCGCTACAATATGACAGAGGTGGAATATGGTGGAGGGGGCACCGTGCACGGCTAAGGAACGATCTCAAGGATCAACTTGTGTGTCTATGGGGTGCCCCTGCCCCGTATATAAAGGAGCAAGGGAGGGAGGAGGCCGGCCCTATGTTTGGCGCGCCAAGGGGAGTCCTACTCCCACCGGGAGTAGGATTCCCCTTTCCTAGTCCAACTAGGAATCCTTCCATGTAGGGGAGGAAGGGAGAAGGAAGTGGAGGAGTAGGAAGGTGGCGGCCCCTTTTCCCTAGTCCAATTCGGACTAGAGGGAGGGGGCGCAGCAGCCTTTTCCTCTTCCCACTAAAGCCCATCAAGGCCCATTACTTCTCCCGTAACTACCCGGTACTCGAAAATACCCGAATCACTCGGAACCTTTCCGAACTCCGAATATAGTCGTCCAATATATCGATCTTTACGTCTCGACCATTTCGAGACTCCTCGTCATGTCCCCGATCTCATCCGGGACTCCGAACTCCTTCGGTACATCAAAATACATAAACTCATAATAACCGCTCATTGAAACCTTAAGCGTGCGGACCCTACGGTTCGAGAACAATGTAGACATGATCGAGACACATCTCCGGTCAATAACCAATAGCGGGACCTGGATGCCCATATTGGTTCCTACATATTCTACGAAGATCTTTATCGGTCGAACCGCATAACAACATACGTTGTTCCTTTTGTCATCGGTATGTTACTTGCCCGAGATTCGATCGTCGGTATCCAATACCTAGTTCAATCTCGTTACCGGCAAGTCTCTTTACTCGTTCCGTAATACATCATCTCACAACTAACTCATTAGTTGCAATGCTTGCAAGGCTTATGTGATGTGTATTACCGAGAAGGCCCAGAGATACCTCTCCGACAATCGGAGTGACAAAACCTAATCTCGAAATCCGCCAACCCAACAAGTACCTTTGGAGACACCTGTAATACTCCTTTATAATCACCCAGATTCACGTTGTGACGTTTGGTAGTACCCAAAGTGTTCCTCCGTAAACGGAGTTGCATAATCTCATAGTTATAGGAACATGTATAAGTCATGAAGAAAGCAATAGCAACATACTAAGCGATCAAGTGCTAGGCTAACGGAATGGGTCATGTCAATCAGATCATTCAACTAATGATGTGACCTTGTTAATCAAATAACAACTCCTTGTTCATGGTTAGGAAACATAACCATCTTTGATTAACAAGCTAGTCAAGTAGAGGCATACTAGTGACATAATGTTTTGTCTATATATTCACACATGTATTATGTTTCCGGTTAATACAATTCTAGCATGAATAATAAACTTTTATCATGAAATAAGGAAATAAATAATAACTTTATTATTGCCTCTAGGGCATATTTCCTTCAGTGGAATCCATCAATCATTGGGTCGAGGACCAGTGCGGCTGAACCGCCATGACGGATACTAGTCGGATGGTCCCTGCGATCGAAGGTGATCGGGCAGGACGACCATGGGTTGAATTTTGGGGCGACTGGCTCTATCGCATAGATGTCCCTGAGCGCACGCTTGCGCTCCCTCTTGGGGATATGGGTAACGTATATCATGTTCACCATTTTAACCTGGGGGGAAAACTTCTTCTGTCCCCCTATGTTCGGTGGACGGGGCTCCTTGTCATCGTCCTCACTCTGCGACCCCTTCTCCTTGTTCTCGGCATTTAACATGCCGGCCTGTTTAAAGACGCAACAGATTCTGTTGGTATGATTGGCTGGTTTATCCGGGGTGCCGTGGATCTGACATGGACGATCGAGTATACGGTCCAAGCTGGATGAGCCCTGATTATTTCTTTTAAATGGCTTCCTCTGCTGTCCGTACTTGGAGCCACTAAATCCGGCATTGACCGCCGTGTCATCGGTATTGTCAGCGTTGCTTCGACGCTTGTGTCTGTTGCGTCGGGGCTTGCCGTTGCTATTTCTAGCTTCGGAGGTGCCAGGTTCGCTTGCATTGTTATTGCTACGGGCTAGCCAGCTATCTTCGCTCGCGCAAAAGCGGGTCATGAGTGCCGTGAGGGCTGCCATGGACTTCGGCTTTTCCTGGCCGAGGTGTCGGGCGAGCCATTCATCGCGGATGCTATGCTTGAAGGCCGCCAGGGCTTCGGCATCCGGACAGTCAAAGATTTGGTTCTTTTTAGTTAAGAACCTAGTCCAGAATTTCCTGGCTGACTCTCCGGGCTGTTGGACTATGTGACTTAAGTCATCGACATCTGGAGGTCTTACGTATGTACCTTGGAAGTTGTCGCGGAAGGCGTCTTCTAGGTCCTCCCAGCTGCCAATGGAGTTTTCAAGCAGGCTGTTCAACCAGTGCCGAGCTGGTCCCTTGAGTTTTAGTGGGAGGTATTTGATGGCATGGATATCATCACCACGGGCCATATGAATATGGAGAAGAAAATCTTCAATCCATACCGCGGGATCTGTTGTCCCATCATATGATTTGATGTTCACGGGTTTAAACCCTTCTGGGAATTCGTGCTCCATTACTTCATCAATGAAGCGAAGGGGGTGTGCGGTGCCTCGATATCGGGCCAAGTTGCGATGTAGCTCGGAGGGAGTCCGTCTGCGGTTTTCGGCCCGGGCGTGATTATGCTTGTCACGTCCGGCTAGATAGCTGCCGTCGCGCGTCGGGGCACGCCCCCACGATCCATAGATCGACCTGCTCTGTCCTGCTCTATTGTCCAGGTCCTGCCGCAGGCCATATGTATATCCCCGAGCTGTTGTATCTCTGCCCTTACGGCGAGGTATGATATGTCTCCAACGTATCTATAATTTTTGATTGCTCCATGCTATATTATCTACTGTTTTGGGCAATATTGGCCTTTATTTTCCACTTTTATATTATTTTTGGGACTAACCTATTAACCGGAGGCCCAACCCAGAATTGTTGTTTTTAGGCTATTTCAGTGTTTCGAAGAAAAGGAATATCAAACGGAGTCCAAAAGACACGAAACTCCACAGAACCTGTTTTGGACCGGAAGAAGCCCATGGAGTACCTAAGCTCACTGGGGAGTCCCGGGCTGCCAACGAGGGTGGGGGCGCGCCCACCCCCCTGGGGCATGCCCCCTACCTCGTGGCCAGCCCGGAAGTCCACCAACGTCCTCCCTGCACCCATACATACTCTCGTACCCTAAAACTTCCAGAACAGAGATTGGATCAGAAGTTCCGCCGCAAGCCTCTCAGAGCCACGAGAAATCAATCTAGGCCCTCTTGGCACCACGGAGGGGGCCATCAAGACCGATGGCCATGGAGGAGTATCCTGAGGGTCTTCATCATCATGAAGGCCAAGGACCAGAAGGTGGACGCCATGGAGGAGGAAGCACAAGGGGGAGAACGTCTCCTCCTCTCTTCCGGTCGTGCCGGAGTGCCATCGGGAGGGGAATCATCGCCATGGTGATCATCTTCATCAACATCACCATCATCATCACCATCCCCATCTCTTTTACACGGTCCACTCTACCGCACCCCGCTGTAATCCGTACTTGAACATGGTACTTTATGCCACATATTATGATCCAATGATGTGTTGCCATCCTATGATGTTTTGAGTAGATATCTTTTGTCTTTGGGTTGATTGATGATCTAGATTGGTATGAGTTGTATGTTTTACTTTGGTGCTGTCCTATGGTGCACTCCGTGTCGCATAGCGTGAGGGATTCCCGCTGTAGGGTGTTGCAATACATTTATGATTCGCTTATAGTGGGTTGCGTGAGTGACTGAAACACAAACCCAAGTAAGGGGGTTGTAGCGGATGGGAAGAAAGAGGACTTGATGCTTTAATGCTATGGTTGGGTTTTACCTTAATGATCTTCAGTAGTTGCTGATGCTTGCTAGAGTTCCAATCATAAGTGCATATGATCCAAGTAGAGAAAGTATGTTAGCTTATGCCTCTCCCTCATATGAAACTGCAATAGTGATCATCGGTCTTGTTAACAATTGCCTAGGACAATTCCCCACACCGATCCACCATTATTCCACACTCGCTATTTATAATATTTAGCATTATATTCTAACTTTATGATATGTTTTAGCTCTCCGTTATAATACAAATTTATCCTCTTCATACCCACAACGAAGTTTTATTTCTTGTTGCTAGTTGGAAGCAAACGTCCGGTGCATGTAGAGTCGTATCAGTGGAAGATAGGGCTTGAGAGAATATTGATCTTACCTTTAGCTCCTTGTGGGTTCGACACTCCATACTTATCACTTCCACCTTTGGAAAGTGCTACGATGATTCCTTGCACTTGGGGATTATCAAGCTTTTTTCTGGCGCCGTTGCCGGGGAGCAATAGCGTGGGGTTGATATTCTCGTGTGTGCTTGTTTGCTTACTTCACTAAGTATATTTTGTTTTTCCTTTTTGTTTCTATTTAGTTGTGGATGACACATACAAAAAAAATTAAAAATGAAAATACAAAAAAAATTATTACTTGCCTCTCATGCCTAAAAAGTTTTTCAAAAAGAGAAGTGATTGGAAGGTTTTGCATTGAAGAAGTGAGGGTCGACCTTGAGCACTTGTGCTCATGCTCACGGAAACAATGTAGAATTTTTCATGGAAGTTTCCCTGTAAATAATTATACCCTTGTATATATTCATTGTATTATAAAAATAATATGCCAAGCTTTGGTTTTAGGATGATTAGATTGCTTGTTTGCTTTGTGCAAAACAAAAACAGAAACTTTGGCTGTAGTGCATGAATTTACATTTTTAACTGGAAAGTCAAATGGTCTGATTCTTTTTGCACATTACTTCTGTACAAAATTTTCAAATTTTCAAATTTAGTTTATAATTTTAGGAGTTACATAAGTTTGCCAAACTTCCAGATTACTACAGACTGTTCTGTTTTTAACAGATTCTGTTTTGCATGTGTTGTTTGCTTATTTCGATGAATCTATGGCTAGTATTGTTGGGTATGAACCATAGAGAACTTGGAATAAAGTAGATTTAACACCCATACCAATAAATAATGAGTTAATTACAGTACCTAAAGGTAGTGATTTGCTTTATTACACTAACGGATCTCACAAGTTTTTGTTAAAGTTTTTGTGTGGATGAAGTGTCCGAAGGTCGAGGAGATATCAATATGAGAAGAATAAAGAGAGGCAAGAGTTCAAGCTTGGGGATGCCCAAGGCACCCCAAGTAAATATTTCAAATAATACTCAAGCATCTAAGCTTGGGGATTCCCCGGTTGGCATCCCATCTTTCTTCTTCAACAAATATCGGTATACCTCGGTTTTTGTTTTTGTTCACATGATTTGTGTCCTTTGTGTTTTTCCTTTTCTTCAAGAACCATGCTAGCATGAGATATCCCTTCATTGATTTATAGAATACTTCATGTTCTTCACTTAAATCTTTTAAGTATGATCTTATAGAATTACTCTTTGTGCTTCACTTAAATCTTTTGAGTATGGTTTTATAGAATGCTTCATGTGCTTCACTTATACATTTTGAGCTTGGATATTGGTCAGTTGTAGAATGCTCCATGAACTTCACTTATACCTTTTGGATTATGAATAATACTATCATTCAAAGTGGGTTTGGAAGAGTGTCAACGTTAGGAATTAGTGATCCCACTATTTTGGAGGATGTTGAATCTTAGTGTGATATTTATGAAAGTGGATTCGGAAGAGTGTCAACTTTAGCTAGTAATGACTCCACTATTTAGGAAGAGGTTCCAATTGAGTATTAGAACAAAGTTGATATCCATGATGCTACTGAAAATTATTATGAGAGAGGAATACATGCTTGTAGGAGTTGCAATAATATTAAGTTTCCTCTCTATGTGCTTAAAGTTTTGAAGTTATACTTGTTTTGCCTTCCTATGCTAGTTGATTGTTGTTCTTATAAGTTGTGTGCTCACAAAATCCCTAGGCATAGGAAGTTGGTTAGAATAAATTGTGCTAGTCATATTCTTCATGATGCTCCCTTTATGTTTCAATTCTTATCTTCTATGTGAGCATCATTGAAATCATCATGCCTGGCTAAAAGGCATTAAAGAAAAGCGCTTGTTGGGAGACAACCCAATATTTACCCTTTCTGTTTTTGTGTGTTTACATGATTAAGCTACTATAGTAATCATGTTCTATAGCTTTTGTTTCAATAAAGTGCCAAGTAGGACCTTTGAGAAGACTTGGGTGAAAGTTAATGTGATCTTGCTGTAAAAAAACAGAAACTTTGCGCTCACGATAATAGATGTCATTTTTTTACAGAAGAGTGATATTGAGTTGATTCTTTTTGAAGAATATTAATAGACAAATTCCTCACGTCCACCAATTTATTTCATAATTTTTGGAGTAGCAGAAGTATGGTTATTGTTCAGACCATTACAGACATTACATTTACGACAGATTCTGTTTTCATTGCATAGTTTGCTTGTTTTCTAGTTTCTATGGTTTATATTCCTCAATATAATTTGTAGAAATGATATGGTACAGTAGGAATTGTGTGAAAACAATTATGAACCTTGTATTTGTCAGTACCAAAGTGAATGGTTTGCTCTTTATCATACTAACCTATCTCACGAAGTTTGGCTAAGTTTTGTGTGATTGAAGTTTTCAAGTTTTGGCTGAGATATCGATATGAGGAGAATAAGGAGTGGAAAGACCCTAAGCTTGGGGATGCCCAAGGCACCCCAAGGTAATATTCAAGGAAGACTCACGCGCCTAAGCTTGGGGATTCCCCAGAAGGCATCCCCCCTTTCGTCTTCAAAAGTATCGGTATACTTTACTCGGAGCTATATTTTTATTCGTCACATGATATGTGTTTTGCTTGGAGCGTCATTTACTTTTGTTAGAATTTACTTGCTTTTATTTAGAATAATATTTTTCATTTTTAGTTTCAATAAAAATGTCAAGGATAGCCTTTACCATGCTTATTTTGCTAGTATACATGTTGCTGTTTGAAAACAGAAAGTTTACCGCTGTTGCAAAAATTCCCTAGAAAAGTCAGAGCATGATATAATGTTAAAACTTTTAGCATAATGAGATATGATAAATATACTACAGTGGGAATTTTCTCTCATAATTTTTGGAGTTAGGTAAGTATTGATACTCTTGCATTCTTTATAGGCTGTACTGTTTTGACAGATTGCTATTATGTTTGCATTGTTTGCATATGTTTGCTTGTTTAATGATTCTATTTGAGGATAGGAGTATTAAATATGCAGATACATTTAGTATGCAATGTCGAATAATAATTTTCGTGTTTTGTTACAGTAGAAAATGATAAGGTTTTCATTGGTTTATACTAACCTATCTCACGAGTTCTTGTTGAGTTTGGTGTGGATGAAGCTTTCAATAAAAAGAGAAATCATGATATGAGAGGAATTAAGGAGATACAAAAGTTCAAGCTTGGGGATGCCCAAGGCACCCCAAGATAATATTACAAGAAGTCTCAAGCATCTAAGCTGGGGGATGCCCCGTTAGGCATCCCACCTTTCTTCTTCAACAACTATCGGTTAGTATCGGTTGAGCCTAAGTTTTTGCTTCTTCACATGAGTTGTGCTATCCTTGCAATGTCATTTTATTTTGTTTTACTTGCTGTTTGAATAAAATCTTTGGATCTGAAATTCTGAATAGAAAAGGAACCCTCCCATAGCTAGTTAATTATTTGACTACTCAGTATTCTTCACTGATATCTTTTGGAGTAGTTTGTCAATTGCTCATGTGCTTCATGTATATCCTATGAGTAAATGTTGGAATAAATTGAATGTCATAAACCTGAACTTTTATATGTTTCATATGCTTATAACATGGTTAGTGACAAATTCACACATAGAAAGTATGAGGCATAAAAGTTATTGAGAGTTGGCAAACGTAGTTTTGGTCATCGTTGCAATTAATAGGAAGTAATAAGGAAAGAGAGGGTCACATACAGATATATTATCTTGGACATCTTTTATGATTGTGAAGCACTCATTAAGTATGACATGCTAAAAGAGTTGACGTTGGACAAGGAAGAAAACGTAATGGTTTATGTTTTCCGACATCTCAGTTAAAGTATATTGTCATTGACCTTCCAAACATGCTGAGCTTGCCTTTCCCCTCCTGCTAGCCAAAATTCTCAGCACCAAGTAGAGATACTACTTGTGCTTCCAAAATCCTTAAACCAGTTTTGCCATGAGAGTCCACCATATCTACCTATGGATTGAGTAAGATCCTTCAAGTAAGTTTTCATCGGTGCAAGCAATAAAAATTGCTCTCTAAATATGCATGACTTATTAGTGCACAGAAAATAAGCTTTGTACGAACTTGTTGTGGAAGCAATAAAAGCGACAGACTGCATAATAAAGGTCCACATACAAGGGGCAATATAAAGTGACGTTCTTTTGCATTAAGATTTTGTGCATCAACCCTAAACGCGCATGACAACCTCTGCTTCCCTCTGCGAAGGGCCTATCTTTTACTTTATGTTTTTTACTTTATGCTTGAGTCAAGGTGATCCTCACAATTCCCTTTTTCATTTTATCCTTTGGCAAGCTCCTTGTGTTTGAAAGATCATGATATATATATCCAATTTGATGTAAGTTAGCATGGGCTATTATTGTTGACATCACCTAAAGGTGAATACGTTGGGAGGCAACACAATAAGCCCCTATCTTTCTCGATGTCATTTGAAACTCCATAACCACAAGTATTGCATGAGTGTTAGCAATTGTAGAAGACTATATGATAGTTGAGTATGTGGACTTCTTTGAAAAGCTCTATTCTTGACTCTTTTCTGATGTTATGATAAATTACAATTGCTTCAGTGACTGAGATTATAGTTTGTTAGTTCTCAATGAAGTTTCTGAACCATACTTGACATTGTGAATAGATTGTTACTTGATCATGAAAAGTTTTATGAGATAAGCTACTATTATGACACATTTGGATGCTAGAAAAGGTGATTGAAATTATCATTGATCAAACTTAAGCACTTACTAGCATTCAGCATCAAAAATTATCTTTTATCATTTACCTACTCGAGGACGAAAGGTGAATTAAGCTTGGGATGCCGATACGTCTCCAACGTATCTATAATTTTTGATTGCTCCATGCTATATTATCTACTGTTTCGGGCAATATTGGGCTTTATTTTCCACTTTTATATTATTTTTGGGACTAACCTATTAACCGGAGGCCCAGCCCAGATTGTTGTTTTTAGCCTATTTCAGTGTTTCGAAGAAAAGGAATATCAAACGGAGTCCAAAAGACACGAAACTCCACGGAACCTGTTTTGTACGGAAGAAGCCCATGGAGTCTGGAAGCTCACGGAGTCCGGGCTGCCAACAAGGGTGGGCGCGCCCCCTACCTCGTGGCCAGCCCGAAGTCCACCGACGTCCTCCCTGCACCCATATATACTCGTACCCTAAAACTTCCGAGCAGAGGTTGGATCAAGTTCCGCCGCCAAGCCTCTGTAGCCACGAGAAATCAATCTAGGCCCTCTCGGCACCTGCTGGGAAGGGGCCATCATCACCGGTGGCCATGGAGGAGTATCCCGGAGGGGTCTTCATCATCATGAAGGCCAAGGACCAGAAGGTGGAGGCCATGGAGGAGGAAGCACAAGGGGGAGAACCTCTTCTCCTCTCTTCCGGTGGTGCCGGAGTGCCATCGGGAGGGGAATCATCGCCACGATGATCGTCTTCATCAACATCACCATCATCATCACCATCCTCATCTCTTTTACGCGGTCCACTCTCCCGCTTTTATTTGTAATCCCTACTTGAACATGGTGCTTTATGCCACATATTATGATCCAATGATGTGTTGCCATCCTATGATGTTTTGAGTAGATATCTTTTGTCTTTGGGTTGATTGATGATCTAGATTGGTATGAGTTGTATGTTTTACTTTGGTGTTGTCCTATGGTGCCCTCCGTGTCACGCAAGCGTGAGGATTCCCGGTAGGGTGTTGCAATACGTTTATGATTAAGCTTATAGTGGGTTGCGTGGTGGATCAAACACAAACCCGAGTAAGGGGGTTGTAGCGTATGGGAAGAAAGAGGACTTGATGCTTTAATGCTATGGTTGGGTTTTACCTTAATGATCTTTAGTAGTTGAGGATGCTTGCTAGAGTTCCAATCATAAGTGTCTATGATCCAAGTAGAGAAAGCATGTTAGCTTATGCCTCTCCCTCATATGAAACTGAATAGTGATCATCGGTCTTGTTAACAATTGCCTAGGACAATTCCGCACACCGATCCACCATTATTCCACACTGGCTATTTATAATATTTAGTATTATATTCTAACTTTATGATAACAGCACCTATTTTTATGTTTTAGCTCTCCATTATCATACAAAGTTATCCTCTTCATACCCTAGCGAAGTTTTATTTCTTGTTGCTAGTTGGAAGCAAGCGTCCGGTGCACGTGAGAGTCGTGTCGATGGCGAGATAGGGCTTGAGAGAATATTGATCTTACCTTTATCTCCTTGTGGGTTCAACACTCCATACTTATCACTTCCACCTTTGGAAAGTGCTATGACGATTCCTTGCACTTGGGGATTATCAAGGTAGTACGGGCTGGAGTTTGGCTTGAGTTGCCTCTTTGTCCCAGCCCCGTGGTGGTCGGTCAGCCGCATTACATGGTGATGGTATGGGGTCGAGGGCCTCATCGTCAAATTGGGGTAGCAGTTTGCGCTTCGGGTAACTTTTGGTTGGGCGCTCAAGGCCGTATTCCTCGGCTGCGAGGACATTAGTCCACCTATCTTTGAGCAGATCTTGGTCAGGTTGAAGCTGCTGCTGCTTCTTTTTCAGGCTCCTCGTAGTGGCTATTAGCCGGCGGTTAAAGCGCTCCTGCTCGAGAGGTTCCTCAGGCACAATAAAATCTTCGTTGTCGAGGCTCACCTCATCCTCGGAGAGCGGAAGATAATTATTGTCCTCCAAGTCCTCGTTTACGGCGTGTTCATCAGGGCTGACTCGCCCATCTTCCCATTCGTCTTGTTCGGAAGTTGGCTCAACGGGGTCTTCATTGTCTTCGGCATCGTCCAGAGTATTGTTTTCTCCTGTGCCGGTATTGCTGTCTTTTCCGCGGCGTGATTTAGAGCGGCGCCGCTGATGTCGGCGCTTTGGCTGTATCTCAAGAGGCTTATCCTCGACTGGATCTTCTTTGTCATTGCCGTTAGCTTCTTTGGGTGTATCCACCATATACACGTCATACGAAGAGGTGGCCGTCCAGCGTCCGGTAAATGGCGGGTTTTGGGCCTGCTCTTCTCCAGCATCGTCGTCCATACCGTCGACGTCTTCGGAGTCATAATCGAGCATGTCGGTTAAGTCCTCGACAGTGGCTATAAAGTGGGTGGTGGGTGGGACGTAAAATTTCCTACTCTCAGCCCCTAGTCCGGGCTAGGCATAGTTCGGACGTTGCTCCTCTGTAATCACAAGGGATCGCATTAAGTCCAGAGCCTCGCTTAAATGTGAGGTTTGGCCCGAGAGAAGAGAGCCCGTGGAGTACGGCGAGAAGGAGACTCCTTGGCCGAACTCACACGATGCTGACTCCGAAGGTTCAGAGCCAGTGTCCGGAGAAGGGTCCGGCTTCATGATGATTGCCAACGACACTACTTCCTCCGGCTCTCCCATTATGGGCTTGGTGGCCGTAGACAGTCCGGCAGGCTCAAGAAGCCCGTCTTCCGACCTGGCCATACGCTCCGGATCTAAGGCCAGAGCGGAAGTTGGGGTCGCGAATCCTTGAAAGGTCAAGTCTCCTCGGATATTAGCGACATAGTACAGATTTCCAAAGCTAATCTGGTGGCCTGGGACGTAGCTGTCGATCTGCTCTAGATGGCCAAGCGAGTTGGCCCGCAGTGCGAAGCCGCCGAACACAAAGATCTGACCGGGGAGGAAAACCTCCCCCAAGGCAGCATTGTTGTAGATGATTGATGGAGCCATCGAACCTCTTGATGACGACACAGTGGAACTCCCAATGAAAGCACCAATGTCGGTGTCAAAACTGGCGGATCTCGGGTAGGGGGTCCCGAACTGTGCGTCTAGGGCCGATGGTAACAGGAGACGGGGGACACGATGTTTACCCAGGTTCGGGCCCTCTCGACGGAGGTAATACCCTACTTCCTGCTTGATTGATCTGGATGATTATGAGGGTTACAAGAGTTGATCTACCACGAGATCGTAATGGCTAAACCCTAGAAGTCTAGCCTGTATGATTATGATTGCCTCTACGGACTAAACCCTCCGGTTTATATAGACACCGGAGGGGACTAGGGTTGTACAACGGTTACAGAGAAAGGAATCTTCATATCCGAATGCCAAGCTTGCCATCCACGCAAAGGAGAGTCCTATCCAGACACGGGAAGAAGTCTTCTGTCTTGTATCTTCATAGCCCATTAGTGCGGACCACGTCACATAGGCCGGACGCCCGAGGACCCCTTAATCCAGGACTCCCTCACCCTGTTGGGGATATAACCCCACGGTATGACCTGCCCGTTCAGGGCCGGGTCATTCCTTGGCGACTTGACAAAGGCATGGTTGATGATGGGTTGAGATGACCATGAAGTTTAAAGCCCAGGAGATGAGTCGCCAGGTGGGCCGACTCATGAACCAGAAGCACAAGCTGCCAATGTCAGCCATAACACTAAAGGAAGTTTCTTAGGAAACAAGACAAGTAGGAAACATACTAGGTCACAGATCGTAGTGCGACCCGGACTCTATTGTACGCCCAAGGCCTCCAGCTGTATATAAAGGGGAGCCCCTGAGGCAGAAAGACTAAGCTACAATATCTCGAGTACTAGGTTAGCCAAGTTGCACCCTTATAATTGAGATCACAACCATCAATAGCAATCAAGCAGGAGTAGGCTCTTACTTCCATCGTGAGGGGCCGAACCTGGGTAAACCTTTGTCTCTCAATTCCGATCAACCCCATTCAAGCTTCCAGTTAGTGGCGATGGCCTCACGACTAAGTCCTTTCACGAGGACATCTGTCCTGACAAAACCACAACAGTTTGCGCCCACCGTGGGGCTATCACTCGGTGGTGTTGATTTTCTGGAGGGAGCTCTTCCAGGGATCAAGGGATACGTGATCGACTGTATGACCAAGAGTCGCCATGGCAAGCTCTACATCGACGACTCAGGCTGGGCCCCCAAGGCCGACTCGATCGAGTACGGGTATAGGGTCCCCTTCAGCGAGATCCACGTCTTCATTGGCAAGATCGATGAATCAGGACCCGAGCCGGACATCTGCACCGACATTGTTGAGTCGGCTCGGTGCACGAAACCCGCCCGGGCTCAAGCCGGCCGGAACCACATTTTCGTTGGCTTCACTCAGGGGGCCGATCTCGCGGACAACTCGGCGTCTGGCAGTGACACCCTGATCTACTGCGACAACGAATCATCGGTTGGGGAGACAGAGTCAATGCACCCCTTGTACGACTAGAAGAGCTGGAGGGTGTCTCTAATGGGCTGCCTCTAGTGTTAAGGCCGTCCAGTACGAAACACGCGCAACCGACTAGGTCGATACAAAAGCCTTTCCATCTTAAAGCCCATTTGTTTTTGTTTCTTGCGAGGAAAAGCCCATATTTCTTGAAGAGGGGCGATCCCAGAAAAACCCTCCTTCCTCCTCGCCTCCACTTATACTGCAGCTCGCTAGACTCTCCCGCTTCCATCACCCCCCCCCAATTCCCCCCGCTCCCCATCTTCCCCACTCATACAGCAAACCCTGCTCACCGTCTTCCTCACTCGTACAGAAAATCCCTTCTCATCTTCTTCCTCGCTCCTATAGAATACCTCAGCCCTCCTTCTTCCCCACTCACACTGCCACTAGGCTCGTCTCCGGCTGCTCTGCTCAAATCCGTGAGCTCGACGTGATGCCCACAAGGAAAATGGAGTCGGCTGGCCCTAGTGCCAAGAAGATGAGGCTCCTGCCAGCGGCGATGCCGGTTGTAGATCCCGCACCAGGCAGCGCGGGGAGAAGCGGGGAGCCCCCATCCCTCGGATCTGAGGAACTCGTAGAATCTCGGGTGGACCGCATGAGCGATCTCCCGAACGCCATCCTTGGGGAGATCATCTCGCTTCTCCCCACCAAGGATTGCTGCCGCACCCAAGTCCTCTCAACTCGATGGTGCCCTCTATGGCGCACCATGCCTCTTAATCTCGACTGTCATCAGCTATCTGTCGTTCCTGATTTTGAACTCCTCAGAGCCATCATCTCCTCCCACTAGGGCTCCGTTCAACGCCTTTGCATCCCGACACGCTACCTGCTGTCCATACCCTGCATGGTGGACGCCTGGCTGGCATCCCCTGAATTCCAAAAACTCTAGCTGTTTGAGTTCTACCATTACAACAAAAATTACATACCACGAACCGAACACCAAGAATTTGTGCCCACACCATCGTTGTCTATCTCGTGGTTTTCCTCTTCTCTCCATACCGCCACCTTCGCCTGGTGCCATCTACCAGATGATCTGGTACAAATGCTTCGACTTCCACTATTAATTTTTTTTCCGCTTGTGGTGGTTTATCTGTTGGAGGCCTCATCGCACAACATCATCCACTCCAGTCGCCCTGCCCTAGAGCGCTTGCTGATTGTTTTGGGAATATAAATCGGTATCAGTTGTCTCCAAATAAAGTCGCCTCACCTTGAAAGCATTGCAATTTGTTTTGAAGGACAGCAGCTCATCATCGAAGATGCCCCTTCACTTCAAAGGTTGCTCCTTCATTATTGTTATTTACCTTCACAAATAAATGTCATCTCTGTGCCTAAACTGGAGACCTTGGGTGTAATTCATGATCCGTTTAATTATCACAAGTTGGTGTTTGGCTCCACACTTATTCAAGTACCGTATATATCATCTACACATTTGTAATCATAAGCTGCATTTTTCTTTTGTTCGCATAAGTTTTATATCATCTTGGAGTACACTTTGGGTACTAATATTATGTTATATGCTCAATGAAGAGTTCGTCCATGGATAGCCTATCAATGGTGCTGGATTCTATCAAGATCTTATATATCAGACTGTTTAGGTATGAACTGAACGTAATTATTGGCTTGCTGCGATGCTTTCCATGTCTGGAGAATTTATACATAAAGGTGATGATTTCATGCACATTGAAAGCCCGTATATATTATACTAGAATTAACCGCTCAGCTGTCGCTCTTCCGACTTACTATTTTTTTAGACCTTAACTGTTTTCAATCTTCATGTCTACTTAGGCACTGACACATGGAGAAAAACATATAACCAATCGGTTCTCATGACATTCGTTTGAGGACAATAACTAAGGAAGGATATGCATCCAACCAGGCAACCAGGAGCTTTGTCACATTATTCCTGTTGAATGCGAGGTTACTATTGTCCATGAGGCTTAAGTTTTTCAACAAGAAATTTCTCACAAACGGATATGTTGAACAAATGGGATTCTAAACGTGCTCGGCTTCTATTTACAAGAACTTGTGGTCATGTTCCAGTAAATTTTTTGGCACAGGATGTTGATTTTATGGATCAGACCGATCCATTTGTTTGTGACTACCAAAAAGAGTGGTTGGGTTAGATGTTATTGCCATGTTCAATCTGGGTTTTCTCTAAATTTGATGAACAATTAATCCTTGGCTTTTGTACCGTTTGTAAGCTTGAGATAGATGTTGTTGCCCTTTCCAACTCGGTTGTGCTGTCATATTTTCTTTGAAACAAAGCAAATGGCTTGCCATTTCCTTTATTAAAGAGAGAAATATTGTAAAAACAAGGACCCAGCAGCTCGCCCAGTTGTCGAGACGGAGCAGGGTATCAACTGCGTTGTGCGGGGGCTGTGGCCCGTCTAGCCTAGGCTTTTAATTAAGCACACGACGAGCCCAGTTGATATCTTTTTTCTTTCTGAAAATGGCTAGCCCAATTCTATTTTTTGGACAATACCCAACCTGTGCCTACTTGCTTTTCTCGTACCTTTAAATGCAAATCTTTAAAGACGAGGATGGATGTATTTGGCTTCCCCAGAAAATGGGCTATAAGTAGTAAGAAATGGGCTGTAAATTTTAGAAACACAGAAAACCGGCAACAAGGTTCAAATTTCGTTTTTTCAGGATTTCAAGATTTTAAATTTCATTGATTTTTTGCGGGAAAAATTTCTTTGTATTTTAATTTGAAATAAAATTATTTTTATAATTATTTTTAAAGTGACTTGAAATTTCATGATTAAAAGAGTCCGGACCCCACAATATGGCCTGTAATGCTAACAAAAATAATATGGGCTTCAAAATATCCTTAAGAATTAGCAAATGGGCTATAAATTATTAAAAATAATAGCAAATGGGATGTATGCTGTTTTCCACAAATTTGGAGGCTGACTTGTAGGCCTACGAGGTTGATGATGATGTTGTCCTAATTTTTTTGACGCTTTGTCAACTTAGTCAACACAGAGTAGTGACTGTTGGATGTCGATCCAACCGTCGTCGTGCTTCTTCAATCTCTGATCATCCTGCTCCAGCCGCCCAAACTAGCGCCGGCGAGACTGCCTGCTCCCTCCTCCTGTGGTCGGTTGTGCTGCTGTGCAGGCCTCACCGGCCCACCCTACTCCCACCGCTGGCCAGACCATCCCTCTACCCACCCACACCTCCTGTTATTTTCCGGCGATGGAAACCTCACCCTGCAACCAACCAGTCAGCCCTCGTACTCCCTTTAGCGTGGGCATCCACTGTTGTGGCTTCCCCGGCTTCCTGGGCCTCGCCGTCGTCCACCGCGTTGGTGCTCTTGGTGCGGCGTGGTCAACATGGTCAACAAATGAGAGCCATTGAAAGAGGGATGTAAGTGGAGAGGGTGATAGTAGGGACCCACATAAGCAAGTGCCTCCTTATTACACAAAAAAATGAATGCTCCTGCTGACAGCTGGGACCCACCGGCAAAATCTTCGCACGGTAGGAAGTGCCTCCTTATTATGTGAAAAAACTATTCCTCCCGATGACAGCTGGGACCCGACGGATTTGGTGGCTGACTTGTGGGCCTACTAAGCTGATGCGTACACAGGGCTTTGTCAACTTAGTCAACAAATGATTCTAGCAGCTGGACCGTTGGATGTTAATCCAACAATTGTGCTGTTTTTTCAACCTTTGATCTTCTTGCTCCAGCCGCCGAAACCAATGCCAGCGGGACCGCCTGCTCCAGCCTCCCATGGGCGACAGTTCTGCTGCGCAGGCCTCACCACCCCACCCTAATCCCACCACAGGCCAGGCCTTCCCTCTACTGACCCACATCCCATGTTATTCTATGGCAACGACAGCCTCACACCGAAGCGGATCTCGGGTAGGGGGTCCCGAATTGTGCGTCTAAGGTCGATGGTAACAGGAGATAGGGACACAATGTTTACCCAGGTTTGGGCCCTCTCTATGGAGGTAATACCCTACTTCCTGCTTGATTGATCTTGATGAATATGAGTATTACAAGAGTTGATCTACCACGAGATCGTAATGCCTAAAACCCTAGAAGTCTAGCCTATATGACTATGATTATATCTTGTCTCCACAGACTAAGCCCTCCGGTTTATAGACAACGGAGGGGACAAGGGTTGTACAAATTCGGTTATAGAGAAAAGAATCTTCATATTTGGACGCCAAGCTTGCCTTCCACGCCAAGGAGAGTCCCATCCGGACACGGGAGAAAATCTTCGGTCTTCGTATCTTCACAGCCCATCAGTCTGGCCCATGTCTAACAGGTCGGACGCCCGAGGACCCCTTAGTCCAGGACTCCCTCAGTAGCCCCCGAACCAGGCTTTAAATGATGATGTGTCCGGCGCCCAGATTGTCTTCGACATTGCAAGGCGGGTTCCTCCTACGATGACTTCAAAGAGTTGTATTCGACCTTTCATTTAATGTCATACCCATCAGCTTATGTGCATCCATTGCGTCAGCTTCCACGTGTCGAGTGAATACGAGATGTCAGGGTATGTTTTGCATACACCCCGACCATGTAAGAAAAGCGTCTATTTAAAGGGATTGGATCTCAGAACCGCTTCACATGACACGGAAAATTCTCCGAGTTTGCTAGGAGAGACCACTCCAACATGGCTAGCGCTCCCAGTTCTTCCTCCCGTCCCCACGGCCCTGAAAAAGGCGATTGGGAGAGATGGTCTGTATCCCACGGTCAGCTAGTGAAGCTGCGAACACAGGGATTTCTTCCCCCCCACGGATCTAGTCCCTGTTCGAGCAGGATCGACTTCCTTTAACGGTGGGGCTCAGGCTGAGAATTTCCCCAATCCATCTAGGGGGGAACGAGTGTGCTTCGTTACCTACCTGCTAAGAGACGTCGATTTTCCAATTCACCCGTTCCTCTGAGGTCTCCTGGAGTATTATGGTCTTCAACTTCACAATTTCACTCCCGCCTCCATTCTGCACATCGCGGGTTACGTCGCTCTTTGTGAGCTATCCTGGGTTGCGAGGCCCATTTTGAATTGTGGAGGAAGCTATTCTGCCTCGTCCCTTATAACCAAGAGGGATCAATATTTGAAGTGGGCGGAGCCGAGGTATGGCGCATCACCGGGACCGGATACCTGTTCGACACACCAAAGAAGGCATCCGAAGAGTGGCCTTCCGAATGGTTCTATATTGAGGACGCCGCCCTTCCTGACCCAGTCCGAATGGGTCTTCCCGAATTCGCAAGCGTTCCATTGAAGAAACGCCACAGCTGGCGCCCTCGGAGCCTCGAGGAGGAAGATAGTGCGGAAGTCCGTCAACTGATGAGCAAGATAAAGACGCTTGCCCAATCTGGATTATCAATAGTCGAGGTAATGGCGACTTCCATAGTGCGAGGGGTCCAGCCACTCCAATACAGTGGGCTTCCTATGTGGCACTATAATGGTGAAGATGACGCCTCCCGCTGCGGTCGGAAGGGTCTAGACACCCCCGCCGCTTTGGCAAAAATATTGGCCGAGCTGTTCAAAGGGGAGGAAGAGGAATTTATTCGTATCAAGCGCAGAGATGGATTCTCCATGTACAATCCTCCTAGCTGGGTGAGTTCCAACCCCGCTGCTCCACTCATTCCACTCCCTGAGTCAATTTTAATGAACATTAATCCGTCCATTTGTAACAGGGATGGCGAAAGATCACCGAGGGGCTACACTGTCTGCCCCACAGCCAGACAACCACAACCGGGACCTTGACCCCGGATTCAAAGAGGATCCAGACATATTCGTGGTGCTCGAGGATGGGGTGTTCTACCAGGCGAGCTATGACAGCACGGAAGTGGCCATCACCGCCGACTACCCCGGTCTTCTCCCCGCCTCCCACGTAAGTAACCAGGAGACATCTCCGAAAGAGCTTCCTCGTTCTGCCTCACCCACCGCACTGTCTTGTGCTCCATAGTGGAGGCGCTCGATGCGTCATGTTGTACCAGAGGTGACTCCAAAGAGAACAGTGCTCGGGCAAGCCTTCGAAGAGGAAAGCAAACAAAGACACGACCGAACCCTCACTGAAGAGGTATGGTTTTGTAAATATGCCCCTTGGCAGTCACATCCAACTATGACATTTTCCCCTTGTGAATTATCAGGAAAAGCGTTCGTCGGACTATGTCCAGGGGTCTGACCGGTCATACTCCCAATAGCCAGGTTCCAGACCCTGCCGTAAAGACGGGGGCTGATATGGGAGCGACACCGGATTGTCCTTTGGCCGAGGATTTGGATGATGCATCCTTCACCAACTCGGAAGAGGAGAGCGCCATGGGTCATCGGCATCGGAGGGCCGTTCTTCGCGACCCCAGTTTTACAAAAGAGGCCTTCGATGCCTTTAGCTTGGCGGATACATACATCCGAGCTGCCTGAGACAGGCTTACCAGAGCCGCAGACCAGCATTTGAGAGATATGCGGGTAAGTTTATTATACAAAACTGATAATTATATACCAGTAGCCCCTGAGACTTGAAGCAATTGTTACAACTAATTTAAGGATCATTGATAACCAGGTGCTTACGGAGAAGAACAACCTGTTGTCTTAGGAACTAGAAAAGTGTGAGACCCAGCTAACTGCTGCTACCGCCGAACTGGAGAAGTCCAAGAAGGCATCACCTGGTAATGTTCCCCTCCATCGAGAAAACATAATATATATACCGGCAATGCTAACACTGTTGCTCATCTTATGACAGGATCGTCAGATCAACTGAAGGAGCAACTGAAAGCCGCCCAAGTGGAAGAACAAGAAGCCAAAAGGCGCTTGCATTGCCGAGCGATGTCTTGACGAGTCAGGGATGAGAAAAACAAGCTGCAGGATTCCTACACCCAGCTGGCAAGCGGAAGAACAAGAAGCCAAAAGACTGCTGGCCGCTGGCGAACGTGTGCTGACACGAGTCAGGGATGAGAAAAACAAGCTGCAAGATTCCTACACCCAGCTTGCCGAAGAACTGAAAGATGTACGGGCCCAGCTGGCAGATTCCATGAAGGAAAAAAAGAGGCTGCGCGGCGACATATTTGGTATGTGGTCACACTTACCTCCGTGTAGTTCGGAGATGAAAGGGACTGGCAGAATTATTATCTGCAGGTATGCTGACTGGCCGTCCCGAAGAGGAGATGTCCGGAATATCGGGCGATCTGCTACAAGAGCTGTCGCAAATGCACGAGCAAGCTCGGCAGACGATGCGAAGTGTTGCCAAGGCTTTATGGCCATCCGCCTCCCCTCCAGGAAGGATGGATGAGCTTATACAGCTATTCAAGGGAGCGCGGCAGCGCTTCCGATTATGGTAGATATCGACTTCTTTGGGAAGGTGCGAAGCACAGGCCATGGTGAAAACACGGTATACCAAGCTTGATCCAAATCATATGGCCCGGGTCGGACCTCTAGGGTCAGATGGGAAAGAAGTTCCCGTGAATTTGGTATATGACCAAGTAGAAGTAGTCGCCAAATATCTCCAACAGGATTGTAAGTTAGACAGCCTATTAGACGGTATAGAGGAGGAAATTTATGAGTCCAAGTGACTATGTACTTTCCTTGACATATTTGTCCCTAGTCGGATTGTAAAACGATTGTCATGGCAGACCTTTTCGCTTCAACCTCTGGACCCGAAGGTGCGGAGTGTTTCCGAATACCTGAGCGGCAAACTAGACCAGGGTATGCGTGTAAACCAGGCGTAGGGGTCATAGTTGCTTGAACAGACAAGTTGTATCCGGCTAGCTATGTTATATTACATTGTGATTGTAAGAAACATCTTCCAGAGAGAATAGTTCCGTTAAGGGTTCCTTTCCTTGGGTGTACATGCGTTAATGTGCATGTCCGAACTGTGATTGAAAAAATCGCAGTATATTCAACATCAGGGGGTTCATATTTTAATGAATGTAAAAACATCTTTAGTTCGCCGACCGAATATTCCCTTAAGAACGCTAGCTTTCAGCTTCACCCAGTCTAGGTACACATCTAGATGACCCGCAGTAACAATAGCAGAGGTGCTCCCTTTATGCCCAAGCCGAACTAACGGGAACGTAGGGCATAAACACAGGAGCCAGGCAACCCAGCTTGGCCAAAAGTTAAGTCATATCGATGCATATAATGGCGAAGAAAAGGTACATATGGGGAAAACGCGCATATGCGATGAGCTTGATGCTCGAAAAATAACAATAATAAGCTTCTGTCAAAGAAGCCCCCAGGTATAATGGACGTACATATTTGAGGATGTGTATGTCACAGGTGCACGGTTTAGCCACACGAAAACCTTTAAGGCTAAAAAGGAAAAAGGAAAAAGAGAGGAAAAAGTAATGGAAACAATAGGTAGAAGGAGACGAACAAAGAGTTCGGCGTTAGGCATAGAATCTTGAGTCCGGCGCGCTTCGAGGGTTCGGCTCTAGGCGATTATGTCCGACGCATCATGCGGTGATGCGCTTCTCCGGTGAGAACTTCGTCAATGATGAAGGGACCCTCCCATTTGGGCTTGAGTTTGTCCTTTTTCTTCTCCGGCAGGCGTAGAACAAGTTCGCCAATATTATAAGTCTTGGCCCGCACTTCTTTGCTTTGATACCTGCGGGCCTGTTGTTGATAAAATGTGGAACGGGCTTTTGCAACGTCGTGCTCCTCCTCCAGGGCATCTAAGCTCTCCTGCCGATCAAGCTCGGCCTCTCTCTCTTCGTACATGCGCACTCGAGGTGAGTCATGAATAATGTCGCAGGGTAACACATCCTCTGCGCCGTACACCATGAAGAAAGGTGTATATCCAGTAGTGCGATTGGGCGTGGTCCGTAGCCCCCAGAGTATGGAGTCGAGCTCCTCAACCCGGTGCTTGTTTGATTCTTTCAAAGACCGCACTAGTCTAGACTTGATGCCGCACATAATAAGACCATTGGCTCGTTCGACTTGACCGTTTGTTTGCGGGTGATAGAAGGAGGCGTAATCGAGCTTAATGCCCAGATTGGTGCACCAGTTTTTCACCTCATCGACTGTGAAATTGGAGTCGTTATCGGTGATGATGCTGTGCGGGACACCATAACGGTGTACAACTCCGAATATAAAGTCTGTCACTGGTCCAGCTTCGGCCGTTTTAACTGGTTTGGCCTCTATCCACTTAGTGAATTTATCCACCATGACCAGCAGATATTTTTTCTTATGGCTTCCTCCTTTAAGGGGTCCAACCATGTCAAGCCCCCAGACCGCAAAAGGCCAAGTGATGGGGATTGTTTGTAGCGCGGTGGGTGGCATCTGGCTCTGGTTGGCGAAAAGCTGGCATCCGACGCAGTGTTGGACAAGGTCCTGTGCATCTGCTCGGGCCGTCGGCCAATAGAAACCTGTACAGAAGGCCTTACTTACAAGGGCCTGAGCCGCAACATGGTGACCGCTGAGGCCGGCATGAATTTCAGCCAAGAGTTGTCGTCCCTCCTCTTCGGAGATACATCTTTGGAGTACTCCGGTAGCGCTTTTCTTGTAGAGTTCTCCACCGTGAACCTTGTAGGTTTTCGAGCGCCGGACAATGCGGCGAGCCTCATTCTGATCCTCAGGGAGTTCGCGCCTATTAAGGTAGGCAAAGAAGGGTTCGGTCCATGGGGCAATGACTGCCATGATGAGATGGGTCGACGGTGTTATTTCGGTGGCTCAGCCCCCGATGATATCGGTGTGTTCGGCATCTGGGGTTATAGTCGGGTCCGGACCGGTGTTGCTGTTCTCCCCTTGCCACACCACGGACGGCTTAAAAAGCCTTTCCAGAAAGATCTTAGGTGGGAAGGGGTCACTCTTGGCACCGATGCGAGCAAGGACGTCCTCCGCTTGATTACTTTCTCGAGCCACATGATGAAACTCGAGCCCCTCGAATCGGGTCGAGATTTTGAGAACGACGTTATGGTAAGCTGCCATTTATTTGAGATATTGCGAGGTTTGAGTCCCCGCGCACTTCCAGGCGTTGTATGCCCATGGAGACAGTCATCCGAAGCCCATGCAACAAGGCCTCATATTCGGCTGCATTGTTGGAGTCTGTGTATAATATTTGGAGTACGTACTGAACTACGTCTCCAGTGGGGGACGTTAAGACAACGCCCGCCCCTAACCCCGCCAACATTTTGGAACCATCGAAGTACATAACCCAGTTGGAATACATGTCGTACTCTTTAGGGAGTTCGGCCTCTGTCCATTCAGCGATGAAGTCAGCTAGTACTTGGGATTTAATGGCGCGGCGCGGTTTGTATGTTATGTCGAATGGAAGGAGCTCAATGGACCACTTAGCAATCCGGCCCGTGGCATCGCGGTTGTTTATTATGTCGTTGAGTGGTACCTCGGAAGCCACCGTAATCAAGCACTCTTGAAAGTTGTGTCGCAGCTTCCGGGATGCCATGAGACCGTGTATGCTATCTTTTGGTAATGAGGGTATCGGGATTTGCATGGTGTGAGGACAGTGGATACGTAGTATACCGGTTTCTGGAGCGGGAATTTGTGTCCGTCCTTCTCTCACTAAACGACGAGCACGGCGCTCACCACCTGGTGTGTTGCCGATATGTATAATAACATGGGTTTGCCGTTGGCGCGGCCAGGATTGGGTTGCTCGCTAAAAGGGCCTTTATTTCCTACAGTCCAGCCGTTGCCGCGTCCGTCCACTCGAAGTGGTTGGTGCATCAAAGAAGGCGATAGAGTGGCAATGCTTTTTCTCCCAATCTGGAGATAAAGCGGCTTAAAGCTGCCACGCATCCCGCGAGTTTTTGGAGCTGTTTAAGGTCTGTTGGGGTAGCCAATTGTGACAAAGCTCGGATTTTTGCTGGATTTGCCTCAATTCCTCTATTGGAAACGATGAAGCCCAACAGTTTTTTGACGGGGACGCCGAAAACACACTTTTTCGGGTTGAGCTTGATGTCATATGTACGGAGGTTGTCGAATGTGAGAAGTAGATCGTCTATCAGTGACTCGACGTACCTGGTTTTGATGACGACGTCATCCACGTATGCTTCAACTGTTTTGCTGATCTGTTTCTCCAGGCATGTTTGAATCATGCGTTGGTAGGTGGCACCAGCGTTTTTGAGCCCGGAAGGCATAGTGTTGAAGCAGAAAGGCCCATATGGGGTAATGAATGCCGTTGCGGCTTGATCGGACTCCTTCATCTTTATTTGATGGTATCCAGAGTATGCGTCGAGGAAACACAGTGAGTCGTGTCCTGTGGTTGCATCAATAATCTGATCAATGCGAGGGAGGGGGAAGGGATCCTTAGGCATGCCTTGTTGAGGTCTTTGAAATCGACGCACAGGCGCCAGGATTTATTCTTCTTTGGTACCAAGACTAGGTTTGCTAGCCAGTCTGGGTGTTTTATTTCTCTGATGAATCCGGCCTTGAGTAACTTGGCTAGCTCCTCTCCCATAGCTTGTCGTTTGGGTTTGGAAAAGCGCCGCAGTGTTTGCTTGACCGGTTTATATCCCTTTAATATATTGAGGCTGTGTTCGGCCAACCTGCATGGGATTCCTGGCATATCAGAAGGGTGCCAGGTGAATATGTCTCAGTTCTCACGCAGGAACTCTCGTAGCGCGGTGTCGACCGTCGGGTCGAGTTGTGCCCTGATGGATGCTGTCTTCTTGGGGTCCGTCGGGTGGACTTGGAATTTGACTATTTCATCTGCTAGTTTAAATGAGGTGGATTTGGGTTGTTTGTCCAAGATTACGTCATCCCTATCCACTATAGAGCGCAACGCGGTTAGTTCTTCGGCCGCGAGTATTTCACACAATGCCTCGAGGGCTAGGGATGCGGTTTTATTTTCGGCACGGAGTGCTATGTCTGGATCTGTGGCATGCGTGATTATACCATTGGGCCCGGGCATCTTGAGCTTCATGTACCCGTAGTGAGGTATAGCTTGGAAGCGTGTAAATGCATCTCGCCCCAATAGGGCATGATATCCGCTGTTGAAAGGGGCCACTTGGAAGGTTATTCCTTCGGACCGATAATTCTCCAGCGTGCCGAATACCACATCGAGTGTGATTTTTCCGGCGCATCGTGCCTCCCGACTGGGAATAATTCCTCCGAAGGTCATGCTACTTTGCTCGATGCGGCTCCTGTCTATTTTCATTTTGTTAAGTGTGTCCTCGTAGATGAGGTTTAATCCGCTGTCGCCGTCCATGAGCACTTTGGTGAGCCAAAATCCATCCACAATTGGACTGAGGACCAAGGCGGCTGGTGCCCAGACTGTCTGAAATTTTGGTTCGTCACCGACATTGTAAGTTATGGCCATGTCGTTCCATGGGTTTATTGCTGCGACTTGGCAGACTTCGGCGAGGTTGCTGAGTGCCCTTTTGCGCTGATTTTTTGAAGTGAAAGTTTTGAAGACCGTCAATACTCTGAGGTCGTCGTCCTCCGGGGGGTGTTGTTCTGGGGGGATTTTGGTGAGGAGATCCTCGCCGCTCTTGGCCACTTGCCGGAGTATCCGACATGCTCTAAGGCTGTGGGTTGGTATGGTGTCCGGTGTTGCATGTATCTTGCATGGCCTATCGAGCCATCCCTCTAGAACGGTTCCGCGCCCCGTGATGTGCTTAGATTTCTTTACTATTGGATCTGGTGCGCCGCGAGGGTGCACCCTTTTTGCCCGGACGAGGGGTTGAGTGGAAACCGGTGGTTCCCAGAGAGCTGCCTGAGTTTTCCAGGTGCTTTTCGCGCAGTACTTCTGTATGATGCTTGCCAAGTCAGTGAACTATAATACACGATGGCGATTGATGGCGTTGAGGATTCCTTCGTCTGTGCAATTATTGCGGAATGCTGAGATCGCGTCTTCGTCGCGGCAATCTTTAATCTTGTCTTTGCCAAGGAGGAATCTGGCCCAAAAGTGATGGACTATTTCCCGAGATTGCTGCCGTATGTACGTGAGATCGCGTCTATCTGGGTGGGTGGGTGGCTTTAAATCCGAACCCCGACCCAATTTGGAATCCGGAGTTTGAAGAACTTCCGAACTTAGGGCGTGTTCGGTAGTTACCCAGGGCTGAAAAATCCTCAAATCCGTCCCCCAACTCCAGCAGCCAGCTTCCCATGAAAACTCCTGGAGTTTCGATCCCGTTCGGTGCGGCAGCTTCTCGTTAAAAGCTAACAACCATGCCACAGGAGTGAAAGGCACGAGACCACACATGGACAACACGAGGAGAGGACCGACAGTGAGTGCCCCACCAACGGCACCAATGGCAAGCGCCCCCACCGCGCAAGGAGAGGACGGCGAGCTGCACGCGCGAGGAGAGGACGACGGCGAGCTGGTCCGGCAAGGAGAGGACAGCGGCGAGCTGCTCAGCGTGAGGAGAGGTCGGTGACGAGCTGCTGCGTGAGGAGAGGACAATGCGAGCTATTCGAGAGGATAGGATGGCGGCGAGCTGCCATGCGAGGAGAGGACGATGGCGACTAGGGTTGCGGGAAGGACAAGGGGAATGGAGGGGCCTATGGATATGACGAGGGAATGGACGAGTAGCCGGAGGGAGTTGGCGAGGCGAAGCGGTATCTGAGGCTCACTTGGCGGTGGCGGTATGCAGTAATTTCTCTCAACTCCCGCTTCCCAGTTTCCTCGGAGCCAGCTTTTCCAAGCTCCGCGACTCCGTCAATTTTGCACGTAGTCCAGAGCCAGCTTCTCGGCCCAATAACCAGGATTGGAACCGTTCGGCTGGACTCCGAGCCTGGATACGAGGATTTCAGAAGCCAGAGGGCTCCCGAACACGCCCTTAATAGCTCGGGCTCCGGGATATTAACTGTTTTTTCAGGCCCGTCGTCCGATTCTAGGTTTGGAGGGCGGGCTATGTCTTTCCGGAGGCAGGTGTCCGGCTCTTCGAGCTCAGAGATCCGAACACAGTTCATCCTCAATATAGAGGAGGAGTTGTCGTCTTGCTCCTCAACTACCGCTATCTGGTGGGTGATCGGCGAAGTTTTAATTTCTCTCTGGTCGGGTTTAAGCCCAATCCGATCATAGTCTATAGCAACCTCCAAGGCGGCGATGTGATCTAGGAGTTCATTTAAAGACGATAACTCCGTCGGATCCATCCGTTTGGAGTGTTCGGAGTCAACGCGGAGGCGATTTTTGATGACTCGAGAGGTCATCGTCGGCTTAACGGCCGAACATGCGGTCATGGTAAAGCTGCCCAGCTGGAGGGTTTGGCCTGGGGCCAAAGCTCCTCCAGAGGTGATATTTTCCTTGACGACAAGGCGAGCCATCAATCCTGTTTTCAACATCACAGTGCAACTCTCAATGAAAGCACCAATGTCGGTGTCAAAACCGGCGGATCTCGGGTAGGGGGTCCCGAACTGTGCGTCTAAGGTCGATGGTAACACGAGACAGGGGACACAATGTTTACCCAGGTTCGGGCCCTCTCTATGGAGGTAATACCCTACTTCCTTCTTGATTGATCTTGATGAGTATGAGTATTACAAGAGTTGATCTACCACGAGATCGTAATGGCTAAAACCCTAGAAGTCTAGCCTGTATGACTATGATTATATCTTGTCTCTACGGACTAAGCTCTGCGGTTTATATAGACACCGGAGGGGACTAGAGTTGTACAAAGTCCGTTACAGAGAAAGGAATCTTCATATTTGGACGCCAAGCTTGCCTTCCACGCCAAGAAGAGTCCCATCCGGACACGGGAGAAAATCTTCGGTCTTCGTATCTTCACAGCCCATCAGTCCGGCCCATGTCTAACAGGTCGGATGCCCGAGGACCCCTTAGTCCAGGACTCCCTCACTTCCCTCTGCGTGGGCATCCATTGCCTCGTCTTCCTCGGCTCCGCATTGTTCCCTTAGCAGGCCTCGTTGTCGTACACCGCCTTGGTGCTCTCGACGCGGCGTTGTCAACATTGTCAATGAACGACAGCCATCGGAAGACGACTATACATTTCCTGCAAAAAAAAAGAAGACAACTGTACACGGTAAGGCTGACAGCTAGACCCATGTGCTACATCTTTGCACGCAAGGAAGTGCCTCCTTATTACGCGCAAAAAATGATTCCTCCCCCTGACAGTGGGGACCCACCACATATATCTTCGCACGCAAGGGAGTGTCTCCTTATCCTCCCTGACAGCTGGGACCCACCCAGTCGAACCGTACGTAGTGTTGTCTGTCTGGTCGCAAACGTGTACATATATACTGGTTGATCGGTCTCTTTGCAAGGATGAACCATGGCCGAGTAAGTAGCAACACATGTCGTAGTAGAGCCCCCGATGTAGCAGTTCAGGCTGTCCCATCTAAATCATGTACGTGTACCTACAGCCACACGACAAAAAATACGGCCATGTACGTACATACGGGCGGGGTCTTGAACGCGTACAGCAACTGCGTCCTGTTCATTGGCAGCCAACCGGATGGGTCGAAACGGAGAAACAACACCATGTTCATCAGGAGGCAACCGACTGGGTTGGAACGCATCATGTTTATCGAACGGGAGCCAACCGGCTTTGACGAAACACCCGAAACGAGGTCCTGCTCATCGGGAGGGGTCTGGCATACCACAAAACAAAGAAAACGGCCTTCTATTCGACCGCCTACGGTCGAAACATGGTCCTGTTCATCGGCTCATGGTCTGGCGTACCGCAAAACAGACGAAACAGAGTTATCTTCGAGCTCCTATGGTCGAAACGGGGTCCTATTGATCGGGTGGGGTGTGTCCTACCGCAAAACAGAGGAAACAGACCACTCTTTGAGCACCTACAGTCGAAACTAGCTCATGTTCATCGGGAGAGGTGTGGCGTAACGCAAAATAGGACTCCCGAGGCTACTGTTCATCACCGTCTACTGACTTGCTCCAGCCTCCATGGGCTACTGTTCATCCATCGCCGACCTCCTCCAGCCTTGACTGGCTACTGTTCTTCCAGGCATCCACGGGGTCCTGTTCATGCACCCCAACCGGCTTGGCTATGGCAGCCTCCTCGAGGTCCTATTCATCCAACCCCCTATGGTAACTGTTCATCCACAGCCAACCAACCGGCTCGATTGATCGATGCGTCTCGACTCGTGTCTACGTGTATCGCGCGCGAGGCATCAAGGGGCACTATTCATTGAGAGGCAACCCAACCGGCTACGTCTCACATGTACGGGTGCCTTGGGCTTCAGTAAGCAGCGAGATGAAACGATCGGGTTCAGTTAGGCAGCGAAGGAATCGCTCGGGTTCAGTTAGGCAGCGAAGGATCTATCGGCTTTGGTGGCTAGAGGTTGGTAGTGCGAGGGCGAGCTCGATCGCTCAGGTTTAGTAAGCAAATGTCCCCCCATCTCGCGCTCGGGTTCAGTTAGCGAACGCATTGCACACACACGCGCCTAAGAGAACTGCGCAAACCACACTGCATCACTCGACCCCTACCACCCACCGTGACCGGGAACGCCGAGAAAATTTCCTCGCCCTCACTTCTACCATGATTTTTTATGTCATGGGCGGCCCAAAGAATGTCATGCAGGTGCGTCCCCGGCCTGCCCAGGATAAAAAGCCCATTTTCTGTTATGATTTTTGTCATAAAAGTAGGGGCCCACCACATCTATGATGATATGTGCTTTTGTCACAATTATCGTCATAGAAGTGTCATAAGCATGACATAAAAACTTTTCGTTCGGGCCAAAATGTCACAGATGTGTCTTTTTTTGTAGTGCTAGGACAACCCATTGGCTATCAAGCCAGCTTCATTGAAGCAAGACTCGAGCTTCGAAAGCCGGCCTTTTTGTCGAGCCTCGAAAGCCGACTTAACATTTATACTTATGTGTTTATTTAACTTATTTGTTTTACATGACTATCTCCTTTGATCAAAAATTGATATTGTCCATGAGCTGCCGGGTCATTAATACACCGATTTATTTTGATCATAGATATTGATTACAACCATGTGTCGCCGGGTCAATAACACACCGGGTTATGCTGATTATCACTTATGGATCAATCTACAAACAAGGAGCAGCTATTGGTGGCTCATACAAATATGACTCGCCATGCATTACTTACATAAGCAGATATTAAGATACTGGGCGGGTCAACATAACACCACACCAGTTCAATTTTTTTCCTGCAAAGTAGCCTTCAAGTATCAAAGTGCACGAAGGCACTATAGATGATGCAAAAGTTTTAACTATGCTATTACACAACTATAATTAGACTCATATGTCACTAAGTTTTTGGAGCCATCTACTCCTGTAAACCAGTCCCTGTACCCTCCGGGTTGACCTGATCAGGGTTGACACCTTGGCGACCTCCAGCAGTTGATGCCTCCAGCACTAGTTTATTAAAACAAATTTTAATATTAAAGTGCACTCCCACTCAAACTAATATATCTCATAATTAATAGTGAGTGATTCAAGATCCAAATCTAGTTCTTAGTCATTGATGTGGACACCACTGATGACAAGAATTTTGATCGGTAGGCAAACTTTTGCCAATCATATCTCCATATGACTCTTGTTCATCTTTCAATGCTTTGTGCTCTGAGCTCAGAACGATTCTGCTAGAACCTGAAGACAACCGAGTGTTATATGCATATATTGTCTGACCATCCCCGTCTTACAATTCATGTCCCGTTTGTACTCATGTGGACATGACGCACTCCAAAATGCTGCGTGTTATAGACAGTTGCAACACTAGGAATAATACCTTTTAATCTTGATATTTACTATGAGAGATCACCCTAATAATTGACTACTGTGCAATAAAAAAGGGTGCAAACAAAAAAGCGATAAACATCTCAGGCAATTCATAATAGCATGACATGGTATAGCCCTGGGTGCCAGGAGTCCTCCATGATCATCTTCAATCTCCAGCTGAAGAAACGTGACGGCCAATATTTCGTTACCGTGGCAATTGTTTCAAAAACATTGCCGTGACGGCAATTTCATAAAACGTTGTCGTGGTGACCATTTCAAAAAACATTGCCGTGCCACCAAAATCTGAAATTCTATTGTGGTACAAAATTATAGCTGCTCGTCCCGCGCCTGGTACACCTTCTCCTCATCGGGATTCTCCGTGTACATTTTGCCACCATGACCTGTAACCTATCTCTATGATATTTACATTAAGGTGGCAATCTCGTGGCTCCAACCATCATGCCGTGACGCGCGGGCCACTCAACATTACAACATATAGTCGTCTCATACATAAAACTCATTATCACGACAAAGGCTATACCACATCATATACAAACCCCGCAAAACCAAGTTAGACATCCTCTAATCATTTTTTAGCAAAATTTTAGTTACGCGGTTAACCAGTTATATCAATTAAGACTAGCTACCTGCGCAAGCACAACAAGGCGATGTTCTTGACGCTAGATTAAGTTTCGGGGTGTGTGGAAGAGAGACTTAATTAAAAGTCTCATCCCCCACACTAAACTTCGTCAATACGCGTGACCACCTAGAAGATCATCCATCTTCGGAAGCCTCTTGTGTACGCGACGGTTCATTTTTACCGACTATGATGTAGCCTAAGGAACTGTTAGCAGATGATACGTCTCCAATGTATCTATAAATTTTGATTATTCCATGCTGTTATATTATCATTCTTGGATGTTTTATAGTCATTTTATATAATTTTTTGGTACTAACCTATTGACATAGTGCCAAATGCCAGTTGCTGTTTTCTGCATGTTTTTTACATCGCAGGAAATCAATACCAAACGGTGTCCCAACGCAGGGAAACTTTTTGGAGATTTTTTTTGGACCATAAGAAATCCAGTGGGCGGAGAAGCGCCTGGGGGTGCTCCGAGGGGAGCACAATCCACCAAGGCATGCCTGGAGGCCTAGGCGCGCCCTGGTGGGTTGTGCCCACCTCGGGTGGCCCCCGGACTGCCACTTTCCTCTATAAATACCCCAATATTCCAGAAACCCTAGGAGAGTCGATGAAAATCAATTCCAGCCGCCGCAGAGTCCAGAACC
Source organism: Aegilops bicornis (assembly GCA_021605145.1). Lineage (NCBI taxonomy): Eukaryota > Viridiplantae > Streptophyta > Magnoliopsida > Poales > Poaceae > Aegilops > Aegilops bicornis. Next base: position 568,958,120 of record CM038670.1, read on the forward strand.
ACCAGATCCAATCTAGACACCATCACGGAGGGGTTCACGACTTCCATTGGTGCCTCTTCGATGATGCGTGAGTAGTTCTTTGTAGACCTACGGGTCCGTAGTTAGTAGCTAGATGGCTTCCTCTCTCTCTTTTGATTCTCAATACAATGGTCTCTTGGAGATCCATGTGATGTAACTCTTTTTGAAGTGTGTTTGTTGGGATCGGATGAACTTTGAGTTCATGATCAGATCTATCTTTTTATCCATGAAAGTTATTTGAGTCTTCTTTGATCTCTTATATGCATGATTGCTTATAGCCTCGTATTTCTTGTCCGATATTTGGGTTTTGTTTGGCCAACTTGATCTATTTATGTTGCAATGGGAAGAGGTGCTTTGTAGTGGGTTCGATCTTACGGTGCTTGATCCTAGTGATAGAAGTGGAACCGACACGTATGTATCGTTGCTACTAAGGATAAAACGATGGGGGTCTATTTCTACATAAATAGATCTTGTCTACATCATGTCATCGTTCTTATTGCATTATTTCATTTCTCCAAGAACTTAATACACTAGATGCATGCTGGATATCGGTCGATGTGTGGAGTAATAGTAGTAGATGCAGGCAGGAGTCGTTCTACTAATCTTGGACGTTATGCCTATATAATGATCATTGCCTGGATATCTTCATGATTATTTGAAGTTCTATCAATTGCCCAATAGTAATTTTTTCATCCACCGTTTGCTATTTTTCTCGAGAGAAGCCACTAGTGAAACCTATGGCCCCCCGGGTCACTTTCTCATATTATTTGCCTTTGCAATCTATTTTCCTTTGCTTTTATTTTCAGGTCTATTAAACCAAAAATACAAAAATACCTTGCTGCAATTTATTTTATTTGGCGTTTGATCTATCAATATTTACTACTCTCTCACGTTCGTTTGCCAACTTTTGGCGCCGTTACCCGAAAGGGATTGACAACCCCTTTTACACGCCGGGTTGCGAGTATTTGTTATTTGTGTGTAGGTGCTAATTACGTAGTGTTGCTTGGTTCTCCTACTGGTTCGATAACCTTGGTTTCATCACTGAGGGAAATACCTACCATCGTTGTGCTGCATCATCCCTTCCTCTTTGGGGAAATATCAACGTAGCTTCAAGCCCCATCAAAAGGAATTTTTGGTGTCGTTGCCGGGGAGGATCTTCAACATATACCAGGTTCCTAATCACAAATCTCACCTCCTCGCAATTTACATTATTTGCCATTTGCCTCTCATTTTCCTCCCCCCCCCCACTTCACAAAAATTTGCCGTTTTATTCGCCCTCTTTTTCGTTCGCCGTTTTCTTGCTTCCTACTCATGGCTAGCGTGTCTACCCCTCCTTTGTCGCCCGATTTTGAAGTTCTATACTTCAAGCAAAGACAAGGAAAAAATTTGAAAGATGCTTGGTATAGGCTTATGGAATCCTATCGTATTTGCAATTTAAAGGGGGGCCCTAAGAATTTGCTTCGTAATTTTTACATAGGATTGACTTTGCATGATAGACAACTCTTAGATTTTGCCGCTAAATGGAATTTTATTGAGCTTGATGCTAATGCTGCCTATGAATTACTAGAAGGAATTTTGGGTGTTCCACCTTTAAAGAAGGGGTTTTCTTTCACCCCGGAGGGAGTTCAAATGTTGGACCAAACATATGGTTGAATTGCAAAAGTATAATGAACCCCTCAAACATCTTAATGGTAGTATCAATTGCATGAATACTTTGATTAGTCTTTGCAATAAGCGATTGGATATTTTGGATCTCAAGATGGCATCTTTTCCTGAGAATTTAGGGAAGCACAAAGAGCCTCCCGGGTTTGAGAAAACCTTCACAAAGGTTGCCAAAACCACGGATGACAAAACTTAGATCCTTGCTTTATGCCTAGCTAGGGGTGTGAAACGATAGCGCTTGTTGGGAGGCAACCCAATGAATAAAATTTATTTTTGCTTTTTGCTTTCTGTTCTTCAGTGTTTGAGCAATTATGCTACTGTTATGATCGTGTTTTTTGTGTTTTAATTAGTGTTTGTGCCAAGCAAAGCCTTTATGATCTTCTTGGGTGATAGTTGTTTGATCTTGCCTAAAAACAGAAACTTTCGTGCCCACAAAAAGAATTGTGAAAAACCACAAGAGCGTGATAAAATACCCGTTCTTTTAGCAGAAGATTAAAATAAAAATTGCTAACGTGGTCCTAATGTTTTCAGAATTTTTGGAGTTATAGAAGTATTCGAAATATCCAGGTTAATACAGACTGTTCTGTTTTTGACAGATTCTGTTTTCTTTGCGTTGTGTGCTTGTTTTGATGATTCTATGGTTTTCTTTGATGAGTTTTTGCCATAGAAAAGTTGGAATACAGTAGATATAATGCAAGAATAAAATATGAATTGGTTTGATACAGTACTTATAGTAGTGATTTGCTTTCTTATAGTAACGGATGTCACGAAGGTTTTGTTGGAGTTTTGTGTGATTGAAATTTTCAAGTTTTGGGTTATCTTACGATGGATGAAGGAATAAGAAGTAAGAAGAGCCTAAGCTTGGGGATGCCCATGGCATACCAAGCTACTATCCAAAGAGAAGCAAGCAACTAAGCTTGGGTATGCCCCGAGTGGCGTCCCCTCTATTTTCTAATGACCATCGGTATTTTCCTCGAAGCTATATTTTTATTCGTCACATACTATGAGTTTTGCTTGGAGCGTCTTGTATGATATGAGTCTTTGCTTGTTTTGTTTTGCTTTTTAAGTCTTGAATCCTTGCTGGAAACACCTATTTGAGAGAGCCAAAATTATGCATGACTTGTTAGAATTGCTCTCTATGCTTCACTTCAATTTTTATGACCTATGGAATTGCTCTAGTGCTTCACTTATATCTTTTTGAGCACGGTGTGCTTAGTTATTTTTGAAGAGATGATCTCTTGCTTCACTTTGATTTATTTGAGAGTTAGTAATTTTTTTAAGAAATTCTCTCTTGCTTCACTTAAATTAATTTTAGAGAAAGAGATATTATGCTCATGATCTTCACTTATATTTGTTTGAGCTTGTCAAAAGCAACACATGAAAATTAGTCCCAAAGTGATAGATATCCAAGAAGGATATAATAAAAACTTTCGTGAAGATCATTGGAGAAAATAAACTTGATTCCGTGTAATAGTTTTGAGATATGATGATGTGATTTGTGAGTCATGTCGATGAGTAATTGTGCTTTAGTAAGAATATTGGTGTTAAGGTTTGTGATTCCCTATGCAAGCACGAAAGTCAATAGTCATGCAATGAAATTACATCGTACTTGTGGTGCATTATTCGGTGTTAATTATGCTTAATACTCGCTTATGAGATTATTCGTTTATTGGTTGGTCGCTTCTCAATCTTTTGCTAGCCTTCATTTTGCACTAAGTATGATCACTACATGTGCATCCAAAAACCTTCAAACCAGTTTTGCCACATGAGTCCACTATATCTACCTATTGAAGGAAATATGCCATATAGGCAATAATAAAGTTATTATTTATTTCCTTACTTCATGATAAATGTTTATTATTCATGCTAGAATTGTATTAACCGGAAACATAGTACATGTGTGAATACATAGACAAACAGAGTGTCACTAGTATGCCTCTACTTGACTAGCTCGTTGAATCAAAGATGGTTAAGTTTCCTAGCCATAGACATGAGTTGTCATTTGATTAACGGGATCACATCATTAGAGAATGATGTGATTGACTTGACCCATTCCGCTAGCTTAGCATTTGATCGTTTAGTATATTGCTATTGCTTTCTTCATGACTTGTACATGTTCCAATGACTATGAAATTATGCAACGCCCGAATACCGGAGGAACACTTTGTGTGCTACCAAACGTCACAACGTAACTGGGTAATTATAAAGGTGCTCTACAGGTGTCTCCGATGGTAATTGTTGAGTTGGCATAGATCGAGATTAGGATTTGTCACTCCGATTGTCGGAGAGGTATCTCTGGGCCCTCTCGGTAATGCACATCACTATAAGCCTTGCAAGCATTGTAACTAATGAGTTAGTTGCAGGATGATGTATTACAGAACGAGTAAAGAGACTTGCCGGTAACGAGATTGAGCTAGGTATTAAGATACCGACGATCGAATCTCGGGCATGTAACATACCGATGACAAAGGGAACAACGTATGTTGTTATGTAGTTTGACCGATAAAGATCTTCGTAGAATATGTAGGAACCAATATGAGCATCCAGGTTCCGCTATTGGTTATTGACCGGAGATGAGTCTCGATCATGTCTACATAGTTCTCGAACCCGTAGGGTTCGCACGCTTAACGTTCTGTGACGATTTGTATTATGAGTTATGTGATTTGATGACCGAAGTTTGTTCGGAGTCCCGGATGAGATCGGGGATATGACGAGGAGTCTCGAAATGGTCAAGACGTAAAGATCGATATATTGGAAGGCTATATTCGGACATCGGAATGGTTCCGAGTGATTCGGGTATTTTTCGGAGTACCGGAGAGTTACGGGAATTCATATTGGGCCTTAATGGGCCATATGGGAAAGGAGAGAAAGGGATCAAGGGTGGCCGCGCCCCTTCCCCATGGAATGGTCCGAATTGGACTAGGGAAAGGGGGCACCCCTTCCTTCCTTCTCCTTCTCCCTTCCCTTTTTCCTATTCCATGTGGGAGGTGGAATCCTACTAGGACTAGGGAGTCCTATTAGGACTCCACACTTTGGGGGCGCCCTATGAGGGCCGGCCTCCTCCTCCCTCCATCCTTTATATACGCGTGGCCGGGCACCCCATGAACACACAAGTTGATCAGTTGATTTTTAGCCGTGTGCGATGCCCCCTCCACCATAATCCACCTCGGTCATATCGTGGCGGTGCTTAGGCGAAGCCTGCGTCCAGTAGCATCATCATCACCGTCATCACGCCGTCGTGCTGACGAAACTCTCCCTCGAAGCTCTGCTGGATCATGAGTTCGTGGGATGTCACTGAGCTGAACGTGTGCTGAACTCGGAGGTGCCGTGCGTTCGGTACTTGGATCGGGCGGATCGTGAAGACGTACGACTACATCAACCGTGTTGTTCTAATGCTTACGATTTCGGTCTACGAGGGTACGTGGACACACTCTCCCCTCTCATTGCTATGCATCACCATGATCCTGTGTGTGCATAGGAATTTTTTTGAAATTACTACGTTCCCCAACAGTGGCATCCGAGCCAGGTTTATGCGTAGATGTTATATACACGAGTAGAACACAAGTGAGTTGTGGGCGATACAAGTCATACTGCTTACCAGCATGTCATACTTTGGTTCGGTGGTATTGTTGGATGAAGCAGCCCGGACCAACATTACACGTACGCTTACGAGACTGGTTCTCTTGGCGTGCTTTGCGCAATTGGCTGGCGGGTGTCAGTTTCTCCAACTTTAGTTGAACCGAGTGTGGCTACGCCCGGTCCTTGTGAAGGTTAAAACAACACTAACTCGACGAAATATCGTTGGGTTTTGATGCATAGGTAAGAACGGTTCTTGCTCAGCCGTAGCAGCCACGTAAAACTTGCAACAACAAAGTAGAGGACGTCTAACTTGTTTTTGCAGGGCATGTTGTAATGTGATATGGTCAAGGCATGATGCTATATTTATTGTATGAGATGATCATGTTTTGTTGAAGTTACCGGCAACTGGCAGAAGCCTTATGGTTGTCTCTTTATTGCATAAGATGCAAGCGCCAAATAATTGCTTTACTTTATCGCTATGCGGTAGCAATAGTTGCAAGAGCAATAGTTGGCGAGATGACCATGTGACGACACATTGATATAGATCAAGATGATGGAGATCATGGTGTCATGCCGGTGACGATGGAGATCATGACGATGCTTTGGAGATGGAGATCAACGTCACAAGATGATGATGGCCATATCATGTCACATATATTGATTGCATGTGATGTTTATCCTTTATGCATCTTATTCTCCTTTGATTGACGGTAGCATTATAAGATGATCTGTCACTAAATTTCAAGGTAAAAGTGTTCTCCCTGAGTATGCACCGTTGCCAAAGTTCGTCATGCTGAGACACCACGTGATGATCGGGTGTGATAAGCTCAACGTTCATCTACAACGGGTGCAAGCCAGTTTTGCACACGCATGAATACTCGGGTTAAACTTGACGAGCCTAGCATATGCAGATATGGCCTCAGAACACTGCAGACCGAAAGGTCGAGCGTGAATCATATAGTAGATATGATTAACATAGTGATGTTCACCATTGAAAACTACTCCATCTCACGTGATGATCGGACATGGTTTAGTTGATTTGGATCACGTGATCACTTAGATGATTAGAGGGATGTTTATCTAAGTGAGAGTTATTAAGTAATATGATTAATTGAACTTTAATTTATCATGAACTTAGTCCTGATAGTATTTTGCAAATAATTTTATAGATCAATAGCTCGCGTTGTTGCTTCCCTATGTTTTATATATGTTCCTAGAGAAAACTAAGTTGAAAGATGATAGTAGCAATGATGCGGACTGGGTCCGTGATCGAGGTTTATCCTCATTCTTGCCTGAAGAATTATGTCCTTGATGCACCGCTAGGTGACAGACCTATTGCAGGAGCAGATGCATATGTTATGAACGTTTGGCTAGCTCAATATGATGAGTACTTGATAGTTTAGTGCACCATGCTTAACGGCTTAGAATCGGGACTTCAAAGATGTTTTGAACGTCGTGGACCATATGAGATGTTCCAGGAGTTGAAGTTAATATTTCAAGCAAATACCCGAGTTGAGAGATAGGAAGTCTCCAACAAGTTCTATAGCTAAAAGATGGAGGAGAATAGCTCAACCAGTGAGCATGTGCTCAGATTGTCTGGGTACTACAATTGCTTGAATCAAGTGGGAGTTAATCTTCCAGATAAGATAGTAATTGAAAATTTTCTCTAGTCACCATCACCAAGTTAATAGAACTTCGTGATGAACTATAATATGCAAGGGATGACGAAAAAAATTCCCAACCTCTTCGCGATGCTAAAATCGGCGAAGGTAGAAATCAAGAAAAACATCAAGTGTTGATGGTTGACAAGACCACTAGTTTCAAGAAAAGGGGCAAAGGGAAGAAGGGGAACTTCAAGAAGAACGACAAGTAAGTTGCTGCTCAAGTGAAGAAGCCCAAGTCTGGACCTAAGCCTGAGACTAAGTGCTTCTACTGCAAAGGGACTGGTCACTAGAAGCGGAACTGCACCAAGTATTTGGCGGATAAGAAGGATGGCAAAGTGAACAAAGGTATATTTGATATACATGTTATTGATGTGTACTTTACTAGTGTTTATGGCAACCCCTCAGTATTTGATACTAGTTCAGTTGCTAAAGATTAGTAACTCGAAACGGGAGTTGCAGAATGAACAAAGACTAGTTAAGGGTGAAGTGACGATTTGTGTTGGAAGTTGTTCCAAGATTGATATGATCATCATCGTACACTCCCTATACTTTTGGGATTAGTGTTGAACCTAAATAAATGTTATTTGGTGTTTGCGTTGAGCATGAATATGATTTGATCATGTTTATTGCAATACGGTTATTCATTTAAAGTCAGAGAATAATTGTTGTTACATTTACATGAATAAAACCTTCGATGGTCATACACCCAATGAAAATAGTTTGTTGGATCTCGATTGTAGTGATACACATATTCATAATATTGAAGCCAAAAGATGCAAAGTTAATAATGATATTGCGACTTATTTGTGGCACTGCCGTTTAGGTCATATTGGTGTAAAGCGCATGAAGAAAATCCATGCTGATGGGCTTTTGGAATCACTTGATTATGAATCAGTTGATGCTTGCGAACCATGCCTCATGGGCAAGATGACTAAGACTCCGTTCTCCAAAACAATGGAGCGAGCAATTGACTTATTGGAAATAATACATACTGATGTATGCGATCCGATGAGTGTTGAGGCTCGCGGCGGGTATCGTTATTTTCTGACCTTCACAAATGTTCTGAGCGGATATGGGTATATCTACTTGATGAAACATAAATCCGAAACATTTGAAAAGTTCAAATAATTCCAGAGTGAAGTGGAAAATCATCGTAACAAGAAAATAAAGTTTCTACGATCTGATCGTGGAGGAGAATATTTGAGTTACGAGTTTGGTCTTCATTTGAAACAATGCGAAATAGTTTCGCAACTCACGCCACCTGGAACACCACAGCATAATGGTGTGTCCGAACATCGTAACCGTACTTTATTAGATATGATGCAATCTATGATGACTCTTACCGATTTACCACTATCGTTTTGGGGTTATGCATTAGAGACAACTGCATTCACGTTAAATAGGGCACCATCTAAATCCGTTCAGACGACACTAGCTATATGAACTGTGGTTTGGCAAGAAACCAAAGTTGTTGTTTCTTAAAGTTTGGAGTTGCAATGCTTATGTGATCAACCTGCTAAGCTCGAATCCAAATCGGAGAAATGCGTCTTCATAGGATACCCAAAGGAGACTGTTGGGTACACCTTCTAATCACAGATCCAAAGGCAAAATATTGGTTGCTTAGAATGGATCCTTTCTAGAGAAGGAGTTTCTCTCAAAAGAAGTGAGTGGGAGGAAAGTAGAACTTGATGAGTTAATTGTACCTTCTCTCGAATTGGAAAATAGTTCATCACAGAAATCAGTTCCAGTGATGCCTACACCAATTAGTGAGGAAGATTAATGATGATGATCATGAAACTTCAGATCAAGTTACTACCAAACCTCGTAGGTCAACCAGAGTACGATCCGCACCAGGGTGGTACGGTAATCCTATTCTGGAGGTCATGTTACTTGACCATGACAAACCTACGAACTATGAGGAAGCGATGATGAGCCCAGATTCCGTAAAATGGTTTAAGGCCATGAAATCTGAGATGGGATCCATGTATGAGAACAAAGTATGGACTTTGGTTGACTTGCTCGATGATCGACAAGCCATTGAGAATAAATGGATCTACAAGAGGAAGACGGACGCTGATAGTAGTGTTACTATCTACAAAGCTTGAATTGTCGCAAAATGTTTTCGACAATTTCAAGGTGTTGACTACGATGAGATTTTCTCACTCGTATCGATGCTTAAAAGTTTGTCCGAATCATGTTAGCAGTTGGCACATTTTATGAAATCTAGCAAATGGATGTCAAAACTGCATTCCTTAATGGATTTCTTAAAGAAGAGTTGTATATGATACAACCAGAAGGTTTTGTCGATCCTAAAGGTGCTAACAAAATGTGCAAACTCCAGCGATCCATCTATGGACTGGTGCAAGCATCTCAGAGTTGGAATATACGCTTTGATGAGTTAATCAAAGCATATAGCTTTATACAGACTTGCGGCGAAGCCGGTATTTACAAGAAAGTGAGTGGGAGCACTACAACATTTCTGATAAGTATATGTGAATTACATATTGTTGATCGAAAATAATGTAGAATTTTCTGGAAAGCATAAAGGAGTATTTGAAAGGAGTTTTTTCAAAGAAAGACCTCGGTGAAGCTGCTTACATATTGAGCATCAAAATCTATAGAGATAGATCAAGACGATTGATAAGTTTTTTCAATGAGTACATACCTTGACAAGATTTTGAAGTAGTTCAAAATGGAACAGTCAAAGAAAGAGTTCTTGCCTGTGTTACAAGGTGTGATATTGAGTAAGACTCAAAACCCGACCACGACACAAGATAGAAAGAGAATGAAAGTCATTCCCTATGCCTCAGCCATAGGTTCTATAAAGTATGCCATGCGGTGTACCAGATCTATTGTATACCCTACCTTTGAGTTTAGCAAGGAAGTACAATAGTGATCTAGGAGTAGATCATCGGACGTTGGTGAAAATTATCCTTAGTGGAATAATGATATGTTTCTCGATTATGGAGGTGACAATAGGTTCGTCGTAAAGGGTTACGTCGATGCATGTTTTGACACTGATCCAGATGACTCTAAGTCTCAATCTGGATGCATATTGAAAGTGGAGCAATTAGCTAGAGTAGCTCACATGCGAGCATTGTTGACAGAGAAAGTTGCAAAATACATACGGATCTGAATGTGGCAGACCCGTTGTCTAAACTTCTCTCACAAGCAAAACATGATCACACCTTAGTACTCTTTGGGTGTTAATCACATAGCGATGTGAACTAGATTATTGACTCTAGTAAACCCTTTGGGTGTTGGTCACATGACGATATGAAGTATGGGTGTTAATTACATGGTGATGTGAACTATTGGTGTTAAATCACATGGCGATGTGAACTAGATTATTGACTCTAGTGCAAGTGGGAGACTGAAGGAAATATGCCCTAGAGGCAATAATAAAGTTTTTATTTATTTCCTTATTTCATGATAAATGTTTATTATTCATGCTAGAATTGTATTAACCCGAAACTTAGTACATGTGTGAATACATAGACAAACAGAGTGTCACTAGTATGCCTCTACTTGACTAGCTCGTTGAATCAAAGATGGTTAAGTTTCCTAGCCGTAGACATGAGTTGTCATTTGATTAACGGGATCACATCATTAGAGAATAATGTGATTGACTTGACCCATTCCATTAGCTTAGCATTTGATCGTTTAGTATATTGCTATTGCTTTCTTCATGACTTATACATGTTCCTATGACTATGAGATTATGCAACTCCCGAATCGGAGGAACACTTTGTGTGCTACCAAACGTCCACAACGTAACCGGGTGATTATAAAGGTGCTCTACAGGTGTCTCCGATGGTACTTGTTGAGTTGGCATAGATCAAGATTAGGATTTGTCACTCCGATTGTCGGAGAGGTATCTCTGGGCCCTCTCGGTAATGCACATCACTATAAGCCTTGCAAGCATTGTAACTAATGAGTTAGTTGCGGGATGATGTATTACGGAACGAGTAAAGAGACTTGCCGGTAACGAGATTGAGCCAGGTATTAAGAGACCGACGATCGACTCTCGGGCAAGTAACATATCAATGACAAAGGGAGCAACATATGTTGTTATGCGGTTTGACCGATAAAGATCTTCGTACAATATGTAGGAACCAATATGAGCATCCAGGTTCCGCTATTGGTTATTGACCGGAGATGAGTCTCGGTCATGTCTACATAGTTCTCGAACCCGTAGGGTCCGCACGCTTAACATTCTGTGACGATTTATATTATCAGTTATGTGATTTGATGACCTAAGTTTGTTCGGAGTCCCGGATGAGATCGGGGACATGACGAGGAGCCTCGAAATGGTCGAGACGTAAAGACCTATATATCGGAAGGCTATATTCGGACATCGGAAAGGTTCCGAGTGATTCGGGTATTTTTCGGAGTACCGGAGATTTGCGGGATTCGTATTGGGCCTTAATGGGCCATACGGGAAAGGAGAGAAAGGGCTCAAGGGTGGCCGCGCCCCTTCCCCATGTACTGGTCCGAATTGGACTAGGGAAAGGGGGCGCCCCCTTCCTTCCTTCTTCTTCTCCCTTCCCTTTTTCCTATTCCATGTGGGAGGTGGAATCCTACTAGGACTAGGGAGTCCTATTAGGACTCCACACTTTGGGCGCGCCCTATGAGGGCCGGCCTCCTCCTCCCTCCATCCTTTATATAGGTGGCCAGGGGGCACCCCATAGACACACAAGTCGATCAGTTGATCTTTTAGCCGTGTGTGGTGCCCCCCTCCACCATAATCCACCTCGATCATATCGTAGCGGTGCTTAGGCGAAGCCCTACGTCGGTAGCATCATCATCACCGACATCACGCCGTCGTGCTGACGAAACTCTCCCTCGAAGCTCTGCTGGATCGTGAATTCGTGGAACTTCACCGAGCTGAACGTGTGGTGAACTCGTAGGTGCCGTGCGTTCGGTACTTGGATCGGCCGGATCGTGAAGACGTACGACTACATCAACGCGTTGTTCTAACGCTCTCCGCGTTCGGTCTACGAGGGTACGTGGACACACTCTCCCCTCTCGTTGCTATGCATCACCATGATCCTGTGTGTGCGTAGGATTTTTTTTGAAATTACTATGTTCCCCAACACCTGTATGCGGTATTCTTTTCCGTTCTAAGCAAACTCGTATGTGTCATCTCTAATTTTCAAAATAAACTTCTTTTTTTGTGTGTTCATACCGCTCAGGAGGCGGTGAGGGGTGGCTAATAATTTCCATGCTAGATGTGTTATTCTCACGATGAGTGTTTATTCACTTGTCATTGCACGAGAGTAAGGAAAAGGTATTAGGGATGCCCAATCCCGAAATGAAAAATGAATTTACTTTATGTTGTCAAATAATAAATTACTTGGAAAGTGTTGGTATGGAGGGCACCCGTGTATACAGTTAGCCATGGAAAGTGAAAGTATGGTGGAAAAAGGAATAAACTTTATTTTCTGTTTGGGACCGCCTATGATATATCTAGCATGGAAAGTGTTGGGAACTCTAAGTCGATTTTGTTGGTGGGAAAGGCAGACCTCCCAAAATGTTTTTATCTCTAAGTTTTTCGCTTTGAGCTCTGGCACCTCTACAAATCCCTACTTCCCTCCGCGAAGGGCCTTTCTTTACTTTATGCAATTTTTATTTTGAATTTGAGTCTCCATCTTCTCTTATAAAAGCACCAACTAGGAGGCACTATGATCGTACTTGAGTATTGGGTGTAGTTAATATGCGAGTGTGTTTCATGAATGGATAAATGGCTGAGCATGATGGGCTAGGGATAACTTATTTTTAGCGTTGATATTTTGAAAGACATGGTTGCTTGTTGATATACTTGAGTATTTAAGTCATCATGTCAAAACTAGACTATTGCTTTGAATCATATAAAAGTCCAAATGTCAATTCTATAAAGAAAAGAATATGAGATGACATGTTAGGCAGCATTCCACATCAAAAATTCTGTTTTTATCATTTACCTACTCGAGGATGAGCAGGAATTAAGCTTGGGGATGCTGATACGTATCCAACGTATCTATAATTTTTGATTGTTCCATGCTATTATATTATCATTCTTGGATGTTTTATAATCATTTTATAGTCATTTTATGTCATTTTTGGTACTAACCTATTGACATAGTGCCAAGTCTCAGTTGTTGTTTTCTGCATGTTTTTTCATCGCAAGAAATCAATACCAAACGGAGTCCAAATGCAGCAAAACTTTTTGGAGACTTTTTTTGGACCAGAAGACATCCAGTGGGCCGGAGAAGCGCCTGGGGGGTGCTCCGAGGGGAGCACAACCCACCAGGGTGCGCCTGGAGGAGATTTTTTTGGATCAGAAGACATCTAGTGGTCCGGAGAAGCCCTGGGGGTGCTCTGAGGGGAGCACAACCCACCAGGGTGGGCCTGGAGGCCCAAGCGCGCCCTGGTGGGTTGTGGCCACCTCAGGTGCCCCCCGGACCACCTCTTTGCTCCATAAATACCCCAATATTCCAGAAACCCTAGGAGAGTCGACAAAAATCAATTCCAGTCGCCGTAGAGTCCAGAACCACCATATCCAATCTAGACACCATCACGGAAGGGTTCACCACTTCCACTGGTGCCTCTCCGATGTTGCTTGAGTAGTTCTTTGTAGACCTACGTGTCCGTAGTTAGTAGCTAGATGGCTTCCTCTCTCTCTTTTGATTCTCAATACAATGGTCTCTTGGAGATCCATATGATGTAACTCTTTTGCGGTGTTTTTGTTGGGATCAGATGAACTTTGAGTTTATGATCAGATCTATCTTTTTATCCATGAAAGTTATTTGAGGCTTCTTTGATCTCTTATATGCATGATTGCTTATAGCCTCATATTTCTTGTCCGATATTTGGGTTTTGTTTGGCCAACTTGATCTATTTATGTTGCAATGGGAAGAGGTGCTTTGTAGTTGGTTCGATCTTACGGTGCTTGATCCCAGTGATAGAAGGGGAACCGTGCTATGTCTTGAGCTTGCGTTGGTTTTCCCCGAAGAGGAGAGGATGATGCAGCACAGTAGCATAAGTATTTCCCTCAGTTTTTGAGAACCAAGGTATCAATCCAGTAGGAGGCCACATGCAAGTCCCTTGTACCTGCACAAAACGATAGCTACTCGCAACCAATGCGATTAGGGGTTGTCAATCCCTTCACGGTCACTTACGAGAGTGAGATCTGATAGAGATAATATTTTTGGTATTTTGGTATAAAGATGCAAAGTTAAAAGTAAAAGCAAAGCAAGTAAATAAAGTGATGGAGATTGATATGATGAGAATAGACCCGCGGGCCATAGGTTTCACTAGTGGCTTCTCTCAAGAGCATAGATATTCTACGGTGGGTGAACAAATTAATGTTGAGCAATTGATGTAATTGAGCATAGTTATGAGTATATCTAGGCAATGATCATGTATATAGGCATCACGTCCAAACAAGTAGACCGAAACGATTCTGCATCTACTACTATTACTTCACTCATCGACCGCTATCCAAAGATGCATCTAGAGTATTAAGTTAAAAAGCGAGTAACGCCTTAAGCAAGATGACATGATGTAGAGGAATAAATTCATGCAATATGATAAATACCCCATCTTGTTATCCTCGATGGCAACAATACAATACATGCCTTGCAACCCCTTACATCCTTTGGTAAGGACACCGCAGGATTGAACCCAAAGCTAAGCACTTCTCCCATTGCAAGAACTACCAATCTAGTTGGCCAAACCAAACGGATAATTCGAAGAGACTTGCAAAGATAACTCAATGATACATAAAAGAATTCAGAGAAGGATCAAATATTTTCCATAGATAAGCTGGATCATAAACCCACAATTCATCGGTCTCAACAAACACACACATAAAAAGAAGATTACATCGAATAGATCTCCACGAGGGGGAGAACATTGTATTGAGATCCAAAAAGAGAGAAGAAGCCATCTAGCTACTAGCCATCGACCCAAAGGTCTGAAGTAAACTACTCACACTTCATCGGAGGGGCTATGGTGTTGATGTAGAAGCCCTCCATGGTGGATTCCCCCTCCGGCGGAGCTCCGGAACATGCCTCAAGATGGGATCTCATGGATACAGGAAGGTACGGCGGTGGAATTAGGTTTTTGGCTCCTTCTCTGATCTGTTGAAGTGCGTGAGGTATATATAGGAGGAAGGAGTACGTCGGTGGGCGTCGGGGGCCCACGAGGCAGGCGCGCCTGGGGCGCCCTCCACCTCGTGACCGCCTCTCTGGCACTTCTTGGAGTAGGGTCCAAGTCTCCTGGATCACGTTCGGTGAGAAGATCACGTTCTGAAGGTTTCATTCCGTTTGGACTCCGTTTGATATTCCGCTTTCTTGAAATCTTGAAATAGGCAAAAAAACAGCAATTACAGGCTGGGCCTCCGATTAATAGGTTAGTCCCAAAAGTAATATAGAAGTGGAAAATAAAGCCCATTATAGTCCAAAACAATAGATAAAGTAGCATGGAGCAATCAAAATTATAGATACGTTGGAGACGTATCAGGCATCCCCAAGCTTAATTCCTGCTCGTCCTCGAGTTGGTAAATGATAAAAAGAGAATTTTTGATGCGGAGTGATACTTTGGCATAATTTCAATGTAAATCTTCTTAATTGTGATATGAATATTCAGATCCGAAAGATTCAAGACAAAAGTTCATATTGACATAAAAATAATAATAATTCAAGCATACTAATCAAAATAATTATGTCATCTCAAAATAACATGGCCAAAGAAAGTTCATTCCTACAAAATCATATAGTTAGGCTATGCTTCATTTTCGTCACACAAAGATGTTCCCAACTTCTATACCCCCGATGACAAGCCAAGTAATTGTTTCATACTTAAATAATCTCAAGCTTTTTTCAACCTTCCTGCAATACATGAGCGTGAGCCATGGATATAGCACTATGGGTGGAATAGAATATGATGATGGGGATTGTGTGGAGAAGACAAAAAAGGAGAAAGTCTCACATTGACGAGGATAATCAACGGGCTATGGAGATGCCCATCAATTGATGTCAACATGAGGAGTAGGGATTGCCATGCAACGGATGCACTAGAGCTATGAATGCTCAACAAAACAAAACTAGTGGGTGTGCATCCAACTTGCTTGCGCATGAAGACCTAGGGCATTTGAGGAAGCCCATCGTAGGAATATACAAGCCAAGTTCTATAATGAAAAATTCCCACTAGTATGCAAAAAGACAACTTATGAGACTCACTGTATGAAAAACATAGTGCTACTTTGAAGCGCAATATATGAGACTCACTACATGAAGAACAAGGTGCTACTTTGAAGCACAAAATATGAGACTTACTACATGAAGAACATGGTGCTACTTTGAAGCACAAGTGTGGAAAAAGAGATAGTAGCATTGCCCTTTTCTTTTCTTTTTTTTGGGCCTTTCTTTTTTTTGGCCTTTCTCTTTTTTTTGGGCAATGCTCTAATAATGATGATCATCACACTTCTATTTATTTACAACTCAATGATTACAACTCGAAACTAGAACAAGGTATGACTCTATATGAATGCCTCCGGCGGTGTACCGGGATGGTGCAATGAATCAAGAGTGAAATGTATGAAAATAATGCATGGTGGCTTTGCCACAAATACGATGTCAACTACATGATCATGCAATGGCAATATGACAAAAGTAAGGTATGTCATGATGATGATGAACGGAACGGTGGAAAGTTGCATGGCAATATATCTCGGAATGGCTATGGAAATGCCATAATAGGTAGGTATGGTGGCTGTTTTGAGGAAGATATAGGGAGGTTTATGTGTGATAGAGCATATCATATCACGGGGTTTGGATGCACCAAACAAGTTTGCACCAACTCTCAATGTGAGAAAGGGCAATGCACTGCATCAAGAGGCTAGCAATGGCGGAAAGGTAAAAGTGCGATAATCCATGGACTCAACATTAGTCAAAAGAACTCATATACTTATTGCAAAAATTTAGAAGTCATCAAAAATCAAGTACTACACGCATGCTCCTAGGGGGATAGATTGGTAGGAAAATACCATCGCTCGTCCCCGACCGCCACTCATAAGGATGCACAAGCCAGGTACACTTCATGTTTCAAATTTGTTACATAACTTTAACCATATGTCCATGCTACGGGATTTGCTAACTTCAACACAAGCATTTCTCAAATTCACAACTACTCAACTAGCATGACTTTGATTTTATCACCTCCATATCTCAAAACAATTATCAAGCATCAAACTTATCTTAGTATTCAACGCACTCAAAAGAAAGTTTCACATATCTTGAATACCAAGTATATTAACATTAAGCAAATTACCATGCTATTAACGACTCTCAAAATAATCTAAGCGAAGCATGAGAGATCAAGTTTCTTTAAAACAAATCCACCACCGTGCTCTAAAAGATCTAAGTGAAGCACTAGAGCAAAAATTATCACGCTCAAAAAGATATAAGTGAAGCACTATGAGCAAATTATCAAGCTCAAAAGATATAAGTGAAGGACATAGAGTATTCTATCAAATTTCAATTCATGTATGGCTCTCTCAAAAGGTGTGTACAGCAAGGATGATTGTGGTAAACTAACAAGCAAAGACTCAAATAATACAAGACGCTCCAAGCAAAACACATATCATGTTGGTGAATAAAAATATAGCTCCAAGTAAATTACCGATGGAAGTAGATTTAAAGAGGGGATGCCTTCCGGCATCCCCAAGCTTTGACTTTTTGGTGTCCTTGGATTATCTTGGGGGTGCCATGGGCATCCCCAACCTTAGGCTCTTGCCACTCCTTGTTCCATAATCCATCAAAAGAATTCACCCAAAACTTGAAAACTTCACAACACAAAACTCAATAGAAATCTCGTGAGCTCCGTTAGAGAAAGAAAACAAAAGACTACTTTAAGGTACTGTAATGAACTCATTATTTATTTATATTGGTGTTAAACCTACTGCATTCCAACTTCTCTATGGATTATAAACTATGTTACTAACCATAGATTCATCAAAATAAGCAAACAACACATGCAAAATAGAATCATCAAAAAAGCGATGCAGTCAGAGTAATCAGAATTCAACGCATAAACTTGGAACCCAAAAATTCTACCAAAATTAGACGACCTGGACAATTTTTATTGATCAGCAGCAATTGGAATCAGTATTTTATCACGTTACGTGATTTTTAACAATTAAGACACTTGAGCACAAAGATTACGGAAATTACAAAGAAGATCAAATAACTATCATCCAAGAAGATCCAATAGGTTCAACTTGGCACAAACACTAATCAAAATATAAAACCACATCTAAACATAGGCTAGATGGATTATTTATTCCTAAACAGAAACAAAAACAAAAAGCTAAAAATAAAATTGGGTTGCCTCCCAACAAGCGCCATCGTTTAACGCCCCTAGCTAGGCATAAAAGCAAGGATAGATCTAGGTAGTGCCGTAGTAATAAGATAGATCGG
Organism: Aegilops bicornis; assembly: GCA_021605145.1. Lineage (NCBI taxonomy): Eukaryota > Viridiplantae > Streptophyta > Magnoliopsida > Poales > Poaceae > Aegilops > Aegilops bicornis. Next base: position 568,976,505 of record CM038670.1, read on the forward strand.
TGAAACTCATTTCATATTATCTAAGTTCGTAAGAAAGATTTCTTTGATGCAAGCAAAACTAATCAAAAGGGCTAAATAATAGGAAAAAAGACCCCAATATCAATTTTAGGAGGTATAGGTTCCTCTTTCGCCCTTCATATTGCACAACCAATTCATCGTTATAAGCATTCTTTTGACAGAACTTTGTGAGCCTATACTCAAGAGAGCATCCTAGCTCATTATTTCGAATAGCCAAATCATCATTAAGCTCGGAGATTCTATCAATTAAAATATTGGTAGGCACCTTTTTTCTAAGATTTTCATTCAAAGCAACATAGTCGATAGATTGAAAACGCATTATTTCTTCTTGATCAAAAAGGATAGATTCTATGGGAGGACGGCCATCGTCCACCCTATAATGCGCAAAGATTTCTTTGGCTTCTTTTATTATAAATCTGAATTCATGAGCCAAAAATATAGTAGCGACGCTTAACAGAGGAGTGTTCAATATTAGAAAATTCTAGGAAAATTCTTTGTATAGAAGGGTGCATATGCATAAATTGCCTTTCAAGTTCAACGATAAGCATGGCAATAGCATCCGCAAGACTACTAGTTCTATGGAGAATAGAACCACCCATAGAGGGTAAACCACCAGCACAAGTAAAGAAATCTTGAATAACTCCTTTTCCAATAGTATTACCACTACCGATTCGAAATCTTTTTGTCTGATAGGTAGGGGATTCTTCAGAAGGAGCTTCAGAATTTTCAATATTATTATCACCCATATCGGCGATAATTTCCCGAATTTCAGACATAGCGACAAGCAAGCAAACTAACACACGAGCAAACAAACGGACGAGAAAAAGGCAAGGGAAAAAGGAGGAGGAGATTGGGAAAGAGAGGGCAAATAAAACGGCAAGGGTGAAGTGGGGGAGAGGAAAACGAGAGGCAAATGGCAAATAATGTAATGCGAGAGATAGGGATTGTGATGGGTACTTGGTATGTTGACTTTTATGTAGACCTCCCGACAGCGGCGCCGGAAATCCTTCTTGCTACGTCTTGAGCTTGCGTTGGTTTTCCCGAAGAGGAGAGGATGATGCAGCACTGATGGCGTAAGTATTTCCCTCAGTTTTTGAGAATCAAGGTATCAATCAAGAGGAGGCCACGCGCAAGTCTCTCGTGACTGCACAAAACAATAGCTACTGCAACCAACGCGATTAGGGGTTGTCAATCCCTTCACGGTCACTTACGAGAGTGAGATCTGATAGAGATAATATTTTTGGTATTTTGGTATAAAGATGCAAAGTGAAAAGTAAAAGCAAAGCAAGTAAATAAAGTGATGGAGATTGATATGATGAGAATAGACCTGCGGGCCATAGGTTTCACTAGTGGCTTCTCTCAAGAGCATAGATATTCTACGGTGGGTGAACAAATTCTTTGTTGAGCAATTGTGAGAATTGAGCATAGTTATGAGTATATCTAGGCAATGATCATGTATATAGGCATCACGTCCAAACAAGTAGACCGAAACGATTCTGCATCTACTACTATTACTCCACTCATCGACCGCTATCCAAAGATGCATCTAGAGTATTAAGTTAAAAACAGAGCCTTAAGCAAGATGACATGATGTAGAGGAATAAATTCATGCAATATGATAAATACCCCATCTTGTTATCCTCGATGGCAACAATACAATACGTGCCTTGCAACCCCTTCACATCGGGTAAGGACACCGCAAGATTGAACCCAAAGCTAAGCACTTCTCCCATTGCAAGAACTACCAATCTAGTTGGCCAAACCAAACGGATAATTCGAAGAGACTTGAAAAGATAACTCAATCATACATAAAAGAATTCAGAGAAGAATCAAATATTTTCCATAGATAAGCTGGATCATAAACCCACAATTCATCGGTATCAACAAACACACCGCAAAAAGAAGATTACATTGAATAGATCTCCACGAGAGAGGGGAGAACATTGTATTGAGATCCAAAAGAGAGAAGAAGCCATCTAGCTACTAGATATGGACCCGAAGGTCCAAGTAAACTACTCACGCTTCATCGGAGGGGCTATGGTGTTGATGTAGAAGCCCTCCGTGGTGGATGCCCCTCCGTGAGCTCCTAACAGGCCCCAAGATGGGATCTCATGGATACAGGAAGGTACGGCGGTGGAATTAGGTTTTTGGCTCCTTCTCTGATCTGTTGGGGGTATGTAGGTATATATAGGAGGAAGGAGTACATCGGTGGAGCGTCAGGGGGCCCACGAGGCAGGGGGACGCGCCCAGGGGGGCGCCCTCCACCCTTGTGACCGCCTCTGGCACTTCTTGGAGTAGGGTCCAAGTCTCCTGGATCACATTCGGTGAGAAGATCATGCTCCCGAAGGTTTCATTCCGTTTGGACTCTGGTTGATATTCCGTTTCTTCGAAATACTGAAATATGCAAAAAACAGCAATTCTGGGTTGGGCCTCCAGTTAATAGGTTAGTCCCAAAAGTAATATAAAAGTGGAAAATAAAGCCCATTATAGTCCAAAACAATAGATAAAGTAGCATGGAGCAATTAAAAATTATAGATACGTTGGAGACGTATCAAACTGACACGTATGTATCGTTGCTACTAAGGATAAAACGATGGGGTCTATTTCTACATAAATAGATCTTGTCTACATCATGTCATCGTTCTTATTGCATTACTCCGTTTCTCCATGAACTTAATACACTAGATGCATGCTGGATAGCGGTCGATGTGTGGAGTAATAGTAGTAGATGCACGCAGGAGTCGGTCTACTAATCTTGGACGTGATGCCTATATAATGATCATTGCCTGGGATATCATCATGATTATTTGAAGTTCTATCAATTGCCCAACAGTAATTTGTTCACCCACTGTTTGCTATTTTTCTCGAGAGAAGCCACTAGTGAAACCTACGTCCCCCGGGTCTCTTTCTCATATTATTTGCCTTTGCGATCTATTTTCCTTTGCTTTTACTTTCAGATCTATTAAACCAAAAATACAAAAATACCTTGCTGCAATTTATTTTGTTTGGCCTTTGATCTATCAATATTTACTACTCTCTCACGTCCATTTGCTAACTTCTGGCGCAGTTACCCGAAAGGGATTGACAACCCCTTTTACACGTCGGGTTGCGATTATTTGTTATTTGTGTGCAGGTGATGATTACGTAGTGTTGCTTGGTTCTCCTACTGGTTCGATAACCTTAATTTCATCACTAAGGGAAATACCTACCGCCGATGTGCTTCATCATCCCTTCCTCTTTCGAGAAATGCCGACGTAGCTTCAAGCCACATCAGCAGATCGTCGACAGCCAGAGTCGGTCGATTGTCAGAACCTTGTAACAAAACTTCATCATTCTGCTGATGAACTGAACCGAAGCAACACTCGTGGGAAGCATATCAAGAACATCAACCCTCACATATAAGATGCGATCTAGATCGCAACGTGCATCTACTCATAAACCTGCTCATGATGCCACTGTTGGGAAACGTAGTAGAAAACAAAAAAAATCGCCCTACGAACACCCAAGAACAATATGAAGATGCATATCGGGTTATGATCAACGATCGTTACCGACTCTAAAGTGCAGCGGAAGTAGACGAGTGGGTGTAGATCGTACTTGAAGTCCCTTGAACATTGATGACGATCCCGCGAACACCGTCCTCGAATGATCCCTTGAACGGAAGACCAAAAATACGGCCTCTCTACTTGGTTGCAAGCGTACGGTCTTCACGATCCGGCAGCACTTCGCCATCCAGAGCTAATCATCACCGAAGAATTAAAGGGAGGAGATTAGAACCACACTGGGCTTCTAATTATGAGGATTAGAGGTGGCTAGGGCTAGCTATAATTAGTCAACTAGGACCAACTAGAACTAGAACTAGATCAACTAGAGGAGGCTCCAAAACTTATATATCCATAGGATGGAAATCCTCTAGTATATATAGGATTGGGGGGAAGATGAGATTGACACCAAGGGGGAAAGAGCCCCCTTGGGGCGCCGGCCAAGGGAGGGGGGTAGGACTCCCCCTCGAAGTAGGATTCACCCCCCCCCTTAGGAAAGGGGGGGCGCCTCCCTTGTTGGTCCCTTGTGGCCCAACTCCTTCTCCACCTCTTGGCCTTATTTGGCCCGTTGATATTAAATTAAATATATTTTTGTTCTAAAAATTTTCAGAGCATAATATATATAATTTAACATCCTCGGAAACATTTTCCACCTATATATACATTAATTGGTAATACCCGATATTCACCAAAACCCTTCCGGTGACCCCGAAACGCTTTCGGAACCTCTCGGAACTATTTCGGATATTAATGAAACAATTCTACAAATATATCCTCATCACTCCCATCCTACTAACACTCATAAAATCGTGATTACCTTAAGCTCATGACCCCATAGGTTCGGTAACCATAGACATGAACGAAAACCCCTTCGTTCAATGACCGATAGCGGAACCGTGGACATCCATATTGGTCCCTATGATTACAGGAATGATATTTGAGTGAACCATTGGTTATCATGTGATGTTCCCTTTGCTTCGTGATACTTTACAAAACCCAGCACTACAAAAAAAAAATACACTTCTGTGATGATACGTGTTTGTCACAGTAGGTCACGTTTTCTATCATGCATGTACATCCATGACAAATTTATGACAGAATCAAGATAGTCATATCTGTGCTGTCATAGAAGTGTTCCATGACATTACCAAAAATATCATCACAGAAGTGTCCACTTCCATGACAATAAATCTCGCGTCATAGAAGTGCTTTCGTCAAGGGTGACCGACACGTGGCATCCACCGTAACGGCTCGCCGTTACGCTATCGGGTCCGGTTTTGGATCTGATAACCCATTAACAGCCCCGACCAATGGGGATTTTCCACGTGTAAAATCATCATTGGCTGGAGGAAACACATGTCGGCTCACCGTTGGGAAAGATGTCATCCACCCATTGGACCGAAGGCGCCTATGATACATAGACACGTGGCATGGCCCAACAGAGGCCCATTCCTGTGAAAAGGCCGACCCGTTTGACTTGTTCAAAAGGTGGTGGCCCGGCCCACGGAAAGCCTGTTAACGGCCTGTTCGCATATAGCCATTTACAACCCGCCAACCCAGGGCCCGTTACGACCTATCCGAATTAGGCCCAGTAGCGTCATTTGGGCCGTCCAATATGATTCCAGCCCGTTTTAACTTCTGGCCCAAGTATAGCTCATGAAGTCTTTTGGCCCATATGAGGCCCTTTGTAACTCTTGGCCCATTAACGACCCGAGGTGAAACTAGCCCATAATGAACAGTGTATCACTTTATACCCATTAACGGCCCATTATACTGTTGGGCTGTTTCCAGGCCATGTTATCTTTCGGCCTTCTCAGGGCCCATTTATTCTTAGGCTCTTTTCCAGCATTCGGTTACTTACGACCCGTTACTGTCATTTTCTGCTTGTGGGCCAAATTCAGCCCATGGTTACAGTCGGCCCGTTTGTGGCCTGTTAATACGTTGGGCCGTTTTCATAACATCATCAAATACGACCGATTAACGATGACCCATTATGGTCGGCCCATGAACGGACGATTCCAACTCTAGCCCGTTTACGGCCATAATGCGGTATGTTATTGGCCCATGTTTGGGCAATCAATCATACGGCCCGTAGAAGGCCCATTGATGATACGGCCCGTAGAAGGCCCATTGATGATACGGCCCGTAGAAGGCCCATTGATGATACGGCCCATAGAAGGCCCATTGTTTCTATGCCCCGTAGAAGGCCCATTGTTTCTATGGCCCATAGAAGGCCTAGTGTTACTACAGTAAATATGTAGCCCATGGTTATTGTGGCCTAGTTTTAAAAAATAGGTTATTGCAGCCACTAGCAAACCACGAAAAAAGAACATCACTGACTACAAGCAAACAAATAAACAAGACAACAACGAAATAAATAAGCAAGCAACTTACGCTAGGCTATCACGGCTATTACACATATTACATCCATTGGGCATCATATACGTTGGTTGTCAAAGTTGGCGACCAAAGGTAAATAAACGCCATGACAAAACAAGTCCGTAATTGAAACCACTTCAAGATCTCAAGAAACAATATCATGGGTACCCATAATGCTGGCAAGATGCTTATCAAGCTTATTAACTTTCTCTTGTTTGGCGCTTAAATCCTCCAGCGCTTGTTGTTGCACCAGAAAGTATGCATGTAAATTCTGCAGGGACTTCCTCGGTCCTTCAGCTTCCTGTCGCAGCACATCTGATCGATGTCTTTCAACTTGAAGCCGAGACTCAAGAATAAAAACTGATTCAGGCAGCGAGTTCGAAGAGCTTGTGCCAGCAGTAGTGGCCAGTAACTCGAACACTACATCAAGACATGACTTTTGGGTTATCTCACTATCGCCAAGGTAGTTTTTATCAGCTTTCTTGGAGACCAACAGGGATGTCTCACTATCTTGTACCTTATCTGCATTACTTCCTTCACCATTGCATAACAGGGTACTGTTCTCCAATATTTTGTCCGCATTCTAAAAGAGAAACAAGAAGGCGCATCACAGGTTTACCATGTTGTATATGAAACTCATTTTGGTAAATGAGTTCAGTAGTAAAGTGCACAGGATAACAACATGAAACAAACATATATCTATGTACTATGGTCACTTTATGGTCTATATCATTCTAGTTTTTGTTGCCAAATCAAGATAGAGACACATTTCAAATAATATTTGTTCAAGACAAAGCAGAATAGACAGAATATAAGTGTGGGAAACTACACAACAATAACAACACTTGTAATGTGCATGGCATGAGAACATAACTGTTTATTCGGTTGAAACTGAAATCAACATAGAGCAAGTTACAACAGCAAACACGTTAAAGAAAGAGATTTAAAACATACCTATTGCACCATTGGAGTTTCAATTGCATCCTTCAAATTTGAAATTAGTTGGTATGAGTAAATACAGTGATGCAAGAGCAAAGTAGTATGAACCATAGCTACGGAACCTGACCTGAGAACAATTCTTCTTCCGCTTTAAGCGTTGACTTGGGGTTCGGAGTGGTGGTCCTCGTGCTTTGGGCACTGCAGTTGCCTTACTAACTGCTCGTGTTTGGGTGCTCTGTGGTGGAGATGGTGTTGTGTCAACGGGAACTGGGTTACTATCTGCTGGGGTTGGGGCTAGAAGGGGTGTAGCTGTACAATCTGCGTGAGTCTGGGTTATGTGTGGTGGGGCTGGTTCTTGGGAAAGTACAACCCTGGTTCTATCTCCATCGACAGGTAGCTCGATCTTTTCTAAAGACCGTGTTTTTACTCCCACAGATACTGCCATCACCCCCTCCAATTGAAATGGCTGATAAACAAGAAAAGTAATTGAATGTACAGACATTGTAAGATAGACAGGTGCAATGGATGGTAGGGAAGAAAACAGGGCATGAAATAATTCACATTTATGTGGTCTAACCAAATGTAATAGCAGGACATAATTTCACATATATGATGGATAATTAAACATGATAGCATGACACAATTTCACATGTATGATGGCTAACTAAAGCGATGTAATGACATACTTCAAAATATGATGACTATGTAAACAGGATGACATGATATAACTATACGATGTGTCTATTAAAGTGGTTGGCATGCCATAAATCACAAACATGCCGTCGATGGAAACATGATGGCATGCCATAATTCATGGATAGATGACATAATTCAAAATATGATGACTATGTAAACAGGATGAGATGATATAACTATATCATGTCTTCAGAAAATGGGTTGGCATGCCATAATTTAGATACATGTTGTCTATGTAAACATCATGGCATGAAATAATTCAAATATATGATTTATATACTAAGGAAGTGAGCAGAGGGCAATCGCATATATGATGTGTCAACTAAGGAGATGGCATTCAATATCATGTATATGATGTAAAAACTAAGCATTGCAATACAACATATGCATGATATGAGTAATATAACCACCAAGTTTGAGCATACACCTCGGGGATAATAGGACTGGTCATCGCCTCTGAATCCTCCTCTCAAGAGCTATCTGTAACCAGCAAGATATCTCGCTTCCGCAGTAGCATTGTTCCGCTCTGAAGACCTTGTTTTCACTCCAGATTTCTCCAAAGACCAATTCAAATGGCTGATGCACAGGAAGAGCAGTTGAATATACAAATACCGTCGACAAAAGCAATGAGAAATACAAAAAAAGGCGGCATGATATAATTCACATATATGACGCTTGGCTAAACAAAGATGTCATTGCATAATTCACATACATAATGACTAGCAACAAGATAACATTGCATAATTCACATATAAATGTCTTGCAACAAGATGGCATTGCATAATTCACATATATGGTAATTAGACACTAAACAGGTGGCATTCACACAAAGCATGTCTAAACTAAGCAAATGACATAGCAATGCAAGATACCATACATGCGATATGAGCAACATAACCACCTGCCAAGTTAGAGCATGCACCTCGGGGAATAGGACAGGTCATCTGTCTCTGAATCCTCCTCCGAGGAGCTATCTGTAACCAGCAAGACATGCACTTTGTCAGATAGCATTGTCTGCTCTGAAGACCTTGTTTCCACTCCAGATTTTTCCATGACCGTGCCGAATGGCTGATGCACAGGAAGAGTAATTGAATGTACTAAATTTTTTGACAAATTTAACACGTAATAAAAAATGATGTCATGATATAATTCACATATAAGATGACTGGCTAACCAGAGTGGCATTGCAAAATTCACATATATGATGCGTGGCTAAACAAGATGGCATTGCATGATTCACATATATGATAAAGAAACTAAACAGATGGCATTTCCACAAAGCATGTCTAAACTAAGCAGATGACATCTTAGATGTATACAGTAAGCAATGCAAGGCAGCATATGCATGATATTACCAACATCAGCATGCCAAGTTAGAGCGAAGACCTCATGGGGTAAATAGGAGTGGTCTTCTGCTTCTGAATCCCCCTCGTGACAGTTATGTTCCTCTTGATTACGATCCGAAATGGGTGGAGGGGGGGCTACCTTTGCGCCCACCATGGAGCGACGTCTGCATCAAATTTTATTGCCACGCAAGGCTCGTCTCTTTTGCTCTACATGTTCAATTCCGTTGTGTACAATAACTGGCATGCATAGGAATAAAACATAGTGAGATTATGTAAGGAGTGCATGCACAAATCCAGAGTGATGGTAGATAGACCCAAAACCAATGATAGCAGGCAGATAATAGCTTTAGTTAAAAAATACAGATAATGGCTCCTTTAATGTCTGTTTGCACCCAACATGAAACTCATAGTAGACACCTGAGATTAACCAGATAGTACTGATTGCTGCCCCAATATGTACCCCACAACCATTTAAAAACTCAAGTTTCAAAGATAAGTTTGGACCGACTCGGAGTCTAATAGGTGAACACGACGATAAAGTAGCATGTCATTATATTAAGCGATGCATAACATAAGCGGAACCACGGAAGAGTGCGACCTCTCTTGCGGACCCGTGTAGTCCTCAAGGTCATCTGCCGATTGATGATGGTAATGCACGATTGTCGTGGCTGCGGCGGGAAGAAGATCTGAGGCGGCGAAAGACAGTCTGGAGAGCGGATCCCTGCCATGGTGAACCCTTCCGTCGTTGGAGCAGCTGAGCTAGGGTGGAACACAACACCGCAGGAGCAGGACAAACTAGACAAGGTTTTCTTTGACACATATATGTAACAGAAGTAATTGTGTAAGGGCTTGTTTGAATTTGAGGATTCTAATAATGCAGGGATAGGAAATAGACAGGAATATAATAGGAATGCACGTGCAAAACAGAGAATTTAAAAACACAGGATTTCTGCCAATCTGGGTGTTTGGTTCACAATAATTGGAAGATCACATGATGCAAAGAAGCATGGTGAGATTAAGTCAAACCACAAGAAGTGTACAACCTCTTTGGCGAAGCCATGTGGATCTCAGTGTGATTGGGTTGGCCGGTGAGGATGCTCCGGCTGACTTGGCTGTCGGAGGAGGGGAAGAAGATCTTAGGCGTTTGGAGATGGAGCCCGAGGTACTGCTCCGCTGTGATGGAGGGTTTCGTCGTTGGAGCACCTCCAATGAGTTGTACGACACTGAGGCTGAAGCAAGACAAGAGAGACAACGTTAACCTGAGTGGAATTCTAATAGCATCTCCAATAGATGACATAAAATACATAACCACAAAGTGCTAGATGTATACATCAGCCACTCATCTCTGAACTTAACTGTTGAAACTGAATTTAACTGTCGAAACTGAACTTAACTGTCGAAACTGAATTTTGCTGTCGAAATTGAATTTTACTGTCGAAATTGAACGCACTAGAGGTGAGGCTACACGTCAGTCGACTGACTTTTTCATCTCTGGTCAGTCAATTTTGCAGTTGTTGGATACAAAATCAAGGGCCTGCAGTTCATCTTCACACCCCACCCCCTGAGCCGCCAGCCACCACCGACCAAACAGCCGCCCCTCGCAGCCCGCGGTCGGCGGTGCACCACCCCGCCTGCCCCGAAAACACTCCCCACCGTCGGTCCGCCGCCGCCCCGGCCATCCCTCTCGCCCCCCCCCCCCCCCCGTGCCAAACTTTTTCTCCGGCGATCCCCACGCCACCGCCCCACCATCACCGGCGACCACCGCCCTACCCTGAACCCTAAAATAAATAGTGGGGTACCTCTCCAGCGAGCCCCCCTCCCTGCTGCGGCTGGTTCTTCCTTAACTCCGGCGAACCCCCCACCCCCTGAAAATCGAATGACCCAAAAGTTGATTCAGTCGACTGAAGTTTAGCTAAATCAGAGTAGCATCGCAAGCAAGAGCAAGAGCGAGAGCAGCAGCTCGAGCAAGAGCAAGAGCAAGAGCAGACCAGGCAGGGTACCAAGAGCAAGAGCAGAGCAGCAGCGCGAGCAAGAGCTAAAGCAGCAGCAGCTCCTACTGATGTGGACATTGCTGCCGAGAGGGAGCGACGCCATGGAGGAAGTGGCCGGCGACGCCGCGTGGATGGAGCAGCGTTGTGTCAGCTCGGGACCGAGCGTCGGCAGTACCGTGAGATCGAATCACAAAGAAAATGCAGCGATTAGTGTACAACCTCTTTGGTGGCGCCGATTAGGCCGCAGCTTGATCCGAGGAAATGGTGATTGTGATGCTCTTCCAGTGGTGCAGGTGAATACTGCGGTGTGGGAATGGAGATAGCGCGAAAGACGAGGGGAACGTCGGGGCAGCTCCTTGGAGGTGGAGGACGGGGTGGCTGAACCGGTGGGATGACCAGATCGACGATGGATCCTCATCCGGTACGGTGGATGAGGGACGTCGAGGTGTTGCTGTGGACGACGTCATCGGGGAAGAGGCTCCGGCTGGGTGGCGGACGGAGGAGGGTGTGGGGCTTCGCGGGTTTTCCCGGCCTCGTTGTACGAATGGGTGGGCGGTTGGGATGGGAGTGGGGAACCATGGCTTAGGGACGCGCTTGTCCGAAATGTGGGGTAAGTTACGAAAGTACCCCCACCGATTTGAGGCAGTTCTTCCGGTTCAGGGGTATCACGGGCATTTCACGTGTCGGGATTTCACAGGAGGTGGGAGTTTTCACACGCGTTGTAATTTTGGAATAGCAAGGCGCGGGTTGAGATGGAGGGTGTTGTCGGAGCAAAACGAGGCAAAGATATATCTTAAATATTTCGGGCTAACAAGGCGCGGGTTGAAATTTCCGGACAAGCCTAATGTGTAATGTACCAAATCAATTCGTACTACAAATGTCATTCAAAACTATGAATTCTTGTTATGTTCAATTAAAATATTTCGCTACATGTATAATGCATGCAGCCTACTACTCAAATGAACGTTTTAGTGCATTCCAAACGTATATACTACCGCTTCAATATGAACTAAATTTGAATTCGTTTCTCTATTTGAATAAGATCTACAATAATGATTGTTGTGAAGTCAAAGCATTTGAATTCGTTTCTCTGTTTTAATAAGATCTACAATCATCATTATTATCAAGTTAAACCATCGTTTGTGTATTATCTTCACATCGCACCACATGATTAGTCTTGAGTTACGATACGTCTCCAACGTATCAATAATTTTTGATTGCTCCATGCTATATTATCTACTGTTTTGGACCATATTGGGCTTTATTTTCCACTTTTATATTACTTTTACTAACCTATTAACTAGAGGCCCAGCCCAGAATTGCTGTTTTTTTGCCTATTTCAGTGTTTTGAAGAAAAGGAATATCAAACGGAGTCCAAACGGAATGAAACCTTCGGGAACGTGATTTCCTCACTGAATATGACCCAGGAGACTTGGACCCTACGTCAAGAAAGCCACGAGGTGGGCACGAGGTAGGGGACGCGCCTACCCCCCCTTGGGCGCGCCCCCACCCTCGTGGGCCCCATGAAGCTCCACCGACGTACTTCTTCCTCCTATATATTCCTACATACCCCCAAACGATCAGATACGGAGCCAAAAACCTAATTCCACCGTCGCAACCTTCTGTACCCACGAAATCCCATCTTGGGGCCTGTTCCTGAGTTCACGGAAGGGAATTCACCATGGAGGGCTTCTACATCATCACCATAGCCCCTCCGATGAAGTGTGAGTAGTTTACCTCAGACCTTCGGTTCCATAGTTAGTAGCTAGATGGCTTCTTCTCTCTTTTTGGATCTCAATACAATGTTCTCCCCCTCTCTCGTGGAGATCTATTTGATGTAATCTTCTTTTTGCGGTGTGTTTGTTGAGACCGATGAATTGTGGGTTTATGGTCAAGATAATCTATGAACAATATTTGAATCTTCTCTGAATTCTTTTATGTATGATTGGTTATCTTTGCAAGTCTCTTCGAATTATCAGTTTGGTTTGGCCTACTAGATTGGTTTTTCTTGCAATGGGAGAAGTGCTTAGCTTTGGGTTCAATCTTGCGGTGTCCTTTCCCGGTGATGAGGGGTAGCAAGGCACGTATTGTATTGTTGCCATCGAGGATAACAAGATATGGTTTTTATCATATTGCATGAATTTATCCCTCTACATCATGTCATCTTGCTTAAGGCGTTACTCTGTTTTCATTAACTTAATACTCTAGATGCATGCTAGATAGCGGTCGATGAGTGGAGTAATAGTAGTAGATGCAGCGTCGATCTACTTGTCTCGGACGTGTGCCTATATACATGATCATACCTAGATATTCTCATAACTATGCTCAGATTCATCAATTGCTCAACAGTAATTCGTTCACCCACAGTAAAATACTTATGCTCTTGAGAGAAGCCACTAGTGAAATCTATGGCCCCCGGGTCTATCCTCATCATATTAATCTTCCATCACTTTATTTATAGCTTTGCTTTTTTACTTTTATTTTATTTTACTTTGCATCTTTATACCAAAAATACCAAAAATATTATCTATCATATCTACCAGATCTCACTCTCGTAAGTGACCATGAAGGGATGACAACCCCTATTCGCGTTGGTTGCGAGGAGTTATTTGCTTTGTATAGGTACGAGGGACTCGCGCGTAGCCTCCTACTGGATTGATACCTTGGTTCTCAAAAACTGAGGGAAATACTTACGCTACTTTGCTGCATCATCCTTTCCTCTTCAAGGAAATCCAACGCAGTGCTCAAGAGGTAGCAAGTTACATGTGAACTATGTGTACTATATGAACTCGAACTCGATTTTTTGAATCCACTTTATGTTGATTTCAAATCACAGTACATTTCAAGCTCTAGCTAGATCTTCATAATCTAAACCATGTCTCATATGTATAATGTGTTTATCACATTATGTATGGTGCCCCGCCCCCTACGCCTACACGTATTTAGATGTGGGTTGCAAACACCACACATTACCACAAATTCAAATAAAATGTGAGAATGTTCAATATATAGTATTGTTTAGATTGTTCGATATTTAGTTGTAAGCTGCAAACGCCACACATTATCACAAATTCAAATAAAATGTGAGATTGTTCGATGTATAGCATGTTTTAGATTGTTCGACATTTAGTTGTCAGTTGCAAACGCCATGCATTATCACATTATGGTATAACATGTGCAAAACCACAACACGCGTATCACCGCTATATTCATGCATGCATATGTTTAAAACACTATGATCTCCTATTCAAATATATCAATCCACTTTCATATCAAATTATGATCTTTGTTAGTCTCTTACACCCCCACTATCCTCTAACCTTTGTAGCTACCACTAACTTTCTCTCGAGCATGCACACGCCCTCCTCGCCCTCCCCCTCCCTTAGCATTCTATCCATCGCGCACATTCATTTTTTTTTCTTTAGGTCATTCTCCCACAGTCTCCACAACTTTTTTTCGACACAAACCGATCGATAAACCTCTCCAGTGATGTCTGCCTACAACATACACACGCACCTTCAATCTCCTCCTTTATGTGTCCTTGCCTCGTGTCTCTCATACGGTCCCACACACATGTAAACTCTCGCCCATCTTTTCATCGATCTCACAACCGCACACTCCTCCCCCTATCTAGCTAGTAGCTGGGCCTCTCGCACCACCTCCTAGCTCCATTCTCTCTGTCTATCCGTCTTGTCGGGCCTTATTTGCCTCTAAGAAATGAACGTACACCGACCGATCTCCCGCTATACATATAGCTAGCTAGGTCCTTATAACTCGTTTTTCCCCACACGCCGATCAATCTACCTCATTAGTTATGTCTCTCCCTTCCTCCGACAAACAACAATTGATCTACCGATCTAGTTAGGTTTGCTTACCAAACACATGGTTCCCCTTCATCATCCATGGATGCGTCCCGACAGATCTATCATGCACAGGCACACACAGAAACACATCCCCACTCTTATTGATAATATTGCATTTCCACCCTTAGTTTGTCTAGTAGGCCTCCCACCATCTTCGAGAAGCGACTCCATCACCCATCCAGCACTCTACCCCTCTCCCTCCCTCTCTCTCCCGTCTCTCTCTGTCCCACCCTATTTCCCGTCCTTCAGTTATGTATGGATGTCGACCGATCTCCCTAAAGACATAGCTGGGTCTCTCCTTCTCAACACATATACGAGTCGTTCTACCTCTATAGTTAGGCATGTGCCTACCCCTCCCCCCACCCCCTCCCACACACACACCGATACATCGAGCGCTCTAGTCATGTCTCCCTGCCACATACAAACTTGACATGTGCCCTCTGACGTTCCGGTAGGTCAGTTGCCCTATATCTTTGACTTGCACACACACACAATTTCGATGGCTCTCTTCATCGACCTCGCACCCACCCCTTGATCCTCTCTTCGACTCTATCGATATCTATGACCCCTCCCTCTCTTCTCGTGGATCGCCATTTCACAGACGACATTGCATGCAAAATTTTGTTTGAGATGTCATCGACACATATTCCCACAAATACATTCACGAAATCACCCCCCCCCCCAAAAACAAAAAACACTCACGAACGCACAAGCCATTTGTCTAGGTTTGTATCTCTCACACACACCCACATAGGTGGGGGACGTGCACAAAGAGAAGAGGTGCACGCACAGCACACGTACTCCCGTCTCTTTCCCAACCACAACCGCGCGGGTACACGGTGGAGCTCATTTCTGTACGAAAAGGCAGCCCACGTGGTAATTTGACACGTGTACTGGTTGTCCACTTGATGGATGGAGGATCGTCTACCACGGGTGAACAAAAAAATTGCGACTTGACGCGTTATGTTAAAAAAGAGGCAAACCATGTGGGGCCTACCTTAGAGGCAAGGCTCTATACACTGGAGTACTTTTGTGTGTCCCGTCAACTCGCAGAATGAGGAGAAGCTTGCTTAGTACACCGTCTCCCCCGCCCACGGGCGCGGTGGCTCGCAGGATGAGGTGAAGCTTGCTTACTAGTAGTAGTAATCTTGTCGCCTTATGCCCGCCTCCTCGCCCACGCCGTGGCTCATGAGGACAAGGAGATATTTTACTACTCCCTCCGGTTACTCCTCGTCCCTACTACCTTGGTTAGAGAGATTATCATATTGTTTGGAATATATATGTCCTTTAGTAGATTTCAATATGAACTACTAGTACATACTCCAAACACTTATGTATATAGACGTATTTTAGAGTGTAGATTCACTCATTTTGCTCCGTATGTAGTCCATATTGTGGCCCTGTTTGGTTCATAAGTCCTAGGACTTTTTCTAGTCCCAACTAAAAAGTCCCTACTCCTTAAAAAGTCCCTCCATGTTTGTTTTCAGGGACTAAAAAGTCCCTAGTCCCTCCCTAGAGGTTATTGAATGACCATGTTACCCCCAGTATACATAAAAATAACAACCAAACAACACCATGGGGCGGCGGGGCAATGGGTGCAGGGAGGGGCATTGTTGGAAAAGTCCCAAAAAAGACTCTCCTTGAAAGTCTTCTTCATTAAGTCCCAAAAAGCAAGTTTTAGTCCCTAGTAGTCCCTCCTATTTGGTTAAGAAGTCTCTAAAGTGATAGTGTGAGGTGGGCCATGTAATCACTGAGCCTGCGTGTTTTCACTGCTCTTGCACTCCTCTTCCGTAAGAATGGAGAAAATTGTAATCTAGCAGTAGTACCTCCTTTCGCCGAAAGGGACATCCAGCAGTCCTACCACCTCAGTAATAATGACCAATGAGACGTCAAATCACATAGACCCAGCAGTAAGTTGGACGGACGAAGCAACCATCACTCTTGAATCCGCTTCTCCCTTCAATGCAGGCGCCAGTTAGAGGTCGCGTTCGCTCTGCCCGGGCATGAATGCGGCACCGATTCTTTGGAGCTGTGCTGACAGTTTCGGGTGGTAAGCGTGCGCGAGCGATGGAGGGGCTTTGTGTGGGCCAGGCTATTCAGGAGCGGGCGTGGCAGCTGTCCGCCTGTCCCTACCGGACGCCCGAAAACGAGAGGATGCACCGACTCTCGCGGCTAAAATCATACACTACACACCATCTCTCTGTAGGAGTAGGTCGATCTGTCGCTCTCTCTAACACACACATGCTGTTAAACACACACACACGCACACACAGGTTCATAGAATAGGAAAATCGTGCGAGTGCGAAGCCAAAGGAAGTGAGATACAAATGGAGTACGTACAAGAAGAGAAGAGGTGATGAATATTCTATCAAACCTGGACTGAGGAGCAGTACTCCCTCTGTCTAGGTGTTAAGTCATCTTACGGAAATCAGATATTCCCAAAATGTTTAGGCGTCGTCCATTAACTTCGCATCTCAATCCCCTCCTAGCCTCATTGCTAGCAAGTGTTGTTACTTAGGGAGCGTTTGGATCCTTAGCAAGAACATCTTATAGCATAGCCGGGCAAGGTTAAGCGTATGGAACTGTTAAAATATGTTAGCTTTTGTGGGCCAGCTTGCTTGGGTGGGCTAGAAAAATCTTGCTAGCTCAGGAGAGCCAGATCGGCTCGCTTCCGACGGCAAACTTCGCATAGTAGTAACATAGACTAGTAATATATGCATGTTAGTAGTCCATGTTACTCACCACTATGACCAGCCTAAGCAATGTAACCAAACGCTCCTTACTCTACCTTGTTATCTCCCCTGGAAACCCAATGCATGGAGCGCAACTACGCGTTGATCAGTCAAGAAATCAAAGTCGGCTTGCATGCGAGTTAATACGTGGCCCTGCATGGTAGCTAAAACGGCATCTCTTAGTTGTTTGGATTAATTGTTGAGTTTAGAGATGTAAATCAGGGCTTTGATTGGAGGAATGACCGGTCAAGTTTCTCCTTCTCCTCCAATCTACTTGCACCTTGGTCCCGTTGCACCTTCTAACGTGACTTATTACACCTAGGCGGAGGGAGTCGTAAATGCGAGATCACGGTGGTGCCTTGACTTGGGTCGAATACAAGTGCCCAAAATTGTGTGCATGTTATAATAAGGATTCACTTAAAATAGTACGTGAGCGAACAGAGGGATCAATTGGACAGTGTTCCCGAGCAGTAGCGAGATGTATGAGGTAAGATACACCGCTGGAGCTTTTAATCTTTCTTATTAGTTTGTTTGTTTCACCCTCTGACTGGTGGGACCCAACGTACTACCTGGAGAGAGGTAAGGTGACTAAGGCTGCATTATTTCTGCACCACTGTGGATAGTCTTACCACCAAATCCACATGACACGATTATGATTTAAATCCCAATTACTCCCACACACAAAAAAACACGGCATGCTTGTCACACGAATGCAGGAATGTATAAAAGGTTATTTTCCTCTCGTTGAACATACGGGAGGGTTGTGTAGCTGGTTAGCATGTTCGCTCATCAAACTTGAGGTCTCGGGTTCGATAACTACACTTGAGCATAATTCGTGCCAGGAGGATTCTTTGAATGGTCAAAATGGATGGATACGGAGCTATACGATCTCGTAGTGATCGTATAATCACCTCATCACGTATAAGCTGCAGCCTCGGCGCTTGTTTTCTAGGGTTTGCACTCTTCACACTCTCTCCAGTATATATATACGCACTGGAGCCTCAGCACTTGTAGTTGCTCTCTTCACACTCTCTCACCCTCTCCAGATCTAAACAAGACTTCGTTGGCCTCTCTCTCTCCCCTCACTGCTGGTCTACTGGTAGTTGCTCTCTTCACACTCTCGCACCCTCTCCAGATCTAAACAAGACTTCATTGGCCCCTCTCCCCTCACTGCTGGTCAAAGAGCCGGCAGGATCCGTCCGCCGGGAATGGAAGGAGGCTTAACGCGGTCGTCATCGGTAAGGGAGGGAATCCACTACCGGCGCAGCTGTTCACTTTCACCCAGCGGCTGTGTGGGAGGGCCTCCGACCCCTTCTTCTTCACCGCCGTACATAGTGTGGGTCAAACGGCCTCCGATCGCCCACCGAACCACACCCCAAGAACCTTAAGGTATAATTTACTTATTCCACATGCATTGCTCTAGCTGCATGTGGGCTTTTTCCGCTTCTGCACTCGAATCTAGGCGTTGGATCAAACAAGAAAGTAGTAGGGAAAGTTGTATACCATGAATCTAAGACGTGGTTCAAAGAGGAAAGGAATGGGAGAAAGTAGTGGGAAAAGTTGTATAGCATGAATCTAGGACGTGGTTCAAAAAGGAAAGGAAGGGGGAAAGTAGTGGGGAAAGTTGTATCGCATGAATCTAAGACATGGTTCAAACAGGACATGAATGGGGGAAAGTAGTGGGGAAAGTTGTATAGCATAAATCTAGGACGTGGTTCAAAGAGGAAAGGAAGTGGGGAAAGTACTAGTACAGACTGTCTATCCAGCACCTACGTTGGTCGAAAAGGAAAAACAATGACAAACGCAGTACGCACATCTGTAACAAACTGATCTTTTGTTTTTGGGGACAAGGCTGTAGATTTTGAGTAGGTCTAGATTTGCTGCGCTCACATAGGTAAAGGTGTCTAAAGATAACAAAGCTGGGACCAACACAAATATGCTCCTTGGTTGTTTGTTCTTTGTTGCAACAGACTGTGCATCACCCCCGTACATCAGTAGATGCACATGGTGCTTTGGTCGTCCACATCGATGCAACTCTTTAGTTGTTGTTAATCTAAGGCCGTGTTTGGTTAAAAAAAACCTAGTCCCTACCTGCTTGGTTCCAGGGACTAAACATGGACTAGAGGTTATTAAATGACATGCTAAAAGTCCATGTTACCCCTAGTAATGAACTAATAGAGACAACGTGCGATGCGTGGCAGGGGCAACTATTAGAAAAAGTCCCAAAAAGACTCTCCCTCGGGGTCTTATTTCTTTAGTCCCAAATGCCCACTTTTAATCCCTAAAAGTCCCTCCTATTTGGTTTAGATGGGACTGACACGGAGTTTTTTTAGTCCCTCCACCAAAATGTCCATGTAAACAAACACCCTCTAATAATGCCGCTGGAAAATTGATGCAATGCCACAGTTAAAGGCAAATTACATGTTTAATGAATTTTATTGTTAATATAATCTCTCTGTTATTATAAATCAATGCCACCGTTTGAGAAATGCTACTATCTTGCTTTCTTTCCCATTTAGATAAGGTAGATGCTTCTTTTTGTTGGCTTCTGTGTCATCCACCGTTATTGACCACTAGTTGTTTCCTTTGCACCTCTGTGTAAACAGAGTTATCTACTTCACCTCGTTGCCATTGTGACCTTTTGTTGCACTGCACAAAATACTTCTGTTTTAAGAGTGTTTTGTGCAGTTCAACCAAAATGTCACACCGACAACGTTGCTTGATTTCTTGATCTTAGTGGAACTGCGCAAGAGGAGATCTTACTTCCTATCCGTGTTGGCAAATTTGGTTCCGATCTTCTTCTTGTGAGTTGTTTGAATTCCGCATCATGAGAGGTCAGTACTAGCCTTCTTTCACATGATTCTACAGTGTTCTTTCATATGTTGTGCTACTTGTATGGTAATGTTGCTTGATTTTATTGAACTGCACAAATGGAGACAAGACTTCCAATCTGTATGTGCACCGTAATATCCCATTGAGGTAAGATAAGGATATTTCACAACTGTTGGCCTATATTTTGCCACTTTCATCAGAAAATTAATGTCATTGTTTAGTGCTATTCTTGTGCAACCTAATTGACATGCCAAATCTTACATTAAAGGCAAAGCTTGTCTGTTATTGAACCAAGTGATGAAGGGGAAGAACAAGCGGAAGAAAAACAAAATCAACTCCGGTTACGTAATGAAGCATTGGGCTGTGATGACACAAGTAATGATATAGTTTTGCATCTTAATTTATTGCTATGGTGGAGCGAGCAATTGTTTTGCCACTGATTTGATGCCACTCTTAATGTAATACGTAATTATCTCTACTTTTGCAAACAGGGATCTTCTTTGAAGATACCATATATTTTAGTGGAACTGCACAAGAAGATGTTGGAAACATTAAACTAATCGAGAGTATATTGTAAGCATGGCCACCACAGTAGATAGCAACAGATGGTTCCAGAGAAGTGCTTCATCTGTATGCTCTACACAATAAGCCTCGACAAAGGTTGGTACTAAGCCACTGATTTCATCCATATGATTGAGCTTTGTCATCTCTATTGGTGTTGTGCTACTGTTTAGATACTGTCATGAAAAAGTTGTATTGTTCTTGAGAAGTGCTTCATCTGTGTTGTTTTAAATATTTCCTTTCCCTTTTTTCAAGCAAACAGGGATGCTAGCATTTAGTTGTCCTCTTGTCTTTGCACAATAGGATCATCCTCCTCTGAAGAAGAATATGTAGTACGTGAAGTGACTAGTTCCGATTATGCCAGGATGAAGAAGCCCTGTCTATCTTCTCAATAGAAGGAGCAGTTGAAGGATGGTTACATTACTCCCCACAAGACCAAACTAACTTCAGCTCAGAAGGACTGACAAATCTCCATTTTCTTGCTGTGATGCTTGTGAGTACAATGTTGTTCTAGGATTCTTTCCGCTGAGTTCCATTTTTCTAAAAGTGTGCTCTACATGGACCATGTAGGTGCTGTTTAAACTGTCAATTCATAGTACAGTTTGCTTTATACTAATCACTTTTTTTGTATTTGTGCAAACAGGGGTGCTCAGCTTGATTTCAATGGGAACTGCACAAAATGTTCATGAATACATCGAACATTCATTTCCACAACAAGAAAGGAGGTGCCGATAAGTTCAAGGCGTTGCAACATATAAGGGCAAAATCATACAAGCTACACGCGAATTTGGTTGATTTTGATGGAACTGCACAAAAAGAACAACTGGTTTATTTAGCACGAGGTGCCATGTCAATGTCCGAACTGATGGAAAACCCTCCCGATTCCACAATCGTAGGCATTTGATATTTTGTAATGGAACAACCTTGTCAAATTTTGCTCATTGATTTTAGCAAGAAGACATGCGTTTGATATTTTTTGAATGGGGACGCCCTTTCTTTGTCGTGACATCGATCCATTTTTTCTTTATTCTTTAGTTGTGAAGTAAATATTGGCTCTGACATGTGAATCGTTGAGATGCGTAATCATCGATTGTTTTGAATGTTCTCTATGAATTGCCTGGCCTATGTGTTTGATTGCAATGTACAGGAACGCTAAAAAGCTGCTCAAACTCTTTGTACTCATACATTTCCTTTTACTTCGCACATTGTGAAAGTGCATACTTTTTTCTATAAGATTGGTCAAAGTAGAGATACTTTGACTGCAGACAAAACTTGTATGCATACTAGAAATGACCGGAGGGAGTACATGTGAAACTGCTGCAAACGAGGTGATCACCCTGCGAATATTGCTAGTACGTATTGTTTTGCATGTTCATCCAATGCCAGTGATACAAGAATTCGAACTAATTGAAATAAATTCATTCATACACGGTCAGATTTCATATAAACATGCTAGATTTCATTACATTTCATATATTCTTCAACTAAAAAGGGGCGCGCTGGAGGTATAATTAATTAACCGAAGGTACCCATCTGTGTCCGGCTGAGCCGAACAGAAGCTTCAGTGACTTAACTGCAGGTGCGGTTGCGTAAATAACATGTGGCCTAGAGGCCTGTTGGGCCCACGTGTTAGTCAGCCAACTGCACCAGCAGTTAAGTAGAAGCAGCGTCCTTCTCCAACATAGCTCTGTGACTCCACGTCGCCGCCAAGAAGCTAACCGGCCATCGGTGGTCAACCCGCCTAGCTTGGCTTCAACTGGAGGGTAGCAGCGTGGCCTTACTTGGACCCGAGCGGCAGCGACCTACCGTGTTCCTATTCCTCATTTTCTGTGTGGCATGTGAAGGAAATATGCCCTAGAGGCAATAATAAAGTTATTATTTATTTCCTCATATCATGATAAATGTTTATTATTCATGCTAGAATTGTATTAACCGGAAACATGATACATGTGTGAATACATAGACAAACATATAGTCACTAGTATGCCTCTACTTGACTAGCTCATTAATCAAAGATGATTATGTTTCCTAACCATAGACATGTGTTGTTATTTGATTAATGGGATCACATCATTAGGAGAATGATGTGATTGACATGACCCATTCCATTAGCCTAGCACTTGATCGCTTAGTATATTGCTATTGCTTTCTTCATGACCTATACATGTTCCTGTAACTATGAGATTATGCAACTCCGTTTACCGGAGGAACACTTTGGGTGCTACCAAAGCGTCCTGGCGTAATCGGGTGATTATAAAGGAGTACTACAGGTGTCTCCAAAGGTACATGTTGGGTTGGCGTATTTCGAGATTAGGTTTTGTCACTCCGATTGTCGGAGAGGTATCTCTGGGCCCTCTCGGTAATACACATCACATAAGCCTTGCAACCATTGCAACTAATAAGTTAGTTGCGAGATGATGTATTACGGAACGAGTAAAGAGACTTGCCGATCTAGATTGAAGTAGGTATTGGATACCGACGATCGAATCTCGGGCAAGTAACATACCGATGACAAAGGGAACAACGTATGTCGTTATGCGGTTTGACCGATAAAGATCTTCGTAGAATATGTAGGAACCAATATGGGCATCCAGGTTCCGCTATTGGTTATTGACCGAGAATAGTTCTAGGTCATGTCTACATAGTTCTCGAACCCGTAGGGTCCGCACGCTTAACGTTACGATGACAGTTTTGTTATGAGTTTATAAGTTTTGATGTATCGAAGTTTGTTCGGAGTCCCGGATGTGATCACGGACGTGACGAGGAGTCTCGAAATGGTCGAGACATAAAGATTGATATATTGGAAGCCTATATTTGGATATCGGAATGGTTCCGGTGAAATCGAGATTTCTTAGGAACACCGGGGTTACGGAACCCTCCCGGGATAATGGGCCTTAGTGGGCCATAAGGGAGAAGAGGAGGGCGGCCGGGGCAGGCGCGCCTCCCCTAGTCCGAATAGGACAAGGAGAGGCGGCGCCCTTCCTCTTTCCTCCCCTTTCCTTCTCCAACAAGGCAAGAGGGGAGTCCTACTCCCGGTGGGAGTAAGACTCCTCCAGCGCACCCCAGGGGCGGCCGCACCTCCCCTCCCTCCTTTATATACGGAGGCAGCAGGCACCCAGAACACACAAGTTGATCTACGGATCGTACCTTAGCCGTCTGCTGTGCCTCCTTCCACCATATTCCACCTCAGTCATATAGTCGAGGAGTTTACGCGAAGCCCTGCGACGGTAGAACATCATCATCGTCACCACGCCGTCGTCTTGTGGAACTCATCCCCGACACTTTGCTGGATCGGAGTCCGGGGATCGTCATCGAGCTGAACGTATGCTGAACTCGGAGGTGCTGTACGTTCGGTACTTGGATCGGTCGGATCGTGAAGACGTACGACTACATCAACCGCGTTGTCATAACGCTTCCGCTTACGGTCTACGAGGGTATGTGGACAACACTCTCCCCTCTCGTTGCTATACCATCACCATGATCTTGCGTGTGCGTAGGAAATTTTTTGAAATTACTACGTTCCCCAACAAAGGGTATCGAGCACAGTTTTATGCGTTGATGGTATATGCACGAGTAGAACACAAGTGAGTTGTGGGCGATACAAGTCATCTTGCTTACCAGATGTCATACTTTGGTTCACGGTATTGTGAGATGAAGCGGCCCGGACCGACATTACGCGTACGCTTACGCGAGACTAGTTTCACCGCTGCGAGCACTCATTGCTTAAAGGTGGCTGGCGGGTGTCTGTCTCTCTCACTTTAGTTGAACCGAGTGTGGCTACGCCCGGTCCTTGCGAAGGTTAAAACAGCACCAACTTGACAAACTATCGTTGTGGTTTTGATGCGTAGATAAGAACGGTTCTTGCTCAGCCCGTAGCAGCCACGTAAAACTTGCAACAACAAAGTAGAGGACGTCTAACTTGTTTTTGCAGGCATGTTGTGATGTGATATGGTCAAGACGTGATGCTATATTTTATTGTATGAGATGATCATGTTTTGTAACCGAGTTATCGGCAACCGCCAGAGCCATATGGTTGTCGCTTTATTGTATGAAATGCAACGCCATGTAATTGCTTTACTTTATCACTAAGCGGTAGCGATAGTCGAGAAGCAATAGTTGGCGAGACGACAACGATGCTACGATGGAGATCAAGGTGTCGCGCGGTGACGATGGTGATCACGACGGTGCTTCGGAGATGGAGATCACAAGCACAAGATGATGATGGCCATATCATATCACTTATATTGATTGCATGTGATGTTTATCCTTTATGCATCTTATCTTGCTTTGATTAACGGTATCATTATAATATGATCTCTCATTAAATATCAAGAAGTGTTCTCCCTGAGTATGCACCGTTGCGAAAGTTCTTCGTCTTTGAGACACCACGTGATGATCGGGTGTGATAGGCTCTACGTTCAAATACAACGGTGCAAAACAGTTGCACACGCGGAATACTCAGGTTAAACTTGACGAGCCTAGCATATACAAATATGGCCTCGGAACACGGAGACCGAAAAGTCGAACGTGAATCATATAGTAGATATGATCAACATAGTGATGTTCACCATTGAAACTACTCCATCTCACGCGATGATCGGACATGGTTTAGTTGATTTGGATCACGTAATCACTTACATGACTAGAGAGATGTCTATCTAAGTGGGAGTTCTTAAGTAATATGATTAATTGAACTTAAATTTATCATGAACTTAGTACCTGATAGTATTTTGCTTGTCTATGTTTTCTTGTAGATAGATGGCTCGTCTTTGTTGTTCCGTTGAATTTTAATGCGTTCCTTGAGAAAGCAAAGTTGAAAGATGATGGTAGCAATTACACGGACTGGGTCCGTAACACGAGGATTATCCTCATTGCTGCACGGAAGAATTACGTCCCGGAAGCACCGCTGGGTGCCAGAACTTCATTGATGTAACCGATTTACGTTAAGAACGTCTGGCGAGCAAAGCTGATGACTACTCGATAGTTCGATGTGCCATGCTTTACAGCTTAGAACCGGGCCTTCAACGACGTTTTGATAGTCATGGAGCATATGAGATGTTCCAGGAGTTGAAGTTAATATTTCAAGCAAATGCCCGGATTGAGAGATATGAAGTCTCCAATAAGTTCTATAGCTGCAAGATGGAGGAGAATAGTTACATCGGTGAACACATACTCAAAATGTCTGGGTATAATAATCACTTGATTCAAGCGGGAGTTAATCTTCCTGATGATAGTGTCATTGACATAATTCTTCAATCACTGCCACCAAGCTACAAGAGCTTCGTGATGAACTATAATATGCAAGGGATGGACAAGTCTATTCCCGAGCTCTTCGCAATGCTAAAAGCCGCGGAGGTAGAAATCAAAAAGGAGCATCAAGTGTTGATGGTTAACAAGACCACCAGTTTCAAGAAAAAGGGCAAAGGGAAGAAGAAGGAACTTCAAGAAGAACAGCAAACAAGTTGCTGCTCAAGAGAAGAAACCCAAGTCTGGACCTAAGCCCGAGGACTGAGTGCTTCTCTGCAAACAATTTGGACCTTTGGGCGGAACTGCCCCAAGTATTTGGCGGATAAGAAGGATGGCAAAGTGAAACAAAAGTATATGTGATATACATGTTATTGATGTGTACCTTACTAATACTCGCAGTAGTACACAGGTATTTGATCTTTGGTTACTGTTGCTAATATTTGCAACTCGAAACAGAACTACGGATTAAGCGAAGATTGGCTAAGGCGAGGTGACGATCTTGGCGTGGGAAATGGTTCCAAAGTCGATGTGATCGCGGTCGGCACGCTACCTCTACATCTGCCATCAGGATTAGTTTTAGACCTAAATAATTGTTATTTGGTGCCAGCGTTAAGCATGAACATTATATCTAGATCTTGTTTGATGCGAGACGGTTATTCATTTAAAGTCGAGGAGAATAATGGTTGTTCTATTTATATGAATAATATCTTCTATGGTCATGCACCCTTGAAGAGTGGTCTATTTTTATTGAATCTCGATAGTAGTAATACACATATTCATAGTGTTGAAACCAAAAGATACTGAGTTGATAATGATAGTGCAACTTATTTGTGGCAATTGCCGTTTGGGTCATATCGGTGTAAAAGCATGAAGAAACTCCATCTTGATGGGCTTTTGGAATCACTTGATTATGAATCACTTGGTACTTGCGTAACCGTGCCTCATGGGCAAGATGACTAAAACGCCGTTCTCCGGAACTATGGAGCGAGCAACTGATTTGTTGGAAATCATACATACTGATGTTTGTGGTCCAATGAATGTTGAGGCTCGCGGCGGTATCGTTATTTTCTCACCTTCACAGATGATTTGAGCAGATATGTGTATATCTACTTGATGAAACATAAGTCTGAAACATTTGAAAAGTTCAAAGAATTTCAGAGTGAAGTGGAAAATCATCATAACAAGAAAATAAAATTTCTACGATCTGATCGTGGAGGAGAATATTTGAGTTCTGAGTTTGGTTTACATTTGAAACAATGCGGAATAGTTTCGCAACTCACGCCACCGGAACACCACAACGAAATGGTGTGTCCGAGCGTCAGAATCGTACTTTACTAGATATGGTGCGATCTATGATGTCTCTTCTTGATTTACCGCTTCGTTTTGGGGTTATGCTTTAGAGACGGCCGCATTCACGTTAAATAGGGCACCATCAAAATCCGTTGAAATGACACCTTATGAACTATGGTTTGGCAAGAAACCAAAGTTGTCGTATCTTAAAGTTTGGGGCTGCGATGCTTATGTGAAGAAACTTCAACCAGATAAGCTCGAACCTAAATCGGAGAAATGTGTCTTCATAGGATACCCAAAAGAGACTATTGGGTACACCTTCTATCACAGATCTGAAGGCAAGATTTTCGTTGCTAAATTCAGATCCTTTCTAGAAAAGGAGTTTCTCTCGAAAGAAGTGAGTGGGAGAAAAGTAGAACTTGATGAGATAAATGTATCTGCTCCCTTATTGGAAAGTAGTTCATCACAAGAACCGGTTCCTATGACAACTGCACCAATTAGTGAAGAAGCTAATGATATTGATCATGAAACTTCAGATCAAGTTTCTACTGAACTACGTAGGTCAACTAGAGTAAGATCCGCACCAGAGTGGTACGGTAATCCTATTCTGGAAGTCATGTTACTTGACCATGGCGAACCTACAAACTATGAAGAAGCGATGGTGAGCCCAGATTCCGCAAAATGGTGGAAGCCATGAAATCTGAGATGGGATCCATGTATGAGAACAAAGTATGGACTTTGGTTGACTTGCCCGATGATCGGCAAGCCATTGAGAACAAATGGATCTTTAAGAAGAAGACTGACGCTGATGGTAATGTAACTGTCTATAAAGCTCGACTTGTTGCGTAAAGGTTTTCGACAAGTTCAAGGGGTTGACTACGATGAGACTTTCTCACCAGAAGCGATGCTTAAGTCTGTCTCGAATCATGTTAGCAATTGCTGCATTTTATGATTATGAAATTTGGCAAATGGATGTCAAAACTGCATTATTGAATGGATTTCTAGAAGAAGAGTTGTATATGATGCAACCGTAAGGTTTTGTTGATCCAAAAGGTGCTAACAAAGTGTGCAAGCTCCAGCGATCAATTTATGATGCAGTGCAAGCCTCTCGGAGTTGGAATAAACGCTTTGATAGTGTGATCAAAGCATATGGTTTTATCTGAGACTTTTGGAGAAGCCTGTATTTACAAGAAAGTGAGTGGGAGCTCAGAGCATTTACGATATTATATGTGGACGACATATTATTAATTGGAAATGATATAGAATTTCTGGATAGCATAAAAGGATACTTGAATAAAAGTTTTTCAATGAAAGACCTCGGTGAAGCTGCTTACATATTGGGCATCAAGATCTATAGAGATAGATCAAGACGCTTGATTGGACTTTCACAAAGCACATACCTTGATAAAGTTTTGAAAAAGTTCGTAATGGATCGTGCAAAGAAAGGATTTTTACCGTGTTACAAGGTGTGAAATTGAGTCGGACTCAATGCCCGACCACAATGAGAAGATAGAGAGAAAATGAAAGATGTTCCCTATGCTTCAGCCATAGGCTCTTTCATGTATGCAATGCTGTGTACCAGACCTGGACGTATGCTTAGCAATAAGCTTGGCAGGAAGGTACCAAAGTAATCCAGTGGATCACTGGACAGCGGTCAAGAACATCCCGAAATACGAAAAGGACTAAGGATATGTTTCTCAGATATGGAGGTGACAAAGAGCTAGTCGTAAATGGTTACGTTGATGCAAGCTTTGACACTGATCCGGACGATTCTAAATCGCAAACCGGATCGTGTTTTTATTAAACGGTGGAGCCGTCGGTTGGTGCGCTTCTAAACAAAGCGTTGTGGCGGGATCTACATGTGAAGCGGAGTACATAGTCGCTTCGAAGCAGCAAATGAAGGAGTCTGGATGAAAGAGTTCATTTCCGATCTAGGTGTCATACCTAGTGCATCGACCAATGAAGATCTTCTCGTGACAATCTTTGGTGCAATTGCCTTGGCAAAGGAATCCAGATTTCACAAGAGGACCAAGCATATCAAGAGACGCTTCAATTCCATCCGGGACTTAGTCCAGGTGGGAGACATAGAGATTTGCAAGATACACACGGATCTGAATGTAGCAGACCCGTTGACTAAGCCTCTTCCACGAGCAAAACATGATCAACACCAAGACTCCATGGGTGTTAGAATCATTACGGTGTAATCTAGATTATTGACTCTAGTGCAAGTGGGAGATCAAGGAAATATGTCCTAGAGGCAATAATAAAGTTATTATTTATTTCCTCATATCATGATAAATGTTTATTATTCATGCTAGAATTGTATTAACCGGAAACATGATACATGTGTGAATACATAGACAAACATATAGTCACTAGTATGCCTCTACTTGACTAGCTCATTAATCAAAGATGGTTATGTTTCCTAACCATAGACATGTGTTGTTATTTGATTAATGGGATCACATCATTAGGAGAATGATGTGATTGACATGACCCATTCCGTTAGCCTAGCACTTGATCGCTTAGTATATTGCTATTGCTTTCTTCATGACCTATACATGTTCCTGTAACTATGAGATTATGCAACTCCCGTTTACGGAGGAACACTTTGGTGCTACCAAACGTCACAACGTGAATCGGGTGATTATAAAGGAGTACTACATGTGTCTCCAAAGGTACATGTTGGGTTGGCGATTTCGAGATTAGGTTTTGTCACTCCGATTGCTCTGGAGAAGTATCTCTGGGCCCTCTCGGTAATACAGATCACATAAGCCTTGCAAGCATTGCAACTAATAAGTTAGTTGCGAGATGATGTATTACGGAACGAGTAAAGAGACTTGACAGCAATGAGATTGAACTAGGTATTGGATACCGACGATCGAATCTCGGGCAAGTAACATACCGATGACAAAGGGAACAACGATGTCGTTATGCGGTTTGACCGATAAAGATCTTCAGAGAATATGTAGGAACCAATATGGGCATCCAGGTTCCGCTATTGGTTATTGACCGAGAATAGTTCTAGGTCATGTCTACATAGTTCTCGAACCCGTAGGGTCCGCATGCTTAACGTTACGATGACAGTTTTATTATGAGTTTATAAGTTTTGATGTACCGAAGTTTGTTCGGAGTCCCGGATGTGATCACGGACGTGACGAGGAGTCTCTAAATGGTCGAGACATAAAGATTGATATATTGGAAGCCTATATTTGGATATCGGAATGGTTCCGGGTGAAATCGGGATTTTACCGGAACACCGGGGGGTTACTGGAACCCTCCCGGGGGATAATGGGCCTTAGTGGGCCATAAGGGAGAAGAGGAGGGCAGGCAGGCAGGCCGCGCCTCCCCCCTAGTCCGAATAGGACAAGGAGAGGGGGCGGCGCCTCTTCCTCTTTCCCTCCCCCTTTCCTTCTCCAACAAGGCAAGAGGGGAGTCCTACTCCCGGTGGGAGTAAGACTCCTCCAGCGCACCCCTTGGGGCGGCCGCACCTCCCTCCCTCCTTTATATACGGGGCAAGGGGCACCCCTGAACACACAAGTTGATCTACGGATCGTTCCTTAGCTGCAGTGCGGTGCCCCTTCCACCATATTCCACCTCGGTCATATCGTCCACGGAGTTTAGGCGAAGCCCTGCGCGATAGAGCATCATCATCGTCACCACGCCGTCGTCTTGTGGAACTCATCCCGACACTTTGCTTTGGATCGGAGTCCGGGGATCGTCATCGAGCTGAACGTGTGCTGAACTCGGAGGTGTCGTACGTTCGGTACTTGGATCAGCCGGATCGTGAAGACGTACGACTACATCAACCGCGTTGTCATAACGCTTCCGCTTACGGTCTACGAGGGTACGTGGACAACACTCTCCCCTCTCGTTGCTATACCATCACCATGATCTTGCGTGTGCGTAGGAATTTTTTTTGAAATTACTACGTTCCCCAACAGCATGGCCTCACTGGCAGCGGGGCGGGGCCTCGGCGGAGCCGGCGATGTCCTCTGTCTCGTTGCCGGCGGGCGGCGCCTCGGCGGAGCGGGGGAAATCCTCCCCCTCGTTGCCGGCAGGGTGGGGCCTCGGCGGAGCCAGCGGTGTCCTCCGCCTCGTTGTTGGCGCCGCGGGGCCTCGGCGGAGCAGGGCCTCGGCGGAGCCGGCGGTGTCCTCCGCCTCATTGTTGGTGCCGCGGGGCCTCGGCGGAGCAGGGCCTCGTCGACGCCAGCGGAGCGGGGACTCGTCGGAGCCGGCATTGTCCTCTGCCTCTGTAACGCCCTCGATGCGGCTATATCTCCCACGTGTCGAAGCACGACTTAGAGGCATAACCGCATTGAAAGCAATGTCGCAAGTGAGGTAATCTTCACACAACCCATGTAATACATAAGGGAAAGAGATACATAGTTGGCTTACAATCGCCACTTCACACAATACATGAGTAAAGCATTACATCATACAGATACAATCAAGGTCCGACTACGGAACCAAAATAAAAGAAGACTACCCCAAATGCTACACAGATCCCCGATCGTCCCAACTGGGCTCCACTACTGATCAACTAAAACGAAAAAACACAATGAACAAGATCTTCAACGAGCTCCTCAGCTCGGGTGCGTCACCTGCACGGTTTCATCGGCACCTGCAAACTGGTTTTGGAAGAATCTGTGTCACAGGGACTCAGCAATCTCACACCCGCGAGATCAAGACTATTTAAGCTTATGGGTAGGAGAAGGTAGTGAGGTGGAGCTGCAGCAAGCGACTAGCATATATGGGGGCTACATTCGCAAAAGAGAGCGAGAAGAGAAGCAAGGCACGGTCGAACAACTATGATCAAGAAGTGATCCTAGAACAACCTACGTCAAGCATAACTCCAACACCGTGTTCACTTCCCGGACTCCACCGAGAAGAGACCATCACGGTTACACACGGGGTTGATGTATTTTAATTAAGATCAACTTCGGGTTTTCTACAACCGAACATTAACAAATTCCCATCTCGCCTCATAACCGCGGGCACGGCTTTGAAAGATAATACCTGCAAGTGTCCCAACTTAGCCCATTATAAGCTCTCACGGTCAACGAAGGATATTCCTTCTACCGAAGACCCGATCGATCTCGAAATCTCGGACTACAAGACATCTCGACAATGGTAAAACAAGACCAGCAAAGCCGCCCGAATGTGCCGACAAATCCCGATAGGAGCTGCACATATCTCGTTCTCGTGGCACACCGGATGAGCAGTCCGCATAACTAAAACCAGACCCCAAGTTTCCTTGAGGGGCTGCAAAGCGCTCTAGTTTGGGCCAACACTCGAGAGGAGCATTGGCCGGGGGTTAAAATAAAGATGACCCTTGAGTCTGCAGAACCCAAGGAAAAAGGCTTAGGTGGCAAAAGTTAAAACCAATGTTGGGCCTTCTTTGGAGGAGTTTTATTCAAAGCGAACTGTCAAGGGGGTCCCATAAATCACCCAACCGTGTAAGGAACGCATAAAATCAAGGAACATAACACCGGTATATGACGGAAACTAGAGGCGGCAAGAGTGGAACAAAACACCGGGCATAAGGCCGAGCCTTCCACCCTTTACCAAGTATATAGATGCATTAATTAAAGAAGATATATTGTGATATCCCAACAAGTAAACATGTTCCAACAAGGAACAACATCTCCATGTTCCAACAAGGAACAAACTTCATCTTCACCTGCAACTAACAACGCTATAAGAGGGGCTGAGCAAAGCGGTAACATAGTCAAACAACGGTTTGCTAGGAAAGGATGGTTAGGGGCTTGACATGGCAATATGGGAGGCATGATAAGCAAGTGGTAGGCATCGTAGCATAGGCATAGCAAAAGAGCGAGCATCTAGCAAGCAAAGATAGAAGTGATTTCGAGGGTATGGTCATCTTGCCTGAAATCCCGCAAGGAAGAAGAACGAGTCCATGAAGAAGACAAACGGACGTAGTCGAGCGAATCCTCACAACTCGGAAGGAAACCGAAGCTAACGAGAGAAGCAACCCGGAAACAAACAAACAACATGGTAAACCAACAAGCACAAACATGACATGATGCACAACCAAGTATGATGCATGTCCGGTTTAAATAGCATGGCATGGCAATATGCACAAACAAAACTACAAGTTAAATGGAGCCCAATATGCAACGAAGTTGCATATTGACGTAAACACCACATCAATTATTTAGTTCTCTCTCGGTTATGGACCCAACAATATTAAATGTTATTAAACATGGCAAGGGGTGAAGCATAATTAAACTACCTATTTAGGCAAGTTTAAATGAGGCCGGAAACAACAAACGATAATTTCGGAAAATCCTCATGTCATTTAGCAATTTTAATGCAAACATCAATTTTAAACATTTTAATTGTTGTTATCATGATGCGGATGACATATACAAGTTATATGCAATTTTTATGAAAATGTTGACATAAGCATGTTATGAAGCATTTGGTCACCATGGCGGAACAAAAGGGTGCCACAGCGGCGAATCCGAAAATGATGCCACGGCAACATTCCGGTCCCGGTAACTTGATTGAGATGCCGGTGCAAAAGGAGGCGTGACGTGATCGAGTCATGCAAGATGGTGGGGTGATCCCGGATTCCGGGACAGCGGCATGGCAAACGAGGAACGCGCAAGGAACAACTCGGACATGGTGCAAACACGGGCATCTCATACAACCCACATTCGTTCTCGGAAGGTCGTCTCGGGGTTATACCTTCAAAGCGTGCATTTCGAGGCGGTTCACAAATGTCAAGGGAAGTAGTCGTTCTCGTGGCGATAGTGGAAGTAGTGGTACACGTTGTCTTGTCGAATCAACAGCGGCGGTAGTTGTACATCTCGTAGTGGAACTTGGTGATCCACGGTTGATCGAACTTGGCGCTAAATGGTACACGGGTCTTGAGCGACGGTAGATATACGGCAACTGTAGTCGAACTTGAAGGGCCAGCGAAGTCGTGGTACTTGGCGAGTCCGCAGCCGTAGAGGGTCATAGGGAACTTGGCGTTTACCGTAGTCGAACACGGGTCAAACAAACGCATCGGCGAATTTGGAGGAGCACGCGAGCAGAGCCGCTCGTGAGGATAGCGACCGGAAAAGGCGACTTGGCCTTGACGTGAAGCAGGAGGCGGAGCTCCTCAGGTCGATGGTGACGAAGCGAGCAAAGGGGCTGCTGGGACTTGACGACGCAGGGAGCAGCTGCAGCAAAGGCGAACATGGTGGAGCAATGAGGCAGCCAGCCATGGTGGCGCCGGGCACGAGGTGAGGAGGAGGACCGGAGGAAGGGAGGTCGTCTGGGAGCAGCGACACGAGAGCTCTTGGAGCTCGGGAAGCTCTGGAGGTGTCCGTGTCCAACACGGGTTGACGAGGCCGTCAGGAACGCCGACGACTTGCGGGTGCGGAGGCGTAAAAGCTCGAGGGAGAGGCTCGGGAGGAAGGAGCAGGGCGCAAGGAAGAGGAGCTCTCCTCTTGGCGGCACAGGGGGTCCTCGTCGGCCGAGCGGCGACGGCATCGATCGGGAGGCGCCAAGGCGTAAGGCCAAGGCAGAGGCGACGAGGGAAAGGGATGGAGGCGACGAGGGAAGGTAGGGACGGCGCGACGGAGGAGGAATCGCATGTGGAGGAGGCCGAGGGGTCGAGGGAGGAGATGGCGGCGTGAGGGAGGAGATGGGGATCGAGGCCGAACGAGCGATGCGGCTACTGGAGGAAGGACGAGGAGATGGAGATCGAGCGGAGGGAGGCTAGGGTTAGGTAGGGCGTGGCTGGGCCTTGGCGCAGATGGGCGTTGGAGGCGGGGCGGCCTAGCTGCAGATTCTTGACTGGACTCTCTCACTACTAAAAGAAAAGAAAAAAACAGAGATTAAGAAAGAAAAGAAAGAGAGGTTAGGGAAGAAAAAGCGCAAGGATAATTTTCCGGACTCACAAAAATGAGTTTGATCCAAGAAAAATAGGAAGACCATGATTGAAAGATTTAAATTCAAACTCATTTGAATTTAATTCAAATGGGTTTGAACTAGGACTTGATAAAAGGAAGGTCCAAAATGTTCGGATTTTTGGTGGAGCTCGAATATGATAAAAGAAATTATGGGCAATGTTGGAGACCAAGAATTAAGATAACAAAGGCATTGGGATTTATTTGCAAGTGTGTTATGGTGATTTCCAAATAAATGGAATAATTTTATTATAGCTCCCTAATAATATTGAGAGGCTTTAATATGTTATAAGGAGAAATCACCATGTGAATCCCTCGATTTAAATGGATCAAAGATCCATGCCATTTATTTAGTTGAGTTGCAAAAGATTTATGAGATGATGGCATGATGACATGATGCAATGCAAAAAATAAAAGAGCATGCACAAAAGAAACACACGGCGAAACTCGGAATAGGTAGAAGTCTTCTGGAGCATCGGTCTCGGGGCGTTGCAACACTCCACCACTACAAGAGGATCTCGTCCCGAGATCTAGGATGGCACCGGAGAAAAGCAGAAGAGGAAGAGGTAAAACAAAGTTGTTTCTACGACAAACGAGTGAAACCACGAATCTTGAGAGGTTGAGCAAATCGAAAGAAAGAATACAATGGAGGTGAACGAGATTGCAAACACTCTGTTAGAAAAGAGGAACATGGGATACGACGAGAACCAAGAGGTTTAGTGATAAGATAGATATTGAAACCACTCCGGTTAAAACTAGATAGAGAAGGAAGAATTCGGGCAGCACTCCGGTTGAACATGGAAGGAATTAGAATCATGAACTTGACAAGATGAGAGGATACTTAATGAAAGAAAAGAGGATACTTGATGAAATCAACAAACACTGCCTTTGGAACTATTGAAAAAAATGGCACAAGGGGTAAGAAAGATTTCAGACAGCTCTCCGGTTGAGGAAGGAGGCAAAACTTGATAAGATGAGAGAACTCGAATGAAAACATGACACTCCGGCTAAACGGAGAAGCAAGGAGAAGAACATTATCTTGACAAAACAAGATGATGGGTCGAAGAGAGCAACATCACAATGCCTTCGGAACGGAACAATAGAATCTAGATTGTTGGGATAAAGGGACGGAGAAGAAAATGACAACTTCTACCACAAATGAATTTGAAAGAAACATCCTTACGAGGAAGGCTAGAACGGAGTTGTTGAAAAATCAACAATGAAAAGAATAAACTTGTAGTGGGCTTATGGAAACAACTCAAAACTTACGGTGAATACATGCCACTCCGAAAAACAATTGATTGCTTGAGAGCAACACGGAGATGAAAACTTGATTCGCCGAGAGAATAGGAGAAAACTTGGATCATTGATAAGCACCACAATTGGCAACATTCCTTCGGAAAGGCTTTAGGTGAAATCTAAACCAAGATAACACCAACAATAAATTGTTGGGTTGAAAAGATCTCGTGAACGAAGAGAAATGATGGATTTAAATATCTCATTCCTGACAACTTGTGAATCAAGAAACACGAAGGGAAATTGTCAAGAATGACATAACACCATCTCAAAAGATAAGGTCGAAAGAATTGCACTTCGGAATGCAAGATGAAGAATGCTTGAACTCCTCAAAACAAAACATGTGTTGAACACCATGTTTATTTTGAGTATAGCTTGGCGGATCTTAACTTCGAGAAAAAATCTTGATGAACAATTGAAGAATGAAAAGAATCTTTGACGAAGCACCATGTAGAGCCTCCACGATGAACTCCGGTAATAAAAGGGTGATAGAAAGAAAGAGAAGTTGAAAACACAAGGTGAAGCCTTCTAATGATTTAGATGGATCTTCGTGATGATGAGAGCTTGGAACTCCGGGAAAAGAAAAGATGAAACAATTGAAACCGAGAATTTATTCATCATGAACAAACTCCGAAAGAAGGAATTAATCACTTGGATGAAACAAGAACAAGAATTATGTTATGTGTATCCTTCACCAATTTAAATTGATGACAAGCAGCGGATTAGGCATACTACTTATTCTCGTTGAAAAAGGATTGAAGAGAGATATTGCTCAACTTGGGAAGGTCTTCAGCGATCCGCCGGTAGGATTTGGGAAGAACGAATGAACCTATATAATAACGAAGGAAAAGAACTCTTGAACGAACCACCGTAAGAATTGAAATTGAACGTAGCAAAGGCACAATTCACCGTGAAGAATTGGAAAATGAATGAAGATATTTGAGGGGATTTAGATACAAGAGAACAAAGAGATCATGAACTGATTAGAGGATATTTGAACGATGCACCGGTAAGATTTGGAGAACGAGAGCTGAAAGCTGGAATGAATAATTCTGAGATGATGGGCTCAGAAGAATCAAACTGAAAAGACTCCTGAATTGCTCCGGATGGGTGAAAAGAATTCTCACAATCTAAAACCATTATGAGAGGATGGCATCAAACTAGAACCATGAATCTTGAAGAGAATGGAGCAAGATTTAAGAGAAACTCTTCTTTGGTCTTCAAATGTTGAGAATGGCGATGAGAAACACCAGATGAATTGTTGAGGCACTCCGGAATGACAATTAGAAAGATTGAACGACCGATGAAAAGAATTTGAAAGATCTTGGAGAAAGACATTTGGTGATGATAATTCATCTTTACATCAAACTTTGCAAAGAATTTGAGAATAACTCCGAAAATTAGAAGAGTCGTAAGATCACGGAAAAAGACCTGTGGGTTAGGGCCCACTCAAAAGAACCACCGTTGAACAATTGTTTGAAAAGAGAGATTGCACCGGTTGAATTAAATGGCTCAAAAGGGATAACAACTACGAGAAATCTTGCACGGATTAGGAATGAAAACACGAATCTTCTGAGATAATCTTTAGCACTCCGGAAACAAATGAATAACAAGAAGTGAAAAATTAAGAGGTGCACCGGCATGAGAAAACATTTGAAACGAGGAAGGGAATATGATCAACACCGAAAACTTGACTTAAGTCCACCGGAGAAGAAAAGAACGAAGAATAATAAACTCGAAGCTTCCTTTAGCATCTTCATGAGAATCACTGGATAAGAGCATTGAAGCAAAATAATGAAGAGACTTCACAGCAATAAAATGGATACTTGATTAAGAAATCTGAGTCCTTGAAGAAAAAGGGGTGGGAGGGTGGGAAAACAAAGGCAACTTGGGTCGGATGAAACGAACACCGTTGAGAAAAAAAAACTTAGAATTGATCTTGCGAATGTTGCAATGATCGGATTTACTTGGAGAGAAGCACACGGTTGGAAAGGATTGAAAAGACGACCTTGATGAACAAGAAGGATTAGCATCCACATAGAAATATGAGAACACCGCTTAGAATAAGGTATGGAATCAACACTTGGCATTGAAGCAACTTGAATACCACAAAACGGAACAAAACAAAGGATTTGGCTTGCAGAATAAGCCGGAAACAAACATATGATAGATCCCATATCGTATCATGTGTGTGCTGGAAAGATATCCTATGAGATACTTGAATTCCCACTTATAAACTCCCGAAACTTTCTGGTTATGCAATCAGTGTTGGGGATCTGAGGACACAAAATATATCACCCAAACTAACAATACCTAGATCCAAATTGTATCCATCCGTCAACACATAACCAAGAAACCTTCGTAAATCGTTTACCTCGACCTTGAAAAGCATCCGTTATACGAGTCATGGCAATACTCTCGAGCTCGCCCAAGATCTTGGGTTATCGAGGTTATCTCACCAACAACTGCATAAAAGAGATTTTCGATGTCGGCAAAGCTCGTGTATTCCGATCGCAACGATAAAATTGTGACGACAACACCTCGGAGCTCAACTCCCTGGGACACTGCCACAACCCCTAAATGTCAGGAGGCACCAAGAACAATGTTCTCGTCACAAAACCATCGGAACGATTCCAAGATACCCGCGTGATCCTAAAATTTTTTTTAGTGAAATTTGAGAAGAGAAAGAGTCAAAACTCTACGTCAGGAGACCTCACCAGAGCGACGAAGGGACTGAGGAGTAAAAAGAATCCTACTCTCCGATATATATATAATCCTAAGACTCAAAACTTTTTTGTTCTAGACTCAACAACGCCAGCAAACAATCAAGCAGGGGCTCCTAAGTCGGGGATGGCTCTGATTACCAACTTATCGCCCTCGATGCGGCTATATCTCCCACGTGTCGGAAACGACTTAGAGGCATAACCGCATTGAAAGCAATGTCGCAAGTGAGGTAATCTTCACACAACCCATGTAATACATAAGGGAAAGAGATACATAGTTGGCTTACAATCGCCACTTCACACAATACATGAGTAAAGCATTACATCATACAGATACAATCAAGGTCCGACTACGGAACCAAAATAAAAGAAGACTACCCCAAATGCTACACAGATCCCGATCGTCCCAACCTGGCTCCACTCTTGATCAACTGAAACGAAAAACACAATGAACAAGATCTTCATCGAGCTCCTCCTTGAGCTCGGTGCAAGGCCACCGCAGTTTCATCGGCACCTGCAAACTGGTTTTGGAAGAATCTGTGAGTCACAGGGACTCAGCAATCTCACACCATGAGATCAAGACTATTTAAGCTTATGGGTAGGAGAAGGTAGTGAGGTGGAGCTGCAGCAAGCGACTAGCATATATGGGGGCTACATTACAAAAGAGAGCGAGAAGAGAAGCAAGGCACGGTCGAACAACTATGATCAAGAAGTGATCCTAGAACAACCTACGTCAAGCATAACTCCAACACCGTGTTCACTTCCCGGACTCCACCGAGAAGAGACCATCACGGTTACACACGTGGTTGATGTATTTTAATTAAGATCAACTTCGGGTTTTCTACAACCGGACATTAACAAATTCCCATCTGCCTCATAACCGCGGGCACGGCTTTGAAGATAATACCCTGCAGGGTGTCCCAACAGCCCATTATAAGCTCTCACGGTCAACGAAGGATATTCCTTCTACCGGGAAGACCCGATCAGTCTCGGAATCTCGGACTACAAGACATCTCGACAATGGTAAAACAAGACCAGCAAAGCCGCCCGAATGTGCCGACAAATCCCGATAGGAGCTGCACATATCTCGTTCTCAGGGCACACCGGATGAGCAGTCCGTACAACTGAAACCGCAGACCCCAAGTTTCCTTGAGGGGCGCTGCAAAGCGCTCTAGTTTGGGCCAACACTCAGAGGAGCATTGGCCCGGGGGGGTTAAAATAAAGATGACCCTTGAGTCTGCAGAACCCAAGGGAAAAAGGCTTAGGTGGCAAAAGTTAAAACCAATGTTGGGCCTTGTTGGAGGAGTTTTATTCAAAGCGAACTGTCAAGGGGGTCCCATAAATCACCCAACCGTGTAAGGAACGCAAAATCAAGGAACATAACACCGGTATGACGAAAACTAGGGCGGCAAGAGTGGAACAAAACACTGTGCATAAGTCCGAGCCTTCCACCCTTTACCAAGTATACAGATGCATTAATTAAAGAAGATATATTGTGATATCCCAACAAGTAAACATGTTCCAACAAGGAACAACATCTCCATGTTCCAACAAGGAACAAACTTCATCTTCACCTGCAACTAACAACGCTATAAGAGGGCTGAGCAAAGCGGTAACATAGCCAAACGACGGTTTGCTAGGAAAGGATGGTTAGGGGCTTGACATGGCAATATGGGAGGCATGATAAGCAAGTGGTAGGCATCATAGCATAGGCATAGCGAAAGAGCGAGCATCTAGCAAGCAAAGATAGAAGTGATTTCGAGGGTATGGTCATCTTGCCTGAAATCCATAAGGAAGAAGAACGAGTCCATGAAGAAGACAAACGGACGTGGTCGAAAGAATCCTCACAACTCCGGAAGGAAACCGAATCCAACGACAGAATCAACCCTGAAACAAACAAACAACATGGTAAACCAACAAGCACAAACATGACATGATGCACAACCAAGTATGATGCATGTCCGGTTTAAATAGCATGGCATGGCAATATGCACAAACAAAACTACAAGTTAAATGGAGCCCAATATGCAACGAAGTTGCATATTAATGGCTACCACATCAATTATTTAGTTCTCTCTCGGTTATGGACCCAACAATATTAAATGTTATTAAACATGGCAAGGGGTGAAGCATAATTAAACTACCTATTTAGGCAAGTTTAAATGAGGCCGGAAACAACAAACGATAATTTCGGAAAACCCTCATGTCATTTAGCAATTTTAATGCAAACATCAATTTTAAACATTTTAATTGTCGTTATCATGATGCGGATGACATATACAAGTTATATGCAATTTTTATGAAAATGTTGACATAAGCATGTTATGAAGCATTTGGTCACCATGGCGGAACAAAAAGGGTGCCACAGCGGCGAATCCGAAAATGATGCCACGGCAACATTCCGGTCCCGGTAACTTGATTGAGATGCTGGTGCAAAAGGAGGCGTGACGTGATCGAGTCATGCAAGATGGTGGGGTGATCCCAGATTCCGGGTTCCCACGGGACGGCGGCATGGCAAACGAGGAACACGCAAGGAACAACTCGGACATGGTGCAAACACGGGCATCTCATACAACCCACATTCATTCTCGGAAGGTCGTCTCGGGGTTATACCTTCGAAGCGTGCATTTCGGGGCGGTTCACAAATGTCAAGGGAAGTAGTCGTTCTCGTGGCGGTAGTGGAAGTAGTGGTACACGTTGTCTTGTCGAATCAACGGCGGCGGTAGTTGTACATCTCGTAGTGGAACTTGGTGATCCACGGTTGATCGAACTTGGCGCCGTGGTACACGGGTCTTGAGCGACGGTAGATGTACACGGCAATCGTAGTCGAACTTGAAGGGCCAGAAGTCGTGGTACTTGGCGAGTCCGCAGCCGTAGAGGGGTCATAGGGGAACTTGGCGTTTGCAATCAGTAGTCGAACACGGGTCAAACAAACGCATTGATTTAATTTGGAGGGAGCTCAACAGAGCAGCCGCGAGGATAGCGA
Source organism: Aegilops bicornis (assembly GCA_021605145.1). Classification (NCBI taxonomy): domain Eukaryota; kingdom Viridiplantae; phylum Streptophyta; class Magnoliopsida; order Poales; family Poaceae; genus Aegilops; species Aegilops bicornis. The sequence continues at coordinate 569,018,871 of CM038670.1, forward strand.
CTGGAAAAGGGGCAACTTCGGCCTTGACATGAAGCAGGGAGGCAGAGCTCCTGCCGGGTCGATGGTGACGAGCAGGCAAAGGGGCTGTTGGGACTTGACGACGCAGGGGAGCAGCTGCACTAAGGCGAACATGGTGGAGCAACAGCGAGGCGGCCATGGCTGGCGCCGGGCACGAGGTGAGGAGGAGGACCAGAGGAAGGGGAGGTCGTCTCGGGAACGGGCGACGAGAGCTCTTGGAGCTCGAGGAAGCTCTGGAGGTGTCCGTGTCCAACACGGGTTGACGAGGCCGTCAGGGAACGCCGACGACTTGCGGGTGCGGAGGCAGAGAAGCTCGAGGGTGAGGCTCAGGAGGAAGGAGCAGGGCGCAAGGAAGAGGAGCTCTCCTCTTGGCGGCACAAGGGGGGTCCTCGTCGGCCGGAGCGGCGACCGCATCGATCGCGAGGCGCGGGCGTGCAAGCGCTCGCGCCCAGAGGCGACGAGGGAAAGGGATGGAGGCGACGAGGGGAAGGTAGGGACGGTGACGGAGGAGGAATCACGGTGGAGGAGGCCGAGGGGGTCGAGGGAGGGAGATGGCGGCGCGAGGGAGGAGATGGGGATCGGGCGCTGGGAACGAGCGATGCGGCGCTGGAGGAAGGACGAGGGAGATGGAGATCGAGCGGAGGGGAGGCTAGGGTTAGGTAGGGGCGTGGCTGGGCCTTGGCGCAGATGGGCGTTGGAGGCAGGGGCCGCCTAGCTGCAGGTTCTTGGCTGGGCTCTCTCTCACTACTAAAAGAAAAGAAAAGAAAACAAAGATTAAGAAAGAAAAGAAAGAGAGGTTAGGGGAAGAAAAAGCGCAAGGGGATAATTTTCCCGGACTCACAAAAATGAGTTTGATCCAAGAAAAATAGGAAGACCATGATTGAAAGATTTAAATTCAAACTCATTTGAATTTAATTCAAATGGGTTTGAACTAGGACTTGATAAAGGAAGGTCCAAAACTGTTCGGATTTTTGGTGGAGCTCCGGAATATGATAAAAGAAATTATGGGCAATGTTGGAGACCAAGAATTAAGATAACAAAGGCATTGGGATTTATTTGCAAGTGTGTTATGGTGATTTCCAAATAAATGGAATAATTTTATTATAGCTCCCTAACAATATTGAGAGGCTTTAATATGTTATAAAGAGAAATCACCATGTGAATCCCTCGATTTAAATGGATCAAGGATCCATGCCATTTATTTAGTTGAGTTGCAAAAGATTTATGAGATGATGGCATGATGACATGATGCAATGCAAAAAATAAAAGAGCAAGCACAAAAGAAACACACGGCGAAACTCGGAATAGTTAGAAGTCTTCTGGAGCATCGGTCTCGGGGCGTTACAGTCTCGTCCTCAGTCCCGCCAAACAGTGCCTCGCCCGCTTCATTGCCCTCTTTGTAGGCGGCCGCAGCCTCCGCCGCCCGCATGCGGTACCGCCAGTGCTCGAGGCGGCCCTCGCGGGCGGAGCGGTATGAGTCGAGCAGCGCCTCCTGCTCCGCCCGCTCCGCGGCAATCTGCTCCTCTGCCTGCAGGTGCTCCTGGAGGAGATGGTGGTTGTAGGCGGCGTCGGCCTGCGCCTCCCAGAACTGCTCCTCACGCTTATGCCTCACCGTGTCCATATATTGGGCATGGGCCTCGTCGATGGTCTTGGTGCAATGCACTGGCGAGGATGGCGCGGAGGAGGGGGTTGGTGCCGGATCGTCGACTACCATGTTCTCCATTGGGACGTCGTCATCCTCCGGCTGCCTGCCGGCCAGCCAGTCGGCAGCAATGGCTGCCATCTCCTTGTAGTCCGTTGTCCGCCCGTCCCGAAGAGCGCTGGAGCGCGAGGAAGCCATGGTGGGCAGTAGTGGTGTGGAAAGGAGAAAGGGAACGGATGCGGATGACTACGGCTATGGCTGGCACAATAGTTTATATAGCAATGGTGGGCGGCGGAGGGACGGACGTGTGGCATCGGAGTAGCCGCCTCGGCAACCGCGTATCATTAATGTGGGCGGTAGAAGGACAGACGAACGACACTTGTGTCGTTTGAAGGCGGAGCAATCGCCTGCACCGGGAAGCGGGGCGGGCGGCGCTGACCGTTTCGGGCGGAAAGCGCGTGCGGGCGAGGGAGGCGGTCCGGTGAGCCAGCAAATGACTCGTGCTTGGCAGCGGGTCGGTCCAGCACCGGACATGTCCGCTCGCCAAAGCTAGCTCGCCGAAATGGCGACGACAATCAGACGATGGACGTAACTTCCGACCAGGAGCCGGCGCCACTGTCCAAGCCGGTTCATGCCATGTTCACCATAGAGCAGGTGCGGACGCACTTCGACGCCCTAATGGCGGAAGAGCTACCAGCGCAGGAGGACCTGTGCTGCAACCTCCGTCTCTTCAACGAGCACCGGTGAACAAGCGAACAACAATGCTGTCATGGACATGTGGCCCTATGATCCTGGCTTCCCGAATGAGCAGCGGGCTCTGTATCAGACCATCCGTAGGGCCCGCGAGGCCCTCTCCGTAGTCCTTCGAGTTGTTGCGCTCGCCGTGGCGCCGCCGTCTCGCGTTGTCAACATGGTCAACGGACATGAGGATGAGGAGATGACTTTATTTGGAGAGGATGACAGTGGGGGCCCACCAGGGCCATAGCCGCACGTACGCAAGTGCCTCCTTATTAGTATATAAAACTATACTTTTTTTGCTTCCTCCTGGTTTCCTTACATCATGGTCCCACACCATTGTTAACCTATGTAGTCAACAAATGAGAGAATTGCACAAGAAGCGGCTGATAGCTGGGACCAAGCAGCTCGAGCAGTATTTGTGTTTTTGAGGTGTGAGCACTGCAGAGTTTTTCTTGAGCAATGTTTAGCCCAGATATTAATTTTTCTCCTCTGAACAACAACGAAAACATCGCTACAGGTATTAACTGGAAGGTTGTGGCCCGTCTATCCCAGGCCAGATATCCAGCCCAGATATTAAATTTTTTTCAAGCTGAAAATGGCTAGCCCAGCTATACTTTTTTTAGAATACCCAGGCAAGGTCAAGTTGTTATTCTCCGCCCCGCTGGGCTGCAAATCTTTCCTAGGAGGGATGCATTAGGCTTAACAAGAAAATGGGCTTTAAGAAATAATAAATGGGATGTAATTATAAAAACTGGGCAATAACTATAAAAAATGCACCAAACACGTAATTACTTTATAAAATATTATTTTTGGATATTGAAAATTTTAATTTCATTAATTGTTGCGAGCGCAATGTTTCGTTGGATTTTTACGTAATATAAATTTATATTGAAATTATATTTAATCCGACTAGAAATTTCAGGATAAAAATATTTCGGATCCCATCAAAATGTGGGAAATTTTATTGAATTCTGTTTTGAACGGTTGGTTGTAATGGGCTGTACTTTTAACAAACTGTAAATGGGCTGTAGTAAATTCCATTAGAATTCCAAAATTGGCTGCATATTCTTACAAATCTCAAATGGGCTATAAGTTCTCTGCCACACATTTGTGGCCTTACTAAGCTGACGCGTCCCCTAAAAAAAGAGAGTTGCGTGTATGCAAGGCTTTGTCAACTTATAGTGAACACACGGTTCTAGCAGCAGTGGCCGTTGGATGTCCATCCAATGGATGCCGTGCTTCTTCTTCAATCTCGGATATTCTAGCTTCACCCGCCCAAAAAATGATTCCTCCCCGACATCCGGGCGCACCGCTTTGAAGTCGACCAGGCCTACTAAGTTGACGCGTACCAAGGGCTTTGTCAACTTAGTCAACATAAACGATTCTAGCTGCAGTGACCGTACGATGTCCATCCAACGACCGTCGTGCTTCTTCAACCTCTGGTCTTCTTGCTCCAGCCGCTCAAAGCAGCGCCGGTCGTGCCGCTTTGCTCCACGCCTCCGTGGCCGGGCTGTCTTGCCCGCGTAGGCCTCACCGCCCCCTACTACTCCCATCGCTGGCCAGGGCATCCCTCTACTCACCCACACCCCCTGTTATTCTGCGGCGACGGCAGCCTCACACCGCAGCTGAACCAGTCAACCCTCATACTCCTCTCCGCGTGGGCATCCACTGTCGCGTCTTCCCTGGCTCCGCGTCGTCCCCTTCCTAGGCCTCGCCGTCGTCCACCGCCCTGGTGCTCTCGACGCGGCGTGGTCAACGTGGTCAAGGAACGACTTCCATCGAAAGAGTACTGTACATGGAGAGGCTGACAGCTGGGTCCACGGCGGCCGCAAGGAAGTGCCTCCTTATTAGGCGCAAAATAATTATTCCTCCACCTGACAGCAGGGACTCACCAGACGGGCCACCGTATTTCATGAAAAAAATGTTTCCCCCTGACTGCTGGGACCCACCAGCGACATCTTCGCACGCAAGGAAGTGCGTCCAGGCAAAAAAACGATTCGCCCCCTGACTGCTAGGACCCACTAGCTACATCTTCGCACGGAAGGAAGTGCCTGACAGTCGGGACCCACCTGGTCGAAGCGTACGTAGCGTTGTCATTCTGGTCGCGAACGTGTACGTACATACTGGTCGATGTAGAGGCGCGCACGTGTCGTAGTAGAGGCGCGCACGTAGCATGTACACGTACGTACAACGGCAGTGTGCAAGAAAGAAAATACGGCCACGTACGTACATACGAGCTGGGTCTCGAACGCCTACTCGCGCATACCTACGTCCAAGGCTCGTGTAATGGCTGGGTCGGGACGAAGAAACTGCGTCGTCGTCGTGTTCATGGGAGCCAACCGGCTGGGTCGGAATGGAATGCATCATCGTGTTCGTCGGGAGGGCTTGGACGGAATAGCCGATGGAAACGATGCCTGGCTTACCGCAGAACGGAGGAAACGGTCTTGTGTTCGACCGGCCACGTTCGAAACGGGATCCTGTTCATCGAGAGGGGTCTGGCGTACCGCAAAACAGAGAAAACAGACCTCTTACGATCAAAACGGGGGTCCTGTTGATCGGGAGGGGTGTGGCGTACCGCAAAACGGAGGAAATGGACTTGTGTTGGAGCGCTACGGTCGAAACGGGGGTACTGTTCATCGGGAGGGGTGTGGCGTACCGCAAAACGGGACTCCACAGGATACTATTCATCTCCACCATCGACCCCCTCCAGCCTCCACGGGCTATTGTTCATGCACCGTCGACCTCCTCGAGCCTCCACCCGCGACTGTTCATCCACGGGCTCCTGTTCATCCAGCTTCCACCGCGCGCTACTCCACCGGCTACTGTTCAACCAGCCCTCTCCAGGGGCTCCTGTTCAACCACCCCTCCACGGGCTACTGTTCATCCAGCCATCCATCGTCTACTGTTCATCCAGCCCTCCACGGGGTGGTCCTGTTCATCCAGCCCTCCACGGGGTCCTGTTCATCCAGAACCAACCGGCTCGACCGATTGGGGTCATGTTCATCTAGAGGCAACACCACAGGGTCCTGTTCATCCACCCCCATCGGGAACTGTCCATCCAAACCCCCCAAAGAACGCTCATCGCTCATCCAGAGGCGATCGATCGGCTTCAGCTTAGCAGCGGAGTAAAGGAATCGCCGATCGGGTTCGGGCTTAATGACCATTGATCGATCGCTCGGGTTCAGTAACGCGTAGCCTGCAGCGCAATCACTCGGGTTCAGTTAGAGCCCAACGCATCGCACCCACGTGTGTGCGTGTATGAGAGAAACATGCATCGCTCGGCCCCGACCACCCACCGTAACCGGGAACACCCCGATATTTTCCTCGCCCTCGCTTCTACCACGGTTTTTTCCGTCATGGACAGCCCAAAGAATGTCATGCAGCTGCGTCTCCGGCCCGCCCAGGACGAAAAGCCCATTTTCTGTCATGATTTTTTGTCATAGAAGTAGGAGCCCACCACATCTATGATGATACCGGGTTTTGTCACAATTATCGTCATAGAAGTGTCATAAGTATGACATAATTTTTTTTCGTTCGGCCCAAAATGTATGTGCCCTTTTTTTGTAGTGCGGTGTGCACCGGTATTCTCTTGAGTCATCACTATGCTCACTATACCGTTGCTTCTGTTACCGGTTTTGTTCTTCTTTCTCGTTGACATGTTCCAGCATCCCCATGATGTAGTCACCTGTGTCTAGCCAGACGATGATGGATGCCTTCACACCGAGAGGGCCCTAAGAATATCTCTCCATCTCGGAGGAGCAAATCCCACTCTTTAGCTGTCCGGTCACTTGTCAAACTTTTCTGTGAGCCTGAAAGTTGTCATTATGATCACCTTGCTACAGATGACGTTTCAGCAACCCCAAAGCCCACCGTCCGGCATAAAGTGACCGAGATACTCTCATGGTCCGAGGAACTAAAACACATGCTAACCCTCCATGTTATATCAGATGATTTCAGACGATATGATCACATAGTATAATAGACAAGTATTTGGGTCGATTCAATATGATCATTCTTCTAACGTCATACCTTCAATGTTGTTTTAGGACTATCATTACACTTAACGATATCCTAGGATCAGGAAAACATGATCACCAAAAAAACACTTGAGCTGGTCTTAGAGACGAGACCGAGAATCTATTGTTTACCATTTATCATTTCACACGTGCATATGAGTTTTCCACTGAATCACATATTCCAGGATCATTGCAGTTATAGCATAAAATATAAGCTCCTAATTATGTATAACGGAAATATAATAATACAATATTATTGCCTCTAGGGCATATTTCCAACACATAAATCCCCAAACCAACAGAAAGCCACCCAAAACAATTTGTCCGCCGCCGCAAGCTTTTGTTCTTCCCCCGATCCCATCTGGAGGCCTTTTTTAGTACTCTGCCGGACGGGGGGTTGATCACGGAGAGCTTCTACATCATCCTTGTTGCACCCTCAATGATGTGTGAGTAGTTTATCATAGACCTACCGGTCCATAGCTAGTAGGTACATGGCTTCTTCTTTCTCTCCGATCTTCAATACAATGTTCTCCTCGGAGATGTATTTGATGTAATCTTCTTTTGCGGTGTGTTTGTTGGGATCCGATGAATTATGGGTTTATGATCAGATTCTTGATTGAAAGTAATTTTGTCTTTGCTGAACTTTATTATGGATGATTGTTATAGCTTTGTATTTCTCTGATCTATCCGTTTGGTTTGGCCAACTAGATTGATTTATCTTTAGTGGGAGAGGTGCTTCGTAGTGGTTTCAATCTTGCGGTATCCTCACCTCGTGACAGAAGGGGTAGCGAGGCACGTATTTGTATTGTTGTCATTAAGGGTAAAATGACGGGGTTCGATCATACTGCTTGGTTTTATTCTGTCCACATTATGTCATCATACTTCATGCATTACTCTGTTTGTTAGGAACTTAATACATAGTGAGGCAAGTATAGAAGCACTCTCGAAGTGGAGTAATAGTAGAATATGCAGAATCATTTCGATCTACTTGAACGTAATGCCTATATACATGATCATTGCCATGAATAACATCATAACTATGCGCTTTTCTATCAATTGCCCAACAGTAATTTGTCTACACACCGTATGTTATCTTTTGTGAGAGAGAAGCCTCTAGTGGAAACTAGGGGCCCCGTGTCTAATTTTATCATATTACTAAAACCAAAAATACCTTGCTGCAATTTATTTACTTTTATTTTACTTTTCAATTTGTCTATCTACCATTATCAGATTTAATCCTTGCAAGTAACGAGTTCAAGGGGATTGGCAACCCTCTTGCCCGTGTTGGGTCCAAGTATTTGCTCTTGTGTGTGTAGGTACTATTAACTAGGCATTTGCGTGATTCTCCTATTGGTTCGAGAACCTTGCTTCTCACTTACGGAAATACTTATCCGCTACTATATTGCTTTACCAATCCTCTTCCAGGAAAATCCCAACGTAGCTCACAAGTAGCAAGGAGTGCATAGGATACAGAACAATACATGCATCCAGAAGAATGTTGCTGCTCTTGAGATTTTTGTGAAGTAGTGAGGGTCAGTGTAGTTGTGCAAGTAGTTAAGTCCACCTTCCACATCCAGCATGACACGCACCTCGCTATCGTGGATATGCAGTCACTCGCTGAGCGTGTCATTCTAGGTGAACTCGAACACCACTAGCTGCTCACCTCAACGGCAGCGCCCACATCACCGGGCACGCCCATCATGGTCATCATGTTCGTGATCGACGGGCATGCGGCCAACTCGATCCAGTTCATGCTGTGATGGATGGTCAAATACATGGGTTGTCCAAGCATGACACCATGGAGATGGATGGCGGCACGAAGGTGTTGTGTTTCCTGCATGTCACGGTAGGTCTCCGCCTCGACAAGGACCATTGTTTACGAGCTCGTGCTAGGGGGCGCATCTCCATGGCCGAAGGGGGAGGAAACGGGCGTCGACGCCTGTTTCTCGGTCCGTTGGGTACGTCCACTTGAGACATGGGGCTGGATACGTGGAATGCCCGGCTCCCTTCTCTCCACTCCACACTCATGCAAGGTTTGCCCCTAGTTTGATCCAGACATTTTTGGTGATCCATTTTCTTAATGACCTTGTGAATTAAATAGGAAATGCTACAGAATAAATGGGACATGTGAATTCACCTTTTGGCAATTTGCTCAGAAAGAAAGATATGTATATCACGCATGTATTGCTAGGCAGCCAGATCCAGATTTCAGAGAAAAGTACAAAAATAAACCTATGAGCATGATGAAAGCATCCATGGATATACAAGAGGTATGAACATGACAATCGAGCAAGGCCAAGATGGTGATATATGCATGGGTGGGTGTTGGCTTGTTGATCTCCAATCAGTTGGGAATGATAAATGGCGAAGGCTTTTATGCAAGTTGTATCCTTACATCAGTAGGTATGTAAATACCGCGATCATTGTGTTGTCCCTTTCTACTGTTCTGCATGAAAAGTATTGATTTATCTCAAATTCAGATTTTTTTGGAAAAATTAGAACGACATCGATTGGCATTATTCAAGTTTGTGACACTACTTTCCGTTAAAAGAATGGAATGATTTCGACATTATTTAGGTTTGTGATACACTATAATATTTTGTTGAGCACTATAAGATTTTGTTTGTAACCATGATCATTTGGGATTTGTTTGGCGCCATCCTCATGGATAGGAGTGGAAGAAAGGATTCTTCTAATGGTATAAGATGATACATTGCCGAGCTGACACATACAAAGACAACGTATTAGGTATGATTTTGTTTTGAGAATCTTTTGTTACACTCTACACATCTGGAACATTTCTGAGCTTCCTTTTGACATGAACATCCCTCTACCTATAGGTAACAACACAATATGGAACCTTAGAAATAGAAAAAAATCTTATAGTAGGCTGGCAGGCTATCATAAGTTAATGTTATGAAGAAAAACTGTGGCAAGGAAAACTCATTACGTTTTTTATTTGTGTATGTAACCTGAATGCTAAATGATGTTTTAGGCGCATAGTCTATTCCCGTAATATGTTCCTGCATTATCCCTTTCCGACATCATGGTAAGGAGTAGGTCACTCCTGTATTAGCATTGTTTTATGTTTTTTAGGGCCATTATATTCTGTTATAGTATGGTTATAATGATTCCTAAAATTGTATCTTCTAAATTTATATTCACTTGGAGTATAGCTCACATAAGTTTCAAAATCATTATCTTCTGAATGTTGATCGACTATCCAACCTGATGAAGATTTTCACTTTGTGAAACAAATGATCGGTATCTTGCCTATTAGTCGAGACGTACTCTGTGTCCCCAAATTACTAACGTAGGAGAGATATACAGGAGTCCAGGCATCTACTTGACCAACCAAAAACCTCCGCGTGGCCCTCCTCTCTTTTCTCTCTCTTCACATGCCTGGTTCCCCTCTCCTTTGTCTCCTCCCAACTGGACACCACACCACAAATAGCCACCACATGCATGGTCCCCACCCATTTTGTGATTAGCATTGGATGTCTCACTCCGGCATCATGTCTGCGGAAGTTTTTGGTTGGTCAAGTAGATGTCTGGACACAAAAACGGACATATACGGAAGATTTTTGCGGGTCGACTTTGGAGATGCCCTTAGTGATATAAAAGTTCTTATATTAGCTTACAAAGGTAGTACCAAGTGGTTAGCTTGGTAAGCCACCAACAAAAAATTGCATTCAAAAAAGTTTATAGAGGTAGTACATTTCATTATCATACCCCCGCGATAATAAAACCGATGAATCTCATCGATGAACTTATTATACTCCCTCCGTTTCAGTTTACAAGGCATGCGGGTACCTCTAGGTTGCCAATTTTATCACTGTAATATAAACTATAACACAAAAATTATACCATTTGAAAATAGAACATCTGAAGTTTATAATGGTGTGTTTTTTGTAATATATGACTTCTATTAGGTTAGTCAAATTGACGACCTAGGAATACGTGCATCAATGATATAAAAGTTCTGATATTAGTTTACAAAGGTAGTACCAAGTGATTAACTTGGTAAGCCACCTACAAAAATTTGCAATCAAAAAAAGTTTATAGAAGTACTCCCTCCGTTTACTTTTATAAGACCTTTTAGAAATTTAGAACACACGTAAAGCAGTTTAATTTCAGCTGTCTTATAAACAACTTACAAAAGTAATCAGAAAGAATAGTACATTTCATTATCGTTACCCCGCGATAATAAAACCGATGAATCTCGTCGATGAACTTTGACGTCCATGAAACCATGGACACCTACTAGGTGCTGTCTTCGTTTACTCCGCGTAACTGCTTAATGAATGCACTTCCAGCCGACACTCCTTCGTCCTGTGACATGGTGACACCTGCCTAGTGTCACCGTCCTGGCCAACTACTTCAAAACACGTAATACACGTATATGATCCACACATCAGCCATTGAAAACCTTCTCCTCAAACGTGTCTTCCAGGTAAAACAATATTGACTTGGTCCGGCCAAGAAAAAATAAACATCTAAATTTCTCGATGCCTGGCTTGCCAGTTGCCACCACTCCAGCCCACCTCCACCACAACATCTAAATTACGCGCATACAGCGAGCATCACTCGATGTACGTATTTCTCTTCACTAAAAAAAAGAATGTACGTATTTCTCAAAAAGAAAAAACTCGATGTACGTGTACGTATAACTTGCGAAGCTGCCCAGATTGGATCCGAATCTGTCTCGGCCGCTACGTGATTCACGTGGCCGTAGCACTGTATCATGCAGGTTCCGGATCTTGTCAGACCTGTACATGTTTTCTCAGACACTTCTATATGTACAGTTACAAATGTATATAAGCTTGGAGAATATGCCACATTGGATTCTCCTGCCACAAAAAACAAAAAAATCAACTTCTCCAGCTACTTCCCCAAAAGTGTCACTGTCCAGTGGGTCCACCCTCGATCCCCTTATAGCGCCACGCCTTATCGTTCCCAATCGCTCACTTCCGGATCGAAAGTCGCCGGCCATGAAGCTCTCCTGCCTTCTCCTCGCCTCCCTTTTTGCCGCGGTAAGCTCTACTACCAGTCTACCCCTTCTACTTGTTGGATCTCCGTATCATTTCTCACGCCATGTATCGCGTCCGTCCGTGCGTGGCTTGGTTAATCAGACGTACGCGTCGCCGGAGAGAGCGATCGCGGTCGCGGGCGCCGGCGGCCTGTTATCGGACCCGGAGCAGCAGTGCGTGTACACGGTGTACGTGCGGACGGGATCGATCTGGAAGGGCGGGACGGACTCGGCCATCGGCGTGACGCTGCTGGGCTCGGACGGCACGGGCGTCCGGATCGCCGACCTGGAGCAGTGGGGCGGGATGATGGGCGCCGGCCACGACTACTACGAACGCGGCAACCTCGACATCTTCAGCGGCCGCGGGCCCTGCATGGAGCGCGCGCCGTGCTGGGCGAACGTCACCTCCGACGGCGCCGGCGCGCACCACGGCTGGTACTGCAACTACGTCGAGGTCACGGCCACGGGGCCCACATGGGCTGCGCGCAGCAGCTCTTCACCGTCGAGCAGTGGCTCGCCACCGACGCCTCACCCTACCGCCTCTACGCCGCCGTCGACAACTGCGGCGACAAGCAGGCACCTGCCAAGGGCCACGAGGCCAGGGCCGCCGCTCTGTGAGAAGTCTATGCACGCGCCGCGGCATAGCGTGAACTGCACCCGTGCAATATATTGTTGTAAAGCATGATACGATTTGATCGACGTGCGCGATTTGTTTTGGCCGGCCTCTTGTTAGCATTGACATGCCGGAAATAAAGCCAGCGTTCGTTGTGTTCTGGGACGATCTGGTTGGACCGTTGGAGTCAAATTGAGGACGAGTTGTTTGTTAGCCTGTCAGTGTCAGTTCATTAGCTCTCGGTGTATACGTCTATTTATCATCCCGGTCTATGTTGATCCTCTGTTTTTGTCTACACTATTACGCCGTGTCCGCAGAATGGTACTCGCCGTGTTTACATCGGGCCGAGAGATCTTCTGCAGTAGGCTTGTATTAACCGGACACTTAGTGCATGTGTGAAACTGTGAATACATAGACAAACCGAGTGTCACTAGTATACCTTTACTTGACTAGCTCGTTGATCAAAGATGGTTAAGTTTCCTAGCCATAGACATGAGTTGTTATTTGATTGACGGGATCACATCATTAGAGACCGATGTGATTGACATGACCCATCCGTTAGCTTAGAACGATGATCATTTAGTTTGTTGCTATTGCTTTCTTCATGACTTATACATGTTCCTATGACTATGAGATTATGCAACTCCCGAATACCGGAGGAACACTTAGTGTGCTATCAAACGTCACAACGTAACTGTGTGATAATAAATATGCTCTACAGGTGTCTCCGATGGTATTTGTTGAGTTGGCATAGATCGAGATTAGGATTTGTCACTCCGATTGTCGGAGAGGTATCTCTAGGCCCTCTCGGTAATGCACATCTCTATAAGCCTTGCAAGCAATGTGACTAATGAGTTAGTTGCGGGATGATGCATTACTGAACGAGTAAAGAGACTTGCCGGTAACGAGATTGAACTAGGTATGATGATACCGACGATCGAATCTTGGGCAAGTAACATACCGATGACAAAGGGAACAACGTATTTTATTGTGCGGTTTGACCGATGAAGATCTTCGTAGAATATGTGGGAACCAATATGAGCATCCAGGTTCCACTATTGGTTATTGACCGGAGATGAGTCTCGGTCATGTCTACATAGTTCTCGAACCCGTAGGGTCCGCACGCTTAACGTTCGATGACGATCGGTATTATGAGCTTATGTGTTTTGATGTACCGAAGGTAGTTCGGAGTCCCGGATGTGATCACGGACATGACGAGGAGTCTCGAAATGGTTGAGACATAAAGAATGATATATTGGACGATGTTATTCGGACACCGGATGAGTTCCGGGAGTCACCGGATAAATACTGGAGTGCCGGAAGGGTTATCGGAACCCCCGGAGGAACTAATGGGCCAACATGGGCCTTGTGTGTGAGAGAGGAGATGGCCCTAGGGCTGCCCCCCCCCCTTGAGGAGTCCGAATAGGACTAGGAGGGGGCGGTGCCCCCCTCTCTTCCCCCCCCCCCTCTCTCTCCTTCCTTCCCCCTCTCTTCCCTTGATGGAAACCTACTAGGAATAGGATTCCTAGTAGGAATCCTACTTGGGGCGCGCCCCATGAGGGCCGGACGGCCTCTCCCTTGCTCCTTTATATACGGGGGCAGGGGGCACCCTAGAACACACAAGTTGACAGTTGTCTTAGCTGTGTGCGGTGCCCTCCTCCACAGATTTCCACCTCGGTCATATCATTGTAGTGCTTAGGCGAAGCCCTGTGTCGGTAACTTCATCATCACCGTCATCACGCTGTCGTGCCGACGAAACTCTCCCTCGGCCTCAGCTGGATCAAGAGTACGAGGGACGTCACACCGGTGAGCGATGTGCGGATCACGGAGGTGTCGTGCGTTCGGTACTTGGATCGGTTGGATCGCGAAGACGTTCGACTACATCAACCACGTTACTAAACGCTTCCGCTTTCAGTCTACGAGGGTACGTGGACACACTCTCCCTGCTCGTTGCTATGCATCACCTAGATGGATCTTGCGTGTCCGTAGGAAATTTTTGAAATACTGCGTTCCCCAACAGTGGTATCCGAGCCAGGTGTATGCGTAGATGTTATATGCACGAGTAGAACACAAAGAGTTGTGGGCGATAATAGTCATACTGCTTACCAGCATTTCATACTTTGATTCGGCGGTATTGTTGGATGAAGCGGCTCAGACTGACATTACGCGTACGCTTACGCGAGACTGGTTCTACCGACGTGCTTTGCACACAAGTGGCTAGTGGGTGTCTGTTTCTCCAACTTTAGTTGAATCGAGTGTGACTATGCCCGATCCTTGTTGAAGGTTAAAACAGCAAACTTGACGAAAAATCGTTGTGGTTTTGATGCGTAGGTAAGAACGGTTCTTGCTAAGCCCGTAGCAGCCACTTAAAACTTGCAACAACAAAGTAGAGGACGTCTAACTTGTTTTTGCAGGGCATGTTGTGATGTGATATGGTCAAGACGTGATTATATAAATTGTTGTATGAGATGATCATGTTTTGTAACACAGTTATCGGCAAGTGGTAGGAGCCATATGATTGTCGCTTTATTATATGAAATGCAATCGCCATGTAATTGCTTTACTTTATCACTAAGCGGTAGCGATAGTCGTAGAAGCAACAGTTGGCGAGACGACAACGATGCTTCGATGGCGATCAAGGTGTCAAGCCGGTGACGATGGTGATCATGACGGTGCTTTGGAGATGGAGATCAAAGGCACAGGATGATGATGGCCATATCATATCACTTATATTGATTGCATGTGATGTTTATCCTTTATGCATCTTATTTTGCTTAGTACGGCGGTAGCATTATAATATGATCTCTAACTAAATTTCAAGGTACAAGTGTTCTCCCTGAGTATGCACCGTTGCGACAGTTCGTCGTGCCGAAACACCACGTGATGATCGAGTGTGATAAGATCTACGCTCACATATAACGGGTGCAAGCCAGTTTTGCACACGCAGAATAGTCGAGTTAAACTTGACGAGCCTAGCATATGCAGATATGGCCTCGGAACACTGAGACCGAAAGGTCAAGCGTGAATCATATAGTAGATATGATCAACATAGTGATGTTCACCATTGAAAACTACTCCATGTCATGTGATGATCGGACATGGTTAGTTGATATGGATCACGTGATCACTTAGATGATTAAAGGGATGTCTATCTAAGTGGGAGTTCTTAAGTAATATGATTAATTGAACTTCAATTTATCATGAGCTTAGTCCTGATAGTATTTGCATAACTATGTTGTAGATCAATAGCTCGCGATGTAGCTCCCGCTTTTTGATATGTTCCTAGAGGAAAACTATGTTGAAAGATGATAGTAGCAATGATGCGTACTAGGTCCGTGATCCGAGGATTATCCTCATTGCTACACAGAAGAATTATGTCCTTGATGCACCGCTAGGTGACGGACCTATTGCAGGAGAAGATAACAGACATTATGAACGTTTGGTAAGCTCGATATGATGACTACTTGATAGTTTAGTGCACCATGCTTTACAGCTTAGAACTGGGACTTCAAAAACATTTTGAACGCCACGGAGCATATAAGATGTTCCAAGAGCTGAAATTGGTATTTCAGACTCATGCCCGAGTCAAGAGGTATGAGACCTCTGAAAAGTACTTTGCCTACAAGATGGAGGAGAATAGCTCAACCAGCGAACTTGTGCTTAGATTGTCTTGAGTACTACAATCACTTGAATCAAGTGGGAGTTAATATTCCAGATAAAATAGTGATTGACATAATTCTCTAGTCACTATCACCAAGTTACTGGAACTTCGTGAGGAACTATAATATGCAAGGTATGACGAAAACAATTCCCGAGCTCTTCGCGATGCTGAAATCAGCGAAGGTAGAGATCAAGAAAAGCATCAAGTGTTGATGGTTGACAAGACCACTAGTTTCAAGTAAAAGGACAAGGGAAAGAAAGGGTACTTCAAGAAGAATGGCAAGTAAGTTGCCACTCCCATGAAGAAGCCCAAAGCTAGACCCAAGCCCAAACCGAGTGCTTCTCACAAGCGAAATGGTCCTTTGGAAGTGGAACTGCCCTAGATACTTGGCGGATAAGAAGGATGGCAAAGTGAACAAAGGTATATTTGATATACATGTTATTGATGTGTACTTTACTAGTTTTTATAGCAACCCCTCGGTATTTGATCTTTGGTTGGGTTGCTAAGATTAGTAACTTCGAAGCAGGAGTTGCAAAATAAGCAGAGACTAGTTAAGGGCGAGGTGACGATGTGAGTTGGATGTGATTCCAAGGTTGATAAGATCACCGTCGCACACTCCCTTTACCTTCAGGATTAGTGTTGAACCTAAAATAAATGTTATTTGGTGTTTGCGTTGAGCATAATATGATTCGATCATGTTTATTGCAATACGATTATTCATTTAAATAAAAGAATAATTGTAATTCTGTTTACATGAATAAAACCTTCTATGATCATACACCCAAGGTGAATGGTTTATTGAATCTCGATCGTAGTGATACACATATTCATAATATTGATGCCAAAAGATACAAAGTTGATAATGATAGTGCAACATATTTGTGGCACTGTCGTTTAGGTCATATTGGTGTAAAGCGTATGAAGAAACTCCATGCTGATGGGCTTTCGGAATCATTTGATTATGAATCACTTGATGCTTGTGAACCATGCCTCATGGGCAAGATGACTAAGACTCCGCTCTCTGGAACAATGGAGCAAGCAACTGACTTATTGGAAATAATACATACTGATGTATGCAATCCAATGAGTGTTGAGGCTCGCGGCGGGTATCGTTATTTTCTGACCTTCACAGATGATTTGAGCAGATATGGGTATATCTACTTGATGAAACATAAGTCTCAAACATTTGAAAAGTTCAAAGAATTTCAGAGTGAAGTGGAAAATCATCGTAACAAGAAAATAAAGTTTCTATGATCTGATCGCGGAGACGAATATTTGAGTTACGAGTTTGGCCTTCATTTGAAACAATTTGGAACAGTTTCGCAACTCACGCCACCTGGAACACCACAGCGTAATGGTGTGTCCGAACGTCGTAACCGTACTTTATTAGATATGGTGCGATCTATGATGTTGTAGGACCTTGAAGTATGTCTAGAGGGGGGGTGATTAGACTACTTGACCAATTAAAAGCTATGCCTTTTCCCAATTTTAGACTTTGGCAGATTTTAGCTATCTTTGAACAATTCAAGCAATCATCACGCAATTCAAGCAAGCATGCAAAGAGTATATAGGCAGTGGAAAATAAAGCATGCAACTTGCAAGAATGTAAAGGGAAGGGTTTGGAGGATTCAAACACAATTGGAGACACGGATGTTTTTGTCGTGGTTCCGATAGGTGGTGCTATCGTACATCCACGTTGACGGAGACTTCAACCCACGTAGGGTAGCAGTTCTTGTGAGCCCACGGAGGGCTCCACCCATGAAGGGTCCACGAAGAAGCAACCTTGTCTATCCCACCATGGCCGTAAGCCCACGAAGGACTTGCCTCACTAGCGGTAGATCTTCACGAAGTAGGCGATCTCCTTGCCCTTACAAACTCCTTGGTTCAACTCCACAATCTTGTCGGAGGCTCCCAAGTGACACCTAGCCAATCTAGGAGACACCACTCTCCAAGAAGTAACAAATGGTGTGTTGATGATGAACTCCTTGCTCTTGTGCTTCAAATGATAGTCTCCCCAACACTCAACTCTCTCTCACTTGATATGGATTTGGTGGAAAGAAGATTTGAGTGGAAAGCAACTTGGGGAAGGCTAGAGATCAAGATTCATATGGTTGGAATGGAATATCTTGGCCTCAACACATGAGTAGGTGGTTCTCTCTCAGAACTGGTAAGTTGGAAGTGTAGGTTTGTTCGATGGCTCTCTCCACGAATGAAGAGGAGGTGGAGGGGTATATATAGCCTCCACACAAAATCTAACTGTTACACACAATTTACCAAACTCGGTGGGACCGAATCATAAAACTTCAGTTAGACCGATTTATTAAACCTAGTGACCGTTAGGGTTTTGGTGGGATCGACATGCAACTCGGCGGGACCGATATGGTTAGGGTTAGGGCATAACGTAATCTCGGTGAGACCGATTACACAAACTTCGGTGAGACCGATTTTGGTAATTAGCTAATCGAGAGTTGGTCGAGGTAAACTCGGTGGGACCGATTCGCTCTTTCGGTGAGACCGAAATGTTACGAAAGGGAAACAAAGAGTTTACATTGCAATCTCGGTGGGACCGATCGCTCACTACGGTTAGACCAAAACGTTACGAAGGGAAACAGAGAGATTACAATCCCATCTCGGTGAGACCGAGATCCCTATCGGTGAGACCGATTTGCTTAGGGTTTGTGGCAGTGGCTATGACATTTGAACTTCGGTGGCGCGGATAGAAAGAATCGGTAGGGCCGAGTTTGACTTTGGGTTTAGGTCATATGTGGATGTGAGAAAGCAGTGGAGGGTTTTGGAGCATATCACTAAGCACATGAAGCAAGAGGCTCATTAAGCAACACCTCATCCCTCCTTGATAGTATTGGCTTTTCCTATAGACTCAATGTGATCTTGGATCACGAAAATGTAAAATGTAGAGTCTTGAGCTTTTGAGCTTGAGCCAATCCTTTGTCCTGAATATTTTGAGGGATCCACTTTCATCATCCATGCCATGCCATTCATTGAGCTTTCCTGAAATATTTGTCTTGGAATAGCATTAGCTCAATGAGCTATATGTTGTTATGAATTACCAAAACCACCTAGGTATAGTTGCACTTTCAATCTCCCCTTTTTGGTAATTGATGACAACATATAGATCAAAGCTTCGACAAATGATAATAAAATTGAAAAACATCGTCGCTTTGAGAAGTATGTGATAAGCAAGAGCTCCCCCTAAATTTGTGCATATTTTAAGATTTGCTTTGGACTGCAAATGCAGAAGGAATTAGGCTCATGGGTTACTCTTCCATGTCACTTACATCTTGGTGGAGCACTCAAAATACTAAAGATTGAATACATGCACTCATCACCAAGCACAGTGAATGATCATATAAAGAATAAGTAAGATAATATCATAACAAGCATAAGTGTAGCTTATGATCAAACACATGATCTTCAATGTTTCACGGGTAAAAGCATAGTATCTCAAGCGATCAAAGAGCAAACGAAGTTCAACCAAGAAGACAAGAGAGAACAAAAGCAAATCTCTCTCTCTCTCGAAGCCTATGATCTATACATTTTTCTCCCCCTTTAGCAACAAGTTACCAAAAAGTTCCTAGAAAATGCATAGGACTATATCGTCTCTCAGGCTTGGTCTTCTGGTGGTGGTGTATATAGGACTCCAAGGACGAAGGCATCAGTAGATGTAGATGGAGCTGAAGGAGTTGGTGCTGGAGCTGGTTGCGTTGGAGCTGTAGCTGGAGCTGAAGAAGTGACTCTGGTGTCTTGAACTGGATCTACAACTGATCTCTGAGCTCGAGGCACTCTGGCAAATCATCAGTCGTAGTTCTGCCCTTCCTCTCCTGCATGTCATCCTTTAGCTGCTCCATAGCTGACTGTATCTCAGTTACCTTGACATCAAGATCATAGAATTTTTGTTCCATGATTCTTTCCAGGCTCTCCTGGTTTTGAGTTAGGGTGGCCAACCCCTTCTCAATCCGCAGAGTTGATGCTATCAAGTAACCAAGCTGCTCCTGCTTTTTCTTCAGAAAGTAATCAGATGCCTCTGCTTGAGTTGGCATCTTGGAAGCCTTCTCCTTCCTTGCCTTCTCCTTCTTCTCTTGCGCTTGCACTGATGATGGTTCATTCTCAGTCATGACAACTTGATTGTCCTCAAAGTCAGGATAGAGAACCATGTGTTCCTTATGCAACCGATACTTCCCTGTGCCCATATTTGAGTTTATCAACTCCTGATTCTATGGGGCATATCCATATCTCCTCTTCTGGTCTGCTGCTGTCCTCTTGATAGTTTCCACTATGAGGCTCATGACTTTGAATTTATGAGGCACATCAAATATGTGAAGCAAATTGATTGCATGCCCTCTAATCATGTTGTGATCACCTGATTTGGGCAAAAGAGTGTGCCTTAGGATCCAGTAGATCGTAGGCAGCCCTGACAGAAGATAATGAACTGATCCAAACTTGAAAGTCTCAAGTGCATCATCTGGGATTTCCTTGTACATGTGTGACATTGAGTTGTGACCCATCTTCTTCTTGGCATAAATGTCCAAGTCATCTTCACTTTCCTTGGGGGCATTGATCAGACTTGCCCATTCCTCTATGGTTGACTGATATCTCGTTCCTTCAGACATCCAGACTATCCTGCCATCTGGATAGAAATGTGCTGTGGAGTAGAATTGCATTATGAGCTCGTCATTCCAATTTGTGAGCTTTTGCCCAAAAAAATCTGCAACTCCACACGCACTGAAGCTGTCATATACTCCAGGATAGTGTTCTGCGTTCTCCTGAATGTAGGTCCAGTCGACCCACCTCATATCACAAACTATGGGCTTCTTATCCAATAAGATGGTCTCATAGAAGTCCTGCTGCTCCTTGGTGTGGAACCTGTAATCTATAGCAGTCCTTCTCCTGGTGGCATATGGATCTGACTCTCTCCATAGCCTCAGCCCTTGATCTCTCCTCATCTTCATGTTCTCAGCCACAGGATGAGCATCATTGTGGTCTGGGATCTTGGGCTTGAGCTTCCTTAGGACCTGCCCTTCTTCATCTTCCTTAGCATCAACTTCAGGCATTGGAGCCTTGTTCTTCTCAGTTGATGGTATATTCCTGGTATTCCTCTTTGGTGCACTCTTGGGCTTAGGGGCAGCTTTGGGCTTTGAAGTTGCAGCCCCTGATTTTATGGCATCACCCATCAGCTTTTGTACCTTGGGTGCTGGCTCAGCAACCTCTTCTTCTTCTTCTTCCTCCATCATAGAAGGTTTCCCAATCACTCTGGCCATGGTCTTCTTGAACCTTTCCTTCCTCTTCTTTCCTTCAGCAGCAGCAGGTTCTTTGGGTTGGAATTCCAAAGAAGCTTGAGTGGAGACTCTGGCTTTGGACATTGGTTGTCTTCTTGCTGGCCTTTTGATTTTCATTCCGTGCTTAATCTTTGTTGAGCTGTACTCCTTCTTGAGCACTTTCTTCTTGGGCGGCCTCATCCTCAATCGCCACATAATCTTCATCCTCGTAATCTGAGGTCTTCTTCTTCCTTGTTCTTGTGGCAGCCTTGGGCAAATTATCGGGAGTGCTTCGCTCCCCTCATCTCGAGCTGCTTGAGGGACTAGTGCCCTCACTCATGTGAATCTGCTCTTCTGACCTATTCTGGCTGTCACTTTGGTCTGACATGCTGCACTTACTAACTGCTGACCCTGTGAATGGTTATAGATGAGATAGAGTGGATGAGCATCACAAAATGCAGAGATTTTTGCAGAAGAATGATTCAAAAAACTTAGTTTTAGTTTCCACAGAAAGCATTTCGGATCTCATCGATTTTCAAACTCGGTGATACCGAAGCAGTTTTGGAACCTAAACTAGTGAACTCGGTCGAGACTGAGTCACGGTTGATGGCACCGAGACTGCTAGGGTTTCACAAAGTTCTAAAGTCGGTCACACCGATTTGTACTTCTCGGTCAGACCGAGACTTACTAGTGCAATGGCGTTAGCCAAATCGGTGGGACCGAGTTTTTCAACTCGGTGGGTCCGAGATGGTTTTGGCGGAATCCTAACCCTAAATTTTCGAATCACAACTATTCTAAGGATTGTTTTGACTGGATAAGAGTGTTTCAATCGTGGCAAGATGCATAATGAACACAATGTGCTGAGAATCAGACGAGGATAGCACAGTGATCGAGTTCATACCCTAGTTCGACGGTGAACTCGTTGCGGCGGCAACGGTGGAGGAGAATTCTGTTGACGGCGGCGGAGACCAGCGGCTGGAGGTGGCTGGCGACGAAGTCGACGATCCGTAGACCAAGTAGGCAGAGTGAGCTATGCACGGGCGAGGAGTTTCGGAGAACATTTTCCAAAATGTTCCCGTATGATATATATAGCCCGACACTGTCGGTGTGACCGAGTTGAACAACTCGGTGGCACCGAGATGCATAACTGATAATGATTCTGACAACTCGGTGTGATCGAAAAGTTAAAATCGGTTGCACCAAGATTGAAAACCTAGATCGACTTAGTGATCTCGGTATGACCGAAATGGAGGAATCGGTCAGACCAAAAATCACAAAGAAGTTTTGGAAGTTTAAGTCTATGATGAATCGGGGACTCCGAGTGCTCCTCACACGTAGTGGTTCGAATCTGACTTGATCAAATTTTGTGATGTAGCATGAATAGAGTTTGAGACGAGAAAAGCATAGATAGCTAGAGAAGGTTCCTAGGCATTCTTGTCCATCCACTTGGCCAAAGAAAGAAAAGCCAACCAATCAAAACAACAAGTGGATGTCCTTGAATGAGTAAAATATGCAACCAACATGCTCACACAATAAAATGACAAATGAAGTATGTGCCAAAGCATGCACAACCAATTCTAGCATCTATCAAACAATTGGCGATGACTAGGTCATCTATATATGAGTATATTGACTTAGGAGTCAAATGAGAACATTTGATCATAGGTCATACTCATCGTTTAAGCTCAAGTGGGGTTACCAGTTTTACATAAAGCATTTATGTGTTCACTACATTAGAGTTGCTTTGACTCAATTCTTAGAGTTAAGCTCCCCCTAGATGTGAGAGCCCCCCTTAGAGGGATAAACTAACCTTGGGTTTTTTCGATGATGACTTCATGTAGGTGTTGAAGATATGGATGCTCAATGTTGATGTAGATCTTTTGGAGCAATCCTTTGGAGTGAGTTGCACTTTCAATACCTACATGGGTTAGTCCCACAAGGAACAAACAAGAATATCCATAGAAATAGAGTGATGCACACACAAAATGATGTCCATGAAAACTTTAGGTTACCTTGTCCCTTGCCTTACCAACATGAGGGTTTTGTGACTCCTTGAACTAGTGCAAGATATGGAAGTTGATTGCACTTGTCTTTGCCATAATGATGTGAGTGAAAAATGTTGGCGGAGTCACCCTCAAGAACTCTCTAGTTCTTCTTCTTGGGATCCACATCATCTTGATGGGAATCCTTGGTGTAGTAGTTGTGCTTGATGAAGTAGAACTTGGCGTAGTCTTGGGAACCCACTTGACCAAGGCCTTAGGTGCTTCTTCAAATGCATCAATCTCCCTTGAAGCTTGTCCTTGCCTTTGTTCTTGTGGTCTTGTGGTGGAAGATCATCTTGTGCTTGTGTTCCCTTGAAGGAAGTAGGATCATACTTCTCTTGTTGAGGAACAAACTTCGTCTTGGGGTATTGATCTTCTTCCCACTCAACTCCATTGGCATTAAACTTTCGCTCAAAACCAACACCTTGATTCTTCGATTGCCTTCCTTGCTTGCGTACAATTTCCTCAAATTGCTTACTCCCGGCAAGGCTCTTGTATACACCTTTCTCTATAATTCCCTTCAATAAGCTGTTTTCTTGCTCAAGTGTAACTTGGCTAAGAGAATCATTAGTGGAATCAAGAGAGCTACTAGAAGCAACAATATTGGATTTAGCATTGTTATTGTTACTACTAGAAGAAGAATCTTTCTTGTTCTTATTGCTAGACTTGACTTGAGGCATGTAAGTAGATAAGAGTAAACGCTTGGCAATATAAGAAGAACTTTTCTTACGGAGATCATCATTGATAGCTTTTAGGAACTCATGCTCTTGCTCAAGATTGAGCTTTTCAAAGCGTAACTTCTCATGAGCCCTTAAAAGTTCTCGGTGATCTTCGAAGATAGTTTCATGAGCTAACTTAAGAGTGTTTAGTTCTTTAGTTAGGCGCTCAATCTTCTCCTTATCATTGTCATTCGTTTCATCTTGATTAGCATGATTAATTGACGTTTCATCATAGTATTCATCACTAGAGTTGTCAATAAGTAAATCATCATCACCTAGCAAGTCATCTTCATCACTATTAAAATCAACATACTCGGGTGTGTTACCTTAGGACCTTTGGCCATGAAGCATCTTCCAATTCCTTCATTTGGTGATTCAAATATGTCGTAGGAGTTGGTTGACACAAGTGCTAAACCGCAACACCTTCATCTTGAGTGTATTCAGAGTCGGAGTGATAGCTTCTCTCGGAGTGATTGTCGGAGTCGGAGCCGGATACCCATTCACCAACATGAGCTTGATGTCTTCGTTTTGTGTAGCTCTTTGATGACTTATCCTTCCTTTCCGAATCCTTGCTTCTCCGTGAGGGTCTTCGTTCATAACGATCATCTCTACTCCTTCTCTCTCTTGGTGGTGATTCTTCTCTTCTACTACTTCTCTTGGGAGAATCTTCTCTTCTTTTGTAGGGTGTCGTACACTCATTGGAATAGTGTCCGGTCTCCCACAATTGTAGCAATTAAGCTCTCGACTAGAAGATCTTTTGTCATTGTAGGACCTTGACTTGGAGCTTCTTTCTTTGCTTCTACTCTTGTAGAATTTGTTGAAGTTCTTCACCATTAAGCTCAATTCTTCATTGAAGGTTTGTTTCTCACTTGATGATGTGGGGCTTCACATGAGGCTTTGTAAGCACCACTTGACTTGTTGTGAAGTTCCTCCTTATCCTTGAGTGACATCTCATGAGCAACAATTCTTCCAATGACTTCGGCTTGAGATCTTTGTAATTTGGCATAATTTGGATCAATGTGCCCACGGTATCATATTTTCCATCCAATGCTCTTAGGATCTTCTTGATGATGAATCATCGGTCATCTCTTCACTTCCTAAGCCGGGCAATCTCATTTGTGATAAGAGCAAGCCTAGAGTACATTTCAGCGACACCTTCACCATCCTTCATTTTGAACTTGTCAAGCTGACTTTGGAGCACATCCAACTTGGATTCCTTGACGGAGTCGGTACCTTCATGCATATCAATCAAAGTATCCCAAATTCCCTTTGCATTCTCAAGACAGATGATTTTGTTGAATTCTTCGGGGCACAAGCCATTGAAGAGGATATCACAAGCTTGAGCGTTGTATTGCAACATCTTCAAGTCTTCCGCACTAGCTTCACGGTTCGGTTCTCTCCCATCAAAGAATTCGCCTTGCAAACCAACACACAAAATAGCCCAAACGGCGGGGTTATGTCCAAGAATATGCATTTTCATCTTATGCTTCCAACTAGCAAAATTAGTGCCATCAAATTAAGGACCTCTACGGTGATAATTTCCCTCGCTAGACGCCATACTCTCCTAGGTTGTGAAACCAAGGCTATGATCACCAAAAGCTATGGAAATCAAAGCAAAAGGAGACCAAGCGCTGATACCACTTGTAGGACCTTGAAGTATGTCTAGAGGGAGGGTGATTAGACTACTTGACCAATTAAAAGCTATGGCTTTTCCCAATTTTAGACTTTGGCAGATTTTAGCTATCTTTGAACAATTAAAGCAATCATCACGCAATTCAAGGAAGCATGCAAAGAGTATATAGGCAGCGGAAAATAAAGCATGCAACTTGCAAGAATGTAAAGGGAAGTGTTTGGAGGATTCAAACGCAATTGGAGACACGGATGTTTTTGTCGTGGTTCCGATAGGTGGTGCTATCGTACATCCACGTTGATGGAGACTTCAACCCATGTAGGGTAACGGTTGCGTGAGTCCACAGAGGGCTCCACCCACGAAGGGTCCACGAAGAAGCAACCTTGTCTATCCCACCATGGCCGTCGCCCACGAAGGACTTGCCTCACTAGCGGTAGATCTTCACAGTAGGCGATCTCCTTGCCCTTAGAAACTCCTTGGTTCAACTCCACAATCTTGTCGGAGGCTCCCAAGTGACACCTAGCCAATCTAGGAGACACCAATCTCCAAGAAGTAACAAATGGTGTGTTGATGATGAACTCCTTGCTCTTGTGCTTCAAATGATAGTCTCCCCAACACTCAACTCTCTCTCACTGGATATGGATTTGGTGGAAAGAAGATTTGAGTGGAAAGCAACTTGGGGAAGGCTAGAGATCAATATTCATATGGTTGGAATGGAATATCTTGGCCTCAACACATGAGTAGGTGGTTCTCTCTCAGAACTGGTAAGTTGGAAGTGTAGGTTTGTTCTGATGGCTCTCTCCACGAATGAAGAGGAGGTGGAGGGGTATTGTAACATCCCAAAATGCTAAATTTTGGAATGTTATAAACACATAGATAGATTTGATTGATTGTTGATTGATTGACTGAAAGTGAGTAAATTCGAAACTTTTTGAAAGTTAAATGAGAGGGAATAAAAGGACTTTCCCAAACTTTCATTTTGCTTTTATGATCTTCGGGAATTCAAATTCTTTTCATCACAAAAACCCTGGAGAGAAAATGACATGACTTCTTCCATTTATTTAAATGACAAGGGGTGTTGAAAATAATTGAATTTCATTTGGAAAATATTTCCAATTCTGAAACTTTATGCAACTCAATGATTTTCACGAGCGAAGATAAAATGACTTCTTCAAAACATATGAAATACGAGTTGGGAGTTTCAATGAATTAAATTCAAAGTTCTTTTGAATTTATTTTCAATTTTGGAGTTATTTGAGTTTTATTTAAATTATTTTTCTCCAAAAATAAAATATATGGAAAATAGGGTAACATGATTCCCTACATCAGAAAAATGGAGAGAAATAAATTTGAATTCATTTTGGTATTTTTAAAATGATTTTTGTTGGATTTTATTGGACGAGAAGCACTCTTTGCTTTATTTAAATTTGTGTGTATTTTATTTGAAGCTAGAATAATGTTCATCTTGTAGGAAATCTTTTTCTGAAAATTTTGATATATTATATGCCCATATAATATTTTCATTTAATTTGTTTTATTATTTCATTTGTCTAGCAAATGTTAAAAAAAAAACTTTACCTCGCCGACTGGGCCGGCCCAGCTCCCAGGCCAGGCCACGGCCCAGCCCCTCGCCGCCTCACCCGTCGTCCCCGACCGGGACATCTCCCGAGTCCGCCGCCGCCACGACATCGCCGCCGCCGTGCGCCGCCCGGCCTCCTCCTGCCCCCTCCCACACGCCACCTCCCCGCCCTCCCCATAAAAGGCGCCGCCCCGGCCCCGTTCCTCCCCTCTCTCTCCCTCTCCCGCACCTCGCCGGAACCGCCACCGCCGCATCTCACCGCCGCCGGGAAGCCGCAGTCGCCGCCACTCTCGTCGCCGTGGACCCTCGTCGACACCACTGCCCAGCGTCCGCCGTCTCGCGCCGCCCTACAAGCGTCTCCGTCCTCTGCGATCACCGAGCCACTGCCCAGTTCTCCGGATCCGCCGCCTTTCTCGCCGGAGACCGCCGTCGCCGGAATCCGCTCCGCCGCCCGACCCGCCGGTTTTTTTTCCGGTCCGGTAATAAACCACCCCGGTCCGACGGTTTTTATTTTAGGGTTTCGGTTTTGTTTTAAAAACCCGTTTTTTTTATTTAGCTAGTTTATTTAGTAAACGTTAGCGGTTAGGTTTTCACGGCGAATCTAATCCGTTCGTTAGGTTTTAACGGTGAACGTTCGTTCGTTAGGATTTTTCTTTTTATTTTAGATTTACTGCCAGGGACCTATCCGTAGTGTTATTTTTACAGATTAGTCCCCAATTTTCAAACCCTGATAACTTTTTACTCGTTTATCCAAATCCAACGAAACCAACGCTCACGTCTTCGTTATGATCTCCTCTATCCAGTAAAACAACTCAAACATATTTTTGAAAGTTTAAAATTTGAATTAGATCAGATTTGAATTTGAACTTCGTTTGATCATAACTTGAGTTTCATAACTCCGATTTAGTTGATTCTTTTTGCAAATCGAAGCTCTTGACCTAAACTTTCTGATAAGGCCAAATACACATGGTTTTGGTACTGTTATAAATTGTTTTATGTTGCAAGAGTTATTTGATTTGGTTTTGACGTTTTCCGATTCGTTTTCTTCGATCTTCCGATCTTTTGAGTGATTGCTTATGTGTGGTTACTATTGCTTGATTACGATAGATTGACCGGAGTGTGACGACTAGAGCTATCAAGAGTTTGAGTGCAAATCATCTTCATCAACTTTGCAGGCAAGTAACACTTGATCATACTTTTTCTACTACCCAGTTTTTATGCATTAGATCAATCCTCAAACACTTGCATGATTAGGATCTAAATAAATTGTGGGATGGGAAGTAGATTGAGGTAGTACCTATTACCTGCTTTTACTTATGAAACCTTGGGAGTTACTCCTACGTTTGCTTATTATGCTATGCTATGCTAGTAGACGTGGATTGGGTGAGTGTATTCCATGACAGATGTGAGATTGTTAAATTAATGGTTTATTTAAGGTGGCAACTTAAACACACATCTGGGTGGATTGAGGCACCTGGTTTCTATCGAGGACTTGCCTGTTTTTCTTCGGACCGCCACCCGTGCTCAAAGGGATCATAAGATTATTCATGCTAGTAACTTCCGTAATGCAGCCACAAGCCATTATGGGCTCTGGCATAGTTGATTAAGTCGTGTGAACTCTTACAGTGGTAGACTAGCTGATGTAGGGGTTGTAGGTGGTACGGTCTACCCATCGTAAGGTGTAAACACTTATGAAAGACTATGTCTCGGTCATCCGTCTCTCAAACACCATGTAGTGCGAGAAACCAAACGGAGGCGATCGAGTCTTGTGGGGAAAAGTCATGCAAACCTCTCTGCAGTGTATAAACTAATCATGATTAGCCGTGTCCCTAGTTATGGACATCTTGAGTATCTAGTACTTGAATATCATGTGAATCTCAACATGTTACTCTAATTAATATTGTTGGGTTTTTAATGAGTACTTTTAATTGGGATTGAGGATCGTCAACCATTCTCAATGTTTAACAACCACCATGATAGTTAAATAAATTTATTCCTTTGCGATGAGGAAAAATTGGCTTTTCATAAAACCTTATAACCATAGAGCTTTTCCACCAGCCATATATGCATGTAGTATAGGCTTATTCTTTCATTACTCTCTATGTGTTACATTGCCAGATATTCCATGTGCGACCCGTTTCGGGCTGCAACGTTTCATGTTGCGGACTTTTCGTATGACGAGTAAGTGATACGTTAGGGTTACGATTTCCTATACTCAACTTTGCCGTTGGTGTTGATGGGAATCCACAACCTTGTTGCTTCCGCTATATTTGGATTGAGGTAATAGTATTTACGTTACTTTATACATGTGATTTACCTCTGTTATAAATCCTTCGAGTAATCTTGTGTGTGTCAAAGATACCGATCCAGGGATGACACGAAAGCACAGAGACTTGATCCATTCGGGTCGGGTCGCTACAAGAAGGTATCAGAGCACATGTTGACTGTAGGACGTGACCCTAGAAACTGGCAAGCCCATAGGAAAGATTTTTCTCTACAACTTCATTTTCATAAGGATCTTTTACCGCTCTTCTCTTCTGAGCTTATTCAAATATTCCCTTTTAGTGAGACCATACCCTTTTTCCCTTTTGACCACTTGAAGATTCGACTGATGAGACCACTCCAAGGAGACAAGATATCGGACAACTAAGACCATTTGGAATGAAGAGGATTTTACCATGTAAATGGAAACTACAACTATTGAAGACTCCTAAGACTATGAGATTTTGAAGGCTCTGAAGAATTCCCAGATTTTTATGACCTAGGAAGGCTACGCTTATGGAATTGAGAGACTATGGAAGTTGTCAATACCCGAGATCAAGGTGTATTGGAGTAAGACGGGAACATGGAGCATCAGAACTCAAAGTTTTGTCAAGGAAACCCCAAGACAGGAGATATCAAACTATGGAATGATAGCTCATGGAAATGACAAGAGCAAAAACATGGCTATCCATGATGTTATCACCCGCTTAGGCTATTGCCACTGTGCGGAGTTAAGCATGCATTTCCTCAGAAGGATTGGATGGTAGAAGGCTGAAGGAGCATCTGACCAAAGGATGCAGTTTTAACCTTAGTGGTGTATTCACCAGATCTGGAGTGTTACATCGTGAAGTTAAGATGGACCTACAAGAAGCAATATTTGACAAGAAGGCAATTGGTGAAGAACTCAGGAACCGGAAGCTGAAGTAACCAAACTAGAGGAGCAAAACCTTGAGACATCAAAGATTTGTCAGGAGCTGAAGGATAGTAGGACCATGGTTCATGTCAAGGAAGTTGAAACCAGAAGTTTGGAATGCAACTCCAGAAATATTAAGGGACGTCGCGAGAGACTTCGCGTCAACAGAGAGGATTTGGCAAAAGAACTTGAGAAGGACAAGCATGATCAGAAGGAGCCATCAGAGACATGACCAAGACTTGAAGAGTTTGACGACATTGACCTTTAGAAGACCAAACCCTTGTTATACCCTTACGTTAGATGCGACGATTGTGAGTTGCCATTTGTTTGATGTTTTTCCGACAGCCACAATAAAACCTGTCTTTCAAAACTATTGTTTGCATTGTGTGTATCCCTCTCGATCTCTCTTATCCCACCCCAAAACCCATGGATCCGTTAGAGGACAAATGGAGATGAACTTGTGTTTTCTGGACCGATGAGTCAATTGGAGATAGACCGATGGATTCAGAACATGGAGGATCATATGGAGAACAACCCTATAGTCAGAAAGGATATGGCCCAACATGCTCTTCCGTTCTTTGAAAGAGGTGCTGCTATCTGGTGGAGGATGTACCAAACCATCAATGTGGCCAGGAGTAACCACTTGGGAGGAATTTAAGTTGACTTTGCTAATGTCTCGGTTTGTATCTCAGAAATTGAAGCCTTCGGGAAAGGATATGAAGAAACCTTGTGCATGCAAGCTCTGTGGAGAAATAGGACACACCCATAAGGAACACAAGGATGAATGCCCTAATTGTGAAGGAAGTCACCCAACTGAAGAATGCCCAACTAGACAGATTACTTGTTTCTTGTGTGAAGGAACTACCCACTACCCTTTCGGTGTCACATTTACACTATGGTACGTAGAACCATCCAGCAGAAGAAAGAAGAAATAAAAGGAGCCCTCATGGAGATGTTAGAAGAACCTGTGACAAAGGAAGATGTTGAGGACATACACAAAGGAAACAAAATTAAAGCCCGCACCAAGTCATGCTATTCATGTGGAGAAGAAGGACACATCTCCCAAGATTGTCTGAATGGAGATCTAGTAGAATTCGGTAGAGGAAGTAGAGTATGACCCACGAAATAGAAGCCCTGATTGGAACGGAAAGGTCGAGGAAGAGGAATAGGTTGGACTCCGTGAACAACCGAATTTCTACAAAGAAAGACCTGAGTCATATCACATGTTTTGGTGCAAAATTCAGGCACTACTTCAATGATTGCCCAAAAGGGAAGATAAGGACCCCGAGGCTATATAATCACAAGGAAACCTCGATATTTGTCGAAGTAATATGTTTCCGTTGTGATGAAGCCGAAGCACTTTGCCGTAGATTGTCCAAGGAGAAGGAGACTGGTGATATATAGTTGAATTTGTAACCGAATAAATGTAGTAGTAGAAGTGAGAGCTTTTCCTTTATATTGAGGTGTTAAGTTGAGACATGTAATGGAAGAGAAAGATGATTTAAGAATCAATAAAGTTAGCAGTGTTGGTACTGTTTTGGATTTTATGAGTTACCCTATGAGGAAAGATGTTGACCAATTTCGAGGATATGAGAAATATGGTCTATGGAATATTGGAACATTTTAAGGGTGGTAGTACCCTGTAAGAACCGTTAACCCCTGGAAAAGATAAGGATACCCACTGAATGGATTTCAGACAAAATGAATATGAGTTTTTTCTCGATATGTTTGATACCCCAAGAGAGTGTGGGATGAAGTTGGAGACCGTCAGTAGGTTTGGACCAAATGTGATCAAGGAGTCAGAAAAGAATGTTAAGTTGATTCGAGATAGACTGAAGGTAGCTCAGTCCATGCAGAATAGTTATACATACTCAATAACGCAAGGAGGTAGTCTATGAAATCGGAGACAGAGCATATCTTTGTGTGCCACCTCTGCGAGGAGTTAAATGATTTGGAATTAAGGGAAAGTTAGTCCTGAGATTTGTAGGACCATACGGAGTTTTGGAGCGTATGGGAGAAGTGGCTAACAAGTTGGAGTCACCCGAAGGACTGTCAGGAGTTCAGGATGTGTTTCACGTTTTCCAGTTGAAGAAGTGCCATGTAGAGATGGCCAATATTCCCTGTGGGGCGCTTGACCCGAAAAGGATAATGATGTTCCGCGAAGTGGAGTATGGACTTCATAAGTATAAGTTTTTATCTCGGTATGTGGGATATCCCACGAGGATGAAGAGATGAATTACTATTGGATATAAAGGAGGTGTGATGTTGGAAATATGGATTAATGGAAATTCCATGATGAGTCTGAGTAATCATGTCCTAGTTTGGTGCAAATAGAAGGAAGGAAGACACTACAATTGGATGGATTTTAAGTATACTAGGAAGTTGGAAGTTGGAATAATGATCGATTGCCCGAGGATGTGTTCAAGGATTATAAGTGATGAGATGGGCCATAACCCACAGGCCCCAGGACCTACAAAGAAGCAAGCACACTCTTGCTGAAGGAAAAACCCTGGAAGAAGTTACGATTTCATCAACCGACGATTCTATAGGAGTTTACGCAAACCTGAGAGTTGTTAAGGAACGATAGATGTTTGTTTGGCTTGCAGAAATCAATGGATTTTCTGAACTTGGTTCGTCGACAAGAGAAATTCTGCAATGCTTGTGAGGATGACCGAGTGTTAGAATACGAGATTCGCTAAACCATGTACAAGGTAATGATTTGGGTGCGGGATGGATTGATCACCATACCGACTTACTCTTATTATTTGCTTTGCTATATGGGATGGTAAATCTGAGTGACTTACCTATAGTAGAGAGACGACGATCAAAACCCTGTTTAAACCTTAGA
This sequence comes from Aegilops bicornis, assembly GCA_021605145.1. NCBI lineage: Eukaryota > Viridiplantae > Streptophyta > Magnoliopsida > Poales > Poaceae > Aegilops > Aegilops bicornis. Next base: position 569,051,854 of record CM038670.1, read on the forward strand.
ATGGTATAAGAATTTTTTTCCCTTGTACAAGGCAGTTGTTGCCAACCGTAGGTTATACGGTGAGGTTCAACCCAGACCCATTTCCTGCAGGACAAATCGTAAATTGTTGACCACCATGAGATATCGATAGTTGTTTAGAATTGGCGCCAGACCCGTCAGCTAAGAAGACCCAGTCTCGGAATAACCTTACCAAGAGGAAAAAGGACAAAAGAATTGAGGAAAAGGTTATGCCACTACCGGAAGAGCCCAGAGAAGGAATTATCCTTAACATCTGAGAAGACCGACACTGTCAGTAATAAGGATGGAGTATATAAGTTTTGATGGAACCGTAACCATGCTTTTAAGGGTGGTAGCACCCAGACCCCGGAGACGAACGATGGATTTTTCTGAGAAGACTCCCAAACCCTAACCTAGTTCTTGCTAGCCTCTCCGAATCTCGAGGACGAGATTCATTTTAAGCGTGGTAGTCTGTAACATCCCAAAATTCTAAATTTTGGAATGTTATAAACACATAGATAGATTTGATTGATTGTTGATTGATTGACTGAAAGTGAGTAAATTCGAAACTTTTTGAAAGTTAAATGAGAGGGAATAAAAGGACTTTCCCAAACTTTCATTTTGCTTTTATGATGTTCGGGAATTCAAATTCTTTTCATCACAAAAACCCTGGAGAGAAGATGACATGACTTCTTCCATTTATTTAAATGACAAGGGGTGTTGAAAATAATTGAATTTCATTTGGAAAATATTTCCAATTCTGAAACTTTATGCAACTCAATGATTTTCACGAGCGAAGATAAAATGACTTCTTCAAAACATATGAAATACGAGTTGGGAGTTTCAATGAATTAAATTCAAAGTTCTTTTGAATTTATTTTCAATTTTGGAGTTATTTGAGTTTTATTTAAATTATTTTTCTCCAAAAATAAAATATATGGAAAATAGGGTAACATGATTCCCTACATCAGAAAAATGGAGAGAAATAAATTTGAATTCATTTTGGTATTTTTAAAATGATTTTTGTTGGATTTTATTGGACCTGAAGCACTCTTTGCTTTATTTAAATTTGTGTGTATTTTATTTGAAGCTAGAATAATGTTCATCTTGTAGGAAATCTTTTTCTGAAAATTTTGATATATTATATGCCCATATAATATTTTCATTTAATTTGTTTTATTATTTCATTTGTCTCGAAAATGTTTAAAAAAAAACTTTACCTCGCCCATTGGGTCGCCGGCTCAGGCAGTGCCAGCCCCCTCGCCGCCTCACCCGTCGTCCCCAACAGGACATCTCCCGAGTCCGCCGCCGCCACGACATCGCCCGCCGCCTCGCCTCCTCCTCCCCCCCTCCCGCACGCCACCTCCGCCTCCCCATAAAAGGCGCCCAGCCCGTTCCTCCTCTCTCTCTCTCCGCATCTCGTTGAACCGCCACCGCCGCATTTCACTTTGCCGCCCGGAAGCCGCGATCGCCGCCACTCTCGTCGCCGTGGACCCTAAATCGACACCACCGCCGCGTCCGCCGTCTCCGCCGTCCTCTGCGACCGCCGGAGCCACCGCCCCGAGTTCGCCGGAGACCGGCGTCGCCAGAATCCGCTCCGCCGCCCGACCCGCAGGTTTTTTTCCGGTCCGGTAATAAACCACCCCGGTCCGACGGTTTTTATTTTAGGGTTTCGGTTTTGTTTTAAAAACCCGTTTTTTTTATTTAGCTAGTTTATTTAGTAAACGTTCGCCGGTTAGGTTTTCACGGCGAACGAATCCGTTCGTTAGGTTTTAACAGTGAACGTTCGTTCGTTAGGATTTTTCTTTTTATTTTAGATTTACTGCCAGGGACCTATCCGTAGTGTTATTTTTACAGATTAGTCCCCAATTTTCAAACCCTCATAACTTTTTACTCGTTTATCCAAATCCAACGAAACCAACACTCACGTCTTCGTTATGATCTCCTCTATCCAGTAAAACAACTCAAACATATTTTTGAAAGTTTAAAATTTGATCTAGATCAGATTTGAATTTGAACTTCGTTTGATCATAACTTGAGTTTCGTAACTCCGATTTAGTTGATTCTTTTTGCAAATCGAAGCTCTTGACCTAAACTTTCTGATAAGGCCAAATACACATGGTTTTGGTACTGTTATAAATTGTTTTATGTTGCAAGAGTTATTTGATTTGGTTTTGACGTTTTCGATTCGCTTTTCTTGATCTTCCGATCTTTTGAGTGATTGCTTATGTGTGGTTACTATTGCTTGATTACGATAGATTGACCGGAGTGTGACGAGTAGAGCTATCAAGAGTTTGAGTGCAAATCATCTTCATCAACTTTGCAGGCAAGTAACACTTGATCATACTTTTTGTACTACCCAGTTTTTATGCATTAGATCAATCCTCAAACACTTGTATGATTAGGATCTAAATAAATTGTGGGATGGGAAGTAGATTGAGGTAGTACCTATTACCTGTTTTACTTATGAAACCTTGGGAGTTACTCCTACATTTGCTTATTATGCTATGCTATGCTAGTAGACGTGGATTGGGTGAGTGTATTCCATGACAGATGTGAGATTGTTAAATTAATGGTTTATTTAAGGTGGCAACTTAAACACACATCTGGGTGGATTGAGGCACCTGGTTTCTATCGAGGACTTGCCTGTTTTTCTTGGACCGCTACCCGGGCTCAAAGGGATCATAAGATTATTCATGCTAGTAACTTCCGTGTGCAGCCACAAGCCATTATGGGCTCGCATAGTTGATTAAGTCGCGTGAACTCTTACAGTGGTAGACTAGCTGATGTAGGGGTTGTAGGTGGTACGGTCTACCCATCGTAAGGTGCAAACACTTCTGAAAGACTATGTCTTGGTCATCCGCTCTCAAACACCATGTAGTGCGAGAAACCAAACGGAGGCGATCGAGTCTTGTGGGGAAAAGTGCACAAACCTCTGCAGAGTGTATAAACTAATCATGATTAGCCGTGTCCCCGATTATGGACATCTTGAGTATCTAGTACTTGAATATCATGTGAATCTCAACATGTTACTCTAATTAATATTGTTGGGTTTTTAATGAGTACTTTTAATTGGGATTGAGGATGTCATCAACCATTCTCAATGTTTAACAACCACCATGATAGTTAAATAAATTTATTCCTTTGCGAAGGAAAAATTGGCTTTTTAAAACCTTATAACCATAGAGCTTTTCCACCAGCCATATATGCATGTAGTATAGGCTTATTCTTTCATTACTCTCTATGTGTTACATTGCGGCATATTCCATGTCTTTGACCGTTTTGCTGCAACGTTTCATGTTGCAGACTTTTCGCATGAGTAAGTGATACGTTAGGGTTACGATTTCCTATACTCAACTTTGCCGTTGGTGTTGATGGGAATCCACAACCTTGTTGCTTCCGCTATATTTGGATTGAGGTAATAGTATTTACGTTACTTTATACATGTGATTTACCTCTGTTATAAATCCTTCGAGTACTGTGTGTGTCAGCATACCGATCCAGGGATGACACGAAAGCACAGAGACTTGATCCATTCGGGTCGGGTCGCTACAGGTATATATAGCCTCCACACAAAATCCAACCGTTACACACAATTTACCAAACTCGGTGGGACCGAATCATAAAACTCGGTCAGACCGATTTAGTAAACCTTATGACCGTTAGGGTTTTCGGTGGGACTGACATGCAACTCGGTGCGACCGATATGGTTAGGGTTAGGGCATAACGTAATCTCGGTGAGACCGATTACACAAACTCGGTGATACCGATTTTGGTAATTAGCTAACCAGAGAGTTGGTCAGGTAAACTCGGTGGGACCGATTCGCTCTTTCGGTGAGACCGAAATGTTACGAAAAGGAAGCAGAGAGTTTACATTGCAATCTCGGTGGGACCGATCGCTCACTTCGGTTAGACCGAAGCGTTCTGAAGGGAAGCAGAGATTACAATCCCATCTCGGTGAGACCGAGATCCCATCGGTGAGACCTATTTGCCTAGGGTTTGTGGCAGTGGCTATGACATTTGAACTCGGTGGCGCCGGATAGAAAGAATCTTAAAGGTGCTGACAAATTGTGCAAAGCTCCAGCGATCCATCTATGGACTGGTGCAAGCATCTCGGAGTTGGAATATACACTTTGACGAGTTGATCAAAGCATATAGTTTTATATAGACTTGCGGTGAAGCCTGTATTTACAAGAAAGTGAGTGGGAGCACTACAGCCTTTCTGATAAGTATATGTGAATGACATATTGTTGATTGGAAATAATGTTGAATTTTTTCTGGAAAGCATAAAAGAGTGTTCGAAAGGAGTTTTTCAAAGAAAGACCTCGGTGAAGCTGCTTACATATCAGGCATCAAGATCTATAGAGATAGATCAAGATGCTTGATAAGTTTTTCAATGAGTACATACCTTGACAAGATTTTGAAGTAGTTCAAAACGGAATAATCAAAGAAAGAGTTCTTGCCTGTGTTGCAAAAGGTGTAAAGTTGAGTAAGACCCAAAACACGACCACAGCAGAAAATAGAAAGAGAATGAAAGTCATTCCCTATGCCTCAGCCATAGGTTCTATAAGGTATGCTATGTTGTGTACCAGACCTATTGTGTACCTCACCATGAGTTTGGCAAGAGGGTACAATAGTGATCCAGAGTGGATCCTTTGGACAACGGTCAAAATTATCCTTAGTGGTATAAGGACATGTTTCTCGGTTATGGAGGTGACAAAAAGTTCGTTGTAAAGGGTTACGTCGATGCAAGCTTTGACACTGATCTGGATGACTCTAAGTCTCAATCTAGATACATATTGAAAGTGGGAGCGATTAGGTAGAGTAGCTCAGTGCAGAGCATTGTAGACATAGAATATTTGGAAAATACATACGGCTCTGTATGTGGCAGACCTGTTGACTAAAATTCTCTCACAAGCAAAACATGATCACTCTTTGGGTGTTAATCACATAGTGATGTGAACTAGATTATTGACTCTAGTAAACCTTTTGGGTATTAGTCACATGGAGATGTGAACTAATCACATAAAGATGTGAACTATTGGTGTTAAATCACATGATGATGTGAACTAGATTATTGAGTCTAGTGCAAGTGGGAGACTGAAGAAATATGCCCTAGAGGCAATAACAAAGTTGTTATTTATATTTCCGTATAGCATGATAAATGTTTATTAATCATGCTAGAATTGTATTAACCGGAAACTTAGTGCATGTGTGAGTACATAGACAAACAGAGTGTCACTAGTATGCCTCTACTTGACTAGCTCGTTGATCAAAGATGGTTAAGTTTCCCAGCCATACACATGAGTTGTCATTTGATTAACGGGATCACATCATTAGAGAATGATGTGATTTACATGACCCATCCGTTAGCTTAGCATGATGATCGTTTAGTTTGTTGCTATTGCTTTCTTCATGACTTATACATGTTCCTATGACTATGAGATTATGCAACTCCTGAATACCGGGGGAACACTTAGTGTGCTATCGAACGTCACAACGTAACTGGATGATTATAAAGATGCTCTACAGGCGTATCCGATGGTATTTGTTGAGTTGGAATAGATCGAGATTAGGATTTGTCACTCCGATTGTCGGAGAGGTATCCCTGGGCCCTCTCGGTAATGCACATCACTATAAGCCTTGCAAGCAATGTGACTAATGAGTTAGTTGCGGGATGATGCATTACGGAACGAGTAAAGAGACTTGCCGGTAACGAGATTGAACTAGGTATGATGATACCGACGATCGAATCTTGATCTAGTAACATACCGATGACAAAGGGAACAACGTATGTTGTTATGCAGTTTGACCGATAAAGATCTTCGTAGAATATGTGGGAACCAATATGAGCATCCAGGTTTCGCTATTGGTTATTGACCGGAGATGAGTCTCGGTCATGTCTACATAGTTCTCGAACCCATAGGGTCTGCACGCTTAATGTTCGGTGACGATCGGTATTATAAGTTTATGTGTTTTGATGTACCGAAGGTAGTTCGGAGTCCCGGCTGTGATCACGGACATGACGAGGAGTCTCTAAATGGCCGAGACATAAATAATGATATATTGGACGATGTTAGTCGGACACCGGATGAGTTTCGAGGGTCATCGGATAAATATCGGAGTGCCGGAAGGGTTATCGGAACCCCCGGGGGAACTAATGGGCCAACATGGGCCTTGTGTGTGAGAGAGAGAGAGGAGATGGCCGTAGGGCTGGCCGCGCCGCCCCTTGAGGAATCCGAATAGGACTAGGAGGGGACGACGCCCCCTCTCTTTCCCTCTCCCTCTCTCCCTCTCCTTCCTTCCCCCTCTCTTCCCTTGTTGGAAACCTACTAGGAATAGGAATCCTACTTGGGGCGCGCCCCATGAGGGCCGGCCGGCCTCCCCCTTGCTCCTTTATATACGGGGGCAGGGGCACCATAGAACACACAAGCTGACAGTTATCTTAACCATGTGCGGTGCCCCCCTCCACAGATTTCCACCTCGGTCATATCGTTGTAGTGCTTAGGCGAAGCCCTGTGTCGGTAACTTTATCATCACCGTCATCACGCCGTCGTGCTGACGAAACTCTCCCTCGGCCTCTGCTGGATCAAGAGTACGAGGGACGTCACCGAGCTGAACGTGTGCAGATCGCAGAGGTGTCGTGCGTCTGGTACTTGGATCGGTTGGATCGCGAAGACGTTCGACTACATCAACCGCGTTACTAGATGCTTCCACTTTAGGTCTACGAGGGTACGTGGACACACTCTCCCCGCTCATTGCTATGCATCACCTAGATGGATCTTGCATGTGCGTAGGAAATTTTTGAAATACTGCGTTCCCCAACACTTCGATCATGTTTGTGGGCTTTGCTGCTGCTCCTGGGCACCCATGTATCATGCCGGAGTTTTTCCCCCTGTGTTTTTAGTGTTTTATTGCATTGTACCATTAGTTGTTAGGTTATCATTAATTTAAAGTTGGTCCGTAGGCCTCTTATCTAAAAAGAGAGGACAATAACCGTGTTGCACCGTATGCTTTCAGAGGATCACAACCCGTGAAGCCGAATCCAGACGACAATAACCGTACTGCATGCTATGCTATTGTAGAGTATCCCAATCCATAATATATTTGGCACTTGCAAAATAAAACTAAGAGCATCTATAACTAGTCTCGTCAAACCCTCGTATAAGTCCAGACGGACGGCCGGTCATCTATAAACGTGACCCAATCGGGCTCTTTCGAACGGTTCTATACGTCTGGGATGACCGGCAACCCTCATATCCAGCTCAAATCTGGGGTGGATATGAGGATACCCAGATGCGCCTGGAAGCGTCCGCTATGTCGAATCCGACAGACAGGACCCCCACAAATTGCACCAAATTCTTGCTCTCCTCCCTCATCTTCTCCCTCATCTTCCTGGACCCTCTCCTAGCTCTGTCACCACCCTAGCTTTGCCGCTATCCTGACCCCTCAGCGCCACCACCACACCACAAACCTCCTCCCAGGCCGCCTCTTCGCACCGAACCCCTTCGCCGCCCCGGACGCCGTCGCGGTAGTCCAACTATTCCTGGACTGCACCTTGCCCTCTATGTGTCTGACAAATTGTCCGAGCAATTTGGTCCCATTCTTTTGTAGGAAAATGATGGATTCAGATAGTCATTGGATGAGGAGTACGAAAACTCAGAGTTGATACATTAATGCAAAAGGAGTTCTTTGATTCGTCTGAGTCGGACAAAGATGTCGAGATGTTGATGATCTTGAGCATCCAGGAGGAAATGGACAACGAGATGGAGCACACTCTGAACTTCAAGGGCTCGATCAAAGGGAGAAGAGTTTTTGAACCAGCATAGGGTCGATGGAGTAGGGTTGCTCTATAAGGACTACTTCCAACCCGGGCCAACATTCTCTGTTACATGGTCTCATTGACGCTTTTATATGCGCAAACCCTTGTTGTTGCAGGTGGTAGAGGGAGTGGAGGCACATGATTCCTACTTCAAGCTCGTTGGGAATTCTTGCAGACAACGCTCCTTCTCCGCTAAGTAGAAACACACAGCTGCTTTGAGGATGCTTGCACTAGGTACCACCGCCAATGCCGTTGGTGAGATGGTTCGGATGTTGGAGAGCACATGCATGAAGACCACTGTGAGATTTTCCTGTGATACGTCTCAAATCGTATCTATAATTTTTATTGTTTCGTGCTACTATATTATAATTTTTATATACTTTTTTGTAGCAATTTATATTATTTTTTGAACTATCATATTAGTTAGTGGCCGGTGCTAGTTCTTGTTTTCTACATATTTTTGGTTTAATAGGAAATCAATATTTAGGAAGGTCAAAACATGATGCCTTTTTTCACATTTTTTTTCGAATAACGAAGGATAGTAGAAGCTTCAGGGGAGTATCAAACAAGCACCAGGGGGCCCACACGTCTTGGCCGCATGCCCTGACCCTAGGGCGCCCTCGCCAGGGCGTGTGGGCCTCATAGACACCTCTTTTGCCTCCCTCCACCGCCATAAATCCCTATAAATACTGGAACTCTTTGCTGTACTTTTATAAGAATTTTATCGGTGATGCAAGTTCCTATTTCGTGAAGATCACATCTGAAGGTCTAGCGGAGGGGAAGCCATTGCTGGAGTCTTGTTTATCAGCCTTGCTGCCTCCATGGTCATGTGTGGGTGGTTCCATTAGGACCTTAGGGTCCATAGTAGTAGCTAGATGGTTCTCTCTTTCTTTCTTTTGGATCTTCAATACCATGTTCCCGTGACATGATCATTATCAATTTGATGTAATCGATGGTGTGTTTGTTAGGACATGATCAATTGTCACTTTATGATTAGGCTGTTCATTGAAATGAATTGAATAATACCTTGATATGCATGGTAGATAGCGGTTTGGGCGTGGAGTATTATTAATAGATGTGGTTGGGTTAATGGTCTACTTATCACAGACTTAATGCCTATATGAGATTATACCATGAATGATCATAGTCATAAATATTGCAATTCATTCGATTGCCCAACTATAATTTGTTTACCATGTCGTATGCCTGTTTTCAAGAGAGATGCCTCTAGTGAACCCATGCCCCCGTAGCTCTATTCTCCATTACTGAATTCTTCTATATAATTTATATTACTATTTTTCATTTACCTTACCACTATTTATCCCTACCACTTGTGTTTAATCTTGTAACTAGCAAGATAAGGGGACTCACAACCCTCTTTGCCGTGTTGGGGATGAGTGTGTGTGTGTGTGTGTGTGTGTGCGTGTGTGTGTGTGTGTGTGTGATTTGTTTGGAGGTTATGTTGAGTTTGTTAGCTTGGGCGACTCCTACTGGATTGATAAACTTGGTTCTCTAATTGAGGGAAATATTTCCTACTGTTCTGCTTCACCCTTCCTCTTGTGAGAATCCCAACGACTCCTACGGGAGTAGCAAAGAGATTTTTCGTGCCGCTTCCGGGAAGTCTTCTACTACACAAAGTGGTACGTTCACACAAACACATTACTTATTATCTATCTTGCCTAGTTACTTTTGCTTCTTGCCTTGGTTGCATATTTGCTTGCCATTTTTTTAAGAACACAAAAAAATACCTTTTGTTGTTATTCTTGCTCTTGCTGAAATCATGTCTACTCCTACAAATACAAAAATGTGTGATTTTAGTAGTACCAATAATAATGATTTTATTAGTACTCCTATATGTTTCTCCTCCTGCAATTAGTGCAGAGTCTTCTGAAATTAAAGCTGCTTTGCTGAATCTTGTTATGAAAAATCAATTTTCTCAAAATTACAATGAACATGCCGCTACTCATCTTAATACTTTTGTCGAACTTTGTGATGTGCAATAAACTAAAGATGTGGGCAATGATATTATAAAACTGAAATTATTCCCTTTTTCCTTTAAGAGATAGAGCTAAAGAATGGCTAGTATCTTTACCTAAAAATAACATTGATTTTTGGACTAAATGTAAAGATGCTTTGATTGGAAAATACTTCCCTCCTGCAAAACTTATATCTTTGAGGAATCAAATTATGAATTTTAAACAACTTGATCAAGGGCATGTTGCCCAATCTTGGGAAAAAAATGGAACTTATGCTAAAAAATTGCCCTACTCATGGTTTAAATCTTTGGATGGAAGTACAAAATTTCTATGAAGTGCTTGTCGGATTTCGGGTTCCGGCAGACCCTCTAGGTTCGAACTCTGGGGTGCACGCGGAGATCTCGCCTCCTACCTACCTACACCTCATCGCCTCGCAAGGATCTAAACTACACAAAGAGCAACACAAGGGACACAAGGTTTATACTGGTTCGGGGCACCATGGTGGTGTAATACCCTACTCTAGTGTGTGGTGTGGTGAATTGCCTCAGGGGCTGATGATGAACAGTACAAGGAAGAACAGCCTCGCGAGGGTCTGTTCTTGGCTGGTGCGACGAACTGCTATGGGGTGTTCGGTCGCTCTCTCTCTCTCTCTAGATTGCTTGTTCTCTAGCTCTATTCAAGATGCCAGAAGCCTCTACCTTGTGGGTGGCTAGTCCTATTTATAGGCAGAGGCCCTGGGCCTCTTCCCAAATATTGAGCGGGAAGGGCGCCAACAATTTGCCATTTTGAAGGGGAACATCTAGTACACTTATCCTGACTAAAGTTGGTCCTCGCCTGCCAAAGGCTATGACGATGACGCCGGCTTGGGATCCACGATGACCTCCTTCCTGCCGTTGTGTTGGTATTGGTCTCGTTGCACCTAAATGGTTGCCTTTGCTTGATGCTCTCGCCTGCGCTTGCCTCCTTTGCACCAAAGAGGAAATGAGGACAACTTCTTGTGGCTGGCGCCCTTGGCACCCTCGGTCGTCATGGTTTGCGTCATGGGCACCTCGTGAGGTACCCGCTTTGATCTCTCCACCTCCTCGGGAGCCCGGCGAGGCCGTGCTCGAGGAAGCTTCCTGTCGTCCGCCCATGAGGCTGGCCCCTCGCGAGGGTCTTGAGCTTCTTGTTGACGAAGATGGGCGTGCAGGCCACCCCTTGAGCCACGCCGCGGGCAGCAGCGAGCAAGTCTGGGTACCCCGTTCCCGAGCAGCGCCGACAAGTAGCCGGGCCCAAAGCGGCGCTGGACTTGGCTTAGCAGAGAAGCGAAGGGGCAAGTCACGGCGCCATGAGCCCTAACAGCTCTGCGGCCTTGGGCGCCAGCGTGGCGGTTGATTGGACATGGGCGTCTCCACTTCCCCACGACGCCTCGAAGCTGCATTTAATTGGCAAGTCCTCGCATGCAAAGCGGGTCATGATTACTGTGATCGTGGAGGTCGACGGTTGGCCTTCCCGGCTATAAATGCAGGCAGTGCGTGCCCTTCTAGTCCATCTCTTCTTGCTTCTCCTTCTTCTCCATGGCTCCGCCGAAGAGGTTCTCGGCCGCGGAGAAAGGAAAGGCCCGCCAGGTGGAGCCTGACTCTCCCCCGGCCAAGCGCGGTCGAGGCCGTCCTCGCAAGCACCCTGTGGCTCCCGTAGCGGCTTCCGACGGCCGTGGAGGCGATCTCCTGCGCGGCGACAGGCGTCAGGCCGTTGATGGGGGGCCCGCTACGGCCGCGCGACCTCCTAGGCCACACTTCCACTCGGCAGAGGTGCTTGTTGGTACCTCGCCGCTTGTAGCGCGGCTTCCCGACGATGCTCCTCCCCCAGCACGAGGTCCGTCCCCCGCATGGCGTCCTGCTGCGCCTCGTCGAACACCAGGACCCGTGCGGAACGACGTCTGACCTCATGAGGGAGGACCCCTTCAGCTCCATAGACCAGGAAGAACGGGGTCTCGCCAGTCGGCTTGGTCGCGGTCGTGCGGATAGACCACAACACGGACTAAAGCTCATCGTACCAGCCCCTGCCGCAGGCCTCCAGCTTCTTCTTGAAGGTCCTGGTTTTGAGGGCCCTCAAGACCTCTGCGTTGGCCCGCTCGGCCTGACCATTGCTCCGTGGGTGTGCTACTGAAGCGTAGCATACCTGCGTCCCAAGGTTAGCACAGTATGTTTTGAAGAGGTTACTGGTGAACTGCGAACCGTTAGCCGGTGATGATGTGGTTCGGCACCCGAACCGCTCACGATGCCCTTGATGAACTTGACCGCGAGAACACCTGCGGGGATGGTCTGGATGGCTTCCACTTCAGCCCACTTGGTGAACTTGTCCCACGGCGGCGTAGAGGTAGCGATAGCCTCCGGTGCGAGGGAACGGGCCCAGATATCCGATCCCGGCTGCGAATGGCCACGAGAGGGGTATAGTTTGCAGACCTCCGCCGGTGATGGATCTGCTTGGCATGGAATTGGCAGGCCTCGCAAGCCTTCACCGGTTCTCGACATCATTGGCGCGGTGGGCCAATAGAACCCACTGCAAACGCCTTGTCAACGAGGTCCGTTATGGACGAATGATGCCGCGGTCTCCACCGTGTATGTCTGCGGCAGCTCCTTCCCTTGCTCCACGGAAATGCAGCGTGGGGACACATCATTGATCGCTTCGGTAGAGTTCTCCATCCACGATGCGATGCGTCGTGGCTTGCCGCCACACGCTCCGCTTCCTCCTCCTTTTAAGCAAGGTCCCTTGCGTCGGGTAACTCCGAGCTCTGTGATCCGGCACCCTCCACGAGGCTCCAGCGTCCACGGCGGCGCTCTGAGGCCGGGCCACAAACCGGGGTTCCCGAGGCAGGTGGTTGGGGGAGCTCTTCCCGAGGCTGCACCGTGCTTGACAGTGATGGCGTTGCCGAGGGCTTGAAGAGCCGCTCCTCGAAGACGCCAGGTTCCTGAGGTAGCCGCCTCGATGCCCGTTTGGCGATGTCATCAGCCTCTTGATTGGTGCCGCGAGGCACATGCTGCAACTCCGGTCCCAGCTGCTTCTCCATCCTGCGGACCTCCGCGAGGTAGGCTTCCATGTGCTCATCCCTCGGCTCGTATACTTTGTTGGAGAAGTTGACGAGGAGTTGTGAATCACCCTTGATGGTAAGGCGCTTCACTCCCAGGGCGACCGCGGCCTTCAGGCCTGCTATCAGGCCTTCATATTCTGCTATGTTGTTGGAGACCTTTTCACCGTCTTTGGAAAGCAGAGCTGCAGCGTAGTAGAGCTTGTCTTGAGTAGGAGATATAAGCACTCACGCCAGCCGTGTCTGGAGAACGCCCCGTCGAAGTACATGACCCAACCGTCTGGTGCCTCACTTCCCGGGGAGAGGGATCGATCCTCATCAGCCTTGAGGCCCGGCGCCTCCGTCCATTCTGCCATGAAGTCCGCTAGCGCGGCCCCTTTGATGACTCTGGTGGTGCTGAATTCTAGCTGAAACGCTTGCAGCTCGATGTTCCACTCGGCGACTCTTCCGGCCGAGTTAGGGCTCCGGAGCACCCTTTCCAAGGGTACGCCGAGACAACCTTGATGGAATGGCCACGAAAATAGTGCCGCAACTTGCTTGCGAGGCCACCAACAACGCGAGGAGGAGTTTACGGGGCATGGGGTACTGCCCTCGCGTCCCTCAACACAGTCTTGGACGAAGTACAGGGGTGTTCGACGAGGTTGGGAGTCTTTGGTGCTGCTGGCGTCCTCCGGAGGCCGTGGCGCCTCCTGATATAGTGGAGCCCCCAGCGGCTGGTCGCCAGGGGGAGGGGTCTCTTCTGTTCCGAGTGCGCTTCCCTGCGGCGGCGGATCCTTCTCAGCTGTGGTGGTGGTCTCTGTGAGGCCCCCTTGATCCTGTTTCGCCATGACCCGGGCAGCTGCCGCGGCTTTGGTCCAACGCTCCTCCCTAACCGCCACCAGGGCTGCGCTGGCAGAGTAGGGAGTGGCTGCAAGGTAGTGCACCAAGGGCTCTTGAGGGCATGGAGCCACCATTACCGGAGGGCTGGTTAAGTACCTTTTGAGATCTTGGAACGCCTTGTCGGCCTCTTCAGTCCATTCAAAGGGGCCCTTTTTCTTCATCAGCTTGAAGAAGGGTAGCGCTCATTACCCAACTTGGAGATGAAGCGTCCTAGTGTGGTCACGCGCCCAGTGAGCTTCTGCATCTCTCTGAGGGTCTTCGGCGGGCTCATGTCCTCGACTGCTTTGACCTTTTCTGGGTTAGCCTCGATGCCCTGGTGGGACACGAGGAAGCCCAAGACCTTGCCCGAGGGGACCACAAACACACACTTCTCCGGGTTAAGCCGCAGGTCCACTGCGTTGAGGCTCGCGAAGGTTTCCTCCAGGTCTTGTATCGAGTTACGGCCTCCCGAGACTTCACCACAATGTCATCGGCGTAAGCCTCAACATTCCTCCCGAGCTGCCGACCCAAAGGCGATGTGCATCGGCCCGGCTGGAAGGTCGCTCTGCGTTCTTGCAGCCAGATAGCATGCATGTGTAGCAGTACACTCCACACAGGGTCAGCAAAGCCGTTTTTTCCACGTCTTCTACCGCCATCTTGATCTGGTGATAGCCAAAGAAGGCATCCAGGAAACATAACTGGTCGCACTCGGCGGTGGAGTCGACGATCTGATCGATACGAGGGAGCGGGAATGGATCCTGCGGGCAGGCTTTGTTGAGGTTGGTGAAGTCGACACACATGTGTTCCTTCCCCTTTTCTTTGGCACGACGGCAAGGTTAGCCAACCAATCTGGGTATCGGACCTCGCGAATGACCCCTGCCGCCTCTAGCTTGCGGGTCTCTTGGATAATGAAAACCTGCTTCTCAGTGGACTGCCGTCTCGCTTTCTGCTTCACGGGGAGCACGTTGGGGCACACGTTGAGGTGGTGCTCGATTATGCCTCTTGGGACCCCTGCCAGCTGATCAGGTTCCCATGCGAACACCTTCTTGTTCGCCACGGGGAACTGACCAGGGCCTCCTCCTGCTCGGGCTCGAGGTTGGCGCCTATGGTGAAGGTGGCATTAGTGGATCCGTCCTCGTCGGCCAGTATCTGCTTGCTTTCTACCTTGTCTTGGGTGAACAGCTGCTTCTTCTTGGCCGACGCAGCCCCCTTGGGCTCAGGGGCGTCTGAGTCGGCGGGCTGTGCCGCCGCCGCAGTCTTGAAGACGAGCTTGAGCACTTGCAACGCATCCCCGGTGTCTCCGGACACGGTGAGGACGCCGCTGCTCCCGGGCATCTTCACGAGGTTGTACGCTGGGTGAGTCGCGGCCATGAATTGGGCTAGTGCTGGGTAGCCGAGGATGGCGTTGTATGGGAGGCCGATGGGGGCGATGTCGAAGTCGATTAGCTCCGTGCGGAAGTTATCGTAGGTGCCGAAGGTCACCGGAACATGGTTCTGCCCCAGGGAGCCGGCAGAACCGCCTCCGACGCCCAAGAAGGGCCTGCTGGGCTGAAGCCGCTCCGGCGGTACGTGGAGGAGGCTGAAGGCTTCAACCGAGAGCACGCTGAGGCCTGCGCCGCCGTCGATGAGAGTCCTGGTGACGGCCACCTGGCAGATGGTGGGGGTGCACAGCATTGGGAGCGTGCCCGAGCAGGCTGAGTTGGAGGAGTGATCCTCCGAGCTGAAGGCCAGATCGGCCTTGGGCGCCGACCGACCCGGAGGAGCCCCATGCCGCGCAGAGGCGGCGCCGATCTGGCGGACGAATGGCTTGATGTGGCGGCCTGAAGGTGGCGCCTGCGAGCCGCCCAGGAGAGCTGCAACGACCGGGGGCGCCGGCGCAACGTGCTGGGCGAGGAAGAGGTCGCGCAGATCCTCCCAAGAAGCCACGGAAGCCGCTGGCAGGTGGAGCAGCCACACGCGCGGGGCGCCGGTGAGGGCCATGGGAAGCCAGTTAGCCATGACCCTGTCGTTGCCCCCCTGCTTCGAGGATGACCCGCTCGTACGCCAACAGGAAGGCCAGCGGATCAGTCGTGCCGTTGTAGCGCGGTGGCGTCTCCGGCTTGAACTTGTTCTGCCACTGCACCCATTGCAGGGCTGGGGCCAGGGCTCGGAGCCCCTGACCCCTGCACCGGCGACCGGAGCGGGCGGCGCGCTGCTCATCATAGAGCGAATCGCGATGTTGGCGGAGAGCGGGTCGGCGTAAGGGAAAGCTCCGACGCACCCCTACCGGGCGCGCCAAATGTCGGATTTCGGGTTCCGGCAGACCCTCTAGGTTCGAACTCTGTGGTCCACGCGGAGATCTCGCCTCCTACCTACCTACACCTCGTTGCCTCGCAAGGATCTAAACTACACAAAGAGCAACACAAGGTACACAAGGTTTATACTGGTTCGGGCCACCATGGTGGTGTAATACCCTACTCCAGTGTGTGGTGTGGTGGATTGCCTCAGGGGATGATGATGAATAGTACAAGGAAGAACAGCTTCGCGAGGGTCTGTTCTTGGCCGGTGCGACGAACTGCTAGGGGGAGGTCGGTCGCTCTCTCTCTCTCTCTCTCTCTCTAGATTGCTTGATCTCTAGCTCTATTCAAGATGCCAGAAGCCTCTACCCTGTGGGTGGCTAGTCCTATTTATAGGCAGAGGCCCTGGGCCTCTTCCCAAATATTGAGCGGGAAGGGCGCCAACAATTGGCCATTTTGAAGGGGAACATCTAGTACACTTATCCTGACTAAAGTTGGTCCTCACCTGCCAAAGTCTCTGACGATGACGCCGGCTTGGGCTCCACGATGACCTCCTTCGTGCCGTTGTGTTGGTCTTGGTCTCATTGCACCGAAATGGTTGCCTTTGCTCGATGCTCTCGCCTGCGCTTGCCTCCTTTGCACCAAAGAGGAAATGAGGACACTGCTGGCTGGGCGCCACCTGGCGCCCTCGGTCGTCATGGCTTGCGTCATGGGCACCTCATGAGGTACCCCGCTTTGATCTCTCCGCCTCCTCGCGAGCCAGCCTGACGAGGCCGTGCCTGAGGGAGCTTCCTGTCGTCCGCCCCATGAATCTTGGCCCCTTGCGAGGGTCTTGAGCTTGCGCTGACGAAGATGGGCCGTACTGGGCCACCCCTTGAGCCACGCCAGCGAGCAAGTCTGGGTACCCCGTTCCCGAGCATGCAGCGGTCTTAATCTTGTTTCTAGGAACCTTCTAGATTCTGCTACAAATGGTACATTTATGCGGATAACTCTTAGAGAGGCAACTAAGCTTCTCGATGATGACCCAAAAGTATATGGGATCAATTGTAGCTCTTTTCGGTAAGTAAGAGTGTCGAACCGAACGAGGAGCAGAAGGAAATGAGAAGTGGTTTTCAGCAAGGTAATGTCTGCAAGTGCTAAAATTGTAAGTAACAGAGTAGTTTGATAGCAAGATAATTTGTAACGAGCAAGTAACAATAGTAGTAACAAAAGTGCAGCAAGGTAGCCCACTCCTTTTGAGGCAAAGGACAGGCCAAAACGGTCTCTTATAGTAAGAAAAGCATTCTTGAGGGTACACGGGAATTTCATCTAGTCACTTTAATCATGTTGGTTCGATTTGTGTTTGCTACTTTGATAATTTGATATGTGGGTGGACTGGTGCTTAGGTGTTGTTCTTACTTGAACAAACCTCCTACTTATGATTAACCCTCTACTTAAGCATCCGCAACTACGAGAAAAGTATTAAGAATAAATTCTAACCATAGCATTAAACTTTTTGATCCAATCAGTCCCTTACGGAATAGCGCATAAACTAGGGTTTAAGCTTCTGTCACTCTCGCAACCCATCATCTAATAATTACTCCACAATGCATTCCCTTAGGCCAAAATATGGTGAAGTGTCATGTAGTCAACATTCACATGACACCACTAAGGGAATCACAACATACATACTATCAAAATACCGAACACACATCAAGTTCACATGATTACTTGCTACATGATTCCTCCTGTGATCTCATGAACAAAAGTAAATACTCACAAATGATAATCATGCTTAAGATTAGAGGGGTATTAAATAGCATAATGGATTTGAACATATACTCTTCCACCAAATAAACCATATAGTAATCAACTACAAGATGTAATCAACAGTACTAGTCACCCACAAGCACCAATCTATAGTTTCGGTAACAAGATTGAACACAAGAGATGAACTAGAGTTTGAGATGAGATGGTGTTGTTGAAGATGTTGATGGAGATTGCCCTCCCCAAGATGGGAGAGTTGTTGGCGATGATGATGACGATGATTAGCCCCTCAGGAGGAAGTTCCAGCGGAATCACTCCACCGGAGGGCAAAGTGCTACTGCCCAAGTTTACGCCTCGAGGCAGGCGCTCCGTCCCAAAGTCCTCTACTTATTTTTCTAGGTCAAAATGACCTATATACCAGAAGATGGGCACCAGAGGTGGGCCTGGGTGAGCACAACTCACCAGGGCACGCCTGGGGGCCCAGGCGCGCCCTGGTGTCTTGTGCTCTATAGGGTGGCCCCCTGTGAGGGAGTCCTGGATTAAGGGGTCCTCGGGCGTCCAGACTATGTAACATGGGCCGGACTAATGGGCTATGAAGATACAAGAAAGAAGACTTCTTCCTATGTCCAGATGGGACTCTCCTTTGCGTGGATGGCAAGCTTGGCGTTCAGATATGTAGATTCCTTCCTTTATGAACCTATTCTGTACAACCCTAGGCCCCTCCAGTGTCTATATAAACCGGAGGGGTTAGTCCGTAGAGGCAATCATAATCATACAGGCTAGACATCTAGGGTTTAGCCATTACGATCTCATGGTAGATCAACTCTTGTAATCCTCATATTCATCAAGATCAATCAAGCAGCAAGTAGGGTATTACCTCCATCAAGAGGGCCCGAACCTGGATAAACATCGTGTCCCTCGTCTCCTGTTACCATCGACCCTAGAGGCACAGCTCGGGACCCCCTACCCGAGATCCGCCGGTTTTGACACCGACATTGGTGCTTTCATTGAGAGTTCCGCTGCATCGTCACCAGAAGGTTTGATGGCTCCATCAATCATCTACAACAATGCTGCCCTGGGGAAGGTTTTCCTCCCCGGTCAGATCTTTGTGTTCGGCGGCTTCGCACTGTGGGCCAACTCGCTTGGCCATCTAGAGCAGATCGACAGCTACGCCCCTTGTCACCAGATTAGTTTTGGAAATCTTGATTATGTCGTTGACATCCGAGGAGACTTGATCTTCCAAGGGTTCACGACCCCAACCTCCGCTCTGGCCTTAGATTCGGAGCACATCGCCAGGTCCGAGGACGGGATTATTGAGCCCGCCAGACTATCTGCGGCCACTAGGCCCAATACGGGAGAGCCAGAGGAAGTAGTGTCGCTGGCAACCGTCATGGAGCCGAACTCTTCTCCGGACACTGGCCCCGAACCCTCGGAGTCAGCATCGTGTGAGCTTGGCCCAGGAGTTTTCCTCCCACCATACTCCATCGAGTTTCTTCTCCCTGACCAAACCTCGCCTTTAAGCGAGGCTCTAGACTTGATGCGATCCCTCGTCATTACAGAGGAGCGATGTCCGAACTACGCCCAGCCTGGACTAGGGGTTGAGAGCAGGGAATTTTATGTCCCACCCACCACGACTGTCAAAGACTTAACTGACATGCTCGACTACGGCTCCGAAGACATCGACGGTATGGACGACGATGCCGGAGAGGAGGAGGCCGAAAACCTGCCATTTACCGGAAGCTGGACGACCACCTCTTTGTATGATGTGTACATGGTGGACACACCTAAAGATGGTAACAACGATGACAATGAAGATCCAGTCTAGGATAAACCTCCTGAGACAGCCCAAGTGTCGACGTTAGCGACACCACTTTAAATCATGTCGTGGAAAAGACAGCAATACCAGCACCAGAGACAACACCGGTGAACATGATATATGTTACCCACATCGCCAAGAGGGAGCGCAAACATGCGCTCAGGGACGTCTATGCGATAGAGCCAGTCGCCCCAAAATTCAACCCATGGTCATCCTGCCCGATCACCTTCGATCGCAGGGACCATCCGACCAGTATCCGTCATGGTGGTTCGGCCGCACTGGTGCTTGACCCAATCGTTGATGGATTCCACCTCACGCGAGTCCTCATGGATGGTGGCAGCAGCCTCAACCTGCTCTATCAGGATACAGTCTGCAAAATGGGCATCGATCCATCAAGGATCAAGCCCACAAAAACTACCTTTAAAGGAGTAATACCAGGTGTAGAGGCCCGCTGCACGGGTTCAATCACATTGGAAGTTGTCTTCGGATCCCCGAACAATTTCCGAAGCAAAGATTTGATCTTCGACATCGTCCCCTTCTGCAGTGGCTATCACGCACTGCTTGGACGAACCGTATTTGCTCGATTCAATGTGGTGCCACACTATGCTTATCTCAAGCTTAAGATGCCCAGACCACGCGGTGTCATAACAGTCAATGGAAACACGGAGCGCTCCCTCCGTACTGAGGAGCACACTGCAACCCTGGCAGTATAAGTACATGGCGGCCTTATCAAGCAGAACTTTAATTCGGTGACCAAGCTCCCGGACACTGTCAAACGAGTCCGGACTACTCTGCAATAGGATAGTCCAACTCGTCAGGAGCTCGACTAGCAATTCGGCCTCCGTCTCAGTCCCGACCAAATGGCGGCGTACTTACCGCGCGTACATAACTGCGCACTCAAAATACCATGGGCATAGATGGAGGCGTAACTTGATTGTGGTCCATCATACGGCTCCCACACATACTTTTCCTTTTCCTTTTTACCATTTTTATTCTTTTCTTTCACAGGCCCCTCCAGACAGCCTGATCATCGGTCCTTTCGAAGGATAGATACACCAAGGATGCAAGCAGTACAGACGTGTGGGGGAATTTCTAGATGTTCTTCTTGATGATCATTCTACCTGTTTTCGGGACCCGCACGCAGATCCCCTTGGTCTTGGCATGTTAAATAGCCA
The DNA here is from genome assembly GCA_021605145.1 of Aegilops bicornis. Taxonomy (NCBI): domain Eukaryota; kingdom Viridiplantae; phylum Streptophyta; class Magnoliopsida; order Poales; family Poaceae; genus Aegilops; species Aegilops bicornis. Next base: position 569,072,587 of record CM038670.1, read on the forward strand.
GGTCACTTATCGCACTATTTGTGCAAATACGCTTTGACGTATTAATCAAATTATAATGGAAACAGTTTGCGGCCCAACTTATGTGGCACTAGCTTACTACTTCATTCTTTATTTTGCTATTCTTATTGATTGCACCCATACACTTTGGTACACTTTAACTCGCCAGGGGCTTCATTATGCTCTATACTACGGCAACAAAGTCCGAACACTTTTTACAGTACAGTTCGGCGCCCCAAATTTTAACATTATATGCATCAGCTCCGAATCATGTCCTTGGTCAATAGTTGGGTTGCCCGGCTCCTGTGCTTGCTTCCTTATGTTCCGCCCTATCGACTAAGGTAGTAAAGGGAGAACTACTACGATTGTGTTTCTGGTTTACCTGAGCAAACACCTCGATGAAAGCGAAAAGCTGTCATGATGCGGGGAGAGCTGGTCAGCTATTCGGAGGTTAAAAATCTTTTGCGATTTTTTCCGCATTATGCGATGAATCGGCCTTTACCCGATCAAGTGTCTACAACCCCCTAGTCCGGATTAAATACTAACTAGGGGCTGCGCCTACATTTCCATTGTCAAACTCCAATGACTAAGTGAGAGTGATAAAGCCACATAGTCCGATTTCCTGGTTCGTTGCGCTAAACACCTCCTTCAAGGACCAAACTCTTGGATCAAGAGTGTTTAGATTCCATCCCGATTACCCCCGTACTACCTACGTGGGGGCTGAAGTCGACGACTGTCCAACTCTCAGATTTAACAAAACGGCCGCACAGGAGGTCAAATTTTCAAACAACAAACATTATATTACATAAACGGCTTTGTTTCATAATACAGGAAGTGATAACATGAATGACTTCATTCAAAGATAATGTCTTTTGAACACTGGCCCTCTACAATGCGGGATCCCTTCAGGACATCATCAAAATACCGCTCGGGTGTGCGATGCTCCTTGCCCGCGGGCGGTCCCTCGGTGGAGAGCTTGACGGCATCCATCTTCGCCCACTGCACCTTGACACAGGCGAAGTCCATCCGCGCGCCTTCAATACAGACCAACCGCTTGATGGCATCAAGCCGAGGGCAGGCATTGACCAGCTGCCTCACGAGCCCGAAGTAGCTGCTGGGTATGGCCTCGGCAGGCCATAGACGGATTATCAAATCCTTAATGGCCAGTTCGGCCACCCTATGCAGTTCGGTCAGCTGTTTCAGCTGATCGCTAAAGGGCACCAGATGCTCTGGCGCAAGGTATTGCGACCAGAACAGCTTCTCCATTGAGCTCCCCTCTTCGGCTTATAAGAATTCCGCAACCTCAGCAACACTGCATGGCAGATCCGCAAATGCCCCTGGAGAACTCCAAATCTGGGTCAGTAAGAGGAATCTTTTCTTCACATACTTGCTCTGCATAATAAAGGCCTTACCCGCCGTGATTTTTCTGGCCTCCTGGATTTCCTGGAGGGCGCCCTGGGCTTCGACGCGGGCATCGTGTGCGCTTTGGCGGGCCTTGGCAAGCTCGGAATCTTGATCCGCAATATTGCGCTCCAAGGACTCACATTTCTTCACGGCGTCCTGGAGCTCCCGCTGGACCTCACCGACCCTGGTCTCGTGTTTTACGCGAGTGGCTTGTTCCTTTGCCTCTCTCTCCTGGGCTTGGGCCAGCGCTTTCTTGAGGGTCTCCACCTCACTTGCCGCTCCTACAAAATACCATGGCGTTATGGTCAACACAAATCATTCATTTTTTCTGAATCTACACAAGGTCATTGCATACCTTGAGTGTACTCCAGCTGTTTTTTCACGCGGCCGAGCTCTTCCTCGGTCCACTCCAAGCTCTTCAGTCCAGAGACTTCGGCAGAATGGGAGGTCGCAGCCAGCAATGACGCCTGCTTATTTACATAGACACATATGGTTAGTCTTCTGCGAAAATTAGTTGATCCTCTGTCTGGCTTTTCTTTTCGAACACCGGACAGTGTCTCAGGGGCTACTGTCTATACTATGGCATTCCTTTTGCATAAATTGCATCTCATACCTTAAAAGCCTGTTAGAAGGCTTGTGCAGGCTTCTGTCAGTCCGCTCTTCGCGGACTGAATCCTCTCAACCACCGTACCCATAAGGGTACGATGTTCCTCAACAATAGAAGCACTTCACAGCGCTTCCAGTAGAGTATCCGGTGCCTCTGGATAGATAGAGGGCACCGGCGGAATCAACGCACCTCCTTCTTGCGAAGGAGGCTACTTGCCTGGTTCTGGAGGCATATAGGTCTCCGGAACTGTATCCGGCTGGCGGCCAAATTGGATATGGCCCCCATCGCCAGTCTCCATGGGCATCTGCTCTCCCATGTGTCCGGCGGCCGAGGTATCATCCTCTGGCGCCACCATGACGGCCTCCTGTGCCTTCCCCCGAGCCGGGAGGGTCCTTCGGGAAAACACTTCAGCATCCTCCGTAGTCCGGGGAGAGGAGGCCGCCGGAAGGGACCCGCTGTCAATCACCTTCGGATCCAGCGAATTCCCTGGAGATAAGGATCGCTCGAGGTCGGAGCGAGCCGGACTGCAAGTGCATGATTCAGCATGTTAAGACCATGAAGTAAAGAGTCTGGATATATGAATGCGTCAGTGCCTTGGAGTACTCACGATTCGGCCAGGGGCTTATCCCTGGGGCGCCACTCCGAGATGCTATCGATGTCCCACGCGGAGTTATCCGCGAGGGAGACCCTCCCCTTCTTGGACGCATCTGCCTCCAAATGCGTGGAGGCCGCCCTTTTCTTCCTTCCCGCCTTAGGGGGAGAGTTGCTCTCTTCCTCCTCCTCGTCGTCCTCGATGGCGGAGGAGTGAGTTTCGACGTCTTCGGACGTCACATCTGAAGTGCCCTTACATCAAAGGCCACTTCTGGTATCCTTGGCCTTCTTCTTGGCCTTCTTCTCCGGCGCTTGGTAGGGCGTCGGAACCAGCATCTTCGTCAGAAGTGGGATTGCTGGGTTTTCGGGTAGTGCAGTCGGACACTGAATCCGCTCCGCCTTATTTGTCCAGCCCTGAAAAAACAAATAGGGAGGCTTAGGTGTCTTCCTCGAGTATGCAAGTAAAGGATATACCTTGAAATACGAAAAACTTACTGGACCGGCGGGATGGGCCAGGTCATGCTCGCGGTCCTCGGTCGTCTTCGGCCACGTATCGTTGGACTTGAAAAGCACCTTCCAGATGTCTTCATGCATAGTGCCGAAGAACTGTAGCAAGGTCTGATGCTTGGCCGGATCAAACTCCCACAAATGGCAAGCCCAGCTTTGGCACGGAAGGATCCGGCGAACAAGCATCACCTGGATCACATTGACAAGCTTGATGTTCTTGTCTACCATGCTCTGATCTCGTGCTGGAAGCTGTCATCGGCTCGTCAAGCGAAGACCAGTCCAGGCCCTTCTCTAGCCAGGAGGTGAGCCGCATCGGGGCTCTGGGCTGGAATTCGGGATCCGCGGCCAGGTGGCATCACACGGCTCTGTGACGTAGAACCACTGCTATTGCCACCCTTTGACGGTCTCCATGAAGGTACCTTTTGGCCATGTGATGTTGGGCATCTTGCTCACCATGGCACCTTCGCACTCCGCGTGTTGACCGCCCACCACCTTCGGCTTCACATTGAAGATCTTTAACCACAATCCGAAGTGGGGTGGGATGCGGAGGAAGGCCTCGCACACAACAATGAATGCTGAGATGTTGAGGAAGGAGTTGGGCACCCGATCATGGAAATCCAGCTCGTAATAGAACATGAGTCCGCGGACAAATGGGTGAGAGGGAATCCCAATCCGTGGACGAAGTAGGGGATGAATACCACTCTCTCTTGAGGCTCCGGGGTGGGGATGATTTGCCCCTATGCGGGAAGCCGGTGGGCGATCTCCTGGGCTAAGTACCCAGCCTCCCGGAGCTTGGTGATGTCCTTCTCCTTGACAGAGGAAACCGTCCACTTGCCATGCGCTCCAGACATGGCTGGAGTACTTTTTTGAGGTGGAAAGGATGGAAGCTTGGGCGCTGGAGCTCGAGAATGGATGGGCAGAGAGGAAGAAGGCGTGGGTAAAAAGGTGAAATCATTATCCCTTTATAAAGGCTGCGAATATCAAGCGCCTCCCCACTCGCCTTAAAACTCGCCTATTCCCCAAGGGTCGTGCAGACGGCGCGGTTGGATTACCCACGCCCGTATTGATGAGAATCCCTCAATAAGGGGACACGATCTCTGCTTCGGCAAGACATGCCAATAAAACCGTATCTTGAAACATGGAGCGGGAGGCTAAAAAACGGTTCAAAATAATGACCGGGCAGTGACGTGTTGTCACACTACAAAAGCTGTCAGAAGATTGGACTTGTGAAATATTATACTCTCTGCGTGTGTGTGTGGTACTTGCTTTGCAGAGCCGGACACATTTTTGTGTTCGAAGGCTGTTTTGGAGTATTCGGAGGAGGAACCCGCCTTGCAATTCCAAAGACAATCTGCCCGCCGGACACATCGTCATTGAAGCCTGGTTTAGGGGCTACTGAGGGAGTCCTAGATTAAGGGGTCCTCGGGCATCCGGACTATGTAACATGGGCCGGACTAATGGGCTATGAAGATACAAGACAGAAGACTTCTTCCTGTGTCCGGATGGGACTCTCCTTTGTGTGGATGGCAAGCTTGGCGTTCGGATATGTAGATTCCTTCCTTTGTGAACCGACTCTGTACAACCCTAGGCCCCTACGATGTCTATATAAACTGGAGGGGTTAGTCCGTAGAGGCAATCATAATCATACAGGCTAGACATCTAGGGTTTAGCCATTACGATCTCATGGTAGATCAACTCTTGTAATCCTCATATTCATCAAGATCAATCAAACAGGAAGTAGGGTATTACCTCCAACAAGAGGGCCCGAACCAGGAAAAACATCTTGTCCCCCGTCTCCTGTTACCATCGACCCTAGGCATACGATTCGGGACCCCCTACCCGAGATCCGCCGGTTTTGACACCGACACCCTCTGGTACTTATTTGCTCCAATATTCCTCAAGTATTCCATAAAAAAACTCCGTGAAGTTTTAGCTTGTTTGGAGTTGTGCAGAATTGGTATCCTGACGTAGCTTTTTCAGGTCCAGATTTCCAGCTGCCAGAATTCTCCCTCTTTGGTTGTACCTTGCATATTATGAGAGAAAAAGCATTAGGATTACTCCAAAAAGCATTATTATGCGTAAATAACAGTAGGAAAACATGATGCAAAATGGATGTATCAACTCCCCCAATCTTAGACCTCGCTTTCCTCAAGCGAAAACCGAAATCAAAAAACATGTCCACATGCTTAGAGAGAGAGGTGTGGATAAAAACAAAATACGGACATAGAAGCATCATGTTGATTATTATAACATCAACAAATTTAAACATAAAACTTTTGTCATAGAACTTTTATCATATACTTCCCATGAATAAGTGACAATTCGTCACACAATTGAAGTATAAAGCATAAACTCTATTAGAAACCAACAAACTATGTTCTTAGTCAACTTTGCAACTGCAATTCATCATCTTTTCAGGAAGGGTCACTCATCAGAGCCTTTAGGCAAGTCCACATACTCAACCATCATATAGTATTCTATGATTGCTAACACTCACCGCATACACATGAGCAAAACGTTTCAACCGGACACATAGAAAGATAGGGGCTTATAGTTTCACCTCCCAACTTATTCACCTCAAGGGTGATGTCAACAATAATAACTCATACTACCCATATTCAACTGGACATATGTGCCTAGATCTTTCCTCGCCACATGATGCTTGCCAAAGGAGAAAATAAAAAGGAATAGAGAGAAAACTTTGACTCTTTGCATAAAAGTAAATACATAAAAGTAAATGATAGGCCCTTCACAGAGGGAAGCAGAGGTTGCCATGAGCTTATTTGTTTGTATGCTCAACCCCTTAGTGCAAAAGAACGTCACGTTGTATTGCCCCTTGTGATAGCGACCTTTATTATACAGCATGTCGCTTTTATTCTTCACCATCCCAAGTTCGTACAACACTCAATTTTCTCTTACACTAAATGATCTCACACTTTTAGAAGCAATTTTATTGCCTTATTGCACCGATGACAACTTACTTGAGGGATCTTGCTCAATCCCTTGGTAGGTATGGTGGACTCTTGAAAATAAGATTTGGTTTTAAGGGTTTTTGGACGCACAAGTAGTATCTCTACTTGGTGCGGAATTTTTGGCTAGCAAAGATAGGGGCAAACACCACATGTTGAAGGATCTATTATGAAAATATAACTTCTGTGTGAATATGAACAAACATAAATCATTACGTTATCTTCCTGGTCCAACGTCAACAATTATGGCATATGATATTTTGACGGGGGCTCACAATCACAAAAATATTCTAGGATAGTATATTTATATGTGAATCTTCTCTTCCCTTATTAATTATTTAATGAGTTGCATCATTGACCAATGCTATGTTTGTCAATCTCTAATAAAATTTTCTACTTATACTTTTCCTTATGTGGTGTCATCACCGACCATAAGATTATCATATGATCTTTTTCATTTATTTCCTTTCTTTTTATTGCAACATGAAAGTAAAGAAAGCAAAAAATGAAACTAAACTTTATAACATATGTCGCACACGATTACAAGGCTAGATCACTAAGCAAACTCTTGAAAATAAAGGATCGAACTAACTTTTATTCATCTAAAGCAAAAGATAACTATGGATCGAACTAAGATAAGTAAAGGCAAAAGATAGTGGGGATGATACGATACCGGGGCACCTCCCCCAAGCTAGGCGGAGGCCAAGGGGAGTGCCCGTACCTGATACTCAATTTTCTTTTGGTGATGAAGAAGAAGGTGGTGGTGATGAAGTAGATGCGATCTTGTCCTCAGGTTTCCATGGCGTGAGTCTTACGGGTCCTACAACTGGCAGCCAAACTCATACCTTTAAACCTCGCCTCATATTCAAAGACTTGGTTTTTAAGATCATAGATCTGGCTTTGGAGGAAGTTGATTTGCTTGTTGAGGGTGAAGACGATGTCCTTCATGGACTTGCCATCCACCTTGAGATCACGACAAAAGTCTGTGATCATGAGGTGATTGGCATTGAGTCCACGCTCCACCATCCCCTTACACCGGAAGACCTCCTGCTCCATAGCTTGAAGCCTAGCCTCCAGGGTTCCCGTACCCTTGGGGCCTTGCACATCGCTGATGTGCAACACCCCCTCATGCATCTGGATGACTCGAGGGTGCTGCACCACCTCCCGCAAGTATGGGTTGATGACGTTCTTGAAGAACTTGTCCTTGGAGGAGCTTGAAGCGGCCCTAGTAGATGCGATCTGACAGAAAATAACAAGGAAAGAAAACAGAAGATTTCTCCGCGATACGGTGGTCAATAGATTTGGGAGGTATATAAATATTTTTTTTATCTTGGGAAACAAGCAAACTGTAGAAAAACAGAGTCCGGAAGGTACCCCAGGTAGGCACAACCCACCCGGGTGCGCCTGGCAAGCCACACGCACCCTGGTGTCTTGTGCCCACCAGGGTCACTTTCCTGGTACTTTCTTATTTTCCTAATTTTCTAAATATTCCAAAACTGACAAAAAATATGTTTGCAGATTTTCCGGAGTCTGTTTACTTACTGTATCACGTACCTCCTTATTTCCACGATTCTGGAGTGTTCCGGAAGGACTCTTTTATGTGTTCTTCCGGTGTCAAAGTTTGGATAATATTACTTTCAAAATTAATGGGCATACCTGAGATATAATGTTTTATTCGTTGCCCATTAACAACCTTTGGGTTAGTACCTTCGGCATTATTTATTTTGATAGCTCCAGACCGATAAACCTAAATGCGATAACATAGGGTCCTTCCCATTTAGAGAGGAGTTTTCCTGCAAAGAATCTAAAACTAGAGTTGTACAAAAGAACATATTCTCCAACTTTAAACTCACGCTTTTGGATTCTTTTATCATGCCACCTTTTAAATTTTCTTTAAATAACTTGGCATTTTCATAAGCTTGGGTTCTCCATTCATCTATGCTAATATCAAATAACCTCTTTTCACCGACAAGTTTGAAATCATAATTGAGTTCTTTGATTGCACAATACGCTTTATGTTCTAACTCAACAGGAAAATGACAAGCTTTTCCATAAACCATTTTATAAGGAGACATACCCATAGGATTTTTATATGCTGTTCTATAGGACCAAAGTGCATCATCTAATTTCTTAGACCAATTCTTCCGGGACCTATTGACAGTCTTTTGCAAGATTAATTTTATTTATCTATTGCTAAGTTCAACTTGACCACTAGACTGAGGATGATAAGGGGATGCAATTCTATGGCTAACATAATACTTGGCAAGCATTTTAAGGAAAGCACCATGAATAAAGTGTGAACCAACATCAGTCATCAAATATCTAAGGACTCCAAACCTTGGGAAAATAACTTCCTTAAGCATTTAATAGAGGTGTTGTGATCAGCACTACTGGTTGGAATAGCTTCTACCCATTTAGTAACATAATCAACAGTAACCAAAATATGTGTATACCCATTAGAGGAAGGAAAAGCTTGTTGGAGAACGTAGCATGCAATTTCAAAATTTTCCTACGCTCATGCAAGATCTATCTTGGAGATGCATAGCAACGAGAGGGGGAGAGTGTTTCCACGTACCCTCGTAGACCGAAAGCGGAAGCGTTTGACAACGTGGTTGATGTAGTCGAACTTCTTCTCTTTCCGACCGATCAAGCACCGAACGTACGACACCTCCGAGTTCTGCGCATGTTCATCTCGATGACGTCCCTCGAACTGTTGATCCAACAAAGTGTCAAGGGAGAGTATCGTCAGCACGACGATGTGGTGACAGTGATGGTGAAGTGATCTGCGCAGGGCTTCGCCTAAGCACTACGTGAATATGACCGGAGGCGTAAACTATGGAGGGGGTGCCGCAAACGGCTAACAACGTTTGTTCTCTGTGTTCTAGGCGCCCCCTCCCCACATATATATATAGGTGGGACGGGGAAGGGACAACTGCTACCTCTTGAGCACTGCGTTGGTTTTCCCTTGAAGAGGAAAGGGTGATGCAACAAAGTAGCTTAAGTATTTCCCTCAGTTTTTGAGAACCAAGGTATCAATCCAGTAGGAGGCCACGCACGAGTCCCTCGCACCTACACAAACAAATAAATCCTCGCAACCAACGCGATAAGGGGTTGTCAATCACTACACGGTCACTCACGAGAGTGAGATCTGATAGATATGATAAGATAATATTTTTGGTATTTTTATGATAAAGATGCAAATTAAAATAAAAGGCAATAAAAATAACTAAGTGTTGGAAGATTAATATGATGGAAAATAGACCCGGGGGCCATAGGTTTCACTAGTGGCTTCTCTCAAGAGCATAAGTATTTACTGTGGGTGAACAAATTACTGTTGAGCAATTGACAGAATTGAGAATAGTTATGAGAATATCTAGGTATGATCATGTATATAGGCATCACGTCCGAGACAAGTAGACCGACTCACACTTTGCATCTACTACTATTACTCCACACATCGACCGCTATCCAAAGCATGCATCTAGAGTATTAAGTTCATAAGAATGGAGTAACGCTTTAAGCAAGATGACATGATGTAGAGGGATAAACTCATGCAATATGATATAAACCCCATCTTGTTATCCTCGATGGCAACAATACAATACGTGCCTTGCTGCCCCTGCTGTCACTGGGAAAGGACACCGCAAGATTGAACCCAAAGCTAAGCACTTGTCCCATTGCAAGAAAGATCAATCTAGTAGGCCAAACCAAACCGATAATTCGAAGAGACTTGCAAAGATAACCAATCATACATAAAAGAATTCAGATAAGATTCAAATATTGTTCATAGATAAACTTGATCATAAACCCACAATTCATCGGTCACAACAAACACACCGCAAAAAGAAGATTACAACAAATAGATCTCCACGAGAGAGGGGGAGAACATTGTATTGATATCCAAAAAGAGAGAAGAAGCCATCTAGCTAATAATTATGGACCCGAAGGTCTGAGGTAAACTACTCACACATCATCAGAGAGGCTATGGTGTTGATGTAGAAGCCCTCCGTGATCGATGCCCCCTCCGGCGGAGCTCCAGAACAGGCCCCAAGATGGGATCTCATAGGTACAGAAGGTTGCGGCGGTGGAATTAGGTTTTTGGCTCCGTATCTGGTAGTTTGGGGGTACGTAGGTATATATAGGAGGAAGAAGTACATCGGTGGAGCAACAGGGGGCCCACGAGGGTGGAGGGCGCACCTGGGGGGGGTGGTAGGCGCGCCCCCTACCTCGTGCCCTACTGGTAGATGTCTTGACGTAGGGTCCAAGTCCTCTGGATCACATTCGTTCCAAAAATCACGTTCCCGAAGGTTTCATTCCATTTGGACTCTGTTTGATATTCTTTTTCTGTGAAACTCTGAAATAGGCAAAAACAACAATTCTGGGCCGGGCCTCCGGTTAATAGGTTAGTCCCAAAAATAATTTAAAAGTGTAAAATAAAGCCCAATAGTGTCCAAAACAGAATATAAAATAGCATGGAACAATAAAAAATTATAGATACGTTGGAGACGTATCAATCATCCCCAAGCTTAATTCCTGCTCGTCCTCGAGTAGGTAAATGATAAAAACAAAATTTTTGATGTGGAATGCTACTAGGCATAATTTCAATGTAATTCTTATTAATTGTGCCATGAATATTCAGATCCGAAAGATTCAAGATAAAAGTTCAATATTGACATAAAAATAATAATACTTCGAGCATACTAACTAAGCAATTATGTCCTCTCAAAATAACATGGCCAAAGAAAGTTCATCCCTACAAAATCATATAGTTTAGTCATTCTCCATTTCCGTCACACAAGAATGCTCTCATCATGCACAACCCCGATGACAAGCCAAGCAATTGTTTCATACTTTAGTAATCTCCAACTTTTTCAACTTTCACGCAATACATGAGCGTGAGCCATGGATATAGCACTATGGGTGGAATAGAATATAATGATGGGGGTTATGTGGAGAGGACAAAAAAGGAGAAAGTCTCACATCAACGAGGCTAATCAATGAGCTATGGAGATGCCCATCGATTGATGTCAATGCAAGGAGTAGGGATTGCCATGCAACGTATGCACTAGAACTATAAATATATGAAAGCTCAACAAAAGAAACTAAGTGGGTGTGCATCCAACTTGCTTGCTCACGAAGACCTAGGGCATTTGAGGAAGCCCATTGTTGGAATATACAAGCCAAGTTCTATAATGAAAAATTCCCACTAGTATATGAAAGTGAGAAAACAAGAGACTCTCTATCATGAAGATTATGGTGCTACTTTCAAGCACAAGTGTGGTAAAAGGATAGTAACATTGTCCCTTCTCTCTTTTTCTCTCAATTTTTTTGGGCCTTCTCTTTTTTTATGGCCTTTCTCTTTTTTTTATTCCTCACTTGGGACAATGTTCTAGAAAATGATGATCATCACACTTCTATTTATTTACAACTTGATACTAGAACAAAGTATGACTCTATATGAATGCCTCCGGTGGTGTACCGGGATATGCAATGAACCAAGAGTGACATGTATGAAAGAATTATGAATGGTGGCTTTGCCACAAATACTATGTCAACTACATGATCATGCAAAGCAATATGACAATGATGAGCGTGTCATGATAAATGGAACGGTGGAAAGTTGCATGGCAATATATCTCGGAATGGCTATGGAAATGCCATAATAGGTAGGTATGGTGGCTGTTTTGAGGAAGATATAAGGAGGTTTATGTGTGAAAGAGCGTATCATATCATGGGGTTTGGATGCATCGGCAAAGTTTGCATCAACTCTCAATGTGAGAAAGGGCAATGATCGGTACCGAAGAGGCTAGCAATGATGGAAAGGTGAGAGTGCGTATAATCCATGGACTCAACATTAGTCATAAAGAACTCACATACTTATTGCAAAAATCTACAAGTCATAAAAAACCAAGCACTACGCGCATGCTCCTAAGGGGATAGATTGGTAGGAAAAGACCATCGCTCATCCCCAACCACCACTCATAAGGAGGACACTCAAAGAACACCTCATGTTTCAAATTTATTACATAACGTTTACCATACGTGCATGCTACCGGACTTGCAAACTTCAACACAAGTATTTCTCAAATTCACAACTACTCAACTAGCACAACTTTGATATCACTACCTCCATGTCTCAAAACAATCATCGAGCATCAAACTTATCTTAGTATTCAACGCACTCATAAGAAAGTTTTTACTAGTCTTGTATACCTAGAATATTAAGATTATTTAAGCAAATTACCATGCTATTTAAGGCTCTCAAAATAATCTAAGTGAATCATGAGAGATCAATAGTTTTTAAAAAAAAAATCCACTATCGTGCTCTAAAAGATATAAGTGAAGTACTAGAGCAAAAACTATATAACTCAAAAGATATAAGTGAAGCATATAGAGTATTCTAATAATTTCCGAATCATGTTTGTCTCTCTCAAAAGGCGTGTACAAAAAATATGATTGTGGTAAACTAAAAAATAAATACTCAAATAATACAAGACGCTCCAAGCAAAACATATATCATGTGGTGAATAAAAATATAGCTCCAAGTAAAGTTACCGATGGAAGTAGACGAAAGAGGGGATGCCTTCCAGGGCATCCCCAAGCTTTGGCTTTTAGGTGTCCTTAGATTATCTTGGGGGTGCCACGGGAATCCCCAATCTTAGGCTCTTGCCACTCCTTGTTCCATAATCCATCAAATCTTTCACCCAAAACTTGAAAACTTCACAACACAAAACTCAGCAGAAAATCTCGTTAGCTCCGTTAGCGAAAGAAAACAAAACACCACTTCAAGGTACTGTAATGAACTCATTCTTTATTTATATTGGTGTTAAACCTACTGTATTCCAACTTCTATATGTTTTATAAACTATTTTACTAGCCATAGATTCATCAAAATAAGAAAACAACACAAGAAAAACACAATATATCAAAACCAGAACAGTCAGATTCAGAACTCAACGCAAACTTCTGGAACTCCAAAACTTCAGACAAAATAGGAAGACCTATATAATTTCTTTATTGATCAGCAGCAATTGGAACCAATATTTTATCACGTTCTGGTGATTTTTAACAATTGTTTTCGTGAACAGAAAGTTTCTGGAATTTTCACTAAGATCAAATAAATATCATCCAAGAAGATCCTATAGGTTTAACTTGGCACAAACACTAATTAAAACTTAAAACACTTCTAACCATAGGCTATAACAAATATTTATTCCCAAACAGAAGCAAAAAGTAAAAAAAAAACTAAAAATAAAATTGGGTTGCCTCCCAACAAGCGCTATCGTTTAATGCCCCTAGCTAGGCATAATAGCAAGGATAGATCTAGGTATTGCCATCTTTGGTAGGCAATCCATAAGTGGCTCTCATGATAGATTCATATGTTAATTTTATTTTCTTTCTAGGAAAGTGTTCCATGCCTTTCTTTAATGGAAATTGGAATCTAATATTCCCTTCCTTCATATCAATAGTAGCACCAATCGTTCTAAGGAAAGGTCTACCAAGAATAATAGGACATGAAGGATTGCAATCTATATCAAGAGCAATAAAATCTAAGGGCACATAATTCCTATTTGCAACAATAAGAACATCATTAATTTTTCCCATAGGTTTCTTAATAGTGGAATCCGCAAGGTGCAAGTTTAAAGAGCAATCATCAAAATCACGGAAACCTAGCAAATCGCACAAAGTTTTTGGAATCATGGAAACACTAGCACGCAAATCACACAAGGCATAGCATTCATGATCTTTAATTTTAATTTTAATAGTAGGTTCCCACTCATCATAAATCTTTCTAGGAATAGAAACTTCCAACTCAAGTTTTTCTTCATAAGATTGCATCAAAGCATCAACGATATGTTTGGTAAAGGCTTTATTTTGACTATAAGCATGAGGAGAATTTAGTACGGATTGCAACAAGGAAATACAATATATCAAAGAGCAATTATCATAATTAAATTCCTTGAAATCCAAAATATTGGGTTCATTAATATCTAATGTTTTGATCTCTTCAATCCCACTTTTATCAATTTTAGCATAAAGATCTAAAAACTCCGAATTTTTGGAACGCCTTCTAGGTAAAGGTGGATCATATTCAGTCCCATCATTATCAAGATTAATATTGAAAAACAAAGATTTAATAGGGGACACATCAATAACTTTTAGATCTTCATCTTTATTTTCATAGAAACTAGAAGAACACGCTTTTACAAAGCAATCTTTCTTGTACGCATCCTAGCGGTTCTTTCTTTGCACTCATCAATGGAAATTCTCATGGCTTTGAGAGACTCATTGATATCATGCTTAGGTGGAATAGATCTAAGTTTCAAAGAATCAACATCAAGAGAAATTCTATCAACGTTCCTAGCCAATTCATCAACTTTAAGCAATTTTTCTTCAAGCAAAGCATTGATTTTTTTTTGCGAATTCATAAATTCTTTAACACTAGTCTCAAATTCAGAAGGCATCTTATTAAAATTTCCATAAGAATTGTTGTAGGAATTACCATAATTGTTAGAGGAATTACTAGGATACGGCCTAGAATTAAAGTTTCCTCTATACACGTTATTACCAAAATTATTCCTACCAACGAAATCCACATCCATAGGTTCATTATTATTCTCAATCAAAGTAGAGAAAGGCATATCATTAGGATCAGAAGAAACACTCTTAGTAGCAAATAATTTCATAAGTTCATCCATCTTTGCACTCAAGACAGTAATTTCTTCTATAGCATGCACTTTTTTACTAGTAGATCTTTCAGTGTGCCATTGAGAATAATTGACCATAATATTATCTAGGAGTTTAGTAGCTTATCCTAAAGTGATTTCCATAAAAGTGCCTCCCACGGCCGAATCTAAAAGATTTCTAGAAGCAAAAATTCAATCCGGCATAATTTTTTTGTATAATCATGCACAAATTCAAACCATGTGTAGGGCAATTACGTATCATTAATTTCATCCTCTCCCAAGCTTGTGCAACATGTTCATGATCAAGTTGCTTAAAATTCATAATATCGTTTCTAAGAGAGATGATCTTAGCGGGAGGAAAATACTTAGAGATAAAAGCATCTTTGCACTTATTCCATGAATTAATACTATTTTTAGGCAAAGACGAAAACCAAGCTTTAGCACGATCTCTAAGCGAAAAAGGAATTAGCTTCAATTTAGCAATATAATTGTCCACATGTTTCTTCTTTTGCATATCACACAAATCAACGAAGCTATTTAGATGGGTAACGACATCTTCACTAGGAAGGCCGGCGAATTGATCTTTCATGACAAGATTCAACAAAGCAGCATTGATTTCACAAGATTCAAATGTCGGTAAGAGGAGCAATCAGAGTGCTAAGGAAATCATTATTGTTGGTATTGGTAAAGTCACATAATTTGGTATTATCTTGAGCCATCGTGACAAGCAAGCAATCCAACACACGAGCAAACAAGAAGCAAACAAAAGGAGGCGAACGAAAAAGAGAGGGCGGATAAAATGGGAAGGGTGAAGTGGGGGAGAGGAAAACGAGAGGCAAATGGCAAATAATGTAATGCGGGAGATAAGGGTTTGTGATGGGTACTTGGTATGTTGACTTTTGCGTAGACTCCCCGGCAACGGCGCCAGAAATCCTTCTTGCTACCTCTTGAGCACTGCATTGGTTTTCCCTTGAAGAGGAAAGGGTGATGCAGCAAAGTAGCGTAAGTATTTCCCTAAGTTTTTGAGAACCAAGGTATCAATCCAGTAGGAGGCCACGCACGAGTCCCTCGCACCTACACAAACAAATAAATCCTCGCAACCAACGCGATAAGGGGTTGTCAATCCCTACACGGCCACTTACGAGAGTGAGGTCTGATAGATATGATACGATAATATTTTTGGTATTTTTATGATGAAGATGCAAAGTAAAATAAAAGGCAATAAAAATAACTAAGTGTTGGAAGATCAATATGATGGAAAATAGACCCGGGGGGCATAGGTTTCACTAGTGGCTTCTCTCAAGAGCATAAGTGTAACATCCCAAATTTTCAATTTGGCATGTTATACATAGGTCATCCCTGCATGCCATATTTTATTGCATATTCAGTTGCTATCCTCGAAATCCTAAGCAACTCAAGGACCCTCGGAGAGAGTTGGGGATTTTTTTTGATTTTCATATTTGAATTTTGTCAAATAATGAAAGACGAGGATATTGGATTTTATTATTTTTCTCTCCGGAAAAACTATTTCAATTTAAATAAATAAATGAGGGGAGATAATATGACTTCTCCAAAATAATTGAAATAACGGAGGAAAAATGTTAAAATCATTTTTGGGATTTTATTTGATTTTATTTGGAATTTTATTTGCCCTAGAAAAATTTGCACGCTTTAAAAAGTTGCATTTTAGGGGCCAAGAAAAGTTCCTCTAGTTCTAAATATTTTATTTAGACGGAGAAAACTTGTTTTGGAATTTTTAGATTTTTATTTATTTTTCTAGGAATTTTTCTTTTGTGGAATGATTTTTTTTAAAAATGGACCCAGCGCGTGAGCCAAAGGCCCGGCCAGCCAAACCCGCTCGCCGCCCGCCTCCCAGCCGCCGCCGTCTTGTATGGGGACGCCGAGTCCGAGCCGGACTCCACCCGGGCGCCCTTCCCAAGCGAGCCGCCCGCCCTTCCCAAGCCGCCCCCCCTCCTATAAATGCCGTCGCCGCCACACCACCACCACCGCCACCACCCGAGCCGCCGCGAAACCCGACGGAACTGGAGCCCGAGCCGAGCCCGATCGCCGTCATGTCGCCTCCCGCCGTCGCCGTCGCCTCATGCCGTCGCCGCCCTCTCGCCGAGCCACGCCGCCGCCTCGCCGCCCCACCGGAACCATGTCGCCCGCCCGAGACGCGCCTCGCCGGAGGTACCCACGATTTTTTGAAAAAGAAAACCCTTCGTTTTTTATATATAAACCCTAGATCGTTTATATATATATATATATATATATATATATATATATATATATATATATATCGGTTTATTTTCGTCGGTTTATTTACTTAGCGAACGTCCGTTCGTCCGTTCGTTCTAACAAACGCGTTCACCATTTAGTGTCTGTTAACAAACGTTCGTTCGTTTAGCAGTTCGTCGCTTTTCTTTTATCAGATTTATTCCGCGGTTATTCTGATCGCGATTTCTGAACCGATTTTCAAACTTGTTTATCTTTTCGCTCGTTTATCGGAATCAGGCGATTCAAGCGCCTGGAGTTTCATCTCGAAACCCTCTTTCCGAATAATCACTTAAACCAGTTTTTATCCTTGTAAAATTTGACCCTAGTTCAGATTAGTAAATGGACCCTATTTCTTTCGCCGTTTGAGTTTTGTTGTTCCGTTTGGTTTGATTCTTTTTGTAAACCGGAGTTCTTAAGTTGAACTCCCTGGTCAACCTCTTTCAGTTGAAGTTTCGTTTGTGCATCTTTGCTTGTTTACTTATGTATGTATTGTTTGCTTGCGATAGAATTTCGGTCTGAAGCGTGTTACTACGAGTCTATAGGATTCACGGATCGTCAGCAAGGCAAGTAACACTTGATCATATCTTTTCATACCCAGTTTTTATGCATCAGCTCAATCCCCAAACATTTGCATGATTAGGATGTCATTAAATTGTGGGTTGGGAAGTAGATGATGAGGTAGGAACCTATTGCCCTGTTACTTTCAAACCCTTGGGAGTTACTTCTACGTTATGCTTATATTGCCATGCTATGCTCGTAGATGTGGTTTGGGTTTGAGAGATTCACGACAGATGTGAGATTGTTAATTAATGGTTTACTTTAAGGTGGCAACTTAAATACACATCTGGGTGGATTGAGGCACCTGGGGAACCCAGTGTTGTCTGTTTTTTTTGGAAATCCCGGGGTACCCGTGTGATCTTCCTATGGACCACCACCCAGGCTCAAAGGGAACTGAGATTATTGATGCTAGAAACTTCCGTGTGCAGCCACAAGCTATTATGGGCTCTAGCATAGTTGAGTAAGTTACGTGAAGCTCTCGAAGAGGTAGGTCAGCAGGTAGTGGGTTTTATAGGTTCGATATGATCTATCCGGAGTAGAGAGTTAATGTTTACGAAAAGGCGTGTCTCGGTCATCCGTTTCTCAAACACCATGCGGTCACGAGAAATCAACGGAGGCGATCGAGTCTTGTGGGGAAAAGTTCGCAAACCTCTGCAGAGTGTACAAACTAATCATGGTTAGCCGTGTCCCCGGTTATGGACAATTCTGAGTATCTAGTACTTGAGTATTCACATGTATCTCATCACTCTAAATTAACATTGTTGGGTTGTTAATCACTTTAATTGGGATTGAGTTGGGGTTATACCTTCTCAATGATGTTTCAACCACCATGATAGTTAAATTAAAATTTATTCCTTTGATGTAGGGAAAATTTGGCTTTATGCAAAACTGTAACCATAGAGCTTTCCACCAGCCATATATGCATGTAGTATAGCTTATTCTTTCACTACTCTATGTGTTACATTGCCAGCATATTCCATGTGCTGACCCGTTCTCGGGCTGCAACGTATTATGTTGCAGACTTTTTGAACGAGGAGTAAGGATTGTAGGTCGTTGCCGTGCAGCTCGATTATGCCGTTGGAGTTGATGGACTCACTTTATCTTCCAAGCCTTCTGCTTTGTTATCGCATTAGATGGCCTTAAGCCATATTATTGTAATAAGTTCTCTTTTGAGACATTCGATGCAATAAGTGTGTGATTGCTACTCTGTTATAAATCCTTGAGTAATCGTGTGTGTCGGCATTACCGATCCGGGGATGACACGAAGCACGTAGACTTGACCATCTCGAGGTCGGGTCGCTACAAGATGGTATCGAGCACACTGCGAGTGTAGGACACGACCACTAAGATAAAACCATAGGTCACTCCTCTCTACTCATTTCGACCTCTCTCCATTGTTCCACTCTTTAGGATGACGGAGATGAAGTACAAGTTTGCCCAACCGGATGAAGACACACCTTTGGAACGCCACTTGAAGGAAGTCACTAGGTACCTGAATATTGGAATACCAAGCTTCACCGGGACGTACAACGCCACCTTACCGTAAGAAGAATGCTGGAAGATTCAAGCTCTAGTTCCCGGAAGGACGTTTGCACCAAGCACAGAGCCCATAGTATGTGTTTTCAATGCGCCAACATGGAGTTTGGGAAAGAGTATGGCAGCTCACATTTCCATGGGACGCATTGGAGAAGTCTACAACAAGGAGCTTAAAGACACCATATACCAAATATGTGGGCGCCGAGACGAGCAATGGGAAGTAATTAGCACCAAGAAGGATAGATCCATTGCAGCTTACATCCTGGAGCTAAACCAGCACATTCGGCGTCATGAGAACCGGATGTCTTGTTGACATGCTGGATTTGAAGAAAGCGAAAACTAAGATCATCGAATTGGAGGAAGAACTCAAGTCTACCGCGATGGATATGAGGAAGAAATCAATATACTCTTTGGAGAAGAACGCCAACCTAGTCAAGAAGATTGGAGTTTTCATGGGAGGACCAGCACCCAAGGAAGAGGAGCAAGAAGAGGAAGAAGACCCCGCTTGTCCAGACAACTACATCATCATCGACGACACCGACTCAGATCCAAGTGATGATGACTATGAAGACGAAGCTGGAGTAGACATCATGGAATCTTCCACCGATCTAAATTTCTAGATGACCACCAAATATTAGTAGTATTTTCCCCCATGTAACTAGTAGTAGTTGAGCACATATGCGATAGTCCTAGATCGTTTTGTATGCCCTTGCTTGCTTGATTAAATGAATGTGTGTGTTGCCTCATGTGCATATGGGTAGTGTTTTCTCACTAGACCTCTTTCTATTTCTAATCTCTCCCCTCTAAACCCCAGATGCCTCCGAGACGTGACCCGGTTTTGCTTTCCCACCGGAGCTCACTCGGTTGATCCAATAGCGTAATGCATTGATGCAATTGCTAGTTCGAGAACCGAGCAATGCCAACAACAACAACAACAACAACAACAACCGCCGCCCGGTGGACAATTTAGCCCGTTTTACGAGGTTACAACCGCGGTGTTTTCGATAGCACCGAGCCAATAGTTGCGAATATTTGGTTACACCGTATTGGAAGGAGTTAACCACCGCAGGATGCATGGATCTTTGAAAGAGTGTGCTTTGCCGCACATCAATTGGATGGACCAGCAGCCGCATGGTGGGAGAATTATACGGCTACTTTTCCTATAGCCAATGTCACTTGGGACCGGTTCCAACAAGCTTTTCGCACGGCCCATGTTTCAACTGGAGCCATGCAGATAAAGAAGCGTGAGTTCCGCAACTTACGCCGGGGAACCGTCTTGTGGCCCGATGACGTGGATGAGTTTAGCAAGTTATCACGCTATGCCCACGATGATGTGGCCACGGATGCCGCGAAGCAATAGAAGTTTATGGAAGGACTGAATGATGAGATGAGTATGCAGCTGATGGTGGCAACTTTCAACAACTACCAGGAGTTGGTAGATAAGGCCCTAATGATTGAGGGAAAGCAGCAGCAAATTGAGAGTCGTAAGAGGAAGTATGGACAAGGGAAGTATAACTCGAGGAGCTCACCAAACCTCGCTTAACCCGAACTCGGGAGGACTAGTTCATAACCATGGAGGACATAACCATCTTTGGAGGAGGAACGCATAATGGTGCGAAGAATGGGAATGGAAATGCAGCCAACAATAACTAGAATCGCTCTAACCCATCTACACCCGCTAAGAGAGACTTGAGACAAGTTATTTGCTTTAAGTGCGGGAAGACAGGGCACTATGCCAACGACTTCCCTGAAGGAAAGAATGGAAACGGAAATGGGAGCGCTGGGAAGAAGCCCAATCCATTCAACAAAGGACAAGTGAACCACGTTAACGTGGAGGAAGTTGAAGAGCAGCCGGAGGCGGTAATAGGTAAGTTTTTGGTTCAGTCATTTACCGGTATTGTTCTTTTCGATACCGGTGCATCGAATTCATTTATATCAAGGGGATTTGTGGATAAGTTTAAGTTACCAACCCAGACCCTTAGAACCCCTCTTTTAGTGAGCTACTTTGGAGGCGAGTATATGGCTAGCGAGATGGTGCACCCAGATACCCCTAATCATTGGCACACATGTTTTTCCGTCGACCTAATTATCTTGGAGTCGCAAGGATTGGATGTGATATTAGGTATGGATTGGATGTCGAAGTTTGGATGAAGTATCATTTGTGCTAGCAAGTCAATTTATCTTACCACCCGGAGGGAAAAAGGATTAAGTATGTATCTAGGCATATGCCTAGGAGGAGCCAAGTGAATACCCTCACGGAGTTGTACAAGAGGAAGTACCGGTAGTGAAGGATTATCCGGATGTTTTTCGGAAGAGTTACCGGGCATGCCCCTTTGGATCGAGACATCGAGTTTACGATAGAACTAATACCGTGTACATGGCCAATCTCAAAGAGACCTTATCGGATGCCCGCAAATGATCTGGAGGAAATTAAGAAGCGAGATCAAGGAGTTATTGGAGAAAGGTTACATTCGTAGAAGTTCATCACCTTGGGGAGCACCGGTACTTTTGGTGGAGAAGAAGGATAAATCCCTGAGGATGGTTGTTGATTACCGAGCTCTGAATGAAGTAACTATAAAGAACAAGTATCCATTACCGATGATTAATGATCTGTTCGATCAGTTGCAAGGATCTAAGTTGTTTTCTAAAATTGATCTACGATCAGGATACAATCAATTGAATATCCGAGAGAAGGATATACAAAATACATCATTCACCACACGATATGGATTATATGAGTATACGGTCATGTCGTTTGGGTGACTAACGCCCTGCCTATTTCATGAGTATGATGAACAAAGTGTTCATGGAGTATTTGGACAAGTTTGTTGTGGTGTTTATCGATGGTTTACTCGAAGAACGAAGAGAACCTGCAGAACACCTACGTTTGGTTCTTGAGAAACTCAGGGAACACCAGTTATATGCCAAATTCAGCAAGTGCGAGTTTTGGTTAAAGGAAGTTGGATTTCTTGGGCATGTTATATCAGGAGAGGGTATAGCAGTAGGCCCTAGTAAAATTTAGTCAGTCACCAAATGGTTGGCACCCACTTCAGTTAGCGAGATTCGCAGTTTCCTTGGACTGGCAGGGTATTATCAGAGATTCATTGAGAATTTTTCCAAGATTGCTAAACCCATGACAGAACTGCTAAAGAAGGATACCAAGTTCAAATGGACAGAGGATTGTGAGACAAGCTTCCAAGAGTGACTACAGCCCCAGTGCTGACATTCCCAGATATACATAAGGAGTTTCAAGTGTATTGTGATGCCTCTCGCTTGGGACTTGGATGTGTTCTTATGCAGGAAGGAAAAGTTGTTTCGTATGCCTCACGACAACTGAAGCCTCATGAGTTGAACTATGCCACGCATGATTTGGAGCTAGCAGCTGTAGTACATGCGTTGAAGACACAGAGACATTATCTCATGGGAAATCGTTGTGATGTGTACACGGATCATAAGAGTTTGAAGTACATTTTCACACGAAGGAGTTAAACCTCGAATGCATTTAGATGGCTGGAACTTATAAAGGATTATGACATGAAGCTACACTATCATCCAGGAAAAGCCAACGTCGTAGCAGACGCTTTGAGTCGGAAAAGTTATGCCAATATCCTTAAAGTTAGAGGACTGCCGAAGGAGTTAGCAGAGGATGTTATGGAACTTCAGTTGGAAATTGTTCCAAGAGGTTTTCTTGCAACAATGGAGGTTCAGTCGACCTTGTTAGACAAGATTCGAGACGCTCAAAAGGAGGATAAAGAGATTGCAGAGATAAAGGAAAAGCTGGGCAAAGGAAAAGCCAAAGGTTTTCGCGAGGATGAGCATGATACCTTATGGTTCGAGGATCGGATTTATGTGCCCAACAATTCGGAGATCAGGAAGTTAATACTTGAAGAGGCCCATGACTCACCATACTCGATTCACCCCGGAAACACCAAGATGTATTTGGACTTGAAGGAACGTTTCTGGTGGACTGGTATGAAGAAGGACATTGCCGAGTATGTAGCCGTTTGTGATGTATGCCAGAGAGTGAAGGAAGAGCATCAAAAGCCAGCAGGGCATTGCAGCCTATGCCAATATCCGAATGGAAGTGGGACAAACTTGGCATGGATTTTATCACGGATTACCGAGAATCAAAGCAGGATATGATTCAATATGGGTAGTAGTGGATCGGTTGACCAAAGTAGCTCACTTTATCCCAAAGTGAAAACAACTTATACAAGTGCCAAGTTGGCCAAGATATATATGACCGAGGATAGTATGTTTGCACGGAGTTCGAGGAGTATCGTGTCGGATAGAGGAACACAGTTTACTTCAAAATTTTGGCATCAACTACACCGGACTTTGGGTACCAGATTGAAGTTTAGTACCGCGTTCCACCCATGCACGGATGGGCAATGAGAGAGGTCAATCAGATTTTGGAGGACATGTTGAGAGCACATGCGCTAGATTATGGATCTAGTTGGGATGACAATTTGCCGTCTGCAGAATTCTCATACAACAACAGCTACCGAGGCAGTTTGAAGATGGCACCGTTCAAGCTCTGTATGGACGCGGATGTAGAACACCCTTGATGTGGGATGAGGTCGGAGACCGTCGGTTGTTTGGACCAGATTTGATCAAAGACTCGAGGAAAAGGTTAAACTGATCGAGACAAAGCTAAAGATTGCTCGGTCTAGATGTAAGAGTTACGCAGATTCAAAACGCAAGGAAATAACCTATGAAATCGGAGCGAGCATATCTGCAGTATCACCCCGAGGGGTGAAACGTTTTGGAGTAAAAGGAAAGTTAGAACCAAGATTTGTAGGACCGTATCGTGTTTTGGAACGAATGGGAGAAGTTGCCTACAAACTGGAGTTACCCAAAGGACTGTCAGGAGTTCACGATGTGTTTCACGTATCACAACTGAAGAAGTGCCACGCTGAGATGGCCGGCATACCGTTAAAGGATACAGTGCCCTTGGAGGCGATACAATTGGATAATAACTTGACTTATGAGGAGAAGCCAGTAAAGATTCTCGAGTTTGATAGCCGAGTCACTCGCAACAAGGTGATCAAGTTTTGCAAAGTTCGATTGGAGTCACCATACCGAGGAGGAAGCCACACGGGAGTGAGAAGATGATATTCGCAAGGACCATCCGCACCTATTTTCTAGCCAACCCGAATCTCGAGGACGAGATTCATCTTAAGGGGGGTAGGTTTGTAACATCCCAAATTTTCAATTTGGCATGTTATACATAGGTCATCCCTGCATGTCATATTTTATTGCATATTCACTTGCTATCCTCGAAATCCTAAGCAACTCAAGGACCCTCGGAGAGAGTTGGGGATTTTTTTTTTATTTTCATATTTGAATTTTGTCAAATAATTAAAGACGAGGATATTGGATTTTATTATTTTTCTCTCCGGAAAAACTATTTCAATTTAAATAGATAAATGAGGGGAGATAATATGACTTCTCCAAAATAATTGAAATAATGGAGGAAAAATGTTAAAATCATTTTTGGGATTTTATTTGATTTTATTTGGAATTTTATTTGCCCTAGAAAAATCTGCACGCTTTAAAAAGTTGCATTTTAGGGGCCAAGAAAAGTTCCTCTAGTTCTAAATATTTTATTTAGACGGAGAAAACTTGTTTTGGAATTTTTAGATTTTTATTTATTTTTCTAGGAATTTTCTTTCATGGAATGATTTTTTTTTAAAATGGACCCTTGGCCAGGCCAAAGGCCCGGCCGAGCCAGGCCAGCCCGCGCCGCCTCCCAGCCGCCGCCGTCGCTGCCTGAGACGCCGCGAGTCCGAGCCGGACTCCACCCCGGCGCCCTTCCCCAAGCCGAGCCGCCGCCTTCCCCAAGCCGCCCGCCCGCCCTCCTATAAATGCCGCCCGCCGCCACACCACCACCCGCCACCACCGAGCCACGCCGAAACCCGCCGGAGCCGAGCCCCAGGCCGCCCGGAGTCCCGATCCGCCGTCGCCGCCGCCTCCCACGCCGTCGCCGCCCCTCTCGCCGAGCCGCCGCCGCCCTGCCCTCGCCGCCCCACCCCGGAACCCGCCGGAGTCGCCGCCCCGCCGGACGCGCCTCGATGGAGGTACCCGACCCCGCCGCCGATTTTTTTTAAAAGAAAACCCTTCGGTTTTTTATATATAAACCCTAGATCGTTATATATATATATATGTATAGATCGGTTTATTTCGTCGGTTTATTTACTTAGCGAACGTCCGTTCGTCCGTTCGTTCTAACAAACGCGTTCACCGTTTAGTGTCTGTTAATGAACGTTCGTTCGTTTAGCAGTTCGTCGCTTTTCTTTTATCAGATTTATTCCGCGGTTATTCTGATCGTGATTTCTGAACCGATTTTCAAACCTGTTTATCTTTTCGCTCGTTTATCGGAATCAGGCGATTCAAGCGCCTGGAGTTTCATCTCGAAACCCTCTTTCCGAATAATCAACTTAAACCAGTTTTTATCCTTGTAAAATTTGACCCTAGTTGAGATTAGTAAACGGACCCTATTTCTTTCGCCGTTTGAGTTTTGTTGTTCCGTTTGGTTTGATTCTTTTTGTAAACCGGAGTTCTTAAGTTGAACTCTCTGGTCAACCTCTTTCAGTTGAAGTTCCGTTTGTGCATCTTTGCTTGTTTACTTATGTATGTATTGTTTGCTTGCGATAGAATTTCCGGAGTGTGAAGCGTGTTACTACGAGTCTATAGGATTCATGGATCGTCAGCAAGGCAAGTAACACTTGATCATATCTTTTCATACCCAGTTTTTATGCATTAGCTCAATCCCCAAACATTTGCATGATTAGGATGTCATTAAATTGTGGGTTGGGAAGTAGATGATGAGGTAGGAACCTATTGCCCTGTTACTTTCAAACCCTTGGGAGTTACTTCTACGTTATGCTTATATTGCCATGCTATGCTCGTAGACGTGGTTTGGGTTTGAGAGATATTCACTACAGATGTGAGATTGTTAATTAATGGTTTACTTTAAGGTGGCAACTTAAATACACATCTGGGTGGATTGAGGCACCTGGGGAACCCAGTGTTGTCTGCTTTTTGGAAATCCGGGGTACCCGTGTGATCTTCCTATGGACCGCCACCAGGAGCTCAAAGGGAACTGAGATTATTCATGCTAGAAACTTCCGTGTGCAGCCACAAGCTAATATGGGCTCTAGCATAGTTGAGTAAGTTACGTGAAGCTCTCGAAGAGGTAGGTCAGCAGGTAGTGGGTTTTATAGGTTTGGTATGATCTATCCGGAGTAGAGAGTTAATGTTTCTGAAAGACTGTGTCTCGGTCATCCGTTTCTCAAACACCATGCAGTGCAAGAAATCAACGGAGGCGATCGAGTCTTGTGGGGAAAAGTGCGCAAACCTCTGCAGAGTGTACAAACTAATCATGGTTAGCCGTGTCCCCGGTTATGGACAATTCTGAGTATCTAGTACTTGAGTATTCACATGTATCTCATCACTCTAAATTAACATTGCTGGGTTGTTAATCACTTTAATTGGGATTGAGTTGGGGTTATACCTTCTCAATGATGTTTCAACCACCATGATAGTTAAATTAAAATTTATTCCTTTGATGTAGGGAAAAATTGGCTTTATGCAAACTGTAACCATAGAGCTTTCCACCAGCCATATATGCATGTAGTATAGGTTATTCTTTCACTACTCAATGTGTTACATTGCCAGCATATTCCATGTGCTGACCCGTTCTCGGGCTGCAATGTATTATGTTGCAGACTTTTCAGACGAGGAGTAAGGATTGTAGGTCGTTGCCGTGCAGCTCAGTTATGCCGTTGGAGTTGATGGACTCACTTTATCTTCCAAGCCTTCCGCTGTTATCGCATTAGATGGCCTTAAGCCATATTATTGTAATAAGTTCTCTTTTGAGACATTCGATGTAATAATCATGTATATAGGCATCACGTACGAGACAAGTAGACCGACTCCTGCCTGCATCTACTACTATTACTCCACACATCGACCGCTATCCAGCATGCATCTAGAGTATTAAGTTCATAAGAACAGAGTAACGCTTTAAGCAAGATGACATGATGTAGATGGATAAACTCATGCAATATGATATAAACCCCATCTTGTTATCCTCGATGGCAACAATATAATACGTGCCTTGCTGCCCCTATTGTCACTGGGAAAGGACACCGTAAGATTGAACCCAAAGCTAAGCACTTCTCCCATTGCAAGAAAGATCAATCTAGTAGGCCAAACCAAACTGATAATTTGAAGAGACTTGCAAAGATAACCAATCATACATAAAAGAATTTAGAGAAGATTCAAATATTGTTCATAGATAAACTTGATCATAAACCCACAATTCATCGGTCTCAACAAACACACCCCAAAAGAAGATTACATCGAATAGATCTCCACGAGAGAGGGGGAGAACATTGTATTGAGATCCAAAAAGAGAGAAGAAGCCATCTAGCTAATAACTATGGACCCGAAGGTCTGAGGTAAACTACTCACACATCATCGGAGAGGATATGGTGTTGATGTAGAATCCCTCCGTGATCGATGCCCCTCCGTGAGCTCCTAACAGGCCTCAAGATGGGATCTCACAGTCTGAGAAGGTTGCGGCGATGGAATTAGGTTTTTGGCTCCGTGTCTGGTAGTTTGAAGTGCGTAGGTATATATAGGAGGAAGAAATGCGTCGGTGGAGCAACAGGGGGCCATGAGGGTGGAGGCGGCGCACTGAGGGGTAGTCGCGCCCCTACCTCGTGCCCTCCTGGTTGATGTCTTGACATAGGGTCCAAGTCCTCTGGATCACGTTCGTTCCGAAAATCACGTTCCCGAAGGTTTCATTCAGTTTGGAATCCGTTTGATATTCTTTAACTGCGAAACTCTGAAATAGGCAAAAAACAACAATTCTGGGCTGGGCCTCCGGTTAATAGGTTAGTCCCAAAAATAATATAAAAGTGTAAAATAAAGCCCAATAATGTCCAAAACAGAATATAAAATAGCATGGAACAATCAAAAATTATAGATACGTTGGAGACGTATCAACAGCCATGGGGTGCCCCAAGTAGGAGGAGTCCTACTTGGGGGCCTTGTCCAATTCGCCCCCCCCTACCATCTTTCCCGGAGAGGGAAGGAAGGGGAAGACAAGAGGGAAGGAAGGGGAAGGTTGAATTGCCTCCCCTTCCTTCTCTCTTCCCCTTTTCCTTTCCCCTTCTTATTCAAGGTATGACAGCCCATCTTTGGCTGCTGCGTTTCCCCTCTTATGAGGCCCATATAGTTTACCGGGGGTAGCCCGGAACCCCTTTTGGTGACCCGATACGTACCCGGTACCCCCAGAACACTTCCGGTTTCCAAATACTATCGTCCTATATATGAATCTTTACCTCTCGACCATTTCAAGACTCCTCGCCATGACCGTGATCACATCCGGGACTCCGAACAATATTCAGTCACCAAATCACATAACTCATATAATACAAATCGTCATAGAACGTTAAGTGTGCGGACCCTACGGGTTCGAGAACTATGTTGTCATGACCGAGACACCTATCCGATCAATAACCAACAGCGTAACCTGGATGCTCATATTGGTTCCTACATATTCTACGAAGATCTTTATCGGTCAAACCATAATGACAACATACGTTATTCCTTTTGTCATCAGTATGTTACTTGCCCGAGATTCGATCATCGGTATCTTCATACCTAGTTCAATATCGTTACCAGCAAGTCTCTTTACTTGTTCCGTAATTCATCATAGCAACTAACTCGTTAGTCACATTGCTTGCAAGGCTTATCATGATGTGCATTACCGAGAGGGCCCAGAGATACCTCTCCGATACTCGGAGTAACAAATCCTAATCTCGATCTATGCCAACCCAACAAACACCTTCGGAGATACCTGTAGAGCATCTTTATAATCACCAAGTTATGTTGTGATGTTTGATAGCACACAAGGTATTCCTCCGGTATCCAGGTGTTGCATAATCTCATAGTCGAAGGAATATGTATTTGACATGAAGAAAGCAATATCAATAAAACTTAACGATCAACATGCTAAGCTAACATATGGGTATTGTCCATCACATCATTCTCCTAATGATGTGATCCCGTTCATCAAATGACAACACATGTCTATGGCTAGGAAACTTAAGCATCTTTGATAGACGAGCTAGTCTAGTAGAGGCTTACTAGGGACACTGTATTTTGCCTATGTATCCACACATGTATCAAGTTTCCGGTTAATACAATTCTAGCATGAATAATAAACATGTATCATGATATAAGGAAATATAACAACTTTATTATTGCCATTAAGGCATATTTCCTTCAGTCTCCCACTTGCACTACAGTCAATAATCTAGTTCACATCATGATGTGATTTAATACCAATAGTTCACATCTTTATGTGATTTGTTCGCATCGCCATGTGACTAACACCCAAAGGGTTTACTAGAGTCAATAATCTAGTTCACATCGCTATGTGATTAACACCCAAAGAGTACTATGGTGTGATCATGTTTTGCTTGTGAGAGAGGTTTAGTCAACGGTTTTCCACATTCATAGTTGTATGTATTTTGCAAATTTTCTATGTCTACAATGCTCTGAATGGAGCTAATCTAGCTAATTGCCCCCACTTTCAATATGTATCTATATTGAGACTCAGAGTCATCCGGATCGGTGTAAAAGCTTGCATCTACATAACTATTTATGACGAACTCTTTATCACCTCCGTAACCGAGAAATATTTCCTTAGTCCTCTTAGGTAACAAAGGATAACTTTGAGCGCTGTCTAGTGATCCACTCCTGGATCACTATCATACCCCCTTGCCAAACTCATGGCAAGGTACACAATAGGTGCAGTACCTTTGCATAGGATACTTTATAGAACCTATGACTGAGGCATAGGGAATGACTTTCATTCTCTTTTTATTTTCTGTTGTGGTCGGGTTTTGAGTCTTACTCAACTTTACACCTTGTAATACAGGCAAGAACTCCTTCTTTAACTATTCCATTTTGAACTACTTCAAAATCTTGTCAAGGTATGTACTCATTGAAAAATCTTATCAAGCGTCTTGATCTATCTCTATAGAACTTGATGCCCAATATGTAAGCAGCTTCACTAAGGTATTTCTTTGAAAAACTCCTTTCAAACACTCCTTTATGCTCACCAGAAAATTCTACATCATTTCCGATCAACAATATGTCATTCACATATACTTATAAGAAAGGCTGTAGTGCTCCCACTCACTTTCTTGTAAATACAGGCTTCATCGTAAGTCTGTATAAAACTATATGCTTTGATAAACTCATCAAAGCGTATATTCCAACTCCAAGATGCTTGCACCAGTCCGTAGATGGATCGCTGGAGCTTGCACACTTTGTTAGCACCTTTAGGATTGACAAACACTTCTGGTTGCATTATATACAACTCTTCTTTAATAAATCCATTAAGGAATTCAGTTTTGACATCCATTTTCCAGATTTCATAAAATACGGCAATTGCTAACATGATTTGGATAGACTTAAGCATCTCTACGGGTGAGAAAATCTCATCGTAGTCAACACCTTGAACTTGTCGAAAAACCTTTTTGCGACAAGTCGAGCTTTGTAGATAGTAACACTATTATCAGCGTCCGTCTTCCTCTTGAAGATCCATTTATTCTCTATGGCTTGCCGATCATCAGGCAAGTCCACCAAAGTCCACACTTTGTTCTTATATATGGATCCTATCTCAGATTTTCATGGCTTCAAGCCATTTATCGGAATCTGGGCTCATCATAGCTTCCTCATAGTTCGTAGGTTCGTCATGGTCTAGTAACATGACTTTCCAGGACAGGACTACCGTACCACTCTGGTGCGGAACATGCTCTGGTTGACCTACGATGTTCGGTAGTAACTTGATTTGAAGTTTCATGATCATTATCATTAGCTTCCTCTCTAGTTGGTGTAGGCATCACGGGAATGGTTTTCTGTGATGAGCCACTTTCCAATTCGAGAGAAGGTACAATTACCTCATCAAGTTCTACTTTCCTCCCACTCACTTCTTTCGAAAGAAACTCCTTCTGTAGAAAGGATCCCTTCTTAGCAACAAAGATCTTGCCTTTGGATCTGTGATAGAAGGTGTACCCAACAGTTTCTTTTTGGCATCCTATGAAGACGCACTTCTCCAATTTGGGTTCGAGCTTATCAGGCTGAAGGTTTTTCACATAAGCATCGCAACCCCAAACTTTAAGAAACGATAGCTTAGGTTTCTTGCCAAACCACAATTCATATGGTGTCATCTCAACGGATTTAGATGGTGCCCTATTTAACGTGAATGCAGCTGTCTCTAATGCATAACCCCAAAACGATAGTGGTAAATCGGTAAGAGACATCATAGATCGCACCATATCCAATAAAGTACGGTTATGACGTTCAGAGACACCATTACGCTATGGTGTTCCAGGTGGCGTGAGTTGTGAAACTATTCCACATGGTTTTAAATGAAGGACAAACTCGTAACTCAAATATTCGCCTCTGCGATCATCGTAGAAACTTTAATTTCTTGTTATGATGATTCTCCGCTTCACTCTGAAATTCTTTGAACTTTTCAAATGTCTTATGTTTCATTAAGTAGATATATCCATATCTTCTCAAATCATCTGTGAAGGTTAGAAAATAACGATACCCGCCGCGAGCCTCAACACTCATCGGACCGCATACATCGGTATGTATTATTTCCAATAAGTCGATGCTTCGCTCCATTGTTAGGAGAACGGAGTCTTAGTCATCTTGCCCATGAGGCATGGTTACTTAAGCATCAAATGATTCATAATCAAGTGATTCCAAAAGTCCATCTGCATGTAGTTTCTTCATGTGCTTTACACCAATATGACCTAAACAGCAGTGCCACAAATATGATGCACTATCATTATCAACTTTGCATCTTTTGGCATTAATATTATGAATATGTGTATCACCACGATCGAGATTCAACAAACCATTCACATTGGGTGTATGACCATAGAAGGTTTTATTCATATAAACAGAACAACAATTATTCTCTGACTTAAATGAATAACCGTATTGCAATAAACATGATCTAACCATATTAATGCTCAACGCAAACACCAAATAACATTTATTTATGTTCAATTCTAATACCAGAGGTAGAGGGAGTGTGTGATGGTGATCGTATCAACCTAGGAATTACTTCCAACACACATCATCAGCTCGTCCTTAACTAGTCTCTGTTTATTTTTGCAACACTTGTTTCGAGTTACTACTCTTAGCAACTGAACCAGTATCAAATACCGAGGGGTTGCTATAAACACTAGTAAAGTACACATCAATAACATGTATATCAAATATAACTTTGTTCACTTTCCCATCCTTCTTATCCACCAAGTATCTAGGGCAGTTCCATTTCCAGTGACGATTTCCTTTGCAGTAGAAGCACTCAGTTTCAGGCTTGGGTCTAGCTTTGGGCTTCTTCATGGGAGTGGCAACTTTCTTGCCAGTCTTTTTGATGTTTCCCTTTCTTTCCCTTGCCCTTTTTCTTGAAACTAGTGGTCTTGTTAACCATCAACACTTGATGCTATTTCTCGATTTCTACCTTCACTGGTTTCAGCATCGCGAAGAGCTTGGGAATCGTTTTCGTCATCCCTTGCATATTATAGTTCATCACGAAGTTCTAGTAACTAGGTGATAGTGACTAGAGAACTCTGTCAATCACTATCTTATCTGGAAGATTAACTCCCACTTGATTCAAGTGATTGTAGTACCCAGACATTCTGAGCACATGCTCACTTGCTGAGCTATTCTCCTCCATCTTGTAGGCAAAGTATTTGTCAGAGGTCTCATACCTCTTAACACGGGCATGAGTCTAAAATATCAATTTCAACTTCTTGGAACATCTCATATGCTCCATGGCGTTTAATTTTTTTTGAAGACCCGGTTCTAAGTCATAAAGCATGGTGCACTAAACTATCAAGTAGTCATCATACCGAGCTTGCAAAACGTTCAAAAAGTCTGCATATGCTCCTGCAATAGGTTCATCACCTAGTGGTGCATCAAGGACATAATTCCTCTGTGCAGCAATGAGGATAATCCTCAGATCAAGGACCCAGTCCGCATAATTGCTACTATCATCTTTCAACTTACTTTTCTCTAGGAACTTATCAAAAATAAACGGGGAACTACATCACGAGCTATTGATCTACAACATAATTTTTAAATACTATTAGGACTAAGTTCATGATAAATTAAGTTTAGTTAATCATATTACTTAAGAACTCCCACTTAGATAGACATCCCTCGAGTCATCTAAATGATCACATGATCCATATCAACTAAGCCATGGCCGATCATCACGTGAGATGGAGTAGTCTTCAATGGTGAACATCTCTATGTTGATCATATCTACTATATGATTCATGTTCGACCTTTCGGTCTCCAGTGTTCCGAGGCCATGTCTGTACATGCTAGGCTCGTGAAGTTTAACCCGAGTATTCCACATGTGCAAAACTGTCTGGCACCCATTGTATGTGAACGTAGAGCTTATCACACCAGATCATCACATGGTGTCTCGGCACGACGAACTGTCACAATGGTGCATACTTAGGGAGAACACTTATACCTTGAAATTTTAGTGAGGGATCATCTTACAATGCTACCACCGTACTAAGCAAAATAATATGCATAAAAGATAAACATCACATGCAATCAAAATATGTGACATGATATGGCCATCATCATCTTGCGCCTTTGATCTCCATCTCCAAAGCACCGTCATGATCTCGATTGTCACCGGCTTGACACCTTGATCTCCATCGTAGTGTCGTTGTTGACTCGCCAACAATTGCTTCTACAACTATCGCTAACGCATAGTGATAAAGTAAAGCAATTACATGACGATTGCATTTCATACAATAAAGCGACAACCATAAGGCTCCTGCCAGTTGCCGATAACTTTTACAAAACATGATCATCTCATACAATAACTTGTATCAGATCATGCCTTGACCTTATCACATCACAACATACCCTGCAAAAACAAGTTAGACGTCCTCTACTTTGTTGTTGCAAGTTTTATGTGGCTACTACGGGCTTCTAGTAAGAACCGTTCTTACCTATGCATCCAAATCACAACTCTGATTTATCAAGTTTGTTATTTGAACCTTCAAAAAGGACCGGCCGCGGTCAAACTCGATTCAACTAAAGTTGGAGAAACAGACACCCGCCAGCCACCTTTGTGCAAAACTAGTTACATGTCTGTCGGTGGAACCGGTCTCATGAACGTGGTCATGGAAGGTTGGTCCGGGCCGCTACATCCAACAATACCGCCAAATAAAAATAAGACATTAGTGGTAAGCAGTATGATGATCACCGCCCACAACACTTTGTGTTCTACTCATGCATATCATCTACGCATAGACCTGGCTCGGATGCCAATGTTGGGGAACGTAGCATGTAATTTCAAAATTTTAATACGCTCACGCCAGATCTATCTAGGAGATGCATAGCAACGAGAGGGGGAGAGTGTGTCCACGTACCCTCGTAGACCAAAAGCGGAAGCATTTGACAACACGGTTGATGTAGTCGAACTTCTTCTCATTCCGACCGATCAAGCACCAAACGTATGGCACCTCTGAGTTCTGCACACGTTGAGGTCGATGACGTCCCTCGAACTCTTGATCCAGCAAAGTGTCGAGGGAGTGTTTCGTCAGCACGACGGCCTGGTGACAGTGACAGTGAAGTGATCCACGTAGGGCTTCGCCTAAGCACTACGTGAATATGACCAGAGGCGTAAACTGTGGAGGGGCGCCGCACACGGCTAACAATGTTTGTCCTATGTGTTCTAGGCGCCCCCTCCCCACATATATGTAGGTTGGAGGGGGAGGGGGACAACCATGGTGTGCCCCAAGTAGGAGGAATCCTACTTGGGGGCCTTGTCCAATTCGTCCCCCCCCCCTTATCATCTTTCCGAGAGAGGGAAGGAAGGGGAAAAGAGGAGGAAAGGAAGGGGGAGGCCGAATTTCCTCCCCTTCCTTCTCTCTCCCCATTTTCCTTTCCCCTTCCTATTCAGCCAACAAGGGGGGCGCAGCAGCCCATGTTGGCTGCTGCCTTTCCCCTCTTGGCCCAATAGGCCCATATAGTTTGCCGGGGGTAGCCCGGAACCCCTTCCGGTTACCCGATACGTACCCGGTACCCCCGGAACACTCCCGGTGTCGAAATACTATCATCATATATATATGGATCTTTACCTCTCGACCATTTCGATACTCCTCGTCATGTCAGTGATCTCATCCGGGACTCCGAACAACATTCGGTCACCAAATCACATAACTCATATAATACAAATCGTCATCGAACGTTAAGCTGCGGACCTTACGGGTTCGAGAACTATGTAGACATGACCGAGACACCTCTCCGGTCAATAACCAACATCGGAACCTGGATGCTCATATTGGTTCCTACATATTCTTCGAAGATCTTTATCGGTCAAACCGTAATGACAACATACGCTATTCCCTTTGTCATCGGTATGTTACTTCCCCGAGATTCAATCGTCGGTATCTTCATACCTAGTTCAATCTCGTTACTGGCAAGTCTCTTTACTCGTTCTGTAATGCATCATCCCGCAACTAAATCATTAGTCACATTGCTTGTAAGGCTTATCATGATGTGCATTACCGAGAGGGCCCAGAGATACCTCTCCGA
The DNA here is from genome assembly GCA_021605145.1 of Aegilops bicornis. Classification (NCBI taxonomy): domain Eukaryota; kingdom Viridiplantae; phylum Streptophyta; class Magnoliopsida; order Poales; family Poaceae; genus Aegilops; species Aegilops bicornis. The sequence goes on from CM038670.1 coordinate 569,108,394, forward strand.
TACTCGGAGTGACAAATCCTAATCTCGATCTATGCCAACCCAACAAACACCTTCGGAGATACCTGTAGAGCATCTTTATAATCACCCAATTATGTTGTGATGTTTGATAGCACACAAGGTATTCCTCCGGTATCCAGGAGTTGCATAATCTCATAGTCAAAGTAATATTTATTTGAAATGAAGAAGGCAATAGCAATAGAACTTAACGATCAACATGCTAAGCTAATGGATGGGTCTTGTCCATCGAATCATTCTCCTAATTATGTGATCCCGTTCATCAAATGACAACACATGTCTATGGCTAGGAAACTTAACCATCTTTGATAAACGAGCTAGTCTAGTAGAGGCTTACTAGGGACACTGTGTTTTGCCTATGTATCCACACATGTATCAAGTTTCCGGTTAATACAATTCTAGCATGAATAATAAACATTTATCATGATATAAGGAAATATAAATAACAATTTTATTATTGCCTCTAGGGCATATTTCCTTCAAAGGTCCCATGTAATCAAATCCCCAGACATCAAATGGTTCAAAGGCAAGTGAATAATTCATAGGCATTTCTTGACGCTTACCGATATTACTATTCTTTGGCATTCATCACAAGATAATAAGAACTTACGGGCATCCTTGAAGAGAGTAGGCCAATAAAATCCAGATTGCAATACCTTGTGAACAGTTCTATCTCCAGCATGATGCCCTCCATAATCTTCGAAGTGACATTTCCGTAGGATTTGTCCCTGTTCATGCTCAGGTACACAACGTCTAATAATACCATCTACTCCTTCTTTATAAAGATGTGGGTCATCCCAAAAGTAATATCTTAAATCATAGAAGAATTTTTTCTTTTGTTGGTATGTAAAGCTAGGCGGTAGATATTTAGGAACAATGTAATTAGCATAGTCAGCATACCAAGGAGTGTTATGATCAACATTTATTGCAGCTAATGCTCATCAGGAAAACTATCATCAATAGGTAGTGGGTCATCAAGCACATTTTCAAGCCTAGACAAGTTATCATCACCACGGGTTCTCAGCTCCTTTCCTATCAATAATATGTAAATCAAATTCTTGTAGCAAGAGAACCCAACGAATAAGTCTAGGTTTAGCATCTTTCTTTTCCATAAGATATGTAATAGCAGCATGATCAGTGCGAACAATTACTTTTGAATCAACAATGTAAGATCTAAATTTATCACAAGCAAACACCACTCCTAGGAATTCTTTTTCAGTGGTAGCATAATTTCGTTGAGCACTGTCTAGAGTTTTACTTGCATAATCAATAACATTTAGGTTCTTATCAACTCTTTGTCCTAGAACAGCACCAAATGCATAATCACTAGCATCTCACATAATTTCAAAAGGCAAGTTCCAATTAGGTGGTTTAACAATAGGTGCAGAAATTAAGGCTTTCTTGAGTGTTTCGAAAGCTTCTAAAGAATCATCATTAAAAACAAAAGGAACATCCTTTTGCAAAAGATTTGTAAGAGGCCTAGAAATTTTAGAAAAGTCTTTGACAAATCTCCTATAAAAACCAACATGACCTAGGAAACTACGAATACCTTTGATCACATGACATTTTCTCAATTGCATCAAACTTAGCCTTGTCCACTTCAATACCTCTTTCAGGAATTTTATGGCCCAAAACAATACCTTCATTAACCATAAAGTGGCACTTCTCCCAATTCAAGACAAGATTTGTTTGCTCACATATCTGCAAAACTCGGTCAAGATTGCTTAAACAATCATCAAAATACTTCCCATAAACAGAGAAGTCATCCATGAAAACCTCAACAATATTTTCACAAAAGTCAGAGAATATAGCAGTCATACATCTTTGAAATGTAGCAGATGCATTTCATAAACCAAAAGGCATACGTCTATAAGCATAAGTTCCAAAGGGACAAGTGAAAGTAGTCTTCTCTTGATCAGGTTGACAAACAGGTATTTGTGAAAAATCAGAGTATCCATCAAGGAAGTAAAAATATGTGTGCTCAGATAATCTTTCTAGCATTTGATCGATAAAAGGTAGAGGGTAATGATCTTTTCTAGTTGCTTTGTTTAATTTTCCAAAATCAATTACCATTCTATAGCCTGTAACAATTCTTTGTGGAATAAGTTCATTCCTATCATAAGGAACAATAGTAATACCTCCTTTCTTAGGAACACAATGAATAGGACTTACCCATCTACTATCAGTTATATGATAGATTATACCTGCTTCCAGAAGTTTTAAGATTTCCGTTCTTACCACTTCCTTCATCTTCGGATTTAACCGACGTTGATGATCAACAACGGGTTTAGCATCAGGTTCCATATTAATCTTGTGCTGACATAGAGTGGGACTTATGCCCTTTAAATCATCAAGAGTATATCCAATAGCAGCTCGGTACTTCCTTAGAACTTTCAATAATCTTTCTTCTTCATGTTCTGAAAGGTTAGTGATACGTCTCCAACGTACCTATAATTTTTTATTGCTCCATGCTATATTATCTATTGTTTTGGACAATATTGGGCTTTATTATCCACTTTTATATTATTTTTGGGACTAACCTATTAACCGGAGGCCCAGCACAAAATTGCTGTTTTTTGCCTATTTCAGTGTTTCGAAGAAAAATATCAAACGGAGTCCAATTGACCTGAAACTCCACGGAACCTATTTTTGGACTAGAAGAAGCCCACGGAGTACCGGAGCTGGACCAGGGGAGTCCCGGGCTGCCCACGAGGGTGGGGGGCGCGCCCACCTGCCTTGTGGACAACCCGTAGGTCCACCGACGTACTTCTTCCGCCTATATAACTCCATATACCCTAAAAACTTCGGAGACCAGAATAGATCAGGAGTTCCGCCGCCGCAAGCCTCTATAGCCACCCAAAACCAATCGGGACCCTGTCCCGGCACCATACCGGAGGGGGGATCCCTCACCGGTGGCCATATTCATCATCCTGGCGCTCTCCATGATGAGGAGGGAGTAGTTCAGCCTCGGGGCTGAGGGTATGTACAAATAGCTATGTGTTTGATCTCTCTCTCTCTCTCTCTCTCTCTCTCTCTCTCGTGTTCTTGATTTGGCACGATCTTGATGCATCGCGAGCTTTGCTATTATAGTTGGATCTTATGTTTCTTCTCCCCCTCTACTCTCTTGTAATGGATTGAGTTTTCCCCTTGATGTAATCTTATCAGTTGAGTCTTTAATGATTTGAGAACACTTGATGTATGTCTTGCCAGCGTGTCTGTGGTGACAATGGGATATCACGTGATTCACTCGATGTATGTTTTGGTGATCAACTTGCAGGTTCCGCCCATGAACCTATGCATAGGGGTTGGCACACGTTTTCATCTTGATTCTCTGGTAGAAACTTTGGGGCACTCTTTGAGGTTCTATGTGTTGGTTGAATAGATGAATCTGAGATTGTGTGATGCATATCGTATAATCATACCCAAGGATACTTGAGGTGATATTGGAGTATCTAGGTGACATTAGGGTTTTGGTTGATTTGTGTCTTAAGGTGTTATTCTAGTACGAACTCTAGGGCTGTTTGTGACACTTAAAGGAATAGCCCAACGGATTGATTGGAAATAATAACTTTGAGGTGGTTTCGTACCCAACCATAATCTCTTCGTTTGTTCTCCGCTATTAGTGACTTTGGAGTGACTCTTTGTTGCATGTTGAGGGATAATTATATGATCCAATTATGTTATTATTGTTGAGAGAACTTGCACTAGTGAAAGTATGAACCCTAGGACTTGTTTCCTAGCATTGCAATACCGTTTACGCTCACTTTTATCATTAGTTACCTTGCTGTTTTTATATTTTCAGATTATAAAAACCTATATCTACCATCCATATTGCACTTGTATCACCATCTCTTCGCCGAACTAGTGCACCTATACAATTTACCATTGTATTGGGTGTGTTGGGGACACAAGAGACTCTTTGTTATTTGGTTGTAGGGTTGTTTGAGAGAGACCATCTTCATCCTCCGCCTCCCACGGATTGATAAACCTTAGGTCATCCACTTGAGGGAAATTTGCTACTGTCCTACAAACCTCTGCACTTGGAGGCCCAAAAATGTCTACAAGAAGAAGGTTGTGTAGTAGACATCAAGCTCTTTTCTGGCACTGTTGCCGGGTAGGTGAGTGCTTGAAGGTATATCTTTAGATCTTGCAATCGAATCTTTTTGTTTCTTGTTTTAGCACTAGTTTAGTTTATAAAAGAAAAATACAAAAAATGGTATTAAGTTTGCCACACACGCTTCACCTTTTTAATATCTTTCGTGAGTATGATGGAAAGGAAAATTGTGCCAAAGTGTTAGAAGATGAATGCATTAAATTGTTTGGCACTAAATCTTTGAATGATGAGAATGATTGCAATGTTGTTAGTATGAACTCCTTGAATATCCATAGTACTAATGATGATTGCACTAGTTATGATGAAAATGCCTCCTATAAACATGTCAATTTTTGTGGAGTGCATTGGGTTTTACAATCTACGCACCAAATAGGGAAGATAGATATTGCGAGAGGCAGAAGTACTTAGAAACTAAATGGTTGCAAGAAAGGCTAAATGTTAGTGCTGACAATTTAAGATATCTTAGCCGTACTTGTGAACTTTGCAATGAACATGGTCATTTAAATATCAATTGCAAATTGTTTCATGATCGAATCATGTCCAAAAATTGTGATGACTTGAAGCATTGAAGCGTCCCTTGCGCATTATAATGAACTAAGTTTGCTTTTGGGTTATGAAGAATTGAAGCGTCAAACTAAGCATATTCCAGAATATAACCTCAAGAAATTCCTCGATACTGATCTGGAAGAGATTTATATGTATTGTGCGGTGAATTGCATTGAAAATACTTATATTGCCAATTACATAAAGAAAATAAAACAAATATAAGATGAAGAGAATGCTAACGAAAGGAAGAGACTTTAATATTCTCCTATTATTTCTTGTGATGAATCAGGTAACGAGGAGGAGCCTTCTATTCAACCAATATCATTAATAAGGAGCTCCAAAAAGAGGATTGAACCCACACATGAGGTTAAGAAGAAGAAAAGAAAAAGGAAGAGAGGTAAAAAGGTATCTCTCCCAAATAAAGTTGATCCTATTATTGTTGCGCCTCATGAAAATGAATCAAAAATAGTTTTGGAAGATGATGCACTTGATGATGATCTTGTTATGCCTATTGCTTGTTGTGATGATTATTATTGTGAAGATAATGATGCTTCTTATGATCTTGAAAATCTTTTTGGCACTTGCTTGGAAGAATATGATAATAATGTTTGCTATACTATTGGTGCCATCCATACTATTAATGATGAGAGTGATTATGCTTATGATATGAAAAGGCCCAAGCTTGGGGAAGCTATGTTTGATGAGGATGACATATTTGAGTATATATTTGCTGCAATTAATGTTTGTCCCAAGCTTGGGGATGCTATGTTTAATAATGATGATATTTTTAGCCTCCCAAGTTTTGATATGCAAAGTTGTTATGATGATAGCATGCCTTCTACCTATGATGATTATATTGATGAACGTGGGTTTGGAAAGGTGTCAACTTTAGGAAGTAATGATCCCACTATTTTGGAGGATGTTGAATCTTATAATATTTATGAAAGTGGATTTGGAGAGGTCATGACTTTATTTAGTGATGTATCCACTATTTCAGAAGAGGTTTCAATTGATTATGATGAGAACAAAGTTGCTACTTATGATGATTATTGTGATGAAACTTATGCTATAAGAAGTAGTGATGATTATATTTATAAAACTTGTCATGATTATGATTACCCTTTTTCTGAACATTACTCTTTTAATGTGGAAACAATTTATAGTATTCAAGTATCTTATGATACTCCCACTATTCCGAATGAGAAGAATTTTGCTTATGTGGAGAGTAGTAAAATTTCTATGCAAGTAGATCATGAAAAGAATGCTTTAGGTTCTGGTTATATTATTTAATTCATTCATGATGCTATTCAAAATTATTATGAGGGAGGAACATATGCTTGTAGGAATTGCAATAATACCAAGTTTCCTCTTTATGTGCTTAAAGTTTTGAAGTTATGCTTGTTTTACCTTCCTATGCAAGTTGATTCTTGTTCACATAAGTTGTTTGCTCACAAAATCCCTATGCATAGGAAGTGGGTTAGACTTAAATGTGATAGTCATATTCTTCATGATGCTCTCTTTATGTTTCAATTCTTATCTTTTATGTGAGCATCATTGAAATCATCATGCCTAGCTAGGGTCATTAAATGTTAGCGCTTGTTGGGAGGAAACCCAATTTTATTTTACTTTCTTTCTTTTTGGTTCTGTTTAGGAATAAATAATCCATCTAGATTCTTTTTAGATGTGGTTTTGTGTTTTAATTAGTGTTTGTGCCAAGTAGAACCTTTGGGAAGACTTGGGTGAAGTCTTTATGATCATGCTGTAAAAACAGAAACTTTAGCGCTCACGAGATTAGCTAAAACTTTTTACTGGAGAGTTCTATTTAGTTGATTATTTTTTAAGATTATTACTAGACAAATTCCTCAAGTCCACCAATTTATTTTAGAATTTTTTGAGTTCCAGAAGTTTGCGTTAGTTACAGATTACTACAGACTTTTCTGTTTTTGACAGATTCTGTTTTTCATTGTGTTGCTTGCTTATTTTGATGAATCTATGGCTAGTAAAATAGTTTATAAACCATAGAGAAGTTGTAATACAGTAGTTTTAACACCAATATAAATAAATAATGAGTTCATTACAGTACCATGAAGTGGTGTTTTGTTTTCTTTCGCTAAAGGAGCTCACGAGTTTTCTGTTAAGTTTTGTGTTGTGAAGTTTTCAAGTTTTGGGTAAAGATTCGATGGATTATGGAACAAGGAGTGGCAAGAGCCTAAGCTTGGGGATGCCCATGGCACCCCCAAGATAAACTAAGGACACCGAAAAGTCAAAGCTTGGGTATGCCCCGGAAGGCATCCCCTCTTTCGTCTACTTCCATCGGTAACTTTACTTGGAGCTATATTTTTATTCACCACATGATATGTGTTTTGCTTGGAGCGTCAATTTATTTTATTTTGTTTTGCTTGATGTTTGAATAAAGTATCAAGATCTGAAATTATTGAATGAGAGAGAGTCTTCACTTAGCTAAATAATTATTCAATTACTCTATGTGCTTCACTTATATCTTTTGAGCTATATAGTTTTGCTCTAGTGCTTCACTTATATCTTTTAGAGCACGGTGGTGGATTTGTTTTATAGAAACTATTGATCTCTCATGCTTCACTTAGATTATTTTGAGAGTCTTAAATAGCATGGTAATTTGCTTAAAATTTTTAAATATACTTGGTATTCAAGATTTGTAAAACTTTCTTTTGAGTGCGTTGAATACTAAGAGAAGTTTAATGCTTGATATTTTTTTTTATATATGGCGGTGATAATATCAAAGTCATGCTAGTTGAGTTCTTGTGAATTTGAGAAATGCTTGTGTTGAAGTTTTCAAGTCCCGTAGCATGCACGTATTGTAAACGTTATGTAACAAATTTGAAACATGAGGTGTTCTTTGATTGTCCTCCTTATGAGTGGCGGTCGGGGATGAGCGATGGTCTTTTCCTACCAATCTATCCCCCTAGGAGCATGCGCATAGTGCTTGGTTTTTGATGGCTTGTAGATTTTTGCAATAAGTATGTGAGTTCTTTATGACTAATGTTGAGTCCATGGATTATACGCACTCTCACCCTTCCATCATTGCTAGCCTCTTGATGCCGTGCATTGCCCTTTCTCACATTGAGAGTTGGTGCAAACTTCACGGTGCATCCAAACCCCATGACATGATACACTCTTTCACACATAAACCTACTTATATCTTCCTCAAAACAGCCACCATACCTACCTATTATGGCATTTCCATAGCCATTCCGAGATATATTGCCATGCAACTTTCCACCATTCCGTTTATCACGACACATTCATCATTGTCATATTGCTTAGCATGATCATGTAGTTGACATAGTATTTGTGGCAAAGTCACCGTTCATAATTCTTTCATACATGTCACTCTTGATTCATTGCATATCCTGGTACACCGCCGGAGGCATTCATATAGAGTCATACTATGTTCTAGTATCGAATTGTAATCATTGAGTTGTAAATAAATAGAAGTGTGATGATCGTCATTTAATAGAGCATTGTCCCAATAAAAAAGAGAGAAGAAAGGCCAAAAGAAGAGGCCCAGAAAAAAGACAAATAAAAAGGGGTAATGCTACTATCCTTTCTTTTCCACACTTGTGCTTCAAAGTAGCACCATAATCTTCATAATAGAGAGTCTCTTGTTTCGTCACTTTTATATACTTGTGGGAATTTTTCATCATAGAACTTGGCTTGTATATTCCAACAATGGGCCTCCTCAAGTGCCCTAGGTCTTCGTGAGCAAGCAAGTTGGATGCACGCCCACTTAGTTTCTTTTGTTGAGCTTTCATACATTTATAGCTCTAGTGCATCCGTTGCATGGCAATCCCTACTCCTTGCATTAACATCAATCGATGGGCATCTCCATAGCTCATTGATTAGCCTTGTTGATGTGAGACTTTCTCCCTTTTTGTCTTCACCACATAACCCGCATCATCATATTCTATTCCACCCATAGTGCTATATCCATGGCTCGCGCTCATGTATTGCGTGAAGGTTTATAAGTTTGAGATTACTAAAGTATGAAACAATTGCTTGGCTTGTCATCGGGGTTGTGCATGATGAGAGCATTCGTGTGTGGCGAAAATGGAGCATGACTAAACTATATGATTTTGTAGGGATGAACTTTCTTTGGCCATGTTATTTTGAGAGGACATAATTGCTTAGTTAGTATGCTTGAAGTATTATTACTTTTATGTCAATATGAAATTTTATCTTGAATCTTATGGATCTGAATATTCATACCACAATTAAGAAGAATTACATTGAAATTATGCCTAGTAGCATTCCACATCAAAAATTATTTTTTTATCATTTACCTGCTCGAGGAAGAGCAGGAATTAAGCTTGGGGATGCTTGATACGTCTCCAACGTATCTATAGTTTTTGATTGCTCCATGCTATATTATCTATTGTTTTGGACAATATTGGGCTTTATTATCCACTTTTATATTATTTTTGGGACTAATCTATTAACCAGAGGCCCAGCCCAGAATTGCTGTTTTTTTGCCTATTTCAGTGTTCCGAAGAAAAGGATTATCAAAGGAGTCCAATTGACCTGAAACTCCACGGAACCTATTTTTGGACCAGAAGAAGCCCACGGAGTACCGGAGTGCACCAGGGGAGTCCCGGGCTGCCCACGAGGGTGGCGCGCCCACCCCTAGGCGCGCCCTGCCTCGTGGACAGCCCGGAGGTCCACCGACGTACTTCTTCCGCCTATATAACTCCATATACCCTAAAAACTTCGGAGAACAGAATAGATCGGGAGTTCCACCGCCACAAGCCTCTGTAGCCACCCAAAACTAATCGGGACCCTGTTTCGGCACCCTGCCGAAGGGGGATCCCTCACCGGTGGCCATCTTCATCATCCCGGCGCTCTCCATGATGAGGAGGGAATAGTTCACCCTCGGGGCTGAGGGTATGTACCAGTAGCTATGTGTTTGATCTTTCTCTCTCTCTCTCTCTCTCTCTCTCTCTCGTGTTCTTGATTTGGCACGATCTTGATGTATCGTGAGCTTTGCTATTATAGTTGGATCTTATGTTTCTTCTCCCCCTCTACTCTCTTGTAATGGATTGAGTTTTCCCTTTGAAGTAATCTTATCGGATCGAGTCTTTAATAATTTGAGAACACTTGATGTATGTCTTGCCGCGTGTATCTGTGGTGACAATGGGATATCACGTGATTCACTTGATGTATGTTTTGGTGATCAACTTGCGGGTTCCGCCCATGAACCTATGCATAGGGGTGGGCACACGTTTTCGTCTTGATTCTCCGGTAGGAACTTTGGGGCACTCTTTGGGGTTCTATGTGGTGGTTGAATAGATGAATCTGAGATTGTGTGATGCATATCGTATAATCATACCCAAAGATACTTGAGGTGACATTGGAGTATCTAGGTGACATTAGGGTTTTGGTTGATTTGTGTCTTAAGGTGTTATTCTAGTACGAACTCTAGGGCTGTTTGTGACACTTAAAGGAATAGCCCAACGGATTGATTGGAAAGAATAACTTTCAGGTGGTTTCGTACCCTACCATAATCTCTTCGTTTGTTCTCCGCTATTAGTGACTTTGGAGTGACTCTTTGTTGCATGTTGAGGGATAGTTATATGATCCAATTATGTTATTATTGTTGAGAGAACTTGCACTAGTGAAAGTATGAACCCTAGGCCTTGTTTACTAGCATTGCAATACTGTTTACGCTCACTTTTATCATTAGTTACCTTGCTGTTTTTATATTTTCAGATTACAAAAACCTATATCTACCATCCATATTGCACTTGTATCACCATCTCTTCGCGAACTAGTGCACCTATACAATTTACCATTGTATTGGGTGTGTTGGAGACACAAGAGACTCTTTGTTATTTTGTCGCAGGTTGCTTGAGAGAGACCATCTTCATCCCTCGCCTCCCACGGATTGATAAACCTTAGGTCATCCACTTGAGGGAAATTTGCTACTGTCCTACAAACCTCTGCACTTGGAGGCCCAACAACGTCTACAAGAAGAAGGTTGTGTAGTAGACATCAGTTAGCACTAATCAGGATATATCTTCTTTTCATCAAGATAAGCATATTTCGAAGTGTCTGGCAATTGTTTTAATTCAAACACAGGATCACCTTTAGGTGGAGGAGGACCTCGTAGAGTTTCAATAGGCAAATTGTGTTTGAGCAGAGGATGTTGTTCAAAGGAAATATTATCTATTTCATTTCTTTCATGCATATGTAAATATTTTTCATGGTCTAGCAAATATTATTCTAATGGATCAGTAGGAGGCGCATCAATAGAAGCAAGACCAATTATTTCATCCTTACTAGGAAATTCTTTTTCATGAAGCTTTCTTCTAAACTTGGAAAAATTAACTTCATGCGATTCATCACCAAAACTAACACCAACAGTTTGTTTCTCACAATCTATATTCGCATTGACGGTGTTCAAGAAAGGTCTACCAAATATAATGGGACAAAAGTCATCTTGTGGGGAACCAAGAAAAAGGAATCAGTAGGGTATTTTATTTTCCCACACAAGACTTCAACATCTCTAACAATCCCAATTGGTGATATAGTATCTCTATTAGCAAGTTTAATAGTAACATCTATGTCTTCTATCTCTATGGGTGCTATGTCATTCATAATTTCTTGATATAAGGAATAAGGAATAGCACTTACGCTAGCACCTATGTCACATAAACCACGATAACAGTGATCTCCTATTTTAACTGAGACAACATGCGAACAACAGGTCTACGTTTGTCTTTTTTATCGGGTTTGGCAATTCTAGCAGCTTCCTCACAGAAGTAAATAACATGCCCATCTACATTTTCTTCCAGGAGATCCTTAACCATAGCAACACTAGGTTCTACTTTAATTTGTTCAGCTGGTTTAGGTGTTCTAATGTAACTTTTGTTGACCACATTTGAAACTTTAGCATGTTCCTTTATCCTAGAGGGAAAGGTGGTTTCTCAATATAAGCAGTAGAAACAACTGGATCAACATTATAAAGTATAGTTTCTTCTTTAGCTAGTATCGATGAGGGAGTCCTGGATTAGGGGGTCCTCGGATGGTTGGGCTATGTGACATGGGCCGAACTGATGGGCCATGAAGATACAAGATAGAAGGCTTTCCCCCGTGTCCGGATGGGACTCTCCATTGCGTGGATAGCAAGCTTGGCGGCCAGATGTGTAGTTTCCTTTCTATATAAGCCTACTTTGTACAACCCTAGCCCCCTCCGGTGTCTATATAAACCAGAGGGGTTAGTCCGTAGAGGCTATCACAAATCATACAGGCTAGACATCTAGGGTTTAGCCATTACGATCTCGAGGTAGATCAACTCTTGTAACCCCAATACTCATCAAAGTCAATCAAGTAGGAAGTAGGGTATTACCTCCATTAAGAGGGCCCGAACCTGGGTAAACATCGTGTCCCCCGTCTCCTCTTACCTTCGAGCTTCAAACACACAGTTCGGGACCACCTACCCTAGATCCGCCGGTTTTGACACCGACATTGGTGCTTTCATTGATAGTTCCTCTGTGTCGTCAATAGAAGGATCAATGGATCACCTTCGTCAATGACAAAATCACCTCTGGAAGGGCCCTAGCTCCTGGGCAAACTTCCAGCTCAGCATTTTTACCATGAGCGCCCGCTCGGCCATTAAGCCAAAGCTGGTCCCCCAAACTACCAAAAATCGTCTTCGCGTTGGCCTCGAACACTCCGATAAGATGGATCCGACAAATATATCGTCTTTGAACGAGCTGATAGATCGCATCGCCGCCCTAGGGATCGCAACAGACTATGACCGGATCAGGCTTAAACCCGACCAGAGGGAAATCGGGTCCCCACCGATCACCCATATGGTAGCGGTTGTGGAGGAACAAGTCAAAGATACTTCTCCCCCTATGCTGAGAACAAGTTATGTTCGGATCTCCGAGCCCTGCGAGCCGGATACCCATCTTTGGGAAGAGACCCTCTGTCTGCCGAACCTAGAACCAGGCGTTGAGCCTGAAAACTCCCAGGATACTCCGGATCCTGGGCCAGTGACCTCAGAAATTCTTCAAATTCCGGATCCCACAGTGAGCCAAGGTTTGGATTTAAGTCCACCCACCCACCACAAGCAATACTCCCCAAGCAAGTTCGGTCCCCGGACATATGCGACCTAATGTATGTGTGGCAGGAACCTTAGGAAACAGTCCATCACTTTTGAGCCAGGTTCCTCCTTGTTAAAACCAAGATTAAAGATTGATGCGACGATGATGCGGTTTCAGTATTTTGCCGCAACTGTACGGATGAGGGGATCCTCAATGCCCTCAATCGACGCCGCATACTGCACTTTGCAGATTTGGCACACATAGTAGACAAGTATTGCGCAATGGAAAGCGCCTGGAAAGACCAGACGGCTCGATGGGAACCGCCGGCCTTTAAGCCACCCACCGGACGGGCAAAAAGGATGCACCCTCACGGGGCACCTGATCATCACCCTACGGACAAGAAAATTAAGCCCTTAATGGGACACAGAACTATCCTAGACGAATGGCTCGACAAGCCTTGTCAGATACACATGACGCCAAATTCCGAACCAACACACAGCCTTCGAGCATGTTGGGTACTCCGGCAGGTGGCCAAGAGCAATGACACTATCCTCACCAATACGACCTCAGAGAAATACTCTCCGGAGGACGACGATCTCAACGTCTTTATGGTCTTCGAGACCTTTTCTTCAAACAATCGGCGTAAAAGGGCACTCTGTGACCTCACAGAAGTCAACCAAGTAGCCACAATTTAAATCCTTGGAACGATACAGTGATAACCTTCAACGCCAATGACGAACCAATGGCCCAATCAATCCGAGCACCAGTCGCTTTGGTCCCAAACCCAATTGTGGACGGCTTTCGGCTCACTAAAGTGCTCATGGACGGCGGCGGCAGACTTAACCTCATCTACAAGGACACGCTCAACAAAATGCAAATAGACAAGAGCCGCATCGAGCAGAGCAGTACAAACTTTTGAGGCATTATCCCCAGTCGAGAAGCGCGATGTTCGGGGAAAATTAAACTTGATGTGGTATTCAACACGCCGGAGAACTATAGGTCTGAAGTGTTAATCTTCCACATGGCACCTTCAACAGCGGATATCACGCCCTATTGGGGCGAGACGCATTCACATGCTTTCAAGCCATACCCCATTACGGGTACATGGAACTCAAAATGCCCGGGCCCAACGGAGTTATCACCATCACCAGTGATCCGGACATAGCACTCCGCGCCGAAAACAAAACCGCATATCTGGCCCTCGAGGCACCATCCGAGGCCCTCGCGGCCGAGGAGCTCACCGCTCCGCGCTCCATAGTGGACAGAGACGATGTAATCCTCGATAAAAGATCTAAGTCCACTTCTTTCAAGCCAGCAGACGAAATAGTCAAATTCCAAGTTCACCCGACGGATCCTAATAAAACAGCAGCCATTGGAGCACAGCTGGATCCCACGGTCGATGCCGCTCTAAGAGCATTCCTGCGCGAGAATTGGGACATCTTTGCCTGGCATGCTTCAGATATGCCAGGAATCCCACGCAGACTGGCCGAACACAACCTCAACATAATAAAGGGGTTCAAGCTAGTTAAGCAAACGTTGCGATGATTTTCCGAACCCAAGCGACAAGCTATGGGGTAGGAGCTAGCCAAACTACTTGAAGCCGGGTTCATTAGAGAAATCAAACACCCGGATTGGCTAGCAAACTTGGTCATGGTGCCAAAGAAGGACAAATCCTAGCGCCTTTGTGTCGATTTCAAAGACCTCAATAAGGCCTGCCCTAAGGACGCCTTCCCGCTGCCCCGCATTGAAAAAATCATTGATGCAACTGCAGGACACGATTCACTGTGTTTCCTCGACGCATACTCCGGATACCATCAGATTAAGATGAAGGAATACGATCAGGCCACAACGACATTCATTACTCCGTATGGGCCTTTCTGCTTCAACACTATGCCCCAGGGCCACTTATCAACGCATGATTCAAACATGCCTGGAAAAACAAATTGGCAAGACGGTGGAGGCATACGTGGATGATGTAGTCATCAAAACCAAACATGCCGAATCATTGGTAGATGACTTACGCCTTACATTCGACAACCTCCGAACATATGACATACGGCTCAATCCGGAAAAATGCGTTTTTGGCGTTCCGGTAGGAAAGTTTCTCGGGTTCATTGTTTCCAATAGAGGAATCGAAGCAAATCCGGCTAAAATCCGAGCCCTGTCACAATTGGCAACACCAATAGACCTAAAGCAGGTCCAAAAACTAGCTGGGTGCGTGGCAGCCTTGAGCCGCTTTATCTACAGATTGGGAGAGAAGGCATTGCTGCTATATCGCCTGCTCCGATGTACCGACCACTTTGAGTGGATGGACGCGGCAACAGCCGGGTTGGAAGAAATAAAAACTTTGTTAGCAAACAACCCAATCCTTGCCGCACCTAATGTCAGCGAACCTATGCCGCTGTACATATCTGCAACTCACCAGGTGGTGGGCGTCGTGCTCATCGTCGAACGGGAAGAATAGGGACACAAATTCCCACTCCAGAAACCAGTACTATGTATCGGCAGTCCTCACACCATGCAAATCCCGATACCCGCACTATCAAAAGATAGCATATGCAGTTTTCATGGCATCTCGGAAGCTGCGACACTACTTTCAAGAATGCTCGATCACGGTGGCGTTCGAGGTACCACTCAATGACATCATAAACAATCGCGACGCCACCGGCCGCATTGCAAAAATGGGCTATCAAGCTCTTACCATTTGAAATAACATACAAACCACGCCGAGCTATTAAATCTCAGGTGTTGGCCGACTTTGTCGGCGAATGGATAGAAGCCGAACTCCCTAAGGAGTACGTCACATACTCCAACTGGGTGATGTACTTCGACGGCTGCAAAATATTAGCCGGATAGGGGGCCGGTGTCATCCTAACATTCCCTACGGGGGACACAGTCCAGCACGTATTTCAAATCATGTACACGTACTCCAATAACGCAGCTGAATATGAGGCACTGCTGCATGGTCTCCGGATGGATGTTTCTATGGGCATACAGCGCCTCGAGGTGTCTGAGGACTCGAACCCATAAGATCCCAAATAAATGGAGAATTCTATGCAAAATATCCAAAGATGGCGGCTTACCGCAACGCCGTATTCAAAATATCAGCTCGGTTTGAGGGGCTCGAGTTTCATCATGTGGCCCGAGACAGTAATCAAGCAACGGACATTCTTGCTCGAATGGGCGCTAAACGCGACCCCGTCCCTCCTAACACATTTGTGGAAAGGCTTTTCAAGCCATCCGTGGTATGGCAGGATGAGAGCGGAAATACCAGTCCGGCGCCGATCACACCCACGGATGCCGAACACGATTCAGATATCATCGGGGGCTCAGGCACCGAACCAACGCCTTCCGCCCATGTAATCATGGCGGTAATCGCCCCATGGACCGAACCCTTCTTATCCTACCTTAATAGGCATGAGCTCCCCGATGACCAGAATGAGGCCCGTCGCATAGTCCGACGCTCTCAAGCCTACAAGGTTCGTGAAGGAGAGCTCTACAAGAAGAGCACCACTGGAGTCCTTCAAAGATGTATCTCCAAAGAGGAGGGGCGGTATCTCTTGGCCAAAATACATGCTGGCCTCGGCGGCCATCACGCCGCAGCTCGGGACCTCGTAAGCAAGGCCTTCCGTATAGGTTTCTTTTGGCCCACGGCCCAAGCAGATGCACATGACCTTGTACAACGCTGTGTTGGATGCCAGCTTTTTGCCAATCAAAGCCATATGCCGCCCACTGCTCTACGAAAAATCCCCATTGCTTGGCCTTTCGCCGTCTGGGGGCTGGACATGGTCGGACCCCTTAAAGGGGGAAGCCATAAGAAAAAAATACTTGCTGGTTATGGTAGATAAATTCACTAAGTGGATAGAAGCCAAACCGATTAAAACAGCTGAAGATGGACCGGTGATAGACTTTATATCCGGTGTCATACACCATTATGGTGTCCCACACAGCATTATTACTGACAACGGCTCTAACTTTACAGCCGACAAGGTGAAAACTTGGTGTGCTAATCTGGGCATTAAGCTCGATTACGCCTCCGTATATCACCCCTAAACAGACGGTCAAGTTGAACGGGCCAATGGCCTGATAATGAGCGGCATCAAACCCAGACTAGTGCGATCCCTAAAGGAGTCAGACAAACACTGGGTCGAGGAGCTTGACTCTGTACTCTGGGGGCTGCAGACCACGCCCAACTGCACGACCGGATACACACCGTTCTTCATGGTGTACGGCACAGAGGCTGTCTTGCCCTACGACATTATTCATGACTCACCTCGAGTGTGCATGTATGAAGAGAGACAGAGTTCGAGCTCGATCGGCAGCACGACTTAGATGGCCTAGAGGAGGAGCGTGATGTTGCAAAATCCCGTTCCGCATTCTACCAACAACAAGCTCGAAGATACCAAAGCAGAGAAGTGCGAGAAAAGACTTATAATGTCGGTGAACTCGTTCTACGCCTGCCAGAGAAGAAAAAGGACAAGCTCAAACCCAAATGGGAGGGTCCCTTCATTATAGATGAAGTTCTCACTGGAGGAGCCTATCGCCTTCGCAATGCATCGGATAATCGCTTAGAGCCGAACCTATGGAACGCTACTCGGCTCCGAAGATTCTACACCTAAGTCAGGACACATACCTTTGTTCATTCCCTTTTTCTCCTTTTCAATTTTTTTTCCTTTTTTTTGTTTTTTTATGATTCCTAGCGTGTGTTCGGGTAAGCCGCACACTTGAGGGGTATACATCCTTAAATGTACACACCCCATCATAACTAGGGGCTTCTCTCAATAGAAGCTTATTATTTCGAGCATAAAGCTCAGCATATATATGTGTTGGTCGCTCATATATGTCTTATCTTTGCCATTATATGCACCTCTATGACTTAAGTTTTTGCCAAGCTGGGTTGCTTGGCTCCTGTGCTTATGCCCTACGTTCCCTCTTGTTCGGCTAGGGCATAAAGGGAGCACCTCTGCGATTGTTACAACCGGATCATACGGACATGTACCTCAGATGGGTGAAGCCAAAAGGTAGCGTTCTTAAGGGAATATTGGTCGACGGACAAACGACGAACTACCTTCATTGCAAAATAAACTTTCAAAATACAAAGACTCCTGTGATTGTTTCGCATCACGCCTTAGGCATGCATAAATAATGCATGCTGACCTAGGGAGAGGAACCCTTAATGGAACTATCCTCTCCGAAAGATGTTTCTTACGTTAAAAAGTAATACAACATAACTCCCCGAATACAGTTTGTCTATTCAAGCACAATGACCGGATTGCCTGGTTCTCCGAACATACTTGGTGTTTCCCACAGGTATAGTATACGGAAACACTCCAACCTTGGGTTTTGGAGGTAGAAGCGGAAGGTTTGCCACGACAATATTTCCAGTTCGGACGGAGATAAGTTTGGTGATAAAGTACATTGTTACATCGAATCAAACGCCTACTCTTTATCTATGCCATCTATCAGGCTATCTAGTTTACAATCCTGTTGTGAAAATTTGGCGGCTGTCTTCACTTGGTCGTACACCAAGCTAACCGGAATTTCTTGTCCGTCTGGTCCCCGAGGTCCGACCCGAGCCTATGATTCGGATCAAGTCCGGTATACCGCGTGTTCACCATGGCCCAGGCTTCTCGTGCACCTTCTTGACATGCTGATGCCTTCCATAGCTCAAAATGAAGACGAGCTCCCTTGAATAAACTCATGAGCTCCTCCATCATCCTTGGAGGGGAATCAGAAGGCCATAAAGCCTTAGACATGTTCCTTGTTGCTTTCCGGGCTCGCTCGTGCACATTTGATAGCTCTTGCAGCAAGTCGCCTTGAAATCCGGACACTTCCCCCTCAGGCCGCCCGGTTAACACACCTATAGGAACAATCTCGTAAAACTTTCCATCAAGGGACCGTATGAAAGTTAGGTTAAAGGACATACTGAATATGCCGCCTTTCAGCTTTCTGTTCTCCTTCAAGGCATTCGACAGTTGGGCTCGTACGTCCTTTAACTCTTCGGCTTGCTTGATGTTTGCATCCTGTAGCTTGTTCTTCTCATTAATGGTCTGTGTTAATACACATTGACCAACGTCTTCTTGCCCTTCGACATGTTGCTTGTCCGTGTGAGCAGCCTTCAGCATCTCCTCCAACTGATCTGTCGATCCTGCAGCTGTAAATAAAACAATGCATATTCAAAAATCATTGTTGCATAGAATCATATTTTCCGAACACTGTTGTGCTTACCATCAGGTGCCTTCTTGGATGACTTCAAGTTTTCCAGTTCGGCGGTGACAACAGTTAGCTTGGTCCGACATTCTTCAATCTCCTTGGACAGCGTGTTATTTTTCGCCGTGAGTACCTGATGATATAACGACCCTTAAATCAGTTGGGCCAACTGCTTCAAGTCTCGGGGGCTACTTGCATATGATTATTGAATATACTCAAAGTTTCTTACCCGCATATCCTTTGAAAGCTGGTGGGTGGCTCCGACAAGTCCATCCCGAGCAGCTCGGATATATGCATCCGCAGAGCTGAGAGCATCGAACGCCTCTTCAGTGAAACTTGGGTCGCCCATGGCCTCTTTCTGCCGTCGATGATTCATCACGCTCTCCGCTTCGGAATTGGTGACGGATACATTATCTGAATCCTCTTGGAGATGACAATCCGGTATTTTGCCCGTATCAACCCTAGTCCTTATGGTAGGGTCCGGGGCCAGATTGGTCGATGCATGGCAGGCAAGGCCCCGGATATAGTCCGGCGTATGCTCTTTCTAAAAAATGGCCCAGCGGAAAACATAACAATTCAGTCTATCCACCGAGTTCATGTTAAAAACTATACCTCTTTGGTGAAGGCAGGGGCTTGGTAGCATCGCCATTTTCCCTTCTTTTCAAAGACTGGCCCTGCGTGGGCGTCGCCTTCTTAGAGGATGGCTTTGATACAGCTCGGCAAGACGAGCGCCACCCCTTTGGAGCATGAGACAGTGCGGTGGGTGAGGCGCAATGGGAAAACTCTTGTGGAGGAGACGTCTCCTGGGTACTTACATGGGAGGAGGGGAGAAGGCCGGGGTAATCGGCTATAATGGGCACTTCCGTGCCATCGTAGCTTGCCTGATAAAAGACCCCCTCCTTAAGTTCTATAAATATATCCGGATCTTCCTCGTATCCGGGATCCAGGTCTCGAACGTGGTCTTACAGGCTGCGAGCGGGCTGTATACCCCCTCGACGACCTTTCTCCACTCCTATTAAAAGTAGCCAGATTAAATTCGGCTAGCATAACTCAGGAAAGAGATTGAGTGAGGGCAATAATCAAAAAACTCACCCACTCGATGGGGTTATACATGGAAAAACCTTCCCGACATTTCAAGCGAGTGATGTCTTCCTTCTCCCCTTTGTAAAGATCAGCTAAGATGGTGGCGAGGGAGGCAAAATTGTCTGGACCCTTGCGTACACAACAGGATGCGTCGTCCTCCCCGCTGTAATTCCACATAGGAAAGCCTCTAGATTGGAGCGGTCAAATGCATCGCGTTATTGAAATCACCATTACCTCAATTATAGATAGCCCGGAGTTGGCAAGTACTCTAATCTTGCTTGCTATCCTCGTAACCTATGCACTGTCTTCTTCCTCAAGGCTTCGGGGACGCCAGCTGGCGCGCTTCTTTAAAGGAGCACTAGAGAATTCGGGAAGACCACGCCAGATTGGGTCCAGAAGAACAACGTCTTCAATATAAAACCATCCTGAGGGCCACTCTTCAGATGCCTTCTTCGGAGTGCCGGACAGGTATCCTGTCCCAGCTATGCGCCATACTTAGGCGCCGCCCACCTCGAATATAGTTCCCTTTTGGGAGCGGGGGACAAGGCCGAAAAATTTCCGCCATAGCTCGAAATGAGCCTCACAGCCTAGAAACAGCTTGCAAAGAGCAACTAAGCCCGTGATGTGCAGGATGGAGCCTGGCGTCAGATTGTGCAGTTGGAGGCTGTAATACTCCAGGAGACCCCTAAGGAAAGGGTGGATGGGAAATCCTACGCCTCTCAAAAGGAAGGAAACGAAGCACACCCACTCCTTTTTAGAAGGATTGGGGAAATTCTCCGCCAGGGCTTCGCCGTTGAGGGAAGTTAGTCCAGCCCGAAAGGAGACTAGATCCGCGGGAGGAAGGTATCCCTGCATCTGAAGTTTATTCAGATGGGCACGGGACACCGAGCAGCTTTCCCAGTCGCCTTTTTGAAGGCCGTGGGGGCGTGATGAAGAGCTAGGAGTGCCGGCCATGTTTGGACAATTTCCTATGGCGAGCTCTAAGGATTTCCGCGTGGTGTGAAATGGCATCGGAGATCTAATCTCCTTAAATAGACGCCTTCCCGGCATGGTCAAGGGGTTATTTGTAAAAAACACCTAGACTGTTCGCATTCTTTTGACACATGGAAGCCGAGGCAACGACAGCAAAGAATCAATAAAATATGATATTTAATATGGAGCCGAACTATCGTCGATCCGAAGTATAATGGAGAACCCGGCTTGCAAAGTGTAAGTGCATCTAGTGGCCCTTAGTGATTTTGGTGTACTGAAGACTTATAGGTTAAGGGACTAATGTGTTTGTGAGTGTACACATGTCTATAAGTCTATGAGGAGTTTGATATTTAGAGAGAAATTCAACCCCTAAAAATGAATGTCTTCAACTGAAGACTTTTGCTTCCTGAAGACTTGGAAAGTGAAGAAATTGGTGTGACCTTGAAGACTCGATATTCGTGCGAGGAACATGAAGCGTGAAGACTTTTGTTTTTGTAGTTTCGTTTTCTCTTTCTTGAGTCGTAGGAAACATTGTACTATTAAAGGGGGTCGAGGAAAAACTAAGGAAAAGTTACCAAGTGATGCTCATCTCAAAATCCTACACCTACCAATCCCTTCGAGTGAAGCCATTGGAAATCTCATATAGTTTAGTCAATTTCTTCAGTGACAGAGACGAACGTGAATCTGCTAATTCTTCACCTGAAAGATCAAATGCTTATATTGCTGCAAATTCTTCTCCTATCTCTGCTATCACTAATTCCTCATTTGAGGATGCTACTAGTATCACTGACAATGCAGGGCTGAAGGAATTGTATGTGATAGGCATGTACAAAAGCCTCAAAGGGCATCA
This sequence comes from Aegilops bicornis, assembly GCA_021605145.1. Classification (NCBI taxonomy): domain Eukaryota; kingdom Viridiplantae; phylum Streptophyta; class Magnoliopsida; order Poales; family Poaceae; genus Aegilops; species Aegilops bicornis. The sequence continues at coordinate 569,130,265 of CM038670.1, forward strand.
GGCTTTTTGTGATGTGCTTAAAAAGCAGATCCTCAACAGAAACCCTAGGATAGAGGGTATGACCTTTGAGAGGAAACTCAATGCTGACGGGACCTACTGGAAACCTGAGCAGTATCCCAAAACCTCATGGGTTGCTGCAAAAGGACCTCCAGTAGATCCATCCACTTTATCTGGTTTTACATGTGAATCTTCATATTCTTCTGATGAGTCATTTGACTCCAACTATAAGCTGTTCAAAAATCAGAATGTTGAAGTATTTGCTAGATATGTTGGCACTAACTGTAGGAACGGTCCCCCTATGAAGAAAATATGGGTTCCCAAAAGGTGCCTTGAAAGTCTTCAGGTGAATGTCATCATGACACCACCTGTGAAGAATAGGACCCTCGATCAAATTCTTCATATGGACCACGTTCCTCACGTGGATCAAATTCCTCATATGGATCAAAGTCCTCATATGAACATCATTGTGCTAACACTTCTACTTCGTAGGAAAAGACTGAGGGTTATGAATATGTGCATTATTCTTCAAATCATTATGTTCATAAGTCCTCGAAGAATTTCTCTGCTTATTCATATGCTTACCCTAACCCCTCTTATGTGAAACGAAGTGGACTGACATCTATGCCACCATTCTCTCATGGAGCTCGCAGAATGATGAACTCTTTGCCACCCCTCCAGATGTGGGTGGTGAAGAAAAAGAACTAATCTCTTTTGCAGGGTTAGGTCTCCAGACGAACCTAAACGTCTGAAGAATTTGCTAGAGACCTGAATTTGCTTGAAAGGACGCAAGATAATCATGAAGAAATGAATTTTAATTTCTCACGTCCTCATATTGTTTATCTGTTCATTTGCTTGATGAAATTGATCTGATGAACTTAATGTCATATTCTTCATTGATGAAGTATATGAGTTCGTAAGATGCATTAATTCATCTGCAGGATGATCAACCCAAAGCCATTGAGTGGGTCCTTGACAGTGGATGTACAAATCACATGACTAGTGACAAGAACCTATTGATGGACACTGCTTTATCTCCATCGCATCTGAAGCATATCACCTACACTGACAAAGGCAAAAGCAAGGTATTGGGTCTAGGTAGGGTTGCGATCTCAAAGGATCAAAACATGGACAAAGTCATGCTTGTCGAGTCCTTAGGATACAACCTCATGTCTGTCTCAATGATTTGTGATCTTGATATAGTTGTTGTCAAGTATCGTTGTGTTGTGATCATGGAAGCTGACCATTCCAAAGTCTTCGAAGGCTTTAGGAGAGGAGACTTGTATATTGTTGATTTTTCAACAGGACCACAACCTGCCACATGCCTACTTGCAAAAGCTTCAGAAGGCTGGCTATGGCATCGATGACTTGGTCATGCTAGCATAAGGAACTTGCACACTCTCGCACAGAAGAAGCATGTCATTGGCATCGAGGATGTCAAATTCCTCAAGGATCACCTGTGTGGAGCTTGTGAAGTAGGGAAGACGACCAAGGCCAAGCATCCCTCAAAGACCATCATGACTAGCACTCGTCCTTTTGAATTGCTTCACATGGATCTCTTTGGCCCTACTCACTATGCCTCATTCACCAATGTTGCATCATTATATGGCTTTGTTATTGTTGATGATTATTCTCATTACACATGAGTGCATATCGTCACTTACAAATATGAAGTACAGGAAGTCTTCAAACGATTTTCCTCGAGGGCTTCAACCAACTTTGGCGTGAAGATCAAGCACATCAGAAGTGACAATGGGACCGAGTTCAAGAATACTGGTCTTGATAAGTATCTTGATGAACTTGGTATTACTCAGTAGTTATCTGCTCCTTATACTCCTCAGTAGAATGGCATCATGGAGCGCAAGAACAGGACTCTTGTTGAGATGGCTCACACTATGCTTGACGAATACAAGACGCCTCGCCATTTCAGGCCTGAGACAATTGATACTGCGTGCCACATCATCAACAAGGTATATCTTCACAAATTCTTCAAAAATACCTCGTCCCTAAGTAGCCGAAACACCTTAGGAAACGGAAAAAACCGCGAACTCAAAATCTCAAAGGCAAATGTCAAATGGTGGTAGCGGGAATGCGGTGGAGGTTTTGCGGAAACTCAATGGGATTGCGGAAATGCAATGATGGGTTTTGAGACACAATGCGGAAGTGGAGGGTAAGGTGGTGGACTATACACGGTGTCGGAGTTGGAAGCACGGTCCCTAAGTAGCCGAAACACCTTAGGAGACACAGCTCACAACACAAACGAAATTGGGTTAAGTTGGGTTGGCGGAAGTGTATGGTGGGCTAGCCTATGCGGAAGTTATGGTGGTGGTTGATGAAGAAGCAAGCGTCCCTAAGTAGCCGAAACACCTTAGGAGACTCGAATCACAACTCAAACAACCACAAATGGAATGGGGAACAAAATGTGTTAGGTTGCGGAAGTCGGTGGAGTTTATGCGGAAGTTATGGTGGAAGCCCTAGGCAAAGATGCCAAAGTGTCAAAAATTTGGATTCAAATGGTGATTTAACCTATCTAGATGGATAGAGGATGTGAATAGCTACTCAACGAGCTAAAGAACGTGAAAATCAGACTCCGGATGTGAAAGTTACGGTCAAAACGGTGAAACACGGGAGGTTGATGCTCCAGGGGTCGGACATCCGGGGTCGGGGCCGGATATCCGGGACCTGATGTCCAGAAACTTGCGCGATTTTGTGCTCCAGGAGCCAGCTGTCCGGCTTGGGGCCCGAATGTCCGGCCTGAGGCCCGGATGTCCGGCCCGACGATTCCAGATCGGGGTTTGGACTTCGAAACTCGATTTGGGGCGGAAATTGATGATTTCGGGGGAAAAATTGCGGAGCTTTCGTGGATGGAGAGTGGGGAAACTTGGGGAAATGCTAGACCCACTCGAAACCAAGCAAATCCATGGATCATAATCAACAAAACATCATCAAACCAACAAATTACAAAAAAAAAATTTGGGGCTATTTTTGGTGGGGATTTTCGAATTTGGGACAAAATCAACAAAACTAGGCTAGAAAACACAACGGGGAGGCTCCGAAATCGTGATCAGCGTGGCTCATGATACGAAGATGATGTAGGGTGGAACCCTATACGGCCGATCTTTCACGAAAGGAGCAGATCCCAACTAAGAACACAAAGAACATGGGGAAAAACGGAGAGAAAACACAAGGGGAAACACTCAAGAACAAGTCCAATCACGCATCCACTAGACAATCAAACACATAAGATCCACAAGGTACATGAACAACAAAGGGAAAGATACAAGGTAAGGTTCATCTCCATGAGGAGGTCTTGAAGGGGGCCACCCAAGAGGGGGTCTTGAATCCAAGGTGATCTTCTCGTAGAGGGGCCGCGGTCTCTCTCGTGGATTAGATCCGTAAGGATGAGCAAAGCTCTATCTCAAATGAGCTAATCCTTTGCTAACCCTAACTAGAGGAAGGGGAAGGAGTATTTATAGTCCAAGCCACGAAGGGGTAAGTGGGGAAGGGGATACATGGGCCTCTGGCCCGTGGCGGCGCGCAGGCAGGCGCCGGATGTCCGGGGCTTCGCGAGTTGCGGCTGTCCGGGGCTCTGGCCGGATGTCCGACCCGAAGATGGGCAAACTTCTGGTGCGTTCTGTCGCCGATGTTGGATTTCTGGGGGAGGCGTCGGATGTCCGGGGCTGGCGTCGGATGTCCGGGGCATGTAGCACTTCGCCTGCTGGGCTCTGCTGTAGTGGACATCTCCAGGGGCCGGATGTCCGGGCCAGGGCCGGATGTCCGGGTCCTGGGAGCTGTCTCCGTCTTCTTCCGTCGTCGCTTCCAGGCTTCCCTCACGGATGGTGTAGTTGTTCCTTGGCACTTGCACTCCTCTGCGTCGTCCGTAGTGTTCTGACAATACCTATGCATGCACATGAGTGGAGTGTCAAGTAGTATACCATCCTCGAAGGTGTCAAGTGAGCATGTGTAAAGGATATGATTCAACTTTGTGTATGTGAAGTAGATGTCGCACGTGTCACTCGCCGAACGGACTCTTGACATGGTGATGTCCATAGGATGCTCCGCATCATCTCCCCTCCCTTGGGAAAGATCCGACCTCAGATCGAAAACCAAATCACCATGGGAAAGAGATGGCTTCGCCGTGTAGAAGTGGACGTTCACCAAGTACTCGTCGTCTTGAATCTCGAAATGGGCACTCCCCAATGTCGCACCGTCTTGTGATTCCTTCAAAAGGAGTAAGGACAACAAACACTTGGAAAAACAAATGTGGTTGGCATTAGTGCAAAACCAAGCATTCAAGAGGTGATTCACCAAACAAGTGTCGTCATCATGCAAAGCATATGGTGTGACAAAGGATTGTGACATGGCATGTAAGCATATCAATCGAGCACAAGCAAAGAAATCATGGTGAAAAGTATGCAATTTTGAGGTAGTGTTGCAAATATGTGTGTCAAGACAATAAGCATCTACCTCAAGATCATAGCAAGCATTCACAAATTGCTCAATGAAAGGTCTATGGTAGGCATAGGAATCATCCACAACACCAAATAAAGTGAAGTGTCTAAACACATGGGTCAAGTGCAAGACAATCCAAGCATAACGTGCATATGGTGTAGTGAATATAGTGTGGTACTCAACACAATAGAAAGAGCAATTGTTCATAATGTGTGAGGCAATCAAGTAAATCATGTGACAAGCAATGGGAAATGGCATGTGTGAAGAAATGACATTGTTGCAACCAAACATGTGATAGGAGAAAGTAAGCCAAGAATTGGATGCAACACACAAGGCATATATATCATGATGCATGGAATGTTGAAAATGACAAGTCAAAGCACGATCTCTAACATGTGCGCAATCAAATGGTCCAAGATGACCAACAAGACTCAAGGTGCAAGCAACACAAGTAGTATGATCCATAATATACATGCTCACGAAAGATGTCACCTTGAAGGCGTGTCTTTGTGCATTCTTCACAATGCCGAAGTACAAGCAAGTGCGATGTAGAATCGTCGTGGTAGAAGGTGGTTCACTCTCAAGAGCTCGGATTGTCAACTCACGTGACGTGGAAGTCGACGCAAAGTCCAAGTATCCTACACATGCACACAACAAAAGAAAGAACGTATGTGCATGGTAGATAAACACATCATCCATCATGATGGTTCTCTTCTTTTGCACATAACCATTAGAAGCACAAGTGCATGAATAATATGATGCAACAATGGCAATATTCATGGCACTAGGTATATGGTGTAAAGAGGTAAGACAAGCATGCTTCACAAGGAATATGTCAAAATCTCCAAATATATGTGAGAATGCTATGGGGGCAAACTCATTATCAAGACTAAGGGCATTGTTGCACTTAATACATGTCAAATCATCTAGCATGCGAGAGGAAACACATGGAGATATATGAAAAGAAGCAATAACAATCATGTGCAAAGCATGTAGATGGTTGTCATCAATCGCATGAAAGGATCAAGTATGAATCATCGGCGATGCAACAAGGTAAGCAATCAAAGTAATCAAGTCATGCAAGCTAGTATTGCAAAGATGCAACATACTAGAGGAAATCATGGCAATCATGTCATGTGAGTGAACAATAGGCATATACAATGCACATGACATATCGCAAGCACGAACACAAAGCAAGATCATAGTATAATCATAGGCATGGGTCACAAAGCAAACATGGTAATAACAAGTGATATCTCCACCAAGCTTGCAAATACACATACAAGTACTAGAATCAATCATCATGTGTAATGCAAAGCGTGGGTCACAAATGCATGGCAAAGGCATAGGAATGAGCATATCATGCAAAGTGAACATGGCAAGATGGGCATAGAATATGTAATGGACATAACCATGTGAGGGCCATGTAGAATGAATGCGCGAAGACTTCGCGTGAAGAGAGCGGTGGGAAAGGCAATCCATGGGATCCCAAGTCATCATTGCTCTCTAGAGCTCGCATTTTGTCAACTCATGGGATTGCAGGTTGACAAGTATTCATGGGTACCTACACAAAAGAGACACAAACCAGAAAAAATGTGTGTGTGGTAAATGTACACATCATCCATCATGATGTGTATGTGCATGTGTGAGTTAGCACAAGATAAGCATCGCTCAAAGAAATTTGATGCATGGTATAAAAACATGTCATCCATCATGAAAGAATAGTTATTGTGTATGACACGATGGGGACAAAAATTGAGAATGCAAGCATATGGCACATCAATAGCATGTTTATTCATGGGAAGCATATTGTGCACACAAGTATTGGGATCATGCAATGAATGGGACGAATCAAAATCTCCTAACATGTATGAGGGAACTATGGGGGTCTCCTCATGAGCAATATTGGAAACATCATATGGAGAAAATGAACAACATCCAAAACAATGCATATCCGATGCTAGGTGGTCATGGCATGGCATATGAGATAAATGATGCAAAGGGAGCATATCAATATCATCACAAGAAAAACAAATGCCAATAACCATGGGCTTGTCATCTATGCCATATGTACAAATTGGGTTTATTTTATTGGCATATGCATAGTCACTACGAAGAGATTGCAAATATGACATATGATTGATCTCATGCATAGCATATGACAAGTCAAGCGGATTGTTAAACATGATGTGACCTAGAGAATTGTCACAAGAAATCCTATGTAACATGGCATCACAACTAATAGACTCCACATAGCAATCATCAAACTCATCATAAATGGGTAAATCATCACATGGGGAAGTTGCACTAGCATGAAGCATGGTAATAGGTTGATCAACATCATGCAAGCAATCAATGTCAAGAATGTCCACTAGTGGGACAAGAGTATCACCTTCACCTATGTTACCTTGTTCATTCCACTCAAGTGGTGTAGGTGACGTGGGAAAGACCAAATGGTGGTCATCATCATCAACTTGATGGAACCATGTGGGGGGTGCATCGTATTCCACCATGGCCATCATCTTGTCCAAAGGAAGTACGAAGTCATCATGTATCGGCGCGTCATCATATATGGGACCTAGACCAAATGAGAATACACAATAGAGGTAGAGGTCAAGTCATTAGTGTTGAAAGTGGCCTCACATGACCTATTGATACGTCTCCGTCGTATCTACTTTTCCAAACACTTTTGCCCTTGTTTTGGACTCTAACTTGCATGATTTGAATGGAACTAACCCGGACTGACGCTGTTTTCAGCAGAATTGCCATGGTGTTATTTATGTGCAGAAACAAAAGTTCTCGGAATGACCTGAAACTCCACGGAGCTTATTTTTGGAAAATATTAAATATATTGGCAAAAGAATCAAGGCCAGGGGGCCCACCACCTGTCCACGAGGGTGGGGGCGCGCCTGCCCCCCTGGGCTCGCCCCCTGCCTCATGGGCCCCCTGGAGCTCCACAGTCCTCCACTCCAACTCCATATATTCGTGTTCGGGGAGAAAAAATCAGAGAGAAAGATTCATCATGTTTTACGATACGGAGCCGCCGCCAAGCCCTAAACTCTCTCGAGAGGGCTGATCTGGGTTCCGTTGGGGGCTCCGGAGAGGGGAATCCGTCGCCATCGTCATCATCAAGCATCCTCCATCACCAATTTCATGATGCTCACCGCCGTGCGTGAGTAATTCCATCGTAGGCTTGCTGGACGGTGATGGGTTGGATGACACTTATCATGTAATCGAGTTAGTTTTGTTAGGGTTTTATCCTTAGTATCCACTATGTTCTGAGATTGATATTGCTATGACTTTGCTATGCTTAATGCTTGTCACTAGGGCCTGAGTGCCATGATTTCAGATCGGAACCTATTATGTTTTCATGAATATATGTGAGTTCTTGATCCTATCTTGCAAGTCTATAGTCACCTACTATGTGTTATGATCCGGCAACCCCGAAGTGACAATAATCGGGACCACTCCTTGTGATGACCATAGTTTGAGGAGTTCATGTATTCACTATGTGTTAATGCTTTGGTCTGGTACTCTATTAAAAGGATGCCTTAATATCCCTTAGTTTCCGCTAGGACCCCGCTGCCACGGGAGGGTAGGACAAAAGATGTAATGCAAGTTCTTTTCCATAGGCACGTATGACTATACTCTGAATACATGCCTACATTACATTGATGAATTGGAGCTAGTTCTGTGTCACCCTATGTTATGATTATTACATGATGAACCGCATCCGGCATAATTCTCCATCACCGATCCAATGCCTACGAGCTTTTCACATATTGTTCTTCGCTTATTTACTTTTCCGTTGCTACTGTTACAATCACGCTATTTTTTTAAAATAATACATTTTTTTATTAATTTTCGTAAATATTACACTGGATAAAAAAATTCAAAAATAATACACCGTCGGCCCAGTGCAGGTCGATTGGCCTAATCGGCCCACGTGAGGTCGATTGGATACAGCCGGCCTACAGCTGGTCGACGGCCCTAATCGACCTTGTGGGCCATAATCGAGCTAATTGGCTTGCTGTGGGCTAATTATTTTTGCAAAAAAAAGTAGGCATAAAAATATATGTTTAAAAAAATGTTAATCTTGTAACTAAAAAATGTTAAACGTGTATAAAAAAATGTTCCTGATGTATACAAAAAGTGTACAATATATAGGCAAAAAGTTGACATAAAAAATATGTTTTAAAAAGTGTTAAGCATATTTAAAAATTGTTAAATGTGTGTATAAAAATGTTCCTTATTTATACAAAAATATAGAATGTATGAAAAAAGTTGACACCAAAAAAATATGTTTGAAATGTTGACATTTTTTCAAATACATGATTAAAATTTTTAAATGTGTGTATAAAAAATGTTCCTTATCTATAAAAAAAATATAGAATGTGTATGAAAAAAAGTTGACACCAAAAAAATATGTTTGAAAAAAATGTTCTAGTTCCATACAAAAAAAAGCAACCAATCATACTTAGGTCCGTGATGCTCCCGTACATGATCCGGAGTTGGAACATTTTTTATACACGTTTAACCTTTCATTCCAATACATGAAACATTTTTGTGTACTCGTTGAACATTTTTTCAAATACATGATTAACATTTTTTTCAAACATATTTTTTTGGTGTCAACTTTTTTTCATACACATTCTATATGTTTTGTATAGATAAGGAACATTTTTATACACACATTTAACAATTTTTAAATACATGATTAACACTTTTTAAAACATATTTTTAGTCAACTTTTTGCATATATATTGTACATTTTTGTATACATCAGAACATTTTTATACACGCTCAACATTTTTAATTACAAGATTAACTTTTTTTAAACATATATGTTTATGCCTACTTTTTTGCAAAAACAATTAGCCCACAGCGAGCCAATTAGCTCGATCCCCACAAGGTCGACAGACTAATCAGCCCACGGTGGATCGGCGAGGGCCGGTCGGCCAGCTGTAGGCCGATTGGAATCAATCGGCCTGCTTGTGGGCCGACTAGGCCCGATCGACTGCGATGGGCGACGGTGTATTATTTTTGAAAAAAAATTACCCAGCGTAATATTTATGAAAATTAATAAAAAAATGTATTATTTAAAAAAAATTAGCTACAATCACTACAAAACCCAAAAATATTACTTTTGCTACCGTCACTGTTACTTCCATATTACTTTGCTACTAAATACTTTGTTGCAGATATTAAGTTATCCAGGTGTGGCTGAATTGACAACTCGGTTGCTAATACTTGACAATATTCTTTGGCTCCCCTTGTGTCAAATCAATAAATTTGGGTTGAATACTCTACCCTCGAAAACGGTTGCGATCCCCTATACTTGTGGGTTATCAAGACTATTTTCTGGCGCCGTTGCAGGGGAGCATATCTCTATTATTTGAGTCACTTGGGATTTATATCTTCTGGTCACTATGAGGAACTTGAAAGACGAGAAAAAAATTATCCCTCAACTACGAGGGGAGGTAAGGAACTGCCATCTAGCTCTGCACTTGATTCACCTTATGTTTTGAGTAAGCTTGCGACACCTAAACCTATGTCTGCTATTAATTCTGATATGTCGCATGTTATTGATGGTGCCACTTCTGCTATGCATGATACTTATGATGAAGCTACTTCTATGCTTGATACTACTGTGCCACTTGGTGAATTTCTTGATGAACAACTTGCTAGGGCTAGAGAGAATGAAATTATTGAAACTGATAATATTGAAGAAAGTGATGATGAAGACTCTCCTAATAAATATGAATTGCCTGTTGTGCCTGAGGGCTATGTTATGGATGAAGAAACTGCTAGAGACTTTCTTGCTTGCAATGATAGGAGTGATCTTAAGAAATTATTAGCTAAGCTTAAATAAAAAACTCTGAATGCTAGAATGAAATATGATCCTGCTTCTGCTACTTCACCTATCTTCGTTACTGATAAGGATTATGAATTCTCTGTTGATCCTGGTATAATTACTTTGGTTGAATCTGATCCTTTCTATGGCTATGAAGGTGAAACTGTTGCGGCACATCTTACTAAATTAAATGATATAGCCACCCTATTCACAAATGATGAGAGAACTTGCTACTTTTATATCCTTAAAATATTTTCGTTCTCATTTAAGGGTGATGCTAAGATATGGTTTAATTCTCTTGATCCTGGTTGTGTGCGTAGTACCCAGGATATGATTTATTACTTCTCTGCTAAATATTTCCCTGCTCATAAGAAACAAGCGACTTTAAGGGAAATATATAATTTTGTGCAACTTGAAGAAGAGTCTCCCACAATCTTGGGGGAGGCTTGTCCAATTACTTAATGCTTTGCCTGATCATCCTCTTAAGAAAAATGAAATACTTGATATCTTTTATAATGGACTAATCGATGCTTCCAGAGATTACCTGGATAGTTGTGTTGGTTCTGTTTTCAGGGAAAGAACACCGGATGAAGCTGAAATTCTATTGAATAATATGTTGACCAATGAAAATAATTGGACACTTCCTGAACCAACTCCTAAGCCAACTCCGAAGAAGAGGGGTGTTCTATTTCTCAGTCCTGAAGATATGCAAGAGGCAAAGAAATCTATGAAAGAAAAGGGTATTAAAGCTGAAGATGTTAAGAATTTACCTCCTGTTGAAGAAATACATGGTCTTAATTTACCACCCGTTGAAGAAATACATGGTTTTAATTCATCACCTATTGAAGAAACACATGGTCTTGATAACCCGACATAGGTAGTAAAGGTAAATTCTCTCTATAGATATGATAAAGCTGAAATCCCTCCTACTAAGTTTGCTAGCCAATGTTTGGATGAGTTTGATAACTTTATGTTTAAGCAAGAAGATTTTTATGCTTATTTTGGTAGACAATTAAAACAAAATGCTTATATGATTGAACACTTGGGTGATTATATGTCTAGAGTTAAAGGTGAACTTAAACACATTAGTAAACATGCTTCTATGGTTACCACTCAAGTAGAACAACTACTTAAAGCTCATAATGATTTGCTCAATGAATTAAATAGTAAGAATAATGACTATGCTGTTAGAGTGGCTACTAGAACTGATAAAATGACTCAGGAACCTTTGTATCCTGAAGGCCATCCTAAGAGAATTGAGCAAGATTCTCAGAGAAATAATATTGATGCACCTAGTCCTTCTAAAAAGAAGAAAAGGAAAAATGATAGGACTTTGCATGCTTCTAGTGAACCTGTTGTAGACACACCGAGAATCCCAATAATATTTCTATTTACGATCTTTGAAACACAATCTGCAATGAACATGAACCTAGTGATAATATTAATGATGATGTTCATGTTGATGCTCAACCTAGCAATGATAATGATCTAGAAATTGAAACTGCTGTTGATCTTGATAACCCACAATCAAAGAATCAACGTTATGATAAGAGAGACTTTGTTGCCAGGAAACACGGTAAATAAAGAGAACCATGGGTTCAGAAACCCATGCCTTTTCCTCCCAAACCATCCAAGAAAAAGGATGATGAGGATTTTGAGCGCTTTGCTGAAATGATTAGTCCTATCTTCTTGCGTATGTGATTAACTGATATGCTCAAAATGAATCCTTATGCTAAGCATATGAAAGAAATTGTTACGAACAAAAGAAAGATACCGGCAGCTGAAATTTCCACCATGCTTGCTAATTATACTTTTAAGGGTGGAATACCTAAGAAACTAGGAGATCCATGAGTACCAACTATACCATGCTCCATTAAAAGAAACTATGTTAAAACTGCTTTATGTGATCTTGGAGCCGGTGTTAGTGTTATGCATCTCTCTTTATATCATAGACTTGATTTGAATAAGTTGACACCTACTGAAATATCTTTCCAAATGGCTGATAAATCAACTGCTACACATGTCGGTATTTGTGAGGATGTGCCTGTTGTGGTTGCAAACGTTTCTATTTTAATGGACTTTGTTATTCTTGATATTCCCAAGGACGATAGCATGTCTATTATTCTTGGAAGACCTTTTTTGAATACTGTAGGGGCTGTTATTGATTGCAACAAAGGCAATGTCACTTTTCATGTGAATGATAATGAGCATACGGTACACTTTCCGAGGAAACAACCTCAGGTTCATAGTATCAAATCTATTGGAAAAATTCCATCGATTATTTTTGCAGGTTTTGAATTTCCTCTTCCTACTGTCAAAAAGAGATATGATATTCTTATTATCGGGGATGTGCATATCCCCTTGAGGTAACATAGTGTTATTCGAAATTTCTCCGGTTCCATGTTAGTCGGAATGAGTTTGTTAACAAGACTTGATCAACCTTGTTAGTGGATTCCTTTTGATGAGCATGAGATAGATGAAGTTAGAAAGCACAACCTTCTGTACCCTCTCTCTACTTTCTGTTATTTAGAATAAATAAAGCAAAAAAGTATTTTCTGTCAGTTTTCCGAATTATCCATGCAATAAAAAATACCCCGAAAAAAAAGTTCTCCAAATGCCCTGCCAATTTAATATGATTTTTTCTAGAATATTTGAGAACAACTGGCACTAAGAACACAGCAGGGGGAGCAAGCACCTGGCCACGAGGGTCCAGGGCATGCCCACCCCCTGGGGGCGCCCCCCTGCCTCGTGGGCCCATGGTGGCTCCCCTCCACTTATGCCAGCCACCACACACTTCTTCTTCCTCCAAAAAAATCACCATCCAGCTCAAGCACGAGTTCTAGCTCATTTTGCTGCGATTGTCGATCTCCTTGCTCAAAGCACCTCTCACAAAACTGCTTTGGGGGATTGTTCCTTGGTATGTGACTCCTCCATTGGTCCAATTAGTTTTTGTTCTAGTTCTTTATTCATTGCAAATTTGTGCTGCCTAGGTGACCATGTTCTTGAGCTTGCATGTCAAATTTATATGGTTCCAAGTAGTTCTAATGGATGATATAGGCTCTAGGAACTTGTAGGAGTAGTTGCTATCAATTTTGTTGAGCCTGATTCACTTTTATTTGAAGTTACTAAAAATTTCATAAATTTTCAGAAAATAATGAAGAGATTTTTGAGGGGCTCATCAAGCCGAATCTCGAAGGAAAAGAAAAGTGAAGAAGCAGAGAGGCCCATATATAACCTGCCTCGCACCACGGAGGTTCAGCCGTGTGAATGGCCTTCCGATGATTTCTTGAGAGCAGCCGGGATTTATGATGATTTTTATGAATTGGCTGAGAATGCAGGCCTCATCGACTTCCTCCGCGACCAACGCGAACAGTATCTCTTACTCACCAATACTTTTGTGCAAAACTTCTACTATTATCCTAAGGAATCACCTCCTTCAGTAGAGTTTCATTTATATGATGTGGTTAAGAAGATGTCACTATATGAATTTTGCAGGGTTTGCAAAATACCTTTCAAGGGTAGCTTAGAGGAACCACATTGTAAAGATGTGGACGGGTTTATTGATACTATTACTGTAGGGGAAACTAGGAAGGTTTCCGATGCAAGAATCACTAGCATACATTTTTCCTGTTTTACGCTACTTTGCAATATTTGCTATTCGTTGCTTAATTGGTCGCGGAAACTGTGGAAACCTTAGTGTTCCTGATATTATTATTTTGTTCCATGGTTTACTCTGTGATGACTTTGTTAGTATGGGCGGTATTATTGCCAAATGGTTAAGTCTGAACCATACAAAGGGCCACATCTTTGGAGGTGTCTATGCTTCACGCCTTGCTGCATACTATAACATACCTATTAGGAACTATGAAAAAGAAGAAAAATTGCTGCCTTCTGTTTATTTAGATTACAAGAGTATGGTAGCGCATGATTATATTGTTAAGAATAGGGAAAGGGCGCTTAAATACAAATTGTTCTTTGATAAACATCATCCTGAAACTATTACCCTGCCTGCTCCTTCCTTGTTTGATTTATCTGCAGGCTAGTATCTCGTTCCGTTGGCGGCAATTCATGCCTACCAGAACCCTACGTCAGCCACAGAGCCAGAGCCGGAACCACAATTTGATCCTCCACGATAGTCTAATTACCAGTGGGATCCGTAAGTAATTGCCAACCAGTGGAAATCAGAGGCTTCTTCATCTCAGTACGACCCCAACTACAACTTTGGATATCCGCCAGGCCAGTTGTGGCAATAGTCCAACTTAGGCCAAAAGCCTAAGCTTGGGGGAGTACGTATCTCTCACCGATGTTACATTCATGTTTACACACTCATTGCTAGATGTCGGTGCTCATACTCTTTCACTATAATATCCATGCTAGTTTATTTTCTTTTTATGCTTTCTTCTTGTGTGTTTGATAAACCTTAAGAAAACAAAAAAAATTAGTAATAGCTTTTACTTAGTTTACTTTTCTTGCTCTAGTAGTAATAATTAAAAGAAAACCCAAAAATATGCCATGTTCTTCTTTTGCTTGTTGGGAGCTTTCCCGTGTAAATAGTTTTATTTCTTTTCTTTTCTTTGGGGGTCGATAGGAGAAGACCATAATGAAATTGTTGAAGTGGCTCTTATATGAATTATTGCTGATTTAACTAAGAGCCCATATTTCATTATCTACTCCTGTTTATTTAATGCTTTCAGATTCCAAATTTTAGTCCAATGCACGTGCACTATTATTATTATTCACATCGTTCGGTCGTGCAAGTGAAAGGAAATTATGACGATATATGATGGAGTGATTGAAATGAGAGAAGCTGGTATGAACTCGACCTCTCTTGTTTTTGTAAATATGATTAGTTCATCATTCCTGATTCAGCCTATTATGAATAAACATGTTTGCAATGGCAATTAGAGATTATAGTTACTTATGCTATGCTTAATTAGCTATGAGTTATAATGGTTTACCTTGTGTGCCAACATGCTATTAAAATAGTTGTGATGTGGTATAGTAGGGTGGTATCCTCCTTTGAATGATTCGAGTGACTTGACTTGGCACATGTTCACGCATGTAGTTGAAACAAATCAACATAGCCTTCACGATATTTATGTTCATGGTGGATTATATCCTACTCATGCTTGCACTCAATGTTTATTAATTTTAATGCATGTTCATGACTGTTGTTGCTCTCTAGTTGGTCGCTTCTCAGTCTTTTGCTAGCCTTCACTTGTACTAAGCGGAATACTGCTTGTGCATCCAATCCCTTAAACCCCAAAGTTATGCCATATGAGTCCACCATACCTTCCTATATGCGGTATCTACCTGCCGTTCCAAGTAAATTTGTATGTGCCAAACTCTAAACCTTCAAATGAAATTCTATTTTGTATGCTCGAATAGCTCATGTATCAACTAGGGTTGTCCATATCTTCCATGTTAGGCGGGTTATTCTCAAGAGGAGTGGACTCCGCTCCTCACTCACGAGAAAATGGCTGGTCACCGGGATGCCCAGTCCCATGCTTTATGCAAATCAAATAAAAATAATTGCAAACAAAACTCCCCCAGGACTGTTGTTAGTTGGAGGTACTCGTTGTTTCGAGCAAGCCATGGATTGATGCTTGTTGGTGGAGGGGGAGTATAAACTTTATCGTTATGTTTGGGAACCGCCTATAATGTGTGTAGCATGGAAGATATCGCCATCTCTTGGTTGTTATGTTGACAATGAAAGTATGCCGCTCAAAATATTATTTATCTCTATTTCTAAATCGAACTCTGGCACCTCTACAAATCCATGCTTCCCTCTGCGAAGGGCCTATCTATTTACTTTCATGTTGACTCATCACCCTCTTATTAAAAAGCACCAGCTGGAGAGCACCGCTATCATTTGCTTTCATTATTGTAAATTTATATTGGGTATGACTATGACTGGATCTCTTTTACCATGAATTACAATGTCTAGTCAGTCCTTGATCTTTAAAGGTGCTCTGCAGTTATGTTTTGCAGTCTCAGAAAGGGCTAGCGAGATACCATCTTGTTATATCATATTATGATTGTTTTGAGATAGTGTTGTCATCCGAGATTTATTATTATTGCTCTCTAGTTGATTATGCCATTGATATGAGTAAACATGAGACCTAAGAGTTATTGTGAATACGGTTAGTTCATAATCTTTGCTGAAAACTTGAATGGCTTTACATATTTACAACAACAAGAGCAAACAGAGTTTGTAAAAGTTTTTCTTTATCACTTTCAGTTTATAACCTGAATTGCTTGAGGACAAGCAAAGGTTTAAGCTTGGGGGAGTTGATACGTCCGTCGTATCTACTTTTCCAAACACTTTTGCCCTTGTTTTGGACTCTAACTTGCATGATTTGAATGGAACTAACCTGGACTGACGCTGTTTTCAGCAGAATTACCATGGTGTTATTTATGTGCAGAAATAAAAGTTCTCGGAATGACCTGGAACTCCACGGAGCTTATTTTTGGAAAATATTAAAAATATTGGCGAAAGAATCAAGGCCAGGGGCCCCACCACCTGTCCATGAGGGTGGGGGTACGCCCCCTGCCTCGTGGGCCCCTTGGAGCTCCACCGACCTCAACTCCAACTCCATATATTCGTGTTCGGGGAGAAAAAAATCAGAGAGAAAGATTCATCGCGTTTTACGATACGGAGCCGCCGCCAATTCCTAAACTCTCTCGGGAGGGCTGATCTGGAGTCCGTTTGGGGCTCCGGAGAGGGGAATCCGTCGCCATCGTCATCATCAACCATCCTCCATCACCAATTTTATGATGCTCACCGCCGGGCGTGAGTAATTCCATCGTAGGCTTCTTTGGACGGTGATGGGTTGGATGATATTTATCATGTAATCGAGTTAGTTTTGTTAGGGTTTGATCCTAGTATCCACTATGTTCTCGAGATTGATGTTGCTATGACTTTGCTATGCTTAATGCTTGTCACTAGGGCCCGAGTGCCATGATTTCAGATTGGAACCTATTATGTTTTCATGAATATATGTGAGTTCTTGATCCTATCTTGCAAGTCTATAGTCACCTACTATGTGTTATGATCCAGCAACCCCGAAGTGACAATAATCAGGACCACTCCCAGTGATAACCATACTTTGAGGAGTTCCTGTATTCACTATGTGTTAATGCTTTGGTCCGGTACTCTATTAAAAGGAGGCCTTAATATCCCTTAGTTTCCGCTAGGACTCCGCTGCCACGGGAGGGTAGGACAAAAGATGTCATGCAAGTTCTTTTCCATAAGCACGTATGACTATATTCGAATACATGCCTACATTACATTGATGAATTGGAGCTAGTTCTGTGTCACCCTATGTTATGATTGTTACATGATGAACCGCATCCGACATAATTCTCCATCACCGATCCAATGCCTACGAGCTTTTCACATATTGTTCTTCGCTTATTTTCTTTTCCGTTGCTACTGTTACAATCACTACAAAACCCAAAAATATTTCTTTTGCTACCGTTACTTCCATATTACTTTGCTACTAAATACTTTGTTGCAGATATTAAGTTATCCAGGTGTGGCTGAATTGACAACTCAGTTGCTAACACTTGAGAGTATTCTTTGGCTCCCCTTGTGTCGAATCAATAAATTTGGGTTGAATACTCTACCCTCGAAAACTGTTGCGATCCCCTATACTTGTGGGTTATCACCTATCAACTATCACACTCTCTCTATGTGGTGGTTCACTCACTCCCTCAAGGTAGGTGCACTGAATGTCACATATGGTGGAGTCACTCATCTCACTCGAGTGGTGGGGGTTGTGGCTCTCCTAACATGGGAATTGTGGCAACACATCATATATGGGGCTAGTGGTGAAGTCACTCTCACTCTCAATATGGTGGCACACGTCAATCAAGTCATCATACGTCGCAGTGGTCGAAGGGAAAATCCCATGCTCAACCATCTCGTCATCATCGTCGTGGATGAAGGCCGAAGATGGCACATCAGCACTCTCGCCTCCTAAGATGGAAGCATCATCCTTGCTCGTCACCAAGTCACTCGCCTCCAAAGCTTGGTCCTTGAAGGTCTCCGTAATCGTACTCGTCGCCGCACCATCTTGAAAAAGATTCGTGGAGGACTCGGCATCATCAATGTCACAAAGAGGGATGGCGGTGAAGTTGAACTTGGGAGCATCATCTTGGATCTCACCGGGCTTGGACATCTTGGTGGTACTAGCCTCATGCTCGTTGTCTTTGAGCTTGGTCTTCGAGAAGTGTGCTTGGGGTGGAGAAGCCTTGGCCTTCATGAGTTCTTGTTCCTCCTTGAGAGCACCAATGTAATTGTCGTCGAGGGACTTGTAGTTCTCGAGGAAGATAGTCTTGGAGATGTCGTTGTTCAATCCCATCATGAAGTGGAACTTAACATGGGGTCGTACACGCCGGCACGTCGCAAGGCTTTCTTCATCTCCTTGAAGTACTCGTCGATGGACTTGGATCCTTGGGTGGTGTTCTCCAATTGGCGTAGAAGTTGTTCCATGTAGGTTGGAGGCACAAAATCTCGCCGCAAAGCTCTCTTTGTCTTGGGACAACTCATGTCGTAGCTCTCCGAAGGTGTGTGAAGCCACCATGTGGACGCATAGTCGTGGAAGTTTCTTGTGGCACACTTCACTTGATCATCGGGAGGGACTTGATGTAGCTTGAGGTAGTCGTCCATCAAACGCTCCCACTCGAGATACTCCTCGGGTTCTTGAGTCCCATAGAAAGGAATCTGTTGGTCGGTGTCGAGGTCGTAGTAGCTCGTGGAAGTCGTGGACTTGAGCTTGGGGGGCTTCTCTTGAGCGCAGTCTTGAGGTGCTTGTAGGCGAAGATGTCGTATGTCCGTAGGCGAAGATGCCTTGAAGTCGCTTGGCGAAGATGCCAAGGGAGATGGTGAAGTCGTTGAGTGGTTGTTGGTGTTGATCTCTTGACCTTCACATTATTTTTGGTGATGTTGTCGATGCCGATGTGATCTTGCCGGAGATGGTAGCTCGGAGGCATGTGCTCTTGAGCATCTTCTCGAAGATGAGGAAGACCTCTTGTAGTATTTGATGAGGGCTTTGATCTCCTCCATTTGAGCTTGCATCTTGGCATCGGTAGAGTTATTCGTGGCATCGAACTCGTCGTTGTAGTTGTAGACCAAAGGTGAAATGCCTTGCCTATCCATCACAAGACTCGAGTAGAGGTGAGTAGGAAATGAGATAAACAATACCAAGTTACCTTTTCCCAAAGTTGAGGATGTATCCCGTTTCACTCAATGTGAGATGAAAGAATAGTGGAATTGCTACAAGACTTGTTCACTCACACCTACAAACTAAAGCTTATGGAGTAGCTCGGTGAGGATAGTGGCACAAAAATTTAATGCAAAATGTTAGCAAGAGTCAATAATGTTGAAAAAGATTCACATATTCGCAAGTGAAACAAGTAGACCAATAGCAATATGTGGCACACGGAAACACACACACACACAGAGATAGATAAATGGGGTCGTGCAACCAAGGAATGAGCACAAAATGTGGAATCCATGGAAAACGCTCGTGTCACACAACTCAAGAGAGACGCTAGCACGATTGCTCAATAGGCGGATACGACACTTGTGCACAACCTATAAGATGCAAAATGGATAGACTTTCCATCCCAAGTATGCTATGTGTGTATGGTTCCCGGTGTTTGATCCAAGATGATCAAGTATGATATATTGTAATGCACTATGATGCTATGGCACTTGCTTACAAGCTCTTTGCTCTTTCTCTTTTCTTTGCTTAAAAGCTTATTCTTTCTTTATTTTTTTTTGATATGGCCACAATGTGAAATGCACAAACCAAGATAGCAATTGTGTATATACGGGAACACACTTTTGACACAAGGGATGATATGATGATACCAATGTGATATGGTATGTATGCAATGGAAGGTGTAGACCAATGATCACTAATGTGCACAAGTAAAATTGCTGAAAATACTCAAATGGCTAGTCTCGATAGGCAAGTGACGCAAAATGGGCTAGGGGTTATCAATGCAATTGCAAGGGAATATAGAATGGAGGGATACCACGATACCAAGATGATATGGAGGTTACCGTCCGAGGCGATGATGAGTGGCGGTGTTCTTGATGTAGATACCAAGATGATGGAGACTCGTCCCTAAGTAGCCGAAACACCTTAGGAAACGGAAAAACCACGAACTCAAAATCTCAAAGGCAAATGTCAAATGGTGGTAGCGGGAATGCGGTGGAGGTTTTGCGGAAACTCAATGGGATTGCGGAAATGCAATGATGGGTTTTGAGACGCAATGCGGAAGTGGAGGGTAAGGTGGTGGACTATACACGGTATCTGAGTTGGAAGCACGGTCCCTAAGTATTCGAAACACCTTAGGAGACACAACTCACAACACAAATGAAATTGGGTTAAGTTGGGTTGGCGGAAGTGTATGGTGGGCAAGCCTACGCGGAAGTTATGGTGGTGGTTGATGAAGAAGCAATCATCCCTAAGTAGCCGAAACACCTTAGGAGACTCGAATCACAACTCAAACAACCACAAATGGAATGGGGAACATAATGTGTTAGGTTGTGAAAGTCGGTGGTGTTTATGCGGAAGTTATGGTGGAAGCCCTAGGCAAAGATGCCAAAGTGCCAAAACTTTGATAGAGCCAAATGGTGATGTAACCTATCTAGATGGATAGAGGATGTCAATAGCTACTCAACAAGCTAAAGAACGCAAAAATCAGACTCCGGATGTGAAAGTTACGGTCAAAACGGTGAAACACGGGAGGTTGATGCTCCAAGGGTCGGACATCCGGGGTCGGGGATGGATATCCGGGACCTGATGTCCAGAAACTTGCGCGATTTTGTGCTCCAGGAGCCGGATGTCCGGCTTGGGGCCCGGATGTCAGGCCAGATGGCCCGGATGTCCGGCCCGACGATTCCAGGTCGGGATTTGGACTTCAAAACTCGATTTGGGGCGGAAATTGATGATTTCGGGTGCAAAATTGCGGAGATTTCATGGATGGAAAGTAGGGAAACTTGGGGAAATGCTAGATCCACTCGAAACCAAGCAAATCCATGGATCATAGTCAACAAAACATCATCAAACCAACAAATCACAAATAAAATTTGGGACTATTTTTGGTGGGGATTTTCAAATTTGGGACAAAATCAACAAAAGTAGGCTAGAAAACACAATGGGGAGGCTCCGAAATCGTGATCAACGTGGCTCATGATACCAAGATGATGTAGGGTGGAACCCTATACGGCCGATCTTTCGCGAAAGGAGCGGATCCCAACTACGAACACGAAGAACACGGGGAAGAACGGAGAGCAAACAAAAGAGGAAACACTCAAGAACAAGTCCAATCACACATCCACTAGACAATCAAACACACAAGATCCACAAGGTACATGAACAACAAAGGGAAAAATACAAGGTCAGGTTCATCTCCATGAGGAGGTCTTGAAGGGGGCCACCCAAGAGGGGGTCTTGAATCCAAGGTGATCTTCTCCGTAGAGGCGCCGCGGTCTCTCTCGTGGAGTAGATCCGTAATGGATGAGAAAAGCTCTATCTCAAATGAGCTAATCCTTTGCTAACCCTAACTAGAGGAAGGGGAAGGAGTATTTATAGTCCAAGCCACGAAGGGGTAAGTGGGGAAGGGGATACATGGGCCTCTGGCCCGTGGCCGCGCGCAGGCAGGCGCCGGATGTCTGGGCTGGGGCCCGGATGTCCGGGGCTTCGCGAGTCGCCGAATGTCCGGGGCACTGGCCGGATGTCCGACCCAAAGATGGGCAAACTTCTGGTGCGTTCTGTCGCCGACGCCGGATTTCCGGCGGAGGCGCCGGATGTCCGGGCTTTGGCAAGGCGCCGGATGTCCGGGGCTGGCACCGGATGTCCGGGGCCTGTAGCACTTTACCGGCTTTCGCTCAATAGTGGACATCTCCGTGGGGCGGATGTCCGCCAAAGGATACGTCTCAATGTATCTATAATTTTTTATTGTTCCATGCTATATTATATTCTGTTTTGGACATTATTGGGATTTATTATACACTTTTATATTATTTTTGGGACTAACCTATTAACCGGAGGCCCAGCCCAGAATTGATGTTTTTGCCTATTTCAGAGTTCCGCAGAAAAAGAATATCAAACGGAGTCCAAACGGAATGAAACCTTTGAGGACGTGATTTTTGGAACCAACGTGCTCCAGAGGACATGGACCCTACGTCAAGAAATCAACCAGGAAGGCACGAGGTAGGGGGGCGCGCCCTCCACCCTCGTGGGGCCCATGTTGCTCCACCGATGTACTTCTTCCTCCTATATATACCTACGTACCCCCAAACTACTAGATACGGAGCCAAAAACCTAATTCCACCGCCGCAACCTTCATGCAGTGAGATCCCATCTTGGGGCCTTTTACCGAGCTCCCATGAGGGGCATCAATTACGGAGGGCTTCTACATCAACACCATAGCCTCTCTGATGATGTGTAAGTAGTTTACCTCAGACCTTCGGGTCCATAGTTATTAGCTAGATGGCTTCTTCTCTCTTTTTGGATCTCAATACAATGTTCTCCCCCTCTTGTGGAGATCTATTCGATGTAATCTTCTTTTTGCGGTGTGTTTGTTGAGACCAATGAATTGTGGGTTTATGATCAAGTTTATCTATGAACAATATTTGAATCTTCTCTGAATTCTTTTATGTATGATTGGTTATCTTTCCAAGTCTCTTCGAATTATCAGTTTGGTTTGGCCTACTAGATCGATCTTTCTTGCAATGGGAGAAGTGCTTAGCTTTGGGTTCAATCTTGCGGTGTCCTTTCCCACTGACAGTAGGGGCAGCAAGGCACGTATTGTATTGTTGCCATCGAGGATAACAAGATGGGGTTTATATCGTATTGCATGAATTTATCCATCTACATCATGTCATCTTACTTAAAGCGTTACTCTGTTCTCTTGAACTTAATACTCTAGATGCATGCTGGATAGCGGTCGATGTGTGGAGTAATAGTAGTAGATGCACGCAGGAGTCGGTCTACTTGTCTCGGACGTGATGCCTATAGTCATGATCATACCTAGATATTCTCATAACTATGCTCAATTCTGTCAATTGCTCAACAGTAATTTGTCCACCCACTGTAATACTTATGCTCTCGAGAGAAGCCACTAGTGAAACCTATGGCCCCCGGGTCTATTCTCCATCATATTTAATCTCGCAACAACAATTTATTTCTAGCGTCGTTTTTATTTTGCTTTTATTTTACTTTGCATCTTTATCATAAAAACACCAAAAATATTATCTTATCATATCTGTCGGCGTTCTGGGAACGGGGGTACCCAGACTTGCCTGCCTGCGGCTTGCGACGTAGCTC